>JAKSZU010000016.1:58387525-59029265 GCA_026018925.1 Tupaia tana
AACCTAGGATCTACTTTCTTTCCCATCTCCTTTTCCCAGTCTCATAGTTTATATTACAAAAGTAATTCCCAGATATCTTTCTTTTTTGTTAATTACCAGAGGGAGGCAAGCAGTTGCTAGAGAGAGATAGAGAGACACAGACACACAGAGAGAAGAAGAAAGCATCCGCCAATGGGGCATGGTCATGTCATAATCCCTTCTCCATTTCTATATCCTGTTGGGATTTTGGATGTGCATACACTTGCACCTGGCATGTTTTTCAAGCCACTGGAGCTGGGATTTGAACCACAATTGGTCACATAGTCAGCCTCTTTGCCTCAAATATCTCTCTATTATGGTGAAATCTTCCTAGATCCATTCCTTGTCTGGCTCTTAAGAAGAAGCAAACAACTCTTCATGTAGTGGGACCTCTGGACCTGGAGCCCCTACCTCAAAAAATGTTCCCCTCCCTCTTTCAGATAGATCTGTTTCTCCTCTCTCTCTCTCTCTCTCTCTCTCTCTCTCTCTCTCTCTCTCTCTCTCTCCCCCCCCCCTCCCTCCCCCTCTCCCTCTCCCTCCCCCTCTCCCTCTTCCTCTCTCTCTCTCTCTCTCTCTTTCCATAAAAGCTCTCATTTCAAAATTAGGAACTGGCCTTGAAATGCCAACACTGTTGAGAGGGGCCAGGTCTCCTGGAAACAGTTTCACAACTGACTCCAAATTGGAAAGTTTTGGCTCCACTATGGCAGTAACAAAGTGTGGCATGATCGTGGCTCTTGATGAATGCAAGGACAGAGTTTACCTCATTGCTCTCAATGTCACTCACCAGGCTAATATTCGGTAAATCTATAATTCCATGATCAAAATTCATACATGTTATCGATTATTACTATCAGACTTTCTTTTAAGACCTTCCATCAAAATGGGTGTGGGGGGGGTGAAGAATGATGAAAAATAGAATGATACTAAATATCTCCAAATGACAAAAGAAAAAAGATATAGAGTAGGCAATGGCCCTTTGGCCATGTCATTGCTCTGTCCAGGATGGGGTGTTGCTCTCTCCCATTGTTAGACCGAGTGTCCTAATCTGTCCTATTGCTTGTAACAGAAAATACCTGAGTATGAGTAATTTAAGAAAACAGAAGTTTATTTAGCTCATGATTTGGAGGCACAAGGGCCAGGGGCAACACCTGGTGAGGGTCTTTTGTTGGTAGAGTCCAAGGCCATGTAGAATGTCACATCATGAAAGATCAGAAGTACATGGGTCTGTGTCCATCTGTCTCTCCATTCTCGCCTCATTCCTTCTTCACTAGAACTTAATCATGGGGTCCCCATCCTGATGCTTGATCACTTCCCAAAGACCTACACCTTTCTTTTCTTTCTTTTTTTTTTTTCCTCTTTTTTTTAGGTTTTTGCCATAGGGTGCTCACCAGAGAAAGACAGAGAAAAGGAAAATAATATGGCCATACCACAATCTCTTTTCTTCCATTCTTCTCTCAGGATTTTGGACACACATGCACACACACCTAGCATGATTTTCAGGCCTCCAAGTCTGGGGCTCAAACCATGATCGACTGTGTGGAAGTCCAACACCTTAGTCACTACCTGCTGGCCCCAACCCCCACCTTTCAATACCTTATTTGGATTAGGTTTCCATCATCTTAATCCTGTCACTACCAATCTCAACATACAAATTTTGAGAGGATATTCAAACCATAGTACCACTAATTCCTACCAAAAAATTCTATATAATCATAGACAACCTGGTATTTATCATGTGACCCTATTCTCCCATCCCAATATATACAGTTAGGTGGAGGCTATGTGGTATCGTATGTATTTAAGAACATAACTCATAAGCCCTACACCTAGCAGAGTTTTGATCTTTTTTTAAAATAAAAGATCAATTTTGATTATTATGTCTCCTTTATAGATGTGACAATTTAGTACTCCAGTAGATACCCATATTAGTTTCCTGTAAGAAATTACCGCAAGCTTAGCCTTTTCTAGCTTCTAGAGGCTGCCTGCATTCCTTGGCTTGCGGCTCCTTTTCCATCTTCAAAGCCATTAGCATAGGGATTAGACAGTGGCACAAAGGTAAAATGTAATACTCTGCGAGGCTGATCCACATGGGAAAGTTCTCCAGTTGTCTGGACACCACCTTGAGTATTCCAGGCAGCAAGTGCCCCTGACCCAGGACTGGTTGAAACTGAGGGTGGGTGGATAATGATGTCATGACCCTGTGGGAGGTGCTCTCTCTCTTTCTCTCTCTCTCTCTCTCTCTCTCTATTTGAGAGAGAAAAAAGCATGTACATTTTTTCTCTCTCAAAGAAAAGGCAAATAGATTCCCTACTAAAACCTCCCCAACATCTTGACTTTAGGATTTCTGATCTCTAGAACTATAAACAAAATACATTTTTGTTGCCTTAAACTACTAAGCTTGCGGTAATTTCTTACAGGAAACTAATATGGGTATCTACTGGAGTACTAAGTTGTCACATCTATAAAGGAGACATAATAATCAAAATTGATATTTAAAAATCATGTATGTTTTTTCTCTATTTCTCCTCTCTCTTTCTCCCTCTCTCAGCTTCTCACACTTGTGGAGAAAAAAAATAAACTTAAAAAAAAAAGAACAGCATAGAATATTCATCTCTCTCTCATTTTCCATCCTTACATCCTTACGTTGGCATTACCCTGTCTCTCCTGGCTCCCTCTTATGCAGACTCTTATGATTATACTGTTCCTACCTGGATAATCCAGGATAATCTCCCCATTTCAAAATCCTTAATGTAATCACATCTGCAATATACCTTTTGCTATATAAAGTGACATGCTCACAGTTTCCAAGAATTAGGACATGGACTTGTTTAGGAGACATCTTTGCAGAGATATTCAGACTACCACATTCACTAATTTCAATCTAAATTTTTTTTTCAAAAATATAATCTCAATCACATTTTGAGAATCAGGACAGTCTGAAATGGGTTGTTTTGTTGCTGTGTGAAATATTTTCAAAAAGCGTTTTAAGTTTTAGGGTATTCCAAGATATAAGAGAAACTTAAGACAAAAAAACGGGGAAGAAAAGAGTTTTTTCAATCAAGAAGGTAAAAAGAAAGGCAAAATAATGAAAACATCACATAAGCCATGGTGGATCATAGATTCCTTCATTTACAAAGTATTGAAAAACCACCTGAATTATACTAAATGCACTTAGAAATCATATAGTTCCAACTGACCTGATTTGACACAGACATACAGATTCATCATTCCGCCCTGAGCGAAGACAGGCTCAGGTCACACCTGCCTGGCTCAGTGCTCCTGCTGCTGAAAACCCAACTGGCTCACCAACCCCAAGACTCCAGCTGTAAACAACAGAGGTGCCATCTTCCCAAGCAAAGCCAGACAGCCATCCATAGCTCCTGAAACCACTATTGCAACTCCACCAAGAGGCCAGGCAAGCACTGCCAACCTCATTTGTCAGGCCAAGAAAGGGCTCAAGGCAGAAAAGAGACTTGCCTAAAGCCTTACACTTATTGACTGCCAGAGGCAGAACTAGCCCAGAGAACATACATTTTCATTCACAAACTCTCCAGCAGTAAAATAATCCTCCAGTAAACTTTGTTGATCCTGCTAACTCCTTTCCTTTAACTCAGACTCTCTCATGATTCTACAGTTCTCTAGAGTCTTCATTCCAAATCTTTCTTATCCTCTTCTACCTGAAGCCACTCTCTCTCAGACAATCCTTCCCCAAACTTAACTGAAAAATTCTATCTAAATGCACTTGGTTTTCCTCTTCTCTAAGCACTGGTTCTTCCTCTTAGAAAATAAGCCTACCATCTAAACCAGATAGTTGTGAGAAGCTCAACTATAAGAGATTAAATCTTGGGGCCCAGGAGCCAGCAGGTGGTATGGTAGTTAAAGTGCTAGACTTCGACATAACCAACCACAGTTCGAGTTTCAGACCTGATGGGTTGAAAATCACACAGGGCATGTGTGTGTTCATGCCCAGAATCCCAGGAGTAGAATGGAAGAGAAGGGATTGTTATGTGGCCCTCCCCCTTAGGGGGTGATTTCTCACTTTCCATTTCATTGTCTCTCTCTGTTTCTCTCCAGTGATATGCACCCTATGGTAAAACCCTTTAAAAAAAAAATAAAAATAAAAACTTAGGGACCAGAAATCAAACAGCCTGGGTCTGCAGTCTAGTTTTGCCTTATCGGCTGTGTGACCTCAGGCAATGGCTTAATCTCTCTGAGCTTCAGTGTTCTCATCTTGTAATGAGAATAATGACAGCAAACACCTGGCAGAGCAGTTGTAAAGACTGAGAGTGTGGCTGAGCACACAGTGAGATTCCTGAGCCTACAACCTAACCACTTGACATTCAAGGATAGAGTTATCCTTGAGATCATCCTTCTCTTCCCTCTCTGCTGGCAAGGGTCTGGCCTCCCAGTAGCCTTGGCTATTGAGGCTCTCTCTGGCCTGCTCCAGTTCACTGAAGATACAGAGATCAAGATGACCTTCATGGAGCTTGGGCTGTATCACTTTCAAGGTAAGAAACCTTCAAACATTTACCAAGTGTCTGTCTGATAAAGTTCCACCTCTTGGCCTGGTCCCCTAGGTCCCTGGACCTAAACAATCTTTTAATCCTTTCTCATGAGTCTGCTTCTTACCCTCCACTCTGATAAAAGCTGAGCAGCATCCAATGCCCAGCATACACCAAACTTTCTCATCCTAGAATTTCTTTTGTAGATCCCAGTCTTTCCCATCCTTCAAGGGCCAACTCAAGTGCCTTTTTGCTGGGAGCCTTCTCTAACCAACTACAGCATCCCCACACCAGGACATACTTTCTCTTCCTCGGACTGTCTTTAGTTTGTTTTCCATTGATCTATGTATCTATTTTTTTTTTTTTTTTTTTTTTTTTTTTTGCCAGAACAATGCTGTTTTGATTACCACCAGTTTGTAATGTAGTTTGAAGTCAGGTAGTGAGATGCCACCTACTTTATTCTTTTTATATAGTATCACCTTGGTGATATGGGGTGTTTTATGATTCCAGACAAATTTTATGATTGATTTTTCTACTTTCATGAAGAATGTCATCAGCAATTTGATCAGAATCACAATAAATATGTAAATTATTTTGGGTAGAACTGACATTTTGATTATATTGATTCTTGCAATCCAAGAATAGCAGATGTCTTCCCATTTTTTGTATTATACTCAATTTCTTTTTTCAGTTTTTCATAATTTTCTTTGTAGAGGTTTTTTTAAAAATGGGCAAATGAGCTAGATAGGTAACTCTCCAAGGAAGACTTATGAATGACCAAAAAGGATATGAAGAAATGCTCTAAGTCTCTTGTTCTAAGGGAAATGCAAATTAAAACCACAATGAGATACCATTTAACTTTAGTTAAAATGGTTAGGATCAAAAGAATAACGAACAACATGTGTTGGCAGGGCTGTGGTGAAAAGGGCGCCCTCGGATACTGCTGGTGGGAAAGTAAATCAGGGCGGCCTCTGTGAACACAAGAATATTAAGAATATCAAGGTTCCTCAAAAATGTGCAAAGAGAACTACCATATGCCCCAGTAATCCCGCTCCTCAGTACTCAAAGAATAGAAAAATAGTCAGAAAGACATTTGCACACCCATGTTTCTTACAGCATTGTTCACAATTGCCAAGACATGAAATCACCCTAAGTGTCCAAAACCTGATGACTGGCTTGAAAAAAGGTGACACATATACACCACGGAATATTACTCAGCCATAAGAAACAATGAGGTCCCATTGTTTGATTCAAAGTAAATGAATACAGAGAACTTAAGGTTAAATGAAGTAAGCCAGACTTTGAAAGATACACACCCATATATCCCCACTCAATATGTACTGAATGCCTGCACTTCATGGCAGAAATAGAAATATCTGACAATATGATAGTAGAGAGGATAAGTATAGATGCCAGAGACTCTAAGAGAGGGAAGTGGGTGGTAGAGAAGTGGGTGATACTGGGTGGGTAGGAGAAGGTGAATGGGGAAAAAGGGAAGACATATTTAACAAACAAAGGAATGTACATTTCTCTGTGAAAAAAAAAAAGTCCTATAATTTTTGTTTCATAAAAATAAAAATTTGGGGGTCCAGATGATGGCATCATGGATATATCACTGAACTCCCACATAGTAGACCATAGTTCAAGTCCCAGACCCTGAGGCTTGAAACTCAAGCCAGGAGCATGTGCATGTGTGCCCAAAATCTGGAGACGAGAATGAGGGAGAAGGGACTGTGGTGTGGTCATCCCCTCCAAGGGGTGATTTCTTGCTTTCTGTCTGCCTCTCTCTCTCTGTCTCTCTGGCAGGTGCACACACCCTATTGTAAAAATCTCTCTAAAAATTAATAAATAAAAATAAAAAATGTTTAAATTAATATGGATTATGAGTGAGTCATAATTGATTCACTGATTGGTCAATAGTTAAGATTATTCAGTACACTATAAAAGTTATTTTAGCTATATAAGCCCTAATCCTTACCCTGAACTCCACACTTGATTATCCAATGGCCTATTCAAAATCTCCACCTGGATATAAGATCTCAGAGTTCACAGGTCCAATACTGAGCTCCTGGACTTTCTCTGCTCTAAGTTAATATTCTCTCTCTTTTTTTTTTTTTTTTTTTTTTGGAGAGGTTTTTCGCTATAGGGCACATGTGCTCACCAGACAGACAGAGAGAGACATAGAGACAGAAAGTGAGAAATCACCCCCAGGGGGGATGGTCACGCCACAATCCCTTCTCCTCCATTCTCCTCTCGGGATCTTAGGCACGCACACACACGCGCCCGGTGTGAGTTTTAAGCCACCGGGTCCGGGACGTGAACCACGGTCGACTACGTGGGAGTCCAGCAACATAGCCATTACGCTAACTGCTGGTTCCCTAAGTTAATCTTCTCTTCATCACGGCCCCAAATCATCACATCATCCCTGACTCTTTCTTTTTCTCCTACTTCATATCACTCCATTAGCAAATCTTGAAAATCCTATAATCAAAATGGATCCAGAATCTGACCACTGCTTCCACCTCCATGGCCACACCCTCATCCTGGCCACCATAATCTCTCATCTGGATTGTTACAATAACCTCCACCCCACTCCTACCCTCCTTTTCCTGCTTATTATATTTTCTATAATTCTTATTATCATATAATATACTACAAGGGGACTTTGAAAATTTCATGGAAAAATGGAATTAAAGTACGAATTTATCTGGTACAAAAACATTTGAAACCCAAGTATAGTGTTTTCATAATACGCAATTTCCATGGACTTTTGAAGACTCTTCTCATGTCTCCTGCCCTGGAAGCAGAAGCTCAAAGAAAGCTAGAAATTGTTTTCCTCATTGCTGCATCCTGGATCTTAGAACAATGCCTAAAACTCTCAGCACTTGACAAATATTTATAGAATGAATTAACAAATGAATGAATGGAATTATGTGTTCGACTTATTTTTCTAACTCTATGAAGGCCCAGCTGCAGTGGCACAGTTCGAAAATGCTGCTCTGCAAGGCTGGAAGTGAAATGGAAGATCAGGATTCGGTTCCCAGATTGACCTCTACGTGTCAAGCGTGCAGGCGCATGCCTATGATCCCAACTGGCTGGAAGGGCTGGGGGAGGAATGCAGCATGACACTCTGTTGAAAGTGCTTCTCTCTCCCTCTCTCCCTCTTTCTCTCTCTCTAAATAGATGCATAATTTTTTCAAAAAAAATTATCTGAAGTAAATATTTTTGTCTTATTTTTAAAAGTGGGGAAACTGAGGTTCAGAGAAAAATCAATGAGCTCTAGAAATCATGAGGGTCAAAGCTCCTGTATGCTGAGAACTACATTCCATTTACCCTGCTCCACCTGGAATGAGTCCCTTGAGTAAACCCTGAGGAACAGGACCCAAGTCTGACCATTCTGACTTCCAGCATCTGGCATAGTACTTGGACCTTGCAGGAGTGCAATGACACTTGTAGAATGAATGCAACATTTTAATCTTTTCATTAAATTTCAATGAATAAACTGAGTTATTTATTTATTTCTCATCTATTATCCCTATGGAACTACTACCTTAGTTTCCACAGTTTTCTTTTGTGAGGCAAGATGGGATCCCAAAATAACAATCCCCATTTTCTCAGGAGGTAAACTGAGGCTCAGTCCTTGTGCCACTGGACTTCTGAGCACTACACAACACTGCCTGGCACACAAAACTGGTACACGGGAATCAGTACCCAGAACGCACAGAACCAGAGCTCAGAATACGCAGGAACCAGAGCTCACAACACACAGAAACTGGTATTCAAAACACACATGAACCAGAGCTCAGAACACATAGGAACCAGTACTCAGAACACATAGGAACCAGAGCTCAGAACATACAGGAACCAGAGCTCAGAACATACAGGAACCAGAGCTCTGAACACACAGGTACTAGAACTCAGAACACACAGGTACTAGAGCTCAGAATACACAGGAACATTTAGAAGAAAAATACGGAGGCAAAGTATTAATGGGACAAAGAAATGTGATATTATCTGTTGAAGCTGTTTTACAGTTTAATCAACCGTACTGGGGAGAAATGTCCACATATTGAAATGTTCACTTTGTAAGCTAATGTATGTATACAAGAAACTGAAATTTAAAAAACTAAAAGAAAAAGAATACACAGGAACCAGAGCTCAGAACACACAGGAGTCAGAGCTCAGAACACACAGGAACCTGAGCTCAGAACACACAGGGGTCGGAGCTCAGAACACACAGATACCAGAGCTCAGAACACACAGGAACCTGAGCTCAGAACACACAGGAAGCTGAGCTCAGAACACACAGGAACCTGAGCTCAGAACACACAGATACCAGAGCTCAGAACACACAGATACCAGAGCTCAGAACACACAGGAAGCTGAGCTCAGAACACACAGGAACCTGAGCTCAGAACACACAGGAACCTGAGCTCAGAACACACAGATACCAGAGCTTAGAACACACAGATACCAGAGCTCAGAACACACAGGAACCTGAGCTCAGAACACACAGGAACCTGAGCTCAGAACACACAGGTACTAGAGCTCAGAACATACAGATACCAGAGCTCAGAACACACAGGAACCCATACTCAGAACAGCAGAAACAATGCTCAGAACATAATCGAATTGGTGCTCACAACACACAGAGAGCCTTCTGAGTAACATTCTAACTCTTGCCCACGTCCCTGCAGAATCTTGCTATAAGCTTTTCTTGCTGGGTTTCCTTAGCCTGGCCATGAACAATATTGTAGCTTTCTTCTCTACAGAAACTGAGTTTGTTTGTTTGTTTGTTTGTTTGTGATATCAAACATGTGCATGGGGGAGGAAAAGAGGCAGGGGTCACCCTCAATAAGCACAATAGCCCTTCGCCAGCCCTCAGGCTTCTCAGGATCTTGAGCTCCCACATGCGTCCAGCATGTTCTCAGAGAATCCAAACCTTTGATTGGTCATGTGGCTTTCTGCACTACAACCCAATAGGCTACAAACTGCCACCTGGGCTGAGCCTCTATTGTTGTTCTGTTTTTTCAACTTAGAATTTGCTCAGGACTGGATCAAATTGGAAAGAATGCAAAGAGCAGGATTGTGAGCGTGTACTTGATTTGTTACCGCCTGGTAATTTGTTATGGCCATGAAGGTACAACATGATGTATAGTCCCTGCCTGGATCTATCGTCTGCTGTCCCCACTCATCAGCCTCCCAAGTGACTTGCAGCCATCCCGAGTCATTGTCTCTATGAAGACAAATGTGCTCTGCTGTGAGTGGGCAATGCTTTAGAACCAAAAAAACATATTATAATCAAAAATGATTATCAGAGGTTCTGAGGAAAACACTTGCTTTCTACAGGTTTTTTGCTGAGGAGACAGAATCTATTTATGAGCTTGTGGCAGTGATCTGTCCCACAAGCCAACCTGAAGCCATTAGCACTTGCATCGATGTCTTATCTCAAATAAATATTCTTTACGGAGAGGTACACTAAAGAGATAAGTAAATTCCATGATTTCACAACTCGTGGGGACATTATTAGTATCACTTAGATGGCAGGGTTTATCACTTCTATACTTCAAGAACGATATTCCATCTTGAAGACTTCTGGCTCTACTCATTGGCAGTCCTGACCCTGACCACACACAGCAGTTGGAGAAAGATGGCCTAGGTTCTTAAAACCTAGGTAGTCCCCTCATTTCCAGTACTCCTGCTCTTCAACCTCTGTCCTACAGTAGAACCAATTTGTTTAGGGAAGGAGAATGGGACAAAAGAGGAGAGGAACTCTGTGGAGTAACAGTTAGTAACAATAATAAGGCTGGCAGTGGTGATGCAGTGGTAACATAATGCTCTGCAATGCTGGACTCATGTGGGAAGGTCACAACCCAGGGCCCCCTTATACATGTCAGGCCATGCATGTGCTGGAGATCCAAGCGGGCCTGAGGCTAGGGATGAGTTGCAGCTTAAAGACCCCATTAGGGATGTCTCTGTCTCTCTCTCACTCTCTCTCTCTACCCCCTTTATTTCATGGAAGAAATATTTTTTTTTTTTTTAATTTTTGCTTTAGCGCGTGTGCTTGCCAGAGAGATAGAGGGAAAATAAGAAATCATCTCCCAGGGGGATGACCATGTTGCAGTCCTTTTTTGTCAAGTCTCCCCTTGGGACTTTTGGGCATGCACACGTGCACACACGCGTGCACACACACACACACACACACACACAAACTCAGAGTGATTTTTAAGCCTTGGGGTCCAGGACTCATACTATGGAGTTGGCCATTTGGGGTACAATACCTTAACCTCCATGCTACCTACTGACCCAATAAAATAAACTTTTTAAAATGTAATTGTAAAAATGATGATAGTGATAATGATGAAGATGAAGCATAGCAGTGGAACAACCTATTGGATGTACCTAGCACAAAATAAATATAGTCACACAACCATAGAATGACATTTCAGTCAAAGATAGACTGCATTGGGAACCAGCAGTTAGCATAATGGCTATGTCACTGAACTCCCACATAGTCAACCGCGGTTCGCGTCCCAGACCTGGTGGCTTAAAACTCCCACTGGGCGCGTGTGTGTGCGTGCCCAGGATCCCGAGAGGAGAATGGAGGAGAAGGGATTGCAGCGTGACCATCCCCCCTGGGGGGTGATTTCTCACTTTCTGTCTCTCTGTCTCTCTCTGTCTGTCTGGCAAGCGCACGCGCCCTATAGCGAAAATCTCTCAAAAAAAAAAGAGAAAATATTAACTTAGAGCAGAGAAAGCCCAGGAGCTCAGTGACTGTGGAGCACAGGCTGGACCACCTAGCCCAGGTGTTAGTAGGCTGTCCCAGCTAGGTTTGTGTATGCACACCCTCTGGTGTTAACACAGTAACAAAATAGCTTACAGACACATTTCTTAGAATGTATCCTTGTTAAGCCATAAGTGACCATACTCAATAAATGTGGGTCCCTCTCCTTCAATATCCCTGTATGCCCAGTGCAATAACAGCAGCAAAATTTTATTTTATGGTAAGTTCATATACTCCCAGCATATCACAGTATGATGGCCAACGAGGTCTGAGAAATTTCAGGGATTCTGTGGAGAAGAGTCGGGGACAAGCACAAAAAGTGTGCTCTCAGCACCACTACCTTATACACAGATGCGCACACACACACACACACACACACACACACACAATCCTGAAAACAATAACCAAATTTCAGATTCACAGGTATGACTGAGTTTTATTCTTTCATACTAAAACTTACTCTTCCTTTTCTAGTTTTGGCAAACCAACTTATTTTTCATTGGACAGAATGGGGAACTATCAAATAAATTCCACTGGACAGACTGGGGAAAGATCAAATAAATTCCCTATTTCTCCATACTCTTACTTCTCCCTCCCCATGTGCCAAGCAATGGTACTAATAGTTAGATATCACAGAACACTTTGCCAAATGCTGGACATCATGCTACACGCTTTTCCCATGAACTGGGCATTAATACCATCCCATGTTACAGATGAGGACACTGAGATATGTAAATCCTTAAAACTTGCCCAAAGGCCCAGAGATAACACATGACAGATCCAGGATTTGAACCAAGTTCAATCCTACTCCAGGATCTCTAAAAGTCACCATTTCATAAACAAGAAGCCAATCTCCTTATTTGTGGCCAAATAGTTTCTTGGGAGCAGTCCAAATTATAAGCAGGTGACCTTTGATTTAACACAGTCTCTTTTGGGGTCTATTGAGCAGAAAAAATTACAGAGCATTCCTATGATATGCTAAAAAAGACATTCAAGTGACCAGGAGCCAAGGTGAACTCCTTTTAAAATCTAAGACAGTTAAATGGTTTAGATAAGTCTCTCACTCAAACAGTTTGAAAGAGAAGGCCACTGTCAATCAATAAACTGAATTAATTAGGCACAATTAAGTGACTTTTCTTTTTCTAATTCAAAGAGTTCTTTCTGATAGAGTATGTTGGCTCTTCAGGATAACGAGGGAACTAAACATGGCATATTCTATGGTCTTTAACACAAAATTCATGTGTTAAAGTTTGGTGAGCCATCATGATGGTATTAAGAGGAAACTTAATCTGACCATGGAATTAAAAGACCCAGCTTTTGGGACCAGCAGTTAGCGTGATGGGTATGTCACTGGACTCCCATGTAGTCGACCGCTTTTCGAGTTCTGGACCCGGCGGCTTAAACTCACACTGGGCGCATGTGCGTGCATGCCCAGGATCCGGCGAGGAGAAGGGAGGAGAAGGGATTACAGCATGGCCATCCCCCCTGGGGGGTGATTTCTCGCTTTCTGTCTCTCTGTCTCTCTCTGTCTTTCTGGCAAGTGCACACGCCCTATAGCAAAAAGCCTCTCCAAAAAAAAAAAAAGAAAAAGACACAGTCTTTGAGCAGTGATTAAGATTGGAAAAGGTTATCAGAGTAGGGCCTCCCATATGAATGTTATTGGGTTTATAAGGAGAGAGAATGAGACCAAACCAGAGACACAAGGACCCGGACACACTCTGCCATGATATAATGCAGCCAGAAGACCCTGACCTGATGTTGACACCATGCTCTTAGACTTCTCAGCCTCCAAAACAGTGAGCTAAATACACCTCTGTTCTCGTACATGAAGCAGACTCAGGTATTTCTGTCATCAACAACAGACCAGGATCGCATACAGGACAGCCAAAGGATTTAAAGAAGCTCAGGTGGAACAGTGGTGACTCCCTATTCCCTGGTCAGCACTGGCCATCTCATGCTCAAAATGAATAGTTACTGGACCTTAGTGTTTGGTCTTTAGCCCTTTTCCCTTTATCCAACACTTCAATAAAATGAGGGCTCCAAAATTTATACCTCTAGGCTAAATACTCTGAGCCCAGAATTCAATATTCAAGGATATCTTCAATCTGACATTCAGTTCTCAGCACATCCTCCCCTATTCACACTCTTGTGTCCCTGGTCTCAGTGATTGGTACCATCTGCACCTACTTACTACTTAGGTAGCTATGTGCCTAACTCCTCTTTCTCTTCATCTACCCTTACGTTCATCTCTCATCAGGACCTGTTGCAGCCAGCTGCAGGGATGTTCCTCAATGTTCCATGTTCCTCAATGTTAAAGTCACATGAGAAGGTCCTAGGTTCTCATTCCGAGATCTCCCTGTACACTCCAGATGTGCACATGCCCATGATCATGGCATGAAGACCCTGCTGAATGTACTTTTCTCTCTCTCTCTCTCACAAGAAATAAACTTTAAAAAAGGACATATTACAGTAGAGGAGGTATAACATGGTAGTTAATTAAGAGCATGGGCTTTCAAGTTAAATAAAGTTGAGTATGAACCCAAGTCTCACAATTATTAGTTGTGTAATATTGGGCAAGTCACTTTGATAGTAATTTCCCTCATCAATACAATGGAGATAAGATGCCTCACAGAGTTATCATCAAAATTAAATTGAATAACATAACCATACCCCAGGATCTGTATCTTTTAAATTCCCAAAGCAATTCCTCCCCAACTCATTGTTCCTTCCTAAGTTTAGGCTATCACCCATTACTCCTCTAACTATGCAAATGGGCTCTTTAAAAAAAAAGAAAGAATTATCATTTTATTTAACTTTATTTATTTATTGTAATTTTATCAGAGAGGAAGATAGCAAGAGAAAGAAAGGGAAAGTGAGAAAGCAAGTCTCCAGGTCCAAGACTCAAACCACACATCAGTCATGTGGGAGTCCAGTGCCCTTATCCACCATGCCACCTGCCAGCCCCAGCAAACAGGCTCTTAAGTTGTTGCCCCCACCTCAAGGCCCTCCCCTCTCAAATCCACTCTTTATACCACAACCAGTTCAATCTTTCCTCACTGGCAAGTTTCAATACACCTTGTCCAGGCTTCCAACCAAAAACAAAACAAAGCAAAATCCTTTGCATAGTCTTAGGGATAAGAGAAGTCCAGTTCACAAGGTGTAAATTAGAAGTTGTGTTACCCTTTTTATTGAAACCCTTTAACATGACAAAAGTTATGGATCTTTTCCCCAGGAAAAAAGAAAAAGTACTACTCAAACACACAAGTAATCAGAAGTTCCACAAGGTCCAGGGACCCCAGGTTAAAAGTCCCAGAATTATATACCGATTGACTACACTCTATGGCAGAAAATGAAAGCTGGGAAGGTACAACACCAGAGACAGTATAAGAGGGGTAAAGGGAGTGGGAGGAAGGGGATCAGAAAATAAACAATAACAAAGAAAACATTTAACAGGTACATGAATGAACAGTAAGCTGTACACGATAATGTACGTGGAAATAACTTTGACTTGACTGATATGCACTGAATGCATGCTGGCAAAACCATGTATAGATAGACAATGATCAAATATAAATTTTTTAATGTAAAATAAATAAAATAATTTTTTAGAAGTCCCAGACTTAGAACATGCTTGACCCTATTCACTAAGATGATCAACCCTAGTTATAGAGGACTTAAAATTTAAAGCACCACATCTCTTAATTCACATATTCAAGGTCCCAAAAATCCGGCAAAAGAATTCAGCACTCAGCTCAAGGCACTCTTCCCAGAAATAGATAGCATCTCTGAAGGGATCTTGAAGGGAGTAGCACAAAACCATGCTCAAGCATGCACCTGAAACTCTCAGAAATCTTCTCAGCCCCAGTAGATGCTGACTAGGAAATTGCCCATTGCTGTCTGAGGGGCACCACATAGGTGCAAAGAACGTTGAGTTCTCATGGCTCCTCTTTCTCCATCTCCCCCTACCTGAGCACCAGATGGCAGAGAGGTTAAGCTCTCTAAAGTCTCCTACAAATTACACAGGGCACCAGACCAAGAATTTTATAACCTCGCCTCCCTCCAACGCTTCTAGGCTCAGAGATGGTGAATTGCCACCCAGATGGTTGGGGTAGGCAACTTAACTCGAGGCTTATTTCACTGGATACCAGCAGAGTAACAACAGGAGGGCGCACATCAACTGGCACCAGCCTAAGAACTATCCCTACACCCAAGCATGTAAATGGTAGCTCACTCCCCAGGCTAGCATTATCTTTGGCCCTAGGACCATTCGTTGTAGCAGCTTTATAGGAAGAAAAAAAAAAAAAAAAAGAAATAAAAAACTAAACTTTCCTCACTATCACCATAAAACTTTAGTGTAACAAACAAACCATTAATGCTGACGTTTATGTTTAGAGTTTGGAGGAACCATTAAAACAAAAGTGGCCTTGAATTTTAACCAGATGAGATTAGGGGAAGCCTGAGGGGACTGAGAACAAGCTGGGAAAGGCACACAGGCAAAGACAAATGCTAATGGCCACCACCAGCAAAAGTGATGGCCACGCTCTCCTACTTCCAGAAATCATCACTATTCAAACACAATTCCCACTTCAGAGAGCAAAGAACAAAAGTCCTCCTTCCGGTGTGTTGAACTTAAAGAGGACCCAATGTCTCCTTCCATAGGGGAGTGAGTGCCAGTCATTCAGCCTTGATTTCAGCCTCCCCATCTTCCCAACACCACCTTTACTCCAACCTCTAGAGTAAGTATTGAGGGATAGCTTTTTGTTTTCAAAGGAGACTTACGGGCACATTTACTCCTGACCCTTAGAAGCATCACAATGAGGACTTAAATGGCCTGAGTGTGCTTCCCACATCAAACCCCATGTCTTATAGGATCTTGGTTCTATCTCTAGGACCACATAAGTTTGAAAGCTAATGTCTTTGAGTCCTCTTCTCTCTCCTTTCTTTGGCAATTTACTTCCAGCCAAAGAGGACAGGGTTTTGTTTTTGTTTTTTCTGTGTGTGTGTGTGTGTGTGTGTGTGTGTGTTTTGTTTGTTTGTTTTTGTTTGTTTGTTTTGTTTTGTTTTTTGTAACTTCTACACCAAGAAGGACAGTGTCTTTGGAAAACCAAGGAGTAAGGGTAGGGCAGAGAGACTTGGAAAGACGTCCTTATGGGCTTAGAACTAAGAGAGAAAATCATGATGGGATGTTCAAATCATCCCTACATTGATAGACCCAATCATCCATACATTGATAGACCCCCTCCAGTTAGGGACATTCACATCCTGAAATGGCCTGTCTCAACAGGACAATTGCATAGGATATTAGCTAGTGTGCTGCTTTGTCCTCTAAGGAGCTTCTACTTGCCCCAGTGTGGGTGTGATAATTCTTTGTCTGGGTGCACTCTGTCAAAATAATACTCATCATCATAACAATAACAATTACTGGACCTGAAGATGGTATGGTGGTTAAAGTGCTTGATCCACATGGCCAAATCCACAGTTTGAGTCCCAAACCTGGAGGCTTGAAAATTACAACAGGTGCATGTATGCGCATGCCCAAAATCCCAAGAAAAGACTGGAAGAAACCAACTGTAACCAACCCCCCCAGGGGTTAATTTCTCACTCACTCTCTCTCTCTTCCCCTATAACAAAAACAAATAACAATTATTATTATTACTACTGTTACAATTTATCCAACACTTACCATATGCCAAATATAATAAATCACTCTGCATATATTACCTCATATTATTCCTATAAAGTCCATACTGTATTCCCTTCTCCATTTCTCCCACTATCCACCTTGTAAAGGTAAAAACGAAACTCATGGTCCACTGAAGTAGGGAGGCCATTGGCCTCCCAATACTACGGTTATCAACCATGCTCTGCCACCACCCATATCATCCTAAAACCACTGTGGTTATAGAATGAATCATCAGGAACAATTAACTCACTTTTTTTTTTTTTTGAGAGGTTTTCACTATAGGGCGCGTGCGCTCGCCAGACAGACAGAGAGAGACAGAGAGACAGAAAGCGAGAAATCACCCCCCAGGGGAGATGGTCACGCCACAATCCCTTCTCCTCCATTCTCCTCTTGGGATCTTGGGCACGCACGCACACGCGCCCGGCGTGAGTTTTAAGCCACCGGGTCCGGGACGCGAACCACGGTCGACTATGTGGGAGTCCAGCAACATAGCCATTACACTAACTGCTGGTTCCCCAATTAACTCACTTTTTGACAAACTTCTCTTATCAGATGACCTGGTGTTCATTTAGTCGAGTATTTTTGAGTAGTCACTATGTGCCTATATTTTTACAGTTTATTCACAGGGATAAACAAGGTGTATATTTAGCCCCCACTCTCCAAGATGACGCAACTTACCCCAAAGTTAATGTTCTGGAGGCATCTGTGGCCTATGTCACCCAGTCTTCCCTGCAGGTACTACCTCTTTTGCCTTACTAAATTGCTTCCTTTCATAATTCAACAGATGAATTCAAAATGCAAAGTATATATATGCAGTTGACCCCTGAATAGTACAGGGATTAGAGATCCTGACTTCCCATGCAGTCAGTAATCTATGTATTATTTGGACTTTCCAAAAACTTAACTACTAATAGCTTAACAACATAAACAGTCGATTAACACACATTTTGGATATTATACATATTATACACTACATTTTTACAATAAAGTAGAGAAAAAAATGTTATTAAGAAAATACATTTATAGTACTTACTGAAAAGAAGCTGTGTATAAGTGGACTCAAGCAATTCAAATTTGTGTGGTTCAAGTGTCAACTATGGGTATATATGTATATATACAAATACATATATGCATGTATTTGGTGTATATGTATGTATCTAATATATGTATTAGAAAAAGGATAAACCTTGAATGCTTCAAAATTGTAGACCTGTCAATAGATCCTTACCTTCTATAACAATACTGATATGGACAGATCCTGAATTCATGAATAACTCAGAGTTGATAGCTGCCTTCCAGCAAACTTACTGCCCCTCCCCAGAGCTACAGAATAACCTGAAACCTAATAGACTAGTACCCTGAATAGATTAGTGCCTTGAATAGATTAGTACCTTGAAGAGATTAGACTTCCTGCTTCTTTGACTCCTCCCTTTGACACTCCATAGGGCAGGTTCTGAGCCCATTCCCTATCCTAAGACCTCTTCTTTCCCTAATCTCCCCATAAAAGACCCATGTCCAACCCCCAGTTGGGGCCAGAGATTCAGCGTGCTAACTCCTCCATGCCTGCCAACATAAGAAAGAGTTCTCCTAATCTTTCCAAGTGCTGCTTTCCATTCCTAATTTTCTGCAACAATACTTCCCCTTCAAAAATAATCAGCAGGGGACCAGCAGTTAGCGTAATGGCTATGTCGCTGGACTCCCACGTAGTCGACCGTGGTTCGAGTCCCGGACCCGGTGGCTTAAACTCACGCCAGGCGTGTGTGCGTGCGTGCCCAAGATCTCAAGAGGAGAATGGAGGAGAAGGGATTGCGGCATGGCCATCCCCCCTGAGGGGTGATTTCTCGCTTTCTATCTCTCTGTCTCTCTCTGTCTGTCTGGCGAGCGCACATGCCCTATAGCAAAAACCTCTCCAAAAACAAATAATAATAATAATAATAATCAGCAGGATGTTTTTAAAGTAATACATGTAAGGCTATAATTTTAAAAACACAAAATATGTCCAAGGGTTGGATAACTTGTCTGAGGTCACATGGCTGCTACATCAATAGGTTTAAGTTTAGTCGTGAGTGACAAAAAAAAAAAAAAAGTCAGAGGTTGGCTTTTCTCCATATCACTATCCTCAGACACCCAAGCTACTTTCAGCTTCCCTCTCAATTATCCAAGGAAGACACTGTTGAATGGCAACGATCCCATTTCACTAGTAAGGAGGAGGAAAGGAGCTTGCCAGTGGCATGGTGGTTAAGACAGCTGAATGCCACATGGCTGGCTAGGTGGCTTGAGTCCTGGACCTGGCAGCTTGAAAAGCACACATGTGGGTGCATGCCCAAAATCCCAAAAGGAGGGAGAAATGGAGGAGAAGGGACCATTTCCCATGGGGGGGAGTATTTTCTCATTTCCCTCTATCTCTTTATCTCTTTCCCCTACAAGTACATGCATCCTATAGCAAAAGAAAAAGAAAGAGGATGGGATAAAGAAGGGACACAGTGCACAAAGGTTTTCTAATGTCACTTCTACTTACATCTCATTAGCCAGAACTTTCTAACATGGCCACAACGACCTTTTTTTTTTTTTTGCGGGGGGGGGGGGGGGAGGTTTTTTGCTATAGGGCATGTGCTCTCACCAGAAAGACAGACAGAGACAGAGAGACAGAAAACAAGAAATCACCCCCTGGGAGGGAAGACCATGCCACAATCCCTTCTCCTCCATTCTCCTCTCGGGATCTTGGGCACACACACACATGCACCCAGTGTGAGTTTAAGCCATCCGGTTCAGAACTCGAATCGCAGTCAACTACATGGGAGTCCAGCCAGGTAGCCATTATGCCATCTGCTGATCCCAACCACAACTATCTCTTAAGGAGATTGAGAAATATAGTCTTTTCTAGGCACTGTTTTATCCAGCTAAAAATTCTACTACTAAGGAAGGAAGGACTTTGGGGAAATGATAACCATTTCTGTTACAGCTGCTAAGTGGTACAACTATGATAGAAACCCAGATCGAGGGACTTCAAAGCCCCTACTCCACTAAGATCTCACAGGCTTTCATTTCAGTTTTTATGTCCACAACTATTGGTGCTCTTTTTCTCACTGAATACGGAAATTATAAGTTTGATAATGGAACTTTCTTGACTTAATCATTCATTTTCTTGACTTATAAAATCTTCAGTTCAATAGCTAGAAACCATTTCTAACCTGGGGTCTTTGGGGTTTTAAATTATGCCCACCAATTCTTTGATAGTCTTCTTTTCTCTCTCTCTAGCTTTCTCTTTTTTTATCAGATTTTTTCCATAGGGTATATGCATTCACCAGAGAGACAGAGAGAAAGGGAAAGTGAGAAATCACCCCCTGCGGGGGATGGCCACACTTTAATTCCTTCCTCTTCCATTCTCCTCTTGGATTTTTGGGCATGTATGCATGCACGCATGCCCAGCATGTTTTTCAGGCCACCAGGTCCAGCACTAGAACTGCAGACTCGGCCATATGGGACCCAGCACCTTAACCACCACACCACCTGCTGGTCTTAATAGTTTTCTTTTCAAAAGCTGGGACCTAATTCTGCTTGCCTTAATTGTGGGTTGTATAGATATGGCACGAGTGACACTGTATGGCATCTGAGTCAAGGTCATGCAAGGATCAAGCCAAATCCCATATCATGAAGTCATTGATGCAGTCCTAAGCAGAGGCCCTCATGGCAGAAAATTGAGAACTCCAGCCAACAGCCAAGCAAGTGAGCTTAGATGTGGATTCCCCAGCCCTGATGAACCTTTCAAATTGGTGCAGTCCCAGCAAATGCTTTTACTACAACCTCTTGAGGCTTACTGGGCTAAAACCAGCTATGCTGAATTCCTGATACACAGACGGTGGGATAATAGATGTTTGTTGTTGTTGCTGTTGTTTTTAGAATTATTTTATTTAACTTTATCTATCTAGCTATCTATTTATTTTTTTTTTTAATTTGACCAGAGAGGGACAGGGGGACAGGGGGGGGTAGAGGGGAGTGAGAAAGCAGGCCACCAGGTCCAGGACTCAAACCATGTTGTTTTAAATATAAGTTTAATGTTCTTTCTGCTTGAGAATAAAATAAAGTAAAAATGACCATCTTAGTCTAGAGAAGATTTGTATTTTAGATGGCCATGTTCTAGCTCATTGCATACTTATAAATGATTTGGAACAAGGTTTAGAGACCCTATATATACCCTCATGAATAGAGAAAAACAGTGAGTCATTCCTGCTAGAATATGCTGCTAATATCACATCCTTGAGTAGTCCCCAAAAAACATGTGAATCTGCTGGGGGCCAATTACTAGAAGGAGAAATAGCTCAGTTTCAATGAAGCCAACATCCATATGATGGGATTTGGCAAACTCTCTTTAGCACCCAGATGGATAATGCAGAACAATTCTACTCAATAGGTTAACTCATTTAGTTATCTGGGCAAACACTATGGGGCTTAATTGCCTTAGTAGATCTATTAGGAGGTACTTCTGTTGAAAGGAAAAAGTCCAACAGGAAGAATATCCAAGTTGTTTTATGATAAAGAGTTGGTAACACCTGTTCCTCAAATGCTCAAATCAAGGTCATGCTTTATTATGCAGGTTCTTGAACTTTAACACCAAAATATCACCTTTGCCTGTTATCACAAGCAAAGAACCAGATAAATACATTCTACAGGGCATACACAGAATCACGATGGGAAGCCTTTCTAAACTACAATCTACTCTCATCTCTGCATGCCAGAAGTCTAATATGAGCACCTCTTCCGTCATTGAAAATCATGTCATTATTTTATATGTACTACTAGTGAAAGTGTGTTTTTAAAAAGCCTCAAAAATTCTAGAATGAGGTAAGGGTGAAAGCCACCAAGGTATCTGAAAGACCAATATAAAATGCTTGTATATTTTGTATTTTGATTATGGGCCAAAGGGTTTTTATTTAAAATACAACGAAGAAAATTATTTTTCCAATAGGGATACTTTGAGACTGTCCCTGAAATAACTCATGTTTACATTTTTGCCTCTACCAATTGGAAGTTTAGAACTAAATTTAATGCTCATTCACAGGAAATGTATTAGATTAAGTGGCCATCATATTTTTTTTCTTCCTCTTTGTAGGAAGATTTCTATTTTCTATCTCTGTTCTGACAGCCTTTGTAATTTTTTTTCTTTTATTAAATGATGTCTTGATCACTTTTGGAAGCAGGCAGGCTATAAATTACAAATGAATAAAATGAAACAAGAAGAGAAAGTACTCAAGTCTCCTTTTTGGCCACGGCTAACAAAATGTATTTCAGAATAAGATGCAAGAGCTACTAGATGTTGTAGGTAAATGTCCCTTCAATGAGGAAGTCCTTGCAAGCAGCTACCATCAGAGAAATCCTTCCTTTGCTCTGCTAACAAAGCTTCACAGCGCTCCACAAAAGACTTCTCTCTCAAGGCTCAAAGGAGGTCAAGGCCTCAGGAGGAAGGTGCTCGGGTAGATCAAAGATGCTGGTTGTAAAGCTAATTCCCAGCTCAGGGACATAGCTGTATATATGGCACTCTCACTCACGTTGGGGTGATGTGGTTCACTGTGTAGGTTTTATCACCTCCTCTGGAGGAGAGAACTTTAAGCCCTCAGCTTCTCAGATAAGAGTTCTGAGCATCTCTGGTACTGGATGGTTGTACAGCAGTAAGAGCAATGCTCTGCGATGCTGACTCACGTGAGAGGGTTCAGTTCACATCTGGAAACCTCCCTGAACACACCAGGTGCTCATGTGCCTGTGGTCCAGGGCTGGCTGAAGACTAGGGACGGATCACAGCGTGAGGACCTCATTGGAGGTGCTCCTCTCTCTCTCTCTCTCTCTCTCTCTCTCTCTCTCTCTCTCTCTCTCTCCTGGAAGAAAAGAAAGAGATAGAAAAAAGAAAAGACAGAAGGAAGAAACTTGTTTTAAAAGCATTGTGAGCTTCTTTACCTGTGACAGAAATGTTTCTGCCTCTTTAAATGTTTTAGTTAGTTTGTTTGTTTGTTTCATGAAAGACACATACACAAGTACCCTAGACAGCATCTCACTAGTCTGCAGTCTTCCCCACAGCCGGCCAGCACACCTGGCACCATCAGGTCAACCATGTATATGAGCCCGGGGCCTCCCATGTCTCTGATATCACACAGCAGCACCCTATCGCCTGCAATACTGCAGCTGGGTTTGTTTCTGCTCCCTTAATACTTTCTCTTAAGGGGCCAGCAGGTGGTGTGGTGGTTAAGGCACTGAACTCCTACATGGCTGACCACAGTTTGAGTCTCAGACCTGATGGCTCAAAAAATCAAACCAGATCCGTGTGCATATGTGCCCAAAATCCCAAGAGGAGAATGGAGAAAAAGGGATTGCAGCATGGCTCTCCTCCCTGAGGGATGATTTCTCACTTGCTGTCTCTATCTCCAGGGAACATAGATACCTTATGACAAAAAACTAAAAATCAAAAACAAAAACAAAAACAACTCCCTCTTGAAAAGTCTGTAGAGGATCAGTATCTCCAAAAAAAGGCAAGCAGAGGATCTTAAATCAACCAGCAAATTAGAGAAGATGAGAAGATACAGGGGGTGGGGGAGTGGAATCTTTACCAAAACAAAAATCCCATGGACCAGATGGGTGGGGGTGAGGGAAGCCTTTCCGAGCTCACTACACAGAAGCCAGCCTCCAAGCACAAACTCATGCCCACCCCCCCGTCTTTCCTGGGCTGCAGGGCACCTCTGCTCTCAGTGAGGAGCAAGCTGGGCTCACACAGAGCTTTAAAAATACCTCTCCACCCACTGAACGTTTGATTAATCAGCCAAGTGCGTCACAGTGGTGGCAGCGATATCTATGATAGTGATGTGATGGGTGCCAAGAAGGCACAAAGGGTCTTACGGAGCAGGGAGGAGGAATGACTGACTGCATGAAAGTTAAAAGCCTGAGCTCTAAAGTCAGGTGGGTTTCTAAATCCCAAGTCCAACAGATGATAGTTAGGTAACCTTGGACAAGGTTAACTTCTCCATTTTTTACATCTGCAAAAGTGTGGTTAATAACAGTACCTGCATGATAGGATTATTGAAAGGATGAGATGAGTTCATTCACATAAAGCACTTTGAACTGCTCCTAGCACAGAGTAAGCACTCAATAAACTTTGGCTGTGATAATGATTATGGTCATTGTTGTAACAGTGACAATATTGAAATTTGAAAGATGAATAGACGTTTCCCAGGTAGACAATGAATATTTCTGACATAAGCAGCTTGAACAAAGGCAGAGAAACTGAAAGGATCTTGAGGCAGCAGGGAACCATTTGGAAAGCAAGCAGGGAGTTGAAGCAGACAAAAGAGAAAGGATCCAGGCCACACAGGGCTCCATATGCTTTGTTAGGGAGTTTAGCTATCACTAACACTTCTGCAGGCTGTGGAGAGCCATTTACTACTGATAAGCTGAAGCAATGCATTAAAAGGTGAAGTTACCATAACTGAAAATTACTTTGTATTGATTCAGGTCAAAAAAATAAAATTTAGGGACCAGCAGTTAGCATAATGGCTATGTCGCTGGACTCCCACGTAGTCGACTGCGGTTCGAGTCCCGGACCCCGTGGCTTAAACTCACGCCGGGTGCGTGTGCATGCGTGCCCAAGATCCCGAGAGGAGAATGGAGGAGAAGGAATTGCAGCGTGGCCATCCCCCCTAGGGGGTGATTTCTCGCTTTCTGTCTCTCTGTCTCACTCTGTCTGTCTGGCAAGCGCACGCGCCCTATAGCAAAAACCTCTCAAAAAAAAAAAAAATCTGGGGATATGTATAGTAATCTTTGTCTTGACTGAAAGGCATGGTAATCATGCTAGAAAAGAAATGTTATACACTGTAAAGATATATATGATTAAATGTAATATGAAAAAATAAAGAAAAAAATTAAATTAAATTTTTTAAAAAGTAAAAAAAAAAATAGTGGCTTCAGTAAAATAGGAAGAAGAAGCCATGAGGACAGCTACTCTAACACCAAGGCTGCAACAAGAAGGAGAATGGTTATAACCTAATAGTTCTAAACTAGAAACAACCCTAATATCCATCAAGACTAGAAAGGGTAAATAAATTGATGTATACATACATACAATGAAATACTACGTTTTGTTTTTTTGGGTTTTTTTAGAGAGAGATTTTCACTATAGGGTGCACACTCCCAAGAGAAAGAGAGAAACAGAAAGCAAGAAATCGCCCTCCAGGGGGAATGGCCATGCCATAATCCCTTCTCCTCCATTCTCTTCTCAGGATTTTGGGCATGGATGCACATGTGCCCAGCGTGAGTTTTAAGCTGCCAGGTCTGGGACTTGAACCGCAGTCAACTATGTGGGAGTCCAGTGATGTAACCATCATGCCATCTGCTGGTTCCAAAACACTACATATTAATGAAAACGAATGAACTTTAGATGGTAGTGAATTTCAAATCAAAATAGCATTATATAATTATTTAATAAATAGCACTGGGAAAACCGTTTTTAAAAAAGTACAACCTACATGTCTAATAAAATCCCTCACAATGCACTCTAAAAGTACAACACACTGCTAGTAAGTTTTGTATACACATAGATTCTCTGAAGAGATTATATGGTCCCTGGGGACAAATAATGACTATTGAACTTACTTAATTTTCCTCTGTACCCAGAAAACACTTTGGCAAACATTCCATTAATGAATGAACAAATAGGAATGAACAAATGAAGAGACAAATGAATGAATGACTCTGTCCATCTATCCTTGTGGAGTTTGGTTAGGTGGTTTCAACTCCAGTCTGGCCAGCTTATTGGAGATTTGCATTATTCTCTCCTGACCTTTATGTAAAGAAAAGAAATAGAAACTTTCCAGAAGTGAATTTCACTGGAGATGGCCTGTGTGGCAAGTGGCTTCTGCATCCCTGTTCTCAGAGAGTAACTGAGGACAGGGATGAAATAGACTGGGCCCTACTAGCCCTTATACTAAAAGAAAAGGGGCACTTCATCACTGGTGATAACACCAAGTAGGTGAAGAAATCTGGTCCAGGCCATCCACAGCAAGTGGCTACAGCTGTGCAGGGTGGGGAGGTGGAAAGCAGGCGAGAATGGTGCCCATTTAACGTCTGTAGCCACTCCACAGAGTGCAGCAGTGTCCATCAGTGCACAACCCATCAGCTGCCTGTGCAACACCACTTGTCCTCGGAGGCTAAGTGAACGGCTCCCAGTAGCAGGACTTTAGTCACTTGACAAGAGGCAGCCCAAGAGAAGGGCACACAAGCAATGCCTGGGAAACTTTGGCTTCCCGGGCATCTGAACTGACTCAGGCCAGCTGGTTTTCAGACCCTGCTTGCCTGCTCTAAACTCAGAACACATCTACACTGTCCTGTCCAGAACCCTGAGATGCTTGGAATAAACCAGGAGCAATCATCACTCTGTGTTCACCTTGGCAGAAAATAAATAAATAATAGAATGAATCTTCTGTCAAAAAATAAATGGCCTTCTCTAGGCTGAGAGGTTGATTTACCTCCTGAAGGACAAACAGCAGTTTCACCAGGTAGCTGCAGGCCATAAAAGGCTGTTTCCCGGGACCAGCAGTTAGCGTAATGGCTATGTCGCTGGACTCCCACGTAGTTGACCGCAGTTCGCGTCCCAGACCCGGTGGCTTAAAACTCACGCAGGGCGCATGTGCGTGCATGCCCAAGATCCTGAGAGGAGAATGGAGGAGAAGGGATTGTGGCGTGGCCATCCCCTCTGGGGGATGATTTCTCGCTTTCTGTCTCTCTGTCTGTCTGGCGAGTGCACGCGCCCTATAGAAAAAGCCTCTCAAAAAAAAAAGGCTGTTTCTCTCAACCTGGGACCCCAACCTGGACTTGGGGGGGTGGGTTATTAGGACTACTCCCTGCTTATTTATCTCCTGAAAAGATACATTCCAGCCCAGCTTCTGCTGTAGGTGCTCCATTGAAACAAGCTCATGGGCTCTGCTGCTTGCCAAGGATTGGGAAAGGTGGGAGGACACAGGGGCACAGCAATAAAACACGACACTCTGTGAAGCCAATCCACATGGGGAGGTTCTAAGTTCATGTCTCAGACCTCCCTGAGTGTACCAGGCATACCCATGTTCATGACCTGGCGCTGGCTGAGAGGGACCATGGCACAACACCCTGTTGGGAGTCCAGTCTCCGGTAGATGGTAGTATATCAGACTGTAGAGCTGGAAGCCACCTTCCAACCACAGTTCAAGTCCCCAGCCCAGTGAGCCTGAAAACATGCTGGGGCATTCACGCATACCCAGGAACCTGGCAGGCTGAAGGACTGGAGGAAGTAACCAGCCATCCCTGTAAAGAGACCGTCTCTCTCTCTCTCTCTCTCACTTGTTCATGGAAGAAATAAATAAATGAAAATTTGTTTTTCTTTTTCAAAAAATGAAAAACAAAGAAGAAGATGATGATGAGGGCATTTCAGCATGGTGCCCACATGAGGAGAGAAGGACCAAAATCCAGCCAGCAGTCCTCTTAAAAAGCTGTGCACCTGAGCAATGGCCCTAATCACCCTAGCAGAGCTTGGGTTTAACAAAGAAATCGTTTTGAGAAGTCTTGGAGAAATCATCTCTGATTATTCATGGCAAAGTTGGGAGGGAGGGAGGAAGGAAGTGGGGAATATGGAACACCACAGATGATTTTCAAATTCCTTTGGTTAGTAATCTCAACCTGTGTAAGAATTGCCCAAATTGCATGAATGGCATTGCCCAGTTCTCAGGGCTGGGGCCATTTAGTGGGCCCTGTAGAAAAGGCTCCTAGCCTCTCCTGCTAACTGAAGACTGAGGCTGAGGTAATCTCCTCAAACACAGCAGAAAACCCACCCCACAATGAGGCATGACCTGTCCTGAGGTCATGGCACAGACTCCCAGAGTTGGGGGAAGCATGAACCTTGCTTCACTCACCAAATACACCTGCTATGGTCACAATGTTTAAGATCTCCCCCAAAATCCATATGTGGAAACCTAACACCAGTGTGATGCTATTAGGAGGTGTGTCCTTTGAAAGGTGATTGAGAACCTTCACATATGGGATTAGTACCTGATAAAAGAGGCCCAAGGAAGCTTGTTTACCCTTTACCATGTGAGGACATTACAAAAAGGTGCCAACTCTAAGCCAGAAAGTGGCCTGCACAGACATCAAATCTGCTGGCACCTTGATCTTGGACTTTCCAGCCTCCAGAACTGTGAGGAATGAACATGTGTTGTTTCTAAGCCACCAGTGTTTTGTTGTAACACCTGAATGGACTAAGACACCACCTAAGCACAGCCTCTCCCTGCTTTGTGGTCACCAGGATGGGCTCCCTCTAGGGGAGGCCAGGGCTCTACTTCCCGTGTCTGTGTCATATACTGCATATCCTTGAGCCAACTGAAGACCAAGAGATTCAAGGGTCCCCACTTTCCTCACAGGCCGTGAGTCTGTCCAGATCACAGTGAACAGCTGCTATCCCCGAGATGCCTGACTGTGCCCACAGCACTCCCACGTACCCCAACATCTTCCGCCTTTCCTGGACCCCAGAGAAGAGAGGCCTGCAGCCTCTGCCACTTCCTTCACTGCTCATTCATGTAAATAGGCAAGCATTTAAATATGCATAAAATAGATAAGAGAAGGAAACGTTTCCCTCACCTCCTGCCCATCATGAGGCACACTGGGTTTCACTGGCCCAGAGCCGAATTGCTCCCACCTCCCCCTTATGAGAAATGAGGCTCAACAACACGCACACACAAAACACACTGGTTTGGACCATTACACTTAACAGCAAATGTGCAGGCCATCTGGGGTAACTTTGACTTCTCTGCTTGAAAGTAAATTTAAACTGCATGCTTTTAAATGGTGTTATAAGGAATACAGCATGCAAAAGCACCAGGGAAAACGGATTCTGGTTCGGCCTCAGCAGTTGCAACACCTAGGCAAAGCAGCTGGCTGAATACACATAATTCTCTATTCTAGAAAAAAAAAAAAAAAAGAAGAAAAAACCCTTCATCTATTTTTAATATGTTTTGTAGTGTGTTTGTTCTGTTTTGTTTTAATCAGAGTTGGTTTATCCAGGATACAATGGGACGCTATCCTACAATGGATGTCGTCATCCTGTTGCCCATTTATTCTCATTCCTAACCCCTGCCCTGAACACCCAGGGCTATACTGTGTTGCAAAGGAACACAGGCAATTAAAGTAATTGCTGTCGCTCCCACCTAGACACAGCTTCCAGATGATTCTGATTTGGGCAGGATTCAAAGCATTATGGCCACAAGTCAGGAGATAGCCATTAACCAGGCTTATACCTCCTCTGCAGCTGGACTCTGCTGTAAATAACAATATAGAAATGGGCTGATTCCATTGGTGGGAAAGACTCCACAAACCGGAAAATACATTTTAAGACAGGTGATGTCTATGCCTCCAGTCAGTATCCAAGGAAACCAAAATATTTGCCACAGACTTTCAGACCACAGGTTCTATTTCATGCAAAGAAGCCGTTGAGGCAGAAAGTTGTTTCTGAACTCTTTACTGTTGCACCATGGTTAGACTAACCAGTGTCCAGTAAGTGCCCTGCCCAGGGCAGCTTCCCAGTAGCCACATGCCTCCCTTGGGTGGCTAACCTCCCCAACGGGGCAGGCTCCTTACCGTCAAGCTCCTCCACAGAGATGTTAGCCAGCTGCTCACTGTCGCTGCCCGCAGAGAGAGATCGGTTGAGGTAATTCCCCTTGTACAACAAGCCAGCAGTCACATGGTGGAACGGCATCTTTTCCCTGCTCACAAGAGAAGAGGGACGGGGAGAAGAAAGACAGTGTCATTCATTCCTCCTTCTCTTCTTTGAAGGATCATCTTGATTTCCAGATGGCCAGTATTATTTTTGAAATAACAATAATAGTTCTAGAAGGAAAGTCGGAATATTTCCAGGGGCCCAGTGGCCTAAGCCATCCCCAAAGAATCTCAGGTTCTACTCCTTTCTTCACTTTCCATTGGACTTCATTTTCCCCCATTTAATTACGAATTGGAATTGCACTGTCCTTGTGAACTGTGGCAGACCAGAGCATAATCAAACTGTCTCCTCCTACGAATAAGAATGCCCTTTGCTCCTTTCCTTGGCCTGATAAATCCTTGCTCAATGCAGCTGCCCCAAAATGCGAAGCTGCCCAGCAATTGGACATCTTGGCTGTGTATGCACAGCCACCCAGGTCACCTTCCTCAGGTCACACACGTGTTCCAATGCACCCGGTATGCAAAGCAGGCAGGAAATGCTCATGCTCTAAGTACATGTGACACTCTGTATCTCTTCAGCTGCAGCCGCCAAGCCTGACTGAGATGCAGGCACTACTTGTTTGTGAGTGTTCGCCCTCTGAAACACCCAGCACACTTGCCCTGCTGTAAAGTGATGCCTCCAGGTGTCTCAGAACGAAGCAGCTTCCAGCACGCTCACAAGAAATTAAAGCATTTCCCTTATGCCAGATTAGCAAATGCTCCAAGCAAAGCTCCTGCATCCTGACAGTCACCTCTGGAATTCAGAAGTTCTCACCAGCACTAGGCAGGCCCTAGAGCCCAGGACACAGAAAAAGAAAAGAAAAAGGGAAGTGACCAGGAGAGTGGAAGAGCAAGCAAAAATAAGACAGAGGAAAGGCAGTTAGAAAGAGGGTCCTCTCCATAGCAGAAAGAGCACAGTTTCTGTCCCAGTTTGTCCAATAAGGCTCTCAGTTACTGTGGACAAACCTCTGAACACTTCGGCTTCTGTATCCCCACCTAGAAAGGGGGCAAAGATGATTGATGATCTCTGGGACCAGTAGGCAGGACGCACAGGGAGTCACTTATACAGAGGGAGTAAAGAACACCTTTAGAGCAGAGCTGAAATGTGAACTGGCAGCACCGGTGTGTAATCCCCTCACCACTTGGTATGTTAAAATGGAGGCTGAGATTCTCCCTGCTAGGGGTTCTGTAGGAGAGAAATGACAGCTCTCTCCACACACACCTGTCACTCCCTGTGTAAGTCCTTTGCAGAGTCCCTTTTGGCACTAAAGTTTACATCTGCAAAATAAGCTGGAGTGGCCCAAGCAGCCTCTCAGGTACTGACTCCCTTCCAGTAACAAGGTGTAAATGTAAGGAAAAGAGAGACAACAGAACGCTAGTCTCTGAGGATGACCATTAAGAACACCCAACCTGGCCATCCCTCATACCACACTCAGAATCCAAATGCAAGCAACCTTCCCTCATCATGGCATGCTGCAGCCAGCTCGTACAGACCAGCCATCTCTGTCATCTTTTCCCTGTGACACCATTAAGCAACAGGCCCAACAGGAAGCCACCTCCTCTCTCTCCCTCCAGTCCAGGACACACCAGCATGATACTGTTTGGTCTGAGAGCTGCTGACTTCAAGATCAGACAATGAAACTCCTAAAAACTAAAGGGCTTGACCAAGAGCACAAAGCCAGTTAGTGAAAGAGTAAGTTCTGAAACTCAGCAGCCTACGTGTTTTTTCAGTTAAGCACCAGACATTTCCACCCGGATGTCAAACCCTCACTTCAAACTCAAGATGTCTAAAAATGAATTAATTATCTTCCTACAAAATAGGCCACATTTCCTGATTTCTCTATTTCTATCAAAGGCACTTTTCACTCATCGCAACAACTGGGACGAATCTCCCAAATGCTCTGGGCCCCAAAAAGTAAAACAGACACATGGCCGAGCAAGAGCCAACTGTCAGCCTCCAAACTCCCTTTAATTCTTCTCACGGCTAACACAATGTGCATCCACGGGCCAATCACAAATGGCGGGATGCTAATTACTAAGGAGGCATGCATTTTTCAGTTATAAGAGGTACATACTTAGCTAATTATAAGTCAGACTTCCACAAATCCATCCTTAGGTATAAATAGAATACAAAGATTTTCCTCTGCAAGACTATTTCAATTAGCATCTCCTCTGTTCTCCAAATTAATTTTCAAGCCAAATAATTTTTAAGAGGAGAATCAGAACCAAACACCTATGCAACAGTGATGCAACCTGACGCACAAGGGAAGATCCCAGCTTCTTATCCCAGGGCCACCCTGCACATGCCAGACATGTGCTCATGATCTAAGCTGGCTGAGGCTGGGGGTGAATCACAGCATGAGGATCCTGTTGGGGGTGCATGTCTCTCTCTCTCCTGCTTTCTCTCTCTCAAAGGAGATAAATAAACTTTAAGAAAAAAGAGAGAGAGAGAGAGAATCAGACATTTGAATCAGGACTACTCTCCCTTTTCCTTAGGGCTAATTCTGATTTCTTGGGGCCATGTACCATGGTCATTTGAGCACAACCTGATGCTCACTGTCCAGGAGATAAGAAGTAAACTCTTGCTAATGCTTCTTATGTGGTTTCAGCTCCACTCAGCACTGGCCCCAGTACCCAATCAGCTTCCCCAGTTGTTATCTCTACCACTGTTCAAGTCTTGATAAATGTGGGAAGATAATTGTCCTGCTATTATCTAATTCTGCCACCTGGAGCAAAACCCATTAAGGTCAGTACAGGAGCTAAAAGCATTCCTTCCCATTCCACTACACAGCACTCATTTCTTAGTATTTTTCATCTTTCCACTGTCCTCTTTTACCTGGTTGCCTGAAGCTTTGGATCCACCACACAAATTTTTCCAGCCATAGTAACAAGATTATCCTCAACACACATATCCAACCCACGCCCCAATTCAGCCTTGGAATAAATGTTGAGTATTTTGCAAAGAAAACTGGCCACAACTGAATCCCACTTGATATACCAACATAGTTTGCTTCTGAAAAAAGAAACTTACAAAATTAGGTACACATTCAGTTCATTCAGTCTCTGTGCCCAAAAAGCTTACAGTCTAGTGGAAAAGCAAATATACGCAATTGAACCATCCATATAGATAGATAAAGCCATGTTCAAAAAAGGGAAAAACTTTATCCCAAGTAAGCTAAAAATAACTGCTGCAGTGGAGGACTAAATTTCACTCTATACCACCATGGGAAACCCTGCTTTAAGATTCTCACCTTGGCTAAGGAAGAGAAATATAGGAGTTCATCAACAAAGAGAAGCCTTGTCCTGAAACTAGAATTCAAAGATGGATCCTATACAGAAAGAATGAACAATAACAAATGAATATCTTCAACAGCAATTTCACTCACTGAGAAGCATTATTTTTTAAGTGACTGTTCATCATGTAAACTATCTTTCTGTTTTATGTAAGTCTGTGCTATGGTTTGCTCCCACACACACACACACCCCGAAATTTATGTCAGAACCTAAGGCCTAATGTGACAGTATTAAGAGGTGAGGCCTTTAGGAGGTGACGACATCATGAGATCTCTAACTTCTTGAATGGAATTAGTACCCTTAGGAAAGGACTTGTGAGAACTAGTGAGGTCCTTTTGCCCCTCCCCTTCCTGTCATATGATGATGCTGCAACAAGGAAGCAGAGAGTGGCCCTTATTCAATGCCCAATCTGCTGGCATCTTGTTCTTGGACTTCCTAGCTCTAGAACTTTAAGCAATAAATTTCTGTTGTTTCCAAATTACTCAGTCTAAGTAATTTGTTATAGCAATAGCAAGTGATAAGATACACAGTATGTTTTCACAGCTAAGAATTAAAACTTTCTGGTCAAAAGCAATGATAGATTTGAATTCTAGTTCCACCTTTATTAGCCATGTAAGTTACTTAACCCCTGTAAGCTTTGGTCTTCTCCTTTGTAAAATGGGGGGTTTGGTACGTACCAAATAGTAAACCCATAAATATGAAATAAGACAAGGCATGGAAAGCACTGGATTGAGCATATGATATTAAATATCATCAGTAATTATTTGCTAAGGATTATATGAAGTAGAATGTAGGGATGAAAGAAAGTCACAATGTACTGGGTTGAAGATGAGGCACTCTGGGTTATGAAGGAAAGCCAACAGGCCCCAGCAAAGGGTGGCTTCAGGGAGAAGCTGGCTGGTGTATGAACCACTGTGCCAAGAATCAAGTGCAAGCAGCCGACCACAGGGGGTTCCCGTTCTGTGGTGTCAGCATGCTGTATCATGGGGGAGGAGGAGCTCTTGGAATGGAAAACACCAGAGTTGAAGAAGGGTCTATCTCCCAGTCAAGGAAAAGGTGTCAGGTTAAAAGCCAAAGAAATGAGGCCAAGTCATAACAATGTGCACTGCTAAGATACTATGTTCTACAAGCTGAGATCACACAGGAGGTCCAGTTCAATTCCTACCTAAATGTTGGGTGTGGTGGTGGACACCTGTAATCTCAGCAACTCAGGAGACAGAAGCAGGAGGATCATGAGCTCCAGGCTAGCATAGACAACATAACAAGACTGTGTCCAAAGTAACTGGGCATAATGGTATGTACCTACAGTTTCAGCTGGGCAGAGGATGAATGTAACATAGCAAGACCCTGTCTTTAAAAAAAAAAAAAAAAAAAAAGTGGGGGGAGGGGTCTTTTGTCAGAGGCAAGAAACAGGTACATTTCTTGACAGAGTAAAAAACTGAACAGTTTCACTCACATGGGTTTAAGATAGAGACCTTCTGTGATGGTTAAGTTTATATGTCAACTTGACTGAGCCATGGGGTACCCAGGCACCTTACTAAGTGTTATTCTGGATGTGGCTTGAGGGTGTTTCTAGATCAGATTTACTTTGAATTGCTCGACCAAGTGAAGCAGATTGCCCTCCCCTATATGGGTGGATCTCATCCAAACCATGAGGCCTGAAGACAATGAAAAGGCCTAGAGAGAATTAGTACTCTCTGCCTGACTCTAGCTGGGACATCAGTCTTTTGCTTTTGGACTCACATTTAGAAGTCTACTCCACTGGGTCTCCTGACTCCCAGGCCTTTGGAACCAGAGTAGAACTATTCTATCAGATCTCCTGGATCTTCAGCCTGCCAACAACAGATTGTGGATTTCTCAGGCTCTATAACCACATGAGCCTGTTCGCTATAATGAATTTCTTTATATGTATCTATATAGAGAGATGCATATCTACATATATGTAGATATATCTACCTAGCTATGTGATAAATGTACTGTTTCTTTAGAGAACCCATACTAATATACCCTCCTTATTTTTTTTCTCTATTGCACCAAAGATCCAGGTGAATCGCTGTAGGATGGTATTATATTTCTGGGCAAAGAGTGTTCTGCAGGGCTGCTCAAATAGTGCTACTGAAAGTATACCCTGCTAGTTGCACACCATTTGTTGTTGGTCTGCAACAAATTTAGGTATGAATTTTGTATGAATTTTTGCTTCTTCTATTTTATTTTTCCTGGCAAATCTTTTTTAGTGTATTTTACAAAGTGAGAGTTTGCAAAGGACTGAACCTTAAAAGGAAAATTACAAACAAAACAAACAAACAAAAACTGATCTTTCCTCACAAACAGCACGGCTCTAAAGTACTTTATATAAGTTGCCTAGATTCCGGGTAACAGACCACAGAGAGGAAGTGAAACACCTTAAGAAATCCATTTTAATGTTCCTGAAAGATTTTTAAAGAACTTAAGGATTGAAAAGTCTTAGGTGGACTTTTAAAAGAAGTTGAAAGACCTCCTTGACACTTGAGCTCTCTCTAGAGTGCCTGGAGGGTGCCTGACATCCATTGCTGACTTAGAGATTCCTATTCTCAAGTTGCCAGACATACAAGGTGCAATATTGATCTCGCATTCTACAAGGTAAAACCAACCCTAATAGACCTGATAGAGCCTTTGCCAAATTCCCTAAAAACACCTATGAGGGCACACAAAAAACAATATTCCCAGCAGCACTAATATCAGGTATGGAAGAAACATCCATTAAATCAACACAGTTAGGATGACAATGACAAATAATTGGTGCTGCAGTCTGGAAATCAGAGACAAAAATAATAGATAGTAAGGGGATAAGAAGAGATTTTTTTTTTGGGGGGGGGAGGTTTTTGCTATAGGGCGCATGCATTCGCCAGACAGACAGAGAGAGACAGAGAGACAGAAAGCGAGAAATCACCCCCCAGGGGGGATGGTCACGCCGCAATCCCTTCTCCTCCATTCTCCTCTCGGGATCTTGGGCACACACGCACACGCACCCGGCGTGAGTTCTAAGCCACTGGGTCAGGGACGTGAACCGCAGTCGACTATGTGGGAGTCCAGCAACATAGCCATTACGCTAACTGCTGGTTCCCAAGAAGAGATTTTTATCTACCCAAGTTCTCTTCTGTTTCAGGGACTCGGGGATAACTAGCCATAACATCAGGTAATCACCCTTTGACTATTGTGAAATTGTTATTTTGAAATAGACAGGCTCAAATCCCCACTGTTCTTCCCACCCTATGAAAGAGCAACTATATTCACAGGCCGTGTCTCCCAGTATATAAGGTGACTAGGAATGCAAGGTCTTGAGGCAAGGATCCTGCACAAGAAATGCAAAATTAGCTGCAGAGATAGGTGCTGGTGAGAGGGACCCTCAGAGTAATGATCTATGGGCATTATAATCTTCCGTGTATTGCTTCTGATTAAGAAAGAACTATAGAAAACCTCAGATAACTGGGACCAGCAGTTGGTGTAATGGCTGTGTCGCTGGACTCCCATGTAGTCGCCCTCGGTTCAAGTCCCAAACCTGGTGGCTCAAATTCACACCAGGTGTGTGTGCATACATGCCCAAGCTCCCGAGAGGAGAATGTAGGAGAAGAGATTGTGGTGTGGCCATCCCCTCTGGGGGGTAATTTCTCCTTTTCTGTCTCTCTGTCTCTCTCTTTCTGGCATGCACATGTACCCTATAGCAAAAACCTTCTCCAAAAAAAAAAGAAAAAGAAAAAGAAAAAGAAAACCTCAGATAACCCAGAGATGTGTTTTCTCCTCCTCAGAGCCTGAGATCTAAGTTATGGGGACAAGAAGATCCCATCTTAGTCCAGCAAGATGCCCAGTTGAGTGCCAGCTAGACACTGGGCATTTGGCTAAGCATTTACACGGCCATCTTGTTCCTTTGCTAAAATCCTTCAGGGGCACGCCAATTGGCAAACACCAGGTTTGGACAGATCTCAAAGAAGACAAAAATGAGTAAGCAGAAAACACAAACGTGGGGGTCTGTGTAGAAGTTCTGCCTCATTAGAGAAGGAAGCGCTTTCAAGAAGTAGGACAAAAGCATATTGCCAGCCAAGAGGCGATCAAGAAAGAAGACGATTTGAACAAGTGTCTGTTTTACACCCTAAAATAAGTATGAAAGCAGTGTGTCTATGAAATGAGAATACAAATTCATGAAGAAATAGTAGAGGAAGGTGAGGAGATGTCAAGACGCAAAGATGGCAGACTGAGAGGCAAGCTGGTTCGGAAAAGGTGCAGGGTTGCAAACAAAGGAGAATCCCAAACCAGTAGCTGATGAACAATCTGCATAAATAACAAGAAAATATTTCAAACAGAACTCTTAGGAAATAATATAATGCACCATGTACCCACCACCAGAATTTAACCTAGGTTAATATTTTGTCATATTGGCTTAGATTTTTTTCAAAGAAGTCATATTACACATAAGCCCTGCCCACCTACTCTATTCCTCCACCTCCCTCCCCTTTTCCACAGTGACAACTCTATTCTGAGGTGCAGTGTATCTTCTCTGTCCGTGTTTTAAAATTAGCCTACATTTGGATGTAACTATATAGAATGTATTACAGTATTGCTATATCTATCTTTAACTTTACATAAATGATTTCACACCATACATATGCTCTTGCAACTTGCACATCTCACTCTAAATTGGATTTTCAGGATTTATCCAATCTATATACATACAGCCAGTTAATTCATTTTTAACTGCTAAATAGTTTTCCATTATATAAATACACTGCTACTTACATATCTATTATCCAATCAACAGAAAAGTATGCTGCAATTAATATTCTTCTATGTGTCTCTCTTTGCATATATTTGCAGAAATTTTTCTAGATTATGTATCCAGATAAAATAGTGCTGGGTTGTCTAATATGTGAATCTTCATCTTTACTGGATTTTACCAATTTGCCTTCTAAAGTGATCAGACTAATTATAACTACATAACAAATTGCCCTTCAAACTAGTGGTTGAAAATAAAAACTATTTATTATTTCATAGGTTTTGTAGGTCAGGAAACAGGATGGGTGATTCTGGCTTAAGGAGTCTCATGTAGTTACAGTCATTGTCCAGGGTTCAGCCACAGAACACACACTGCTAAGACACTGTGCTCCACAGAATGGGACTACATGGGTAGGCCCAGATTCAACTCCTGATCCAATCTGAAAGATGGGCATGGTGGTGTGCACCCATTATCCCAGTGACCTGGGTGGCTGAGGCAGGATTTTTGGCAACTCTATGCTGTCTTGGGAAACATAGCACAACCCTGTAGTGACCAGACGGGCACAATGGTAAAACACGATACTCCATAAGACAATTCCATGTAAAATGGTTACTGCTTCAAGTATAGAGACCTCCTTGAGTATACTAGCTACATAAGTGCCCATGACCCGGGGCTGGCTGAAAGCTAGGGACGAATCATGGAATTGGGACTCTGTTTGGGGTGCTACCTCTCTCTCTTTCTCGCATCTCTCTCTATTTCTTATGGAATAAATAAGTGAACTTTATAAAGGTGGGGAGGGGAGCCAGGCATGCTGCAGGCCCAGCAGGGAAGCTGAGGCAAGAGGATTGCAATGGCAAGTCCCAGAAGGAAAGAAAAAGAAAGAGAGAGAGAAGAGAGAAAGAAGAAAGAAATTCAAGAGTGAATTAAGAAGAATGAAATAGTCTAATATTAAGTTTTGACAATGACCTATAGTGAACAGCCATTGTGGGTGTAGCATCTTGAAAGTGGCTTCTCCAGTCCCAGTCACAAATGTCTGATAATGGTGGTCCTGATCAGTATCTTTTCTTCCTTTTTTTCTTCTTTCTTTCTCCTTCCTTCCTTCTTTTTCTTTCTTCTTTCTTCCTTCATTCCTCCCTTCCTTTCTTTCCTCTTCTTTGTCTTTCTTTCTTTCTCTCTCCTTCTTTCTTTTTTGACTTTCTTTTTGCTCTCTTTCTTTCTTCCTTCCTTTCTTCCCTTTTTCTTTTTTCTTCCTTCCTTTATTTCTTTCTTTTTCCTCCCTCCCTCCTTTATTCCTTTTTTTCTTCCTTCTTTCTTTTTTCTTCCTTCCTTCCTTCTTTCTTTTCCTTCCTTCCTCCCTCTCTCCCGCCCTCCCTCCCTGCCGTTTCTTATGACTAATGTTTGTAAGGCCTCCTCCACACGTTTACCAACTTCTCTGTTCGTCATTGTTCTTGCAAAGTACTCTTTCCTTCCAGATTCAATTCCTATTTTTATTGAAAGGAATTTAGTAATTATTTCATAACAGTGGGACTGTAAATCACAAACTTTCTTTTTTTTAAAAAATAATTATTTATTTAACTTTATTTATTGATATTCTTCAATTTGACCAGAGAGAGAGAAAGGGAGAATGAGAAAGCAATCTGCCAGGTTCAGACTCGAACTATGGTCAGCCATGTGGGAGTCCAGTACCTTAACTACCACATCACCTGTCGGCCCCTGTAAATGACAAACTTTCTTTTTTTCCAAAGACTTAGAAACTGAATTATAGTTTAACTTACTAAATTATTATTTTTTTCCTTAGTGCTTTGAAGATATTTTGTTTCTGATAGATGTCTACTACCAGTATATTTATTCACCTGTTAATATTCACTTTGTGGGCTGGCAGGTGGCATGGTAGTTAAGGGCACTGGACTCTCACATGTCCAACTGCAGTTCAAATCCCAGACCTGGTGGCCTGCTTTCTCACTTTCCCTCTCTCTCTTTCTCTCTCTTACTCTGGCCCTCTCTGGTCAAATTAAAATAAATAAAGCTAAATAAAATAATTCTTTAAAAAAATATATTCACTTTGGACAATTTTATTTTTTTTTTGGGGGGGCAGATTTTTGCCAGAGGGCACATGTGATCAGAAAAAGATATAGAGAGGGAAAGTAAGAAATCATGCCCTAGAGAGAATGGCCACACCACAATCCCTTCTCCATTCTCCTCTTGGGATTTTGGGTACACATGTACACACACCTGGTGTGTTTTTCAAGCTGCTAGGTCTGGGATTCAAACAGTGGAGTTGGCCATGTGGGATCCAGTGCCTTAACCATCATGCCACCTGCTGATCCCACTTTGGACAATTTTAAGTCATTGTATTTTTAGGTATAGGTTCTCTCCAAAACTCTATACTCTCCCTTTTGTCAATTCTTATTAGATATGTGCTAGACCTCTTCTTTCAAATCAAATAGTCTTGATCAGCTCAACCAATATCACTCATCATAGTCCAACTGACTGAGAAGTTAAAGAGTTAACAACTGCATTTTCCTTGCTACGAGGGTTCTGAGTAAGAATTCTAATATTCAAAAGCACTTGTACAAAATTTGGAATATAGAAGTAAAGTGAAGTCAGTAGTATGCTGGTAAATACTTCCTAATCCAGTTTCAAAAAAGAAAGTATTGATTTGCAGTATTTTCCAATTTCCATGGTGTAAATATTCTCACATTGGCCAATTCCAAGCTCCAACATAATGTGACTCAATATGGAGTTTAAAGAGATGTATACCATATTGCTATACAATATTTTCTTCCACCATGAAGGTGTAATAGACTAAACCACAAAATCATAAATAATAGTAAAATGTGGCAAAACTATTAGGAAGTGATGAGTTTTAAATACTTATTCTCTTAGTTTTTTTTAAGATAAAGATAAGATAAATAAGATAAAGATTGATAAGATAAATGCAGAGAGACATTGTTTTTTCTTAGTCTCTTTCTTTCTTTCCTTCCTTCCTTCCTTCTTTTTTTCTTTCATTTAGAGGTTTTCGCTATAGGGCACATGAGCTTGCCAGAAAGACAGAGAGAGACAGAGAGACAGAAAGTGAGAAATCAACCCCCAGGGGCGATGGCCACACCGCAATCCCTTCTCCTCCACTCTCCTCTCCGGATCTTGAGCGCGCAGGCACACGCGCCCAGCATGAAATTTAAGCCACCGGGTCCGGGACTCAAACCATGGTCAACTACATGGGAGTCCAGCGACATAGCCATTACGCCAACTACTGGTCTGAGACACTTTTTTTATTATAAGCTTTTATTTCATTTTTCATTTTTAATGGCTATGTTTAACAAACAGCTCACAAAATCCCTGAAAATTTAAGTCAACTTTCACAAGCTGGTTTAAGCTGGCTGCAGCATGCCACTGGACGAAGGCCATTTTCCTATCACCTTTTAGCTGTTTCTACAGGAAAGAAAAATCATAGAAACACGACATTTCCTTGTAGCAACCTACTGTTCACTCTCCAAATTGCTGGCTATGACAAAGCAGTCAGGGTTATGGAAGTAGCAGTAGCAATGGCTGCTGCATCTTTGAACTGTGGTGCCAGAAAACCAGTCTCCAACATTTAGGAGGTTAAGACAGGTGCAGAGACAGCATATTCCAGGGGCAACAGCTCTCCTGGAAGGTCAACTCTGAATTGTTCTGGAAGTCATTCCAGAAGAACTACCTAAAATCCACTTTTTAACCATGAAACAATGTTGTAAACATCAAACTCCTAGTATTAAATCCCTTCCTATTTAAAGTACCTAGAATGACAGGGTTAAACAGTGGCACTACAATAAAACAGAGCGCTCTGCGAGGCAGATCCTACCTCCCCGAGTACACAGAGCATGCCCATGGTCGGGGCTGGCTGAGTGTGCGGGTCTATGTAGCACCAGGACCCTGTCAGTGGTGCTACATCTCTGTCTATCTCATTCATAGAAAAAAATAAATAAATAAACTAAAAAAAAAAAAATACCCAGAGTAATTAGTGGGTTCTGGAACTAACCCTTGACTGATACATCACTGTTTCTTCTGTGTTTCTTAACTTCTTTTTAAATTTTTTATATTTTATCTCTCTGTGTGTCTTATAAGTAATTTCCTCAAAATCATTTTCAAATTCACAAATTCTCTCTTTGGTTTTTACTGCACTGGTGGTTTAACTTGCTACCAAATTTTTAACTTCAATGACTATGCTTTCCATTTCTAGCAGTTTCATTGGGTTATTTTACAAATCCACCTCGTAGTTTTCACTGAGGATATATCTTCCATTATGATTTTTATTCTTATAGCACCTTGTAGTCATTTGTAATGAACTTATTTCATACGTCATTTTATTATCTCCACTTCTTAAGGCACCCACACTCTTGGTGTTCTACTCTGATTTTTCCTAGTGGCAAATTGTTACCCAGTGTGACCAGTCTTTTTTTTTTTTTTTTTTTTTTTTTGGGTGGGGGGTGGGGAGGAGACAAAGTAGCATCTTTACAGATACTACCTTTGCCTTTGGAGTTCCAAATCCACAGAAATCCCTGTCCATGGTGCAGGTGTCACAGGCATCTCTTCACTTAAGGACCAGTTGTTTTGTTTTATTTTGTTTTAATGCATTCAATTGCATATACATCATTTAGCTTGTAAAGAGAATTTATCCAACATGAAATACACCTCAGACCAGTCCAGCTGAGAATACTATGCACATTATCATCAATAGGTAATAAACCATTTCTGTGAGGGCCAGTTTTTGATTTACGCCTTGGTATGGAAGCCCACACCACACAGGCAGTATACACTTGGACTGCACATCCCCTGTAGCTCAGGTTTGGAGCTTTGATCACAATTGGAGTCTTTTTCTTTTGCAGCCATTGCTCTAGGCAAAAATAAGTATCATTGCCACTTTGCTGGGCCAGCAGGCAGACTGAATTGAATCCCCATTTACAGAAGGGTGTCTTAGCTCAAGTTGCTACAGTAAAATACAATTTACTGGGCATCTTAAACAACAAACATTTATTTCTTCTAGTTCTGGAGGTTGGTAGGCCAGAATCAGGGTGCCAACATGGTTGGTTCTTGGTGGTTCTGGCCATTTCTTGCTATATCCCCCAGTGGCAAGAGCAGAGAGAGCTGTGGTCTCTTCATCCCCTTATAAGGACACTAATCCTTTCCACTAAAGGCTCCAACCCCCCCAGGACCTACTTACCCTCCAAAGGTCTCGCCTCTTAATACCATCACTTTGGAGATTAAAATGTCAATGGTTAATTTTGTGGGATGGTGGGATCCAGTCCATCACAGAGGGGCAGCCAAACCACAGTCTCAGTTTTGTTTTGTTTAGTTTTGTTTTCAGTGCCAGAAAACTCATATGCACATGAGAAAGAAAGAGAGAGAACTCTCCTCCTCTATCCCAATAGGACCCAGTCATGCCACAATTCTTTTTCCTACAATTCCCCATCCCATCACAATCCTAGAAATACATGTACATGTTTTTCACCTGGTCAGCCATGTGGGATGTGACTTCCTCTGCACAGCACCCAACTGCTGTGCTAATGGCGTCAATTAACCTTCAGTTCTTGCTTCTTGCCTAGGCAAATACAAGACCACATTTTTCATCCCTACATGAACATTAAAACCTCAGATCGCCAGAACTTTTGGGGGTTTCCAGGTCTGCAGCAGCAACAACTTCTACACTTACCTCCCTGGGCTCTGAATGTCCCTTTCTTTTCTTTCCAAAATCATGTTATTTTATCAGAGTCCAGTCAAGAAAACAGAAATCATATCAGGTAGTTCACCAGAAATATTTAAAGGAGTGGATTTAAAACTGTTTTAAATTCTACTTACTAAGTTGCTGGAAGGGCTGAAAAGTCAACCAGGGAGTTGTCAGCAAGATTAGTAACAACAGAAACTTATTCCCACCCCTTATCTGGACAGACAGAGGGAGAGAGTGGTGTTATCATGACCTCAAAGTTGGATTACCCAGAAGTTCCCAGAACCATGGTAGGGGCAGCTCAGTAGGAACCCAGACCAAGGAAGGGGATCTTGTTCTGCCAAGAGCCAGAGCAAGAACTCCTAAGGAGGGTCAGGAGACATTTGTCAAAAGCAGAGAAAAATGGAGAGAAATATTCATCTCTCCCTTTTTTCCCTCTTTCTCATTTCCTATAGGTGCCTCCTTTTGGCCAAAACAGGCAATCTAGAAATTCAGTTTGCAGAGATCAGTCCCACAATGCAGAGCAGAGTGGAGGAGGGAGCTGGGCAAATCCATAAACAAGCTGGGAAATGACAGGCAGAGCTATGTATTTAAATTGTTGTATTTTCTCCAGCATTTCTAGGTTTACAGCAAGAAAAACAATCCCTGTTCACTAAGTGACCACACTGACAGAACTAGCTATCCTGGTGACATATTGGAATTGGAAAGATGAGGACAAATTCTCTGAGCTTCCAGGTAGAAAACCCACGTTACCCACAAAGGAACAAAATGAGACTCAGCTTCCTTCAGAAAAAGTAGCCACAGTAACCAGACAATCTCCACCTGCTGCTGCCTCTAAAGGGTCACAAATTAAAATGAGTAAAGATGTTAACAAATTCAATGATGGGAAAAGGTCTTAAGGCAAATGTAAAAGAAAAGAAACTTCTAACTTTAAACAATTCACACTAAAAAACACTGAAAGTAGAACGAACTCCCTGACATGGGCTCTGTTTTCCTGATGAGACATTGTAGGGTCTGTATATTTAAGAATGGTAAAATCAAAAATGATAGTGAAAACCTCAATGTGCCAGATATCATAGCATCATTTTTTATAAAAATTTAATATACAGAAAAGCAGATTTAAAAAATCATTAAAGACTTGAAAGACATTATCTAAGCCTCTGATACACTGCCTGAACCAAAAAAGACATAAAAAATGTGTATATTATTCTATAAAGACTAATTCGTCTGTAGTGTGTTTATGTAGTGTGTGTTTGTGTGTGTATGCACACCTTCCCAGAGATCAGTTTTCAGATGCCTATGGGACATGTATAAAAAATTATCTTATATAAGACCACAGAGCAAATTTGGGTAGAAATTTATTTTATTTATTTATTTATTTTAATTTGATCAGAGAGGGATAGAGTAAGAGAGAAAGAGAGGGAAAGTGAGAAAGCATATCACCAAGTCCAGGACTCAAAACGCATTCAGCCACGTGGGAGTCCAGTACCCTTAACCACCTTGCCACCTGCCTGCCCCTCAGTACAGTTTTTTAAAAGCAGGTCTGCCGCAGCTGAATGTAAATAGAAATAATAATAAAAGTCAATAGTTGGGGCCAGCAGGAGGCACAGTCGTTAAGGCACTGGACTCCCACATGGCCAACCACAGTTTGAGCCCCGCACCTTGTACCTTGAAAATCACAGTGGGCATGTGTACATGGCATGCCCACAATCCCAGGGAGAGTATGGAGGAGAAGGGATTGTGGTGTGGCCATCGTCACTGGATAGTGATTTTTCACCTTCCTTCTCACTGTCACTCCCTGTCTCTAGCAAGAACAAGTGCTCTATGGCAAAAACTTCTAAAACAATAAAAATAAATAAAAGTAAACATTTTTAAAGCTAAAATTGAAATTTTTAATATATATTTTTAATTGCAAAATTACACATGTGCTCACCAGAGATAGACAGAAAGAAAGAAAGAGGGAGGAAGCAGTGGGACACGATCACACTGCAGTCCCTTCTCATTACTCTATTTTGACAGGATTTGGGCACACATACATGCACATAATAGGACCAGGATTCAAACCACATGGTCAGCCTTGTGGGATCCAGTTTTCTTAACCACTAGGCTACACAGCCAGCCCTTAATATAGTCTCTTAAATGCTTCTTAGGTCAAAGTCCTAATTAAAATTGTGATATAGGCTATCTTTAAAATAATAAAAATGGAAATAGTACTTATTAAAAATCATAGAGAATGTACCAAACTAGTACTCAGATAAAACCTTCAAATTATTTAAGTGCTCTCATTATTGAAAAAATAAAAACTAGGTAAGTCTTCAGTGTTAACTTAGAAAATAGCAACAACGTAAATTAAGAACATGGAAAAAAGGAAACAATGAAAGGGATGAATTAGAAACCAGAAAAGGGACCAGCAGATGGTGTAGCAGTTACTTCACTGGACTACTGCATAGCTGACCATAGCTCAAGTCCTGGACCCTATGGCTTGAAATCACACTGGGTACATGTGCGTGCATGCCCAAAATCCCAGGAAGAGAATGGAGTAGAGGGGATTGTGGCATGGCAATCCCCCCAGGGAGTGATTTCTCACTTCTTGTCTCACTGTCTCTGTTTCTCTCTTTCTTTCTCTGCAATGAGCGCAAGCACCCTAAAGCAAAACACTTCTTTAAAAACAAAAGAGAGAGATATAATAAAAGAGCCAGTTTTCCAAAACAAAAGCAATAAACTAGACAAATCTCTGACAAGTTTATTAACACAAATAGAGAAAGCACAAATAAAAAACATGCTGAAATATGAGAATTCTATGTGCAACTCTAAACTAATAAATTTTAAAACAGTGGTTGAATGATTTTTCTCTCAAAATAGAGATTTTTTTAATTGAAAACAATGTGATTCAGTATTATTGGGTTGTCAGAAAAGTCATGATGTATTTTTTCTGCTTTTCTATGCAAAAATGCGTCATGACTTTCCTGACAACCCAGTATTATTCATAGTTATTGAAAATCTTGACTTAGCGCTTTGTTATAAATCGGCTTATCTCCATACTTGATTTTAATACTTACCACAATAAAAATACACCTCAGAAAGAGACACAGATCTGAATGAAGAAAACTCCCACCGGCATTATTTACTAAACCACAATATTAATTCTGCAGTTTCATCTGAAAAGCATTTCAAGGCTTTTGCTGACATCTGGCTGATAAAGTTTCATCTTCATTAATATTAACTGTCGATTTTACAAACTGACTGAAAGCAGTTGTATTTTCATATTTTTAACAAATGGGTCTATGAACTACTTGATCTCTTCATTTGGAAGCTTCGTAAACAGTCAACAAAATTCTCGTCCCAGGTTTCTGAACTTCGCAGATTTTAGCGTGTAGGTTGCACATTCACACCATTGGTTAGCAACGAAACCACATAATCATTGAAGCATTTCCGAGAGCAGATGCTTTCGGAAATGCTCTTTCCATAGCATGGGTTTTCTTTGAAAAGCAGTTATTTCCTCGATCTAGGTTACAATGTCATCTTTAAGTGTGTGGAACCGACTATGTACTGCCATTTCAGAAAAGATCAGCAAAGGTGGGTCATTTGCCTGTTTATCACAGAGAGTGTGAGAGTCTTCATGCTTGACAACTCTTTCAAGAACTTTGCCCCAAAAATAAGTGACACACTTAACTGTGGTACAAAAGCCCTTTGCAATCATTTTCCAACTCATTTCAAAGATTTAGGCCAGGTTTCATTATTCATGAAAATGGATATAGATCTACTTCTTACATAGTCTTTTTGACATTTTTAAATTGTTTTGGCCAACTTTTGGCCAATCTGATGGGCTCATCGGTGTTTTAACTCATAATGTAATGGCTGAAAGACTCCTTTCAGGAGCAAAGGAAATGCCAGGTTGGCCATTGTCCTGGGGTCTACTAGGAGCTTCTTAATCAGCATGATTCAAAAGCCGAGGTTTCTTGGAAGACATCTTTTTAAGCCTCTTGTCCATCTTCTGAGCATTATCAAAATTAATCAATATTATCTATAAATACCCCTAACCGGACACTTGGGTCACAATTCTCTAGAAGCAGGTGCATGAAGAAAAGTCCCACTGTCGATGCCCCCAGGTGTGAGCTACTCCCCCTTCTCTGAACACTTCACACCAGACCAGTGGGCAAATGGCAATAGAGGGTAACAGTGTCACTCTCTACGATAGATACTAGTAAAGTACCATTTCTTTGTTTTCTTTTCTTCTTATAACCTCCCCCCCAAAAAAAAATCTTACACACCCCACATTGAAAATCAGGAGAGATTTGCCACTAAAATAGGGAAAATGATGGAGGGGCCAGACAATGGTGCAGCAGTAAAACAGGAAGCTCTAGGAAGCGGACCCACATCGGTTCCCATCCAGAGACCTCCTGAGTACACCAGCCACATGTGGACCCAAGATCCGGAGCTGGCTGACGCTGGGGCTAGATCGCAGCATCAAGACCCTGTTGGGAGTACTATCGCCTGTCTCTGTCTCTGTGTCTCTCTCACTTATGGAAGAAATAAGCAAGTAAATTATTTTTAAAAAAGGTGGAGCCACCAGCACTAGGTGATGCCGGCTCTCCTGGGAAGATTCGGAGACTCCACCATGAGACCTCTATATACCTGCTGGTGCAAACATGTGTGCCAGCGATCTGGGCTGGCTGAGGATGGGGGTGGATGGTGGTTTCAGGACCCTGTTGGGGGTACCTGTCTTTCTATCTCTATTGTCTCTCTCTTGGAAGAAATACATGTGTAACTTACCAAAAAAGAGGAACAGCCTAGATCTCTATTACCTCCATTATTAACATTTTCCTGGAAATTCTGGTAAACACAGTAAGTAATAATGAACAAAAATAAGAGACTATCCAATGGAGTAGACCACAGGACCAGCAGATGATGTAATGGTTACATCGCTGGACTCCCACATAGCTAATCATGGTTTGAGTCCTGGACCCGGTGGCTTTAAATTCACACTGGGCACATGTGCATGTGTGCCCAAAATCCCAAGGGAAGAATGGAGGAAGCAGCAGTTAGTGTAATGGCTATGTCGCTGAACTCCCATGTAGTCAACTGCAGTTCGAGTCCTGGACCTGGTGGCTTAAACTAACGCCGGGCACGTGTGCGTGCATGCCCAAGATCCCGAGAGGAGAATGGAGGAGAAGGGATTGCAGCGTGGCCATCCCCAATGGGGGGGTGATTTCTCACTTTCTGTCTCTCTGTCTCTGTCTCTCTGGCAAGCGCACAAGCCCTATAGCGAAAACCTCTCCAAAACAAAACAAAACAAACAAAAAAGAAGAAGAAGAATGGAGAAGAAAGGATTGTGGCATGGTCATTGCCCCTGAGGGGTGATTTCTCTCTTCCTGTTTATCTCTCTCTGTTTCTCCAGCAAGCGCATGCGCCCTATAGCAAAAAATCTCTCTTTAAAAAAAAGAAAAAAACTAAATAGAGTAGAATAAGGGAAAAATTGAATAATCAAAACCCTAGAGTGAAATACGTGTAAATATTTCAACTTTCATCACTGAGTAACATTCAAATTTTAAGTGTAACAAAATAAATTACAAAGAAAAAGATTGATAGCCTTGCCAGCACAAAAATATGAACTTCCAAACATTATAAACAGCATAAATAAAAACAATAGGCAACCGGGGAATACAAAAATGATGTGAAGAGACAATTTACAAAACTGGAAAGACCAAGAACAAAATATATGAAAATAATACTCAATCTCACAAGCAACTAAAGAAAAACAAGGTTTTACGAGATGCTGTTGTCTGCTTTTTCAATGTGGGAGGGTTTTGCTTTTACACTGGTTTTGTTTCAACATGCTGGTGAAAATGGAATGGGATTAACCAGTACTTGGTAGCAGTTGAAACAAGAGTTCAGAGACAGCAGCTTGGCTTTCTCAGATTGCATTAAGTTTCTCAATTATGCATCAAGAGTCTAAAATAAATGGTCCTCATCCTTTGACCCAATAGCTCTATTTTATATCTATCCTGAGATGGAGTTGAAGATTTGTGCACAAAAAAAGTCATTGTGTTGTGTTTTAAATAAAAATGAAAAAGAAGAGGGGGGAGAACAGCTAAGAATACAGAAATCAATAAGCAAAGTACATTTTATCACAGTATGTTGTGGATCAATGATGCTTACTAAAATTTTAATAGCCCCTGAAAATCTTTATACATAATATACTGTTAACTCTAAAATGTATTCGAAGTAGGAAAACTGAACACACTTTTTTTTTTTCCTAAAATCCCATTATGATCACGGGATAGGGGAGCAAAATGAAATAAATGCATAAATCTGAGGAGTCTTCAATGGGTTCATATAAAATGCATATTCTGAAAAGACTATGCATGGATTTCAGAAGTTTTTGCACAAAAATAAGCTGATATTTTAACTCCATTTTTCCAAGAGCTTTTTGAAGTCCCCTCATATGTATACCTGTAGTATATATGATTACACTTATTTAATTATATTAACATTTTTTTTTCTAGAAGGCATGTGGGCTCAACTAAGAGAGACAGAGAGGAAAAGTAAGAAAGCATTTCACATAGGGAATGATCACAACACAATTCCTTTCCCTCCATTTCTCCCCCTCTCGAGATTTTGGGCAAACATGTTCATCATGTTTCTCCAAACCACTGGGTTTGGAACTCAAACCACATGGTCATCCATACGGGATCCAGGCACTTTAACCACCAACCACTACACCACAGTCTGGCCCCAAAATTATCTTTCTAAATATAAATAAGAATAGAAGGAGGGGAGCCATCCAAAACCTTTGGCAAATCCTTGGAAGACAGGAAATATTTCACTCATCTTTTTAAAAATATTTCATTGTTTTTTTATTGTTGATTATTTAGATTTTCTGGGGGTTTTTTTTGTTTGTTTTTTTTGTTTTCTGTTTTTTTTTAGATTTTTGCCATAGCACATGTGCGTTCACCAGGAAAAAAGAGAGAGAGAGAGAGAAAGTCAGAAATCACCCCACAGGGAGATGGTCATGCTGCAATCCCTTCTCCTCCATTCTCCTCTTGGGATTTTGGGCATGCACGCACACACACACACACAAAATCCTCTTTAGACTACTTTTAGATATACAACATTTTTAACCATAGTCATCCTACTGCATAATAAACACTAGAACTTGGTTCCCCTAACTAACTATAAATTCACACCCATTGACCCCATCTCTCCCTCTCCCCCAACTCCTTTGGCTTTTTCCAACTGCTGATAACCACTGTTCTACTCTATTCTATGAGTCCAACTTCTTTAGTTTCCACACATGAGTGAAGCCATTCAATTTTTCTCTTTCTGTGTCTGGCTTATTTCACTTAACAGAACGTCCTCCAGATTCATCCATGTTGCCTCAAATGACAGAATTTGACCGTTTCTGTACTAGACAGTCATTCACTGTGTATGTATAAAACATTTCCTTTATACATTAATTCATCAATAGTCACTTATATTGATGGATGAGGTTGAACGGTGCAAGTCTAGGCTGAAAGTTTGCAAAGGGAGGCCATGGTGGATAGAGAAACAGTGGAACACCACATGCCAGGTGGGCAGATGCTAAGTGCTGCCCTTTGAAGAAAGGGGTAATTGACTAAAGTTCTTTACTTGGATCAGTTTGGTGAAAAAGGTCCTAGGAAAAGGTCCTCTTAAAGAAATGATCTGCTAGTGGAGTTGATGTCCCAGGGTAATACCCTCTTCCTCTGGTATTTTACACAGGGACAATTTCCTCACCCCTTCCTAATCTTTTGTTTTTCTTTTTTTAAGAATTATTTATTCAATTCCATTTGTTATCTTGTCTCCCCCTTCCTATAGGGCACATGCACTCGAGACAGACAGAAAGTAAAAAAGCAAGCCACCAGGTCCAGAACTCAATCCATAGTCAGCCATGTGGCAGTCCAGTGCCCCAGCCACCATGCTATCCACTGGTCCCCACTTCCTAATCTTGAGTTCTAAAATGAATACTGCTTGTCCCCATGTCCTACCCCTATTAAAGGATTGGCAGCCACCCCTCTCATTTAGGAGGAAGGCTGATGTTGAAAACTGCCTCTTATTGACACACTGAATAAGGAATGCCAGAAATGCAAGTGGCCAAACAAGGATTTCCAGACACCTGCAGAAACTCAGTGTTACCAAAGAGCTGGACATAAAAGATGATCCCAGAAACAGCAAGGATGATTCTGGAAAGAGTTGAGATCTTGGAAGAATTTCAATGTAACACCTCAAGTAGATCTGAGAGGCTGCTACCAAAAAAAAAAAAAAAAAAAAAAATAGCAGTCAGAGATAAAGAATTCACAAAAGTTAAAAACTCATGACAATTGAGGGATACAGAAATGGAGGATTATCCATTGATGATAACATGTATGATATCTTCAACTGGACTGGTGGGAATTGTGTTCCTGATGGGTAGATTCATTTTACAAACGGTAATGATGTATGGTAATTAAATGCATAAATTAAAATTTTTAAAATAACAATAAAAACAAAGGATAAAAAAATAATTAATTAACAAAGAGAATTAATACAGAATGGCCATATCTACCTAATTATCATTTCAGAATATAAGAACAGAGAACATGAAAAGGAAATAATAGAAGAAAAAGTTCCCAGAGCTGATGTTATGAACCTTCAGACTGAACCTTCAAACTATTGACCACTATGGAGGATAAATGAAAAGACCCACAAGTAGCCAAAACATCATAAAACTTCCATATAGCAAGATAAGAAAGCACTCTAAAGCCCTAGAGGAAAGAATAGATAACTTTCTAATGAATGACAATGCTGATATTAAACTGCACATAAGCATCATTAGACACAAGAGAACAATGGAATAAGTTGTTTAAATCTCAGATGAAAAATTAATTTATACTCAGTCAAAATCTAATCAAGATCGGGGCTTAAAAGTTTATAATCCACAGACTGCCTAGAAGAATCATTCAATGAATTATTTCAGCAAAACTCAAAAGTCATACTGAAAAATCATATTGCACGCTCACAAATCTGTACAATTATACACTAGTTTTAAAAACTCAAAAAGGAATCTAAGAAATTAAATAACTTGGGATCTACTTCATGAGATGGAATCTAACAAGAGATTGAGATCCCAGAAGACCATTGTGGGAGTAAGTGTTGCTAATTAGTGCCGGGGAAAAGAGAATGTCCAGCACCAACAGAAACTATCAAAACTGGATAAACTTAATGAGAGAAGCCAGTGTCAACTCAAATATCAAATTCACTGCCATGTGGTGGTGCAGTGGCGGCAGGCCCATATGGAAAAGGTCCTAGGTTGACATCCTGGGGCTTCCCTGAGCACACCAGGCACACACAAACATGCCTGCAATCCAGGTCAGCTGGAGCTGGTCGCAGACTGTGACATGTTGACCCTGTTGAAGTGCTCTCTCTCTCTCCCCCCTCTCTCTTTCATGTAAGAAATGTGTGTGTGTGTGTGTGTGTGTGTGTGTATGTGTGTGTGTGTATACAGCTATGAACCATTAGGAATGGTAACAGCTATGAACCATTAGGAATCCTTGCTGGATAGAGCCACTCCAGACAAAGCACTTCTATGATTTTTTTTAAGAGAGATTTTTGAAATAGGGAGTGTATGCTCACTGGAAAGACAGAGAGACAGAAAGCGAGAAACCACCCCCTGGGGGGATGGCTAACCTGCGATCCCTTCTCCATTCTTCTTTGAGAATCCTTTATATATTATATAATCCTTTATATATTATATAATCCTTTGTATTTATATATATATATATATATATATATATATATATATATATATATATACATATATATATATATATACACACACACACACACACACACACACATATATATACCAAATACATATATAAAATATATATATCAAATTCAAACAATTAGAGGTGGGCTCCCATACTCTACTTCACTATCTCTTTCAATTTATTAACATTTTTAGGTTTCTCTTCCAGATGTCAAAGGTTTAATGACATGAATTTGTTTCTACAGTGAATAATCTTAATTATAGTATAATAAATACAAACTCTTTATTTTTTAACTTAAAACAGAAATCATAGCAATTCCAGTTCTAGAAGACAGGGTGAGTTCTTTGGTTTTGAATTTGAAATTGATAGAACTCATGGAGATTTCAGTTCCAGACAGAGAACAGGGTGAGTGCTTATATCACAATTACCTAGTGTAAGACAGAGTACAAAGAAGGGAAAAGAAATGAAGAAGTGCTAAAATTCTCAGTTTCCACCATGGGAGGTCAAAAGGTACAGCTTAAAGTTATCAAGAAAAAAGGACTTAAATATATGCACTAAAGCATTAATAAAGCTATTCAATTCAAGGATTTAAAAATTAAAACGTAGCTGGCAGAGATCAGAGGTAAAAGGGCTGCTGCAAGACAACTGAGATATTCTTGTCTTTCATGGCAGAGAAGGGAGGGATCCTACTGAAAGTGGATCATCAAAACTGTGGAAGTGTGGGATCAGCAGATGGTGTAATGGTTACATGGCTGGACTCCCACACAGTCGACTGTGGTTCAATTCCCTGGCCCAGCAACTTTAAATTCACACCAGGTGTGTGTGCGTGTGTGCCCAAAATCCCAAGAGGAGAATAGAAGAGAAAGGATAGTGGCATAACCATCCTCCTGGAGGGTGATTTCTTGCTTTCTGTCTCTCTGTCTCTGTCTCTGTCTCTCCAGCAAGCACACACACCCTATGACAAAAATCTAAAAACTATGGAAGTGCTTCATCTGGACTGACTCCATCTAGCAAGGGCACTGAAAATTCCTAATGGTTCATAGTGGTTCCCTCTGACATGTGGAGTTGGGCTGCCAGGGACTCTTTTAATATGTATCCACTTACATTGTTTTTTACTAGCCTATTACTGTATTACTTTTATATGGTAGGTGATAAAATTATATGGAAAGCATAACCATAACTATATAAATATAATTACCTAGTCACACAGATGCATTCATATTTATATTCCTATATAGTCATATATGAGAGGGGACTTCAAAAAGTTTGAAGAAAATGGAATTCAAGTAGGAGTTTATTTTGGTACCAAAAAAATTTTGAAACCTATGCCTACTTTTTTTCATCATAGGCATTTTCTATGGACTTTTTGAAGACACACTCCCATCTCAATGTATTTATATATAGAAAGTTCTAGAAAGGAAATAAACAAAAAATGTAAATGCTAGTTATTGCTGAACAACAATAGATTTACTGTAACTGTATACTTGTGAAGGGTCTTCAAAATGCATATTATGAAAAAACTATGCATGGATTTCAAAAACATTTTTATACCTGAATAAACTTGTACCTTAATTCTATCTTTTCCACAAACTTCTTGAAGTCCCCTTCTATTTGCTTGAATTCTCCACGCTTAGTACCACTGTTCTATTTCATTTGCATAACTAGAAAAATTAACATAAGTTTATAAAACCAAAGAGCCTGACTGGAGTTTCCTTCATACTGGGGTAGGGTCCCAAGGACCCTGAGGTCAAGACCAAGGCTGCCTCAAAGCCAGGGCTTGAGTGATAGTGATGCACAGCCCATATCTGCAGCACAGACCTGGCAAGAAGCGAGAGAAAACCTTGAATAGAGATCCTTTTTTCTTATCTTTTTTTTTCAGCTTATTTTGTTCATGATAAAGAGCTCATGCCAGTACATAAAAGAAAAAATGAGAGAGAGAGAGAAGTACCCTGGACAGGATCTGGTTATGCGGTAATCCCCTTTCCCCCAGCCCTTCATCTTGTCAGGATTTGGGGCACCCATGAGTGTGCACACTCAGCTTGTTTCAGGTCCACCAATCAGGATCCAAACCCATGGTCATCTATGTGGTTTCCAGCACTACAGTCCAAAATGGTACACATTGCACAACTCAGGATGGGCTGAAAATCTTTAAGAGCCACTCTTAACAACTGGCTGTGTCAGCCAGAATAAATATGTGTCCCTATACCAGTTTTAATTTTGAGTAGAACTGTGTCTCTCCAAAAATTGTCCAGGATCATAGACCCCCAGGTAATTAGAGGAATGCACCTGCTGGAACCAATTCTACACAAACATCACAAGAACACTGGAGCTTGTCTGCCAACAGGGCTGTTTTGGCAGATGACTTTGAGTTGTTCTCCCTGAAAGTAATTAGACAAAAAGTTCAGCTGCTTTTCAAGGCTCCTCCTTAAGGCTCCTTTAATCTTTTTTAATTAATAAGTTGAATATGGAAGGATTTAGTTTTAATAAATGTCTATGTAACTTTCCTTTGAGATTCTCATGTAAGTTTGTCCTGCTCACTCTACCAGGCATTTCTGGCTGCTCAGGTGTGTGAGTCAAATGAAGAATCCTAGAGACCTTTCTGCAAAGGTAAAGAATTCTGTCACCTGAGTCGAGAGGCCTCTCTCAGAGAGTGGGAGATAAGTGGATAATGGATCTGTGGAAAATAACTACACACAGTACCCTATATTAATTTAGGAGTGTTCCCCAGAATGGCACTTTCAAGTCCTTACTAGCTATCTTAGTCTGCTCAGGCTACCATAACAAAATACTAGAGATTAGGTGGCTTAAAGAGCAGACTGACTTTCTCATAGAACTGGAGACTAGAAATCCAAGATCAAGATGATAGCATGGTTGGATGCTGGTAAAGAACTTTTTCCTGGTTTGTAGACAGCTACCTTCTTACTATGTCCTCACAGGCGGAAGGATGCAAGTTCTCTGGCATCTCTACGTATAAGGACACTTATCCTACCATGAGGGCCCCATCTTCATGACTTCATCTAATCCTAAGGATGTTCCAAAGGCTTCACTTCTAAATACCATCACACTGGAGGTTCGCTCTTTGACAGATAAATTTTGAAGGGCACACGATTCACTCCATAGCACCAGCCAAGTGAAAAGCAAATATGAGAGATCTTCAAAAATTTAATGAAAAATGTGTGTTATAAAAAAGCTATGCATGGGTTTCAAAAAAATTAGTTTAATTTCCAGAGGGCATGTGCACTCACCAGAGAGAGACAGAAACAGAGAGAAAGGGAGGAAGAAAGAAAGCATCCCTGCCTAATGGGATAAGGTCATTCCACAATCCCTTCTCCATTACTTTATCCTCTCAGGATTTTTGTCACACACACACACACACACACACACACAATGTTTTTCAAGCCACCAGAGCTGGGATTAGAATCACACAGTTGGCCATGTGGGATCCAACTCCCTTAACCACTAGACCACAAGGCTGGCTCTCAATATTTTTTTTTTTTTGGCACCAAAATAAATTTGTACTTTAATTCCATTTTTCCATAACCTTTCTGACGTCTCCTCATAGAGTTGAGGTTGAATAAAATCAAGCAGTCATCTAATGAAATATTTGGTGCTTTTTACTTTTTATAATGTCTTAAAAACTCAGTTTAGCCCTATTTCACCAAAACAGGCTTATAGAGATTCTTGAAGAAAATACAGAATCCTGAAGATTAGCTCCATTTTTGGCCAATTTACATACAATGAATAGCATGTAAATTAGATTCATTCAATCCATCATTTAGATGGAAAATGGTTTCAAATTTACCCATTATTTTTGAGTTGACAGCATAAGAATGTTTGGCAATAAAACTGAAGTGATGAAGACAAGGATTTCATTATTTTTTTCCTGAGGTTTTTTTGTTTTGTTTTGTTTTTTCCCTCATTCTCCCATAAATTGAGGGTGAACCCTGGGAAGGCTGAAGCCAGTCTAGCTGCAAAAGAGTTCAGTTCATTCACTCAGTCTTTCAGGTGGAAAGCGCTTAAGGCAGCTAATAAGCAGTGATCCACTGAGGGTAGTTACAGCAGGAGTCACAACCATGTCCTCAAAAGGCTTTAAAAAGATTGGGATAAAAGTCCCAGGGGTTAATTAGTTCTTGGGTTGTGCAATTACCTGAGAACTATGCATTCTTATACTACGAGAAGACAAAGGGCAGAACCCAGAAGCAACCACCTGGCTGAGCCTTAGGTGGGAGGTGGTGCCGCGCAGACCTCCCGATGCAGACCAGACACTGGCACCCTGCAGACAGTGGCTGGCATCAAGAATGTCACAAACAGGACACAAGGTCATTCCAACAGCCAGGCAGAAGACAGTGAATGCAAGAAGGCAGGTACCTCGGGACATCTGCTGCAAGAGGAGGGTTCCCGCTGAAGGAGGAGGCAAAAGGCAAAGACAAAAACAAAAGTGCACAACCTCAGATGATGAGTTCCCCAGAAGGTCATTACGTAAGGTCTCTCTCTCACTATCTAACCTTCACAAAGACATGTGATAGAGAAGAGTCTGCTGAAAGAAATGTGTAGCTTTTCTATGCTCAAGATACATTAAAACCTGGGGACAAGGTGGTGGCACGGAAGTAAAATGCAAGGCTCTGCAAGGCAATCCCACATGGGAAGGCTCCTGGTTCAAGTCTGGAGACCTCACTGAGTCCGTTGGACACACACTTGCCCATGATTTAGAATTGGCTGAGGCTGAGGGTAGATCATGGTTTTGGGACTCTGTAAAGAGTGTTGTCTGTCTGTCTGTCTTTCTCTCTCTCACTTATGGAAGAAATAAATTAATTTTTAAAAATAATTTAAAAAATTAAAAATCTCCAAAGTAAAACCAAACTATGAATTATTTGCAGGCAATATTCCCCCAGCTTCAAGACTAGTGTCAGGCTTATAAGGAGTACTAAAAGAGGTTTGCTGAATGCATAAAACAAATGAATGAATGATAGGAAGGGGTATGTCCTCCTGAGACCCACTATGTCTAAGGAGAAATAAAATGATCCCTCTCCTGGAGTTACTATCCTCCCCCAGTATACCAGGAACAAGACATATCCTCAGGGTGAATGGGGGCAGAAAAGTAAAAACTCAGGAACAAGAGCTTTCTTGGAGTCATAATGATGCTAGAAGCATCTCTGGAGACCATGTTCATCTGGCATGAAAATATCAAAGGAAAATTCCTGAGAATATGTTATGCATGAAAAAGCAAACATTTTTAAAGAGCTTACTATGTGCTAGGCAATTCTAAGTACTGTTAAGAAACATCTCAGTTATACCTTGTGAGGTGGGATTATCAATATCCTCCTTTTAGATGAGAAAATAAAACACAGGCAAATGAAATCAATGGTCCAAAACTGCAGAGTCAGTAAGTGATAGAGCAGGAATTCAAAACCAAGAAGTTCAGTTCCACAAGCAACACCCTAGACAATCTCTACAACTCGCCTCTTCCACATTCTGCTCTCCTAAGACAGGGACCTAGGTAGAAGGTCTGAGTAAGAATGTTCAGAATTCATCCTAACCTGTATGGAGGAGCAACCACTAAAGACATTCATTTATCCTAAAAGTAGGGACTGACTGCTGATCCTATTCATCTTTCCAATGTCACAATATGAGGTGGGGCCTCTGCTCTTTGAAACACACTGGTCTATCTGCACGTAAGTACAGAAGAGGCCAGCAAAAGTCTCCAAAGGACCCTGAAGAATTTGATGGAACCTTCAACTCTGATGGGGCACAAGGTCCAGGGCAAGGTCATGTGGGGTGAAACACAACCCTAGCATGTGTCAAAGGTACTGCAGAAAAGAATAAGGGACATTCACATGGGTCTCAAGGGACTCAAGAAAGGAAGGATGCAGCCATGACTGAAGACAGGAAGCCATCTGCAAGAGCCCTTGGCCAAGGGCATCAGAGGAAAGCTGATGAATCAGGCATGGCAGGCAGGGAAGGGCACCAAAAGGTAAGACGCACACGAGTGCAGGGCCCCCACTGTTCACCGTCTCTGTCCCACCGCCGGCCAAGAAAAACAACGCTGGATCACTTCCCACACTCCACTCCAAGCCAAAGAGGTGCAAAGCCAACCTAATTTAGTCATCTTCTCTCAACTCTCTCCCGACATGACCTTAATCACCAGGTCCAGTAAGATGTACCAATTTTAGAAGGGGAGCTTTGCTTCCTGCTTCCAGGCTGCCCAGTGCTGGGGGCTTTTCAAATTGGTCTATGAGAAAAGTAGTCTCCGGCCATCATTTCACAAGCACTGACATCTCAAAGGACACCTACCAGCACTCTCCCACGTGAACCAGCATCCCCTGTGATGACCCACACGCCACCCTCTGGGTCATCATTCTCTGACCACTGATGCCAGGCCCCTCTTCAATGTCCAGCTGAAAGTCTTACTCAAGGAGGGGCTGGTCCCAACCCTTCAGCCTCTAAATATTCAAAGAGAAGAGCACAGGGGATTGACTTTGAATGCAACAGATCCAAGTGCAGCCCCAGCTCTGCATCTAGTCCCACCCTAGCTACAAAACCCTAGACAACGCGACCCTTCTCAGTTTTAGCTTTTCCAACAATAAGTTGTTAGGTATCTACCTTGCTGAGCTGTTACGAGTATTAATGGAGATCATCTAGCAAATTCTACCAGAGTCTGCACATGATAGGCAGACAATGCATCTAGTTCTTGCCATTTGAGATACAGTCTGATTATGGCTTAACAGAGGGTAAAACAAAGAGAATGTGACTTCAGTGGCTGGAATGCTCAAAGTACCCAGGCACCACCACAAACAATACCTTGGATAGTTCTTGCCTTGACCGTGAGCTTGGAGGGTGGGTGAGCCACTTGGATGAATCTAATGACATCAGCATCAAAACACCTGGAGTGTGAAGTTTTAGAAGTGACCAAATAGAGCCAGCCCCAACGCCTAGTGGTTAAGGAAGTTGGATCCCACATGGCCAAACATGGGGTTCAAATTCCAGCCCTGGTAGCTTGGAAAACACAATAGGAAAGTGTGCATGCATGCCCAAAATCCTCATGGAAAAATGGAGGAGGGATTATGGTATGAACACATCCCCTTAGGGAATGTTTTCTTCTTCTCTCTTTGTCTCTCTGTTTCTCTCTGGTGAGTACATCTACCCTCTGGCAAATGAAAAAAAAAAAAAAAAAAAAAGAAGAGGTTAAGTGGTTACCACACATACATATATAGGTATGTGTGTATATATACATATTCACATACATATTCACACATACAACATATGTACATATGTATGATATATATGTGTTTGTGATATATATTTCTTTACTTTATAAGAAGTAAGTGATCTGTAAAGGGTTTGGACATCACGGCAAGGCTCAGACTTTAAAGAGAAATAGTGCAGAGCCAGGGAAATAGAAAAGATTCAAGGGATGTGCAGAGGAAAGCAATGGAAAGACAGAGAAGGGGTGAGTTTCCAAGGTCAATGACAGAAGCCACCTACCATTGGCAGCATTTCTGGCCATGGAAGATCCTCTCCCACCTGGAGATGCTGCTGACCTCTCTGGGCATCACCAAGGGGCCACCTGCCCCAGACTACAAGCAATATTCTGTTTCCAATGAGCCCCCTCACCCTATAATATTTTGCTTTTTGCTTTTAACCCCAGGTTGTACCCTATACTGTGTTCCCCATGAGAAAGCACTGTGTCACTTTGTAGCTAAGGGCACAGAAAATTAGTTTACAGGTGAGCCATACACACCAAGAGATCCCCATGCCAGGGAATTCATATTTCTAAATTCAAAACATAACCTCAGGATAGATGCCTTAGATTTAGAAAATTCAGGAAAGGCAAATACATGAAATATAGAGTGACAACTACATCCTTAAAAAAAAAAAAAAAAAAGTTATTATAAGTTGAAAGCTTTAGGACATCCAGAAAAGCATTAACTGTAATGAGCATAATTATCTTCCCACTGAAAAAAAATTGGTAATATAAAAATATAAGAAAGAAAAGCGAATACTTACCATATCATAAATTTTTAAAGTTACTGTAATTGAACCAGATAGTATTATATAAAGAATGGATGAAACAGGGGGAGTAGAAATAAAAGATTTAGAAATCAGCCCAAATGATGATAGCAATTTGATACATAACAAAACTGAACTTTCTAAATCAGTGATGGACTATTCAATAAGTAATATTGGAAAAAGTGAAAATTATGTGGAAAAAATAATGATGAAGTTAGATCCTTATATGCTATTATAGTCAAAATTAATATCACTAATACATGGATTTAAAAAATTAATGATGAAGGCAAATATTAGATTTCAGGCTAAAAATTGGAAAGTTGATCTCTTTTATTTCTCTCCTTTCCATGTCAGAATTCTGCTAAAATAAGAATTAAGGACAGGTAGGTAAGCCAGTGCATGGTGATTAAGACAGCTAAATCCCACATGGCCAACTGAGCAGTTCAAATCCCAGACCCAGAGGCTTGAAAGACACACGGGGTATGTGTGCCCAAAATCCCAAAAAGAAAGAGAAAGGAGGGGAAAAAAAAATGACAGTTTGATCATACCCCAAAGGGGATGCTTTCTCACTTTCTCTGTATCTCTCTCTCTCTCGTCTCTTTGCGTCCTCTGGCAAATTTTAAAAATGAATAAATAAATAAGAATGGCAGACAGAGAGGCAGGAGAAACTCCCTATAAGCCCCCAAGACAGAGAGGAAGGGTAAGGGAAGGTTTTTAAGGAGATGGGAAGTCAGAAAGTGAAGGGAGTGAGGGCTGCAGGGTGGAGCAAACTCTGTGCCCACGCTGTGTCTGCACCAGGAAGCAGCCAGGCAATGGGCTCCAAAATCTGGGAGGCCTGGGTCGGGGTAGACCAACAGAACCCTACCCTTTGCCTGCAGAGCCATCACACCGCTATCCCCTGGGTCCCCAGGAGCCTGCTGGTCAGCCTTGACAAAAACAAATGAGAGGGTGCATCAGTACACGGCTGGGGCAAAGTGCTCCCTGAGCACAAGACTTTGAGGGCCGGTCTGTGTACAGAACAGAGGGGGGTCTCAGCCACCCTTCCCGGCCTGATGGCAAAATCCCAGTAACTAAGCATAACCCTGACTACGGCTTCACAGCACACCTTCCCAGGTCAGCAACAGACTACTGCTTTGTGTTAGAAACCTCTCACTTCTATTTCATTTTAAAGCTATATGCAAAAAGCTTCATTGGCAAATACAATTTTTTTAAAGAATTATTTTAACTTTATTTATTTATTTATTTATATTTATTTATTTATTTAGAGGGACAGAGAGGGAGAGAGAGAGAGAGAAAGAGAGAGAGAGAGAGCGTGCAAGCTGCCAGGTCCGGGACTCAAACTACAGTCGACCATGTGGGAGTCTGGCACCCTTAACCACCATGCCACCTGCCAGCCCCAGTAAATGTTATTTTTAAAAGAAAACAGAAGTGAATATGCAGGACCAGAAGTTGGTGTAATAGCGATGTCGTTGGACTTCCATGTAGTCAGCTGCAGTTCAAGTCCCAGATCCAGTGGCTTAAACTCACGCAGGGCACATGTGCATGTGTGCCCAAGATCCCAAGAGGAGAATGGAGGAGAAGGGATTGCGGCATGGCCATCCTTCCTGGGGGGTGATTTCTCACTTTCTGTCTCTCTGTCCCTCTCCGTCTTTCTGATGAGTGCATGCGCTCTATATCAAAACAAAAAAAGAAGTGAATATTTATGAGGATGAACTTTCTAATGTGAGTCCGAAACATAAATATTTAAATGGGTAAGGTAAAGTACTTGATGAAATTAAAAATAAAAAAACTCAGTTGAAAATAATATAGAATAAAAAGAGATAAATGGCAAACTTGGAAAAATCTGCAACATGTAATTTAAAAAAAAGCTTATTTCTTTTTTCTTATGTTTATTACTTATTTTTTAATGATTTGTAGAATCAATTTTTAAAAAGATAGTATATATCAATGACAATTCACAAAAGAAAAAAATTATAATGTCAAGAAGTACATGAAAAGAAAATGTATGTACTTGCTTATAATTCCAAAAATCCAAGATAAAATAATATGAAAGCTATTTTGTATATCAAATTGTAAAAGGCAACCCATGCCAACGGCAGGTGTTGGTGAGGATGGATGGGAATGAGCACTCTCCTCTATCACTCCCAGAAGTGGAAGGGGAGGAGAGGTGTCTCAATCCTTAACCTGAGCATTGCTGGTCTAAGAATTCATCCTCAGAAAAACACTTACAGATGTGCAATCTTTTTCTTGACAAATTCAAAAAACACATGGCACACCCATTTGTGCACTGACATGAGTTTGTTAAAAAGGATGAGGTGAGGGACCAGCAAGTGGTGCAGTGGTTAAGGCATTGGACTCCCATGTGGCTGACCATGGTTTAAGTCCCAGACTTGGCAGCTTGCTTTCTCACTTTCCATTTCTCTCTCTCTCTCTCTTTTTTTTCTCTGGTGAGCATATGTGCCCTGTAGCAAAATTTTAAAAATAATAAATAAAATTAGATGAAAACTTCTTTTAAGAAAACAAAAGGATGAAGTAAGGAGCCAGCAGGAGGCATGATGGTCAATGTGTTGGACTCCCACAGAGCCAACCACAGTTCAAGCCCCAGACCTGGAGGCTTGAAAATCACACCTTGTGTGTAAAGCATGCATGCCCAGAATCCCAAGAGGAGAATAGAAGAAAAGAGATTGCAGTGTGGCCATGCCTACCCTCCCACCCAGGGGGTGATTTCTCATTTTATCTCTCTCTGTCTCTCTCTGCCTCGGTCTCTCACTGGCAAGTGCATGCACCCTACAGCAAAAACCTAAAAAAAAAAAAAAAAAAAAATGTGGCGGGGGGGCGGGGGCAGAGTGGGAGAGAGCATGTAGTGACAGTGACCCGGCATTCACAGTATATTGAGAAAAGTCGAGTCACCCAACAGCATTCACACTGCAACCCCCTCCTGACTGACAAAGAGAGGAACACAGAGGGAAGACACACAACCTCCACAGAGATTCAAACTCTGGGAGATGTTATCCCCCAACCGTTATGAATGGTTATCTCTGGGTTGACGGGATTAAGAGTAAATTTTATTCTTTCTACTTGTTTACTCTAAAAAGTTTAAGTCTTCTACTTGTGGACTTAAAGGAATATTTAATGTGAGAAAGCAAAGACCAGGTGGCAAAGGTTTTCTTCTTGGTAAATCCTTGCAGGATTTTGAGTCTTAGAATGTCTCATTCCACAGGAGAGTTCATTCCCAAACATCTCTACGGGAAGGCCGAGTAGCTCTAACTTGGCAATTTGGTGCTACAACTTAATTTGCTCTGCCTGCCTGGCTGCCCCAGGAAACTGCCAACAGCAAGCATTCTGGCATGATGGGGTGGGTGGATAGCTGTGACCATGGGGTGAGCTGGGCAGCTGCCACTCAGAGAAGGACCTGTGTGACACTCGGACAGGCCTGGTCTAGGACATGCTCCCAGACTCATCAAGGAGCTCTGAGCCAGGAGGAAAGAAAGCAGAGAGGTTGGGGGTGAGGAGGGTATTACCTCCAACCTCTCTAAGATAAAGGATTCAATGTTCCCTCCAAAGGTGCTGGTTAAGACAGCGGCACCAAAGTTGAAGGTGCCAGTCCTGATAAACGTAGGGGAATCTCAAGAGTTTCCTTGAGAAGGGTGAAAAAGTGAGGGTGTGTATGTTGAAAAGGCAGAAAAAAATGTTGGAGCCAGATGCTGTAGCAGTGATGCAGGGCTCTGCGAGGCTGAGGCACCAGGGAAGGTTCTGGGTGTGCATCCCAAAACCTCCCTGAGCACACAGGGCACGTGTGTGCTCCGAAGTCTCCCTAGCACACCAATGTGCCCGTGATCTGATACTGGTTGAGGCTGATAGGGTGGATCATGGTATAAAGACCCTGTTAAGGGTACCCTTTATCCCCTTCTCTCTCTCCCACTCTGAAGAAAGAAAGTAAGAAACTTCAGGCTGGTGGCACAGTCTAGAGGAGACTGAACTGCAGTGACGGAAAACACCTGGTTGAACATGGATTAGGATCCCTGGACCAGCCTGAAAACATGCTGGGTGTCTACACGTGTGCTGGGGAAAGGAAACTGCAGTGTAATAAAACCTTGTCGAGGGTCCTTCTCTCTCTCCTTTTCTCTCTCTTTCACATGTGTGTTCACACTCCATCATGAATTAAAAAAAAAAAAAAAAACTTGAATTAAAATTAGAAACTTAAAAAAAGGTAAACTACCAAAATCTTTCAGAAAAGTATTGCACTCTGTGCAATTGATCAAATCTCACTTCACAGTGATTTGCGTTACAGTCTCTGACCTGCTCGCTGCTACTTCTCATCGAGCTGCTCACAGAGACCCTTCTTTCTGCACATCTTCCCCTTCCTCTGTCAATAACCTAATGATCTGGAAATTTCACTCAAATTCATGGCAGGGGGTCGGAGGTCCTATTTCAAAGACACAGTAAATTATTGGGTCATCAGAAAAGTCAGGCTGTATTTTTCTATGTTTTCCTATGCAAAAGTGCATCATGACTTTTCCGACTACCCAACATTTTATTTCAATGCAAATGCTTACTCCCTTACTCATCTATTCAAAATTTCCTAAGGGACCCCTTTGAGAAACACCTTGATTCTACCTTATTTCCTCTTCTGCTTCTTCTCCAAAGAATTCAAGGTACTGAAATGAAATGGCTGTTCATTTCGCATACTTGGCAGTCCTCATCTACCACCCACCTCTCCAGTGACAGGACTCTCTGAACCATTGCCTCCCCTTTACACTATAGCAAGTAAACCACTGAGAAGAGGGAGGCCTGGGGACTCAAACAGAGAACCTGGCCCATGTGGTCCAGTTACGTTACTACTGCCCAAGCTGGCTAAGACTGGGGTGGATCTTGGCATGAAGACTGTTGAGAGTGCCTATTTATTTCTCTTTCTCTCTGTCTCTCATAGAAAAAAATAAATGATTTTTTTTAAAAAAATCACAGAGCAGGCTAGTCTATGGCACGGTGGTTAAGGTGACTGGATACCACATGACCAACCATGCAATTTGAGCCCTGAATCTGGAAGCCTGAAAACACCTAGAGGCACATGTGTGTGGAAGCCCACAATCCTGAAAGGAGAGAGACAAATAGAAGAGAAGGGATTGTGGTGTGGCCATCCCCCACAGGAGGTGTCTCTCTCTCTCTCTCTCTCTCTCTCTCTCTCTCTCTCTCTCATCCTCTCTCCAGTGAGCACACACATCCTCTAGCAAATTAAAAAAATAAAAATTACAGGACCAGCAGTTAGCATAATGGTTATGTTGCTGAACTCCCATGTAGCCAACCGCAGTTCGAGTCCCGGACCCAGTGGCTTAAACTCATGCCGGGCGCGTGTGTGTGCGTACCCAAGATCCCGAGAGGAGAATGGAGGAGAAGGGATTGCAGCATGGCCATCTCACTTTCTATCTCTCTGTCTCTCTCTGTCTTTCTGGTGAGCGCACGCGCCCTATAGCTAAAACTGCTTCAAAAATTAATTAATTAATTAATTAAAATTAAAATCACAGGACAAGTGAGGGAAGACCAGGATTGCTTGCAGTGAGAGCCACCTTGTGAACCAATTTGAGCTTGTCCTTTCCAGGTTGATGTCAGCTTTGATGATCACAGACGACCAAATGCACAGTGAGATCTCCACAGTACTTCTGTCCAGTTGAACTTAAGAAAGATCTTTACACATGTCTTACAGGTAAAGCACTGTCTCAAGAACTGTGGGAACATCACATATAGGAGATGATACCAAGCCCCTTTTCTCAAAGCCCTTAAAATAAGGAGAGAAAGAAGAGACATAACTTCAGGTTAGCCAGGATAGGGTCTATTTCCTTGTTGGAAGAAAAGACTTCTAAAATCCCTATAATTTTACATTTCTTGGACTCTGTGATTCTAAATGTGACATCTGACATAAGCCAATAAGCATTAGAGTAAATGTATAGGTAAGAACGTACATAGAGTTAGGAGATAATAAATTCACCTGGGGATCAAAGAACACTTCAATGGGAAGGTCAGACTCTATCTTGCCCTTGAGTTACAAGGGGTCTCTCAACTCTGCTAACAGACTCAAAGTTCTGTGAATCTGATGGGACTTGAAGATGGCAGAGGTGAAGGACACAATAGGCAAGGAAGCCAAACCAAAGCTACTAAAGAATCGAAATTTTAATCTCAATGAGATGCAACTAAAAGTTTCTAGAAGATCAAAGTGACATGACTCACCTTGTGTTTTCAGTGCCTGGGCCTGGCAGCAGAGGGAAGTGGGCTCAGAAAAGTGAGAATGAGAAGCAGGGAAAGCAGTTAGAAGCTGGTAAGGACAGAACAACAGGAGCAACTGGGAAGAACATTGGTGGCCATGAGAGGCCAACTGCATGAGGGTGGGGAGAGGAAGCCAGAGATGGACAGGTTCTTATGCTGCACGTAGGGCCAGGGGCTTCAAGCCAGGCAGGAGAACACACTGGGTATTGAGAGGAAACAGCTTGTTCTGATGGAGCCAGGTTCAGTTTGGAATGCCTCTGGGACAATCTATATCTGAAGTCTGATAAAATTTGATGGCATAGGAGATGGTTCAAGTGTGGAGGGAAGGCAGATTACATAAAGATCAAAGAAATTAGGGAGAGCAGAAAAAGAAAAGCCAAGGAGTGACCTCTGGGGACACCTGCCTAGGAGGGGAAGTAGAGGAAACATGCAGATAGAAAACTGTCATGGGTGGCGTCGTGCCCCTCAGATATTCACGTGCCAGAGTCCTGACTTGAGTGTGATTATCTTTGGAGACAAGGTCTTTAAAGAGGTAATTAAATTACAATGAGGTAATTAGAGCTGACCCTAATCCAATATGCCATGTGTCCTTCCAAGAAGTGGAGATTTAGAAACATACACACACAGAGGGAAGGCTCTGTGAAGACGTAGAGGAGACCCCATGCCTTCATGCTACAATGGCAGAGTTGAGTAGTTGCAATAGGGATGTTTAACTTGTAGCACCTACAATATTTATAGGCGGCCTCCCAGCATACAACTTTTCAGCTTCACGATGGTGTGAAGCAGACACTGTAAGAGGGAGCTTCAAAAAGTTCAGGTGAAGGAGTCAGACATGAGTAGCATAACAGTAAAATGAAAGGCTGTCAACTCAAGTCCAAAGATCTCCCTGAGTACGCTGGGTGTGTACTTACCCAAGATCTGGGAACTGGATGGAGGCTAGGGAGAATTCTGGCACCAGGACCCCATTGGTGGTGTTGTCTCCTCTCTCTCTCCTCTCTCTTTCTCTCACTCATGAAAGAAAGAATTCTTAAATTAATTAATCAATCTACATTTTATTTAAGTTCATGGAAAATGGAATTAAAGTATGAATTTATTTTGGTTCAAAAAATATTTTGAAATCCATGCAGTTCTTTTTTGTTCAATAATGCATGTATCCTCATCTAGAAAAATGGAGACAATGATAGTATCTATCTCATAAGGTTGTTGAACCTATCTATCTATCTATCTATTTATTTATTTACTTTTGAGAGGTTTTTGCTATAGAGCACGTGCGCTCGCCAGAAAGACAGAGAGAGACAGACAGAAAGCAAGAGATCATCCCACAGGGGGGATGGCCATGCTGCAATTCCTTCTCCTCCATTCTCCTCTCAGGATCTTGGGCATGTGCGCACATGTGCCCAATGTGACTTTAAGCCACCAGGTCTGGGACTCGAACTACAGTCAACTACATGGGAGTCCAGCAAGATAACCATTACGCCAACTGCTAGTCCTATATTTTTAAGTTTATTTATTTATTTCTTCCTTAAGTGAGGGAGACAGAGAGAGAGAGAGAGAGAGACAAGCACCCCCAACACAGTTCAACACTACAATCTACTCCAGCCTTAGCCAGCCCAGATCACGGGCATGCATGTACCCAGCATACCCAAGGAGGTTTCTGGGCGTGAACCCGGAACCTTCCCATGTGGTCAGCCTCACAAAACATCAAGTTCTACTGCTGCACCACTGACCAGCCCCTGTTGAAAATTTCAAATGAGTGAACATATGTGAAGTACCGTGGAATCCTTACATAACCATTAGCTATAATTATACTGCATCATCTATATGCTAACTTTCACATGCCCCTTGTCTTCTATTCCACTTAAAGACTTGTTCCATAGTGCAAAACACACACACTCTGAGAAAGCCCTGTCCACGTGGGTCCTTGGCTTTCACACTCAATATCTTGATCCCAGGTCAGTTTATAAAGCATAAAAAGATGAGCCAGAAACCATCTTTGTCAACAGTGACATACTGAAACAGGTGCCTGGTTGGAAAAGCAAGAAAAAAGGATCCAGCAAAATACAATTTATTAGTCATCACACACTGAACACGTCACGACTGGTGATAAATGCCAAGAACATCAATTACGAACTATTCTTACAACAGGTTTAACATATTCACCAAGGCACCAAAAAACCTATATGTTACAAATGTTCTTTATTTGTTTCAGTGACAGGAGAAAATATTTGGGATGAAAATGGTAAATGTAATTGTTTTGCATGAAGTAGGGCAGCCTGCATCAGCGTCCCACCTGGAAATGGGCTGCTGAACATTTGTCAAGGTGTCAACTCCAACTGCAGAAGCAAAGAACTTCATCAAGCTTCTGCATAGTTAACTGAAGTTGGTGGGGTGGCTGGAGGGAGGGGATGGAAAATCACAGGTATAATTAGCAGTCGTGTCTCTCGATTCACAGGTACCTTTAACGTGACTGTGCCTGCAGCCTTTCTGGCTGTCTCTGTCTCGTGGTTTCCCTGTACCAAGAGCAGCATGGGCCAGGAAGGAGAGGAGAGAGATGGAAGGGGTTTTTTCCTGAGCTTCATCCTGCCACTTCCATCCCCCAGGTCTCAAGTCCACAGCGGCCTTCTTCTGATGATCTGTAACTGCACAAGTCACCCTGGGTCTCAGTTTCCTCCACTATAAAACTGATCATTCCTAGATCATTCCTCAGGTCCCTCCCAGCTCTCTGAGCCTCTGTTATGACACTATAAATCCTGACCAGGGACAGGAGCATGCACTGGATTCTGAGAGAGGAATAGGTTTCATCCTTACTGCTGGTCCTGAGAGGGACTCTCTAGAGAGGATGGGGAGGTTGCTCAGAGCCTTTGCCATCTGCCATGTCTACAGGGGTGAGAAAGGCAGGGTCCCAGCCCTTTGTTCTCTAACCCTGCCCCAAATGAACCCACAATGCCAGTCATCTCATGAAAAGGCAGTGGTTCCAGAAACCCTTCACAGAGAGTTGAAGAAGTCAGGAAAACGTCCCTGTGCACTAGCACCTCGCTACCCCCGGTGTGTCCTCCCCCGCCCCAGGCTATAGCAGCAGCACCTGCAGCCCGTTAAAAATGCAAGCTCATGGCCCGCTCCAGACCCAAGGATCAGAATCTGCAGTTTAGGGAGCATGACACTTCAAGACGCTGACCCACATGGGAGGGTTCCCACGCCGAGACTACACTGTGTCCGCTGGGCACGAGAGTGCTACGACTCAGGGCTGGGTGGAGCTGAGGTGTCAGCACCCTGTGAGAGGTGCTGTCTCTCTGTCTCACTCTCTCACCCTTTTTCAGTGATTAAAGAAAGAAACTTTCAAAAGTGAATTTTTTTAATAATTGCAGTTTAACGAGCCCCCAGGGTGATTTGTAGGTACATCCATTTGGGAAATGCTGTCCCGTAGCCCTGGTTCTCCTCGTTGGCTGTGCAGTAGAATCACCCAGGAGCCTGGGTTCCTTCCCACCTCCCACAGAGATTCCAATCTCACTGGTCTGAGATGCGACTGGGGAATTATAACTTTTTTAAGGTTCCCTAGGAGGTGCTAACATGCAGCAAATTTGAGAACCACTGGACTAAAATCTCTGCTTCAGATTCTAGCCCTCAGATCCAAGGCCAGCCAACAGCCCTCTGGAAAGGAATATACCACCTGTATCCTAAGCATCACCGATCACCATCCTTTCCCAAGATCTCAGCAGGGTCACCTCCTCTCTGGAATTTTCACTTATGATGGGGTCACTATCCAGTCAGGACCTGTGCACTTGCATTTGCTTCCCATCTGAGATTACTCCCCACTAGCCTCCAAACTCCAGGACACAGTTACTCCTGGGGAAAGCTAACTGTCAGAGCCAGGGCACGCTCACTCATTCTCATCTTCTCTGTCCCTGTCCATCTACTTCTCTCTCCCTCCCTTCTCTCTCTCTGCAACTGATCAGAAACAGGACTTTTCTTCAGCAACACCTTTCACTCAGGGATCTCCAGGCACATGAACCCCGTCCTCCCCCAGCCGGAGGCTAGGACTATAGGAGCCAGACCAGTCCATGGCAACATTTCTGGGCTTCAGTCCTTGTGCTGTGCAGGACTATGAGTCAGCCTGCATCATAACTAATCACTTATGGCTAACAAGAAGATCTCTGAGTAAGGACCCACTGACAACATCCTCCAGCGTCTTCTCCCTCCTTTTTAATTATGCAATTCTTCTCTGTTGCCTACCACTCTTTGAAGGCTCCAGTGGATTTTGTTCTGGGTTCTTGAAAGCTGAACAGAAGCATTAATTCCTTTGAGTATTGCAAATTAGAGACCTTTGGTATTTATTTAAAGATAACATGGGAACTAAGTCAGAAGCCAGCAGTATCTGACTCTACCAAGAAGCTGGAAGCAGTATAGTGTCCACACAATTAACTTGAGGCCTGGATGCTGGTGGGGGAAAAAGGACCACCAGCTTCAGGTAAGGGTGGACCATCTGACCTGCTACCATCAAATGACTCATGAAGGGAAGGGACTGGGGCCAACCCACAAAACAGCTTGAAAATGCAACATCCATGCAAAGAACTCTCTGTAGATCTGCATTTGTGAATCTGCCCAGATGAAAAGTGACTTAACTATTTAACGTGATTTATGAAACTCAGATCCGATGTTTCTTGCTGAAAGGTTGCTTGTCTTTGACAGACACAAGGAAGATGGGGATTTTAGCCACTGGGTCACATAAGACCATTTGGGTTTTACCCACCAAATACAAACCTATGACCCTGGACAAGTCACTGGGCCTTGCTGCCCCTTAGTTTCTTCACCTGTAAAATGGGGGAACTACTGGGTCATGGGAAAAGTCATGACACATTTTTGCAGAGAAAAACATGTCATGACTTTTCCAAGGCCCCAATACTTGTGACCAGAGAGTTGGTGACATGTAGTAAGTACTATGCAAGTTAGCTATTATTACTTGCCACTTCAGGCTGGATATAGAATGTGTGTTTATGTGTATGTGTATAAAAATGAATCATCAACCACAGATCAGATTAAAACACAGAGCAACTGGTTTTCAGAACAAGCAGCAAAAATGCTGGAGGCTGAAATGCTTCATCAATGCGCAGTACAGATGTTTGAGGTTTCCTTACCAGGCTATAAAAATGTTTACACAGTAATTAGGCCTGTTATCAGTACACAAACAGATTACACTTTACAGAATGAATGAACAGCTCAAAAACCCTCCCATTTTTCATCAGGTTCAGAGTGCTTTCTTAATTCTTGGGTTTACTAAAATAAATCCATTTTCTAATAACACAGAGCCACCACTAGAATATAGGAGAAAGGGCACTGGGGTGAGGAAATGGACTCTGTTTGACAGAACACATGTCATTTAATCTTTCAGGTCCTCATTTTTCTCCATCTGTAAAATGAGATAACCAAGGTCCCTGCTCCCTCTTAAATTCCATGGTTCCATTACTTTATAATCATTCTCTTTTACGCATATATTCACTCTTCTCTTCACTAAGAAAGGATGTGCTTAATTAAAGTAATGATGGGAAAAAAGTGGTAACTGCTGAATAGGATAATGAGACTCTATTCAGTTACATTAACACTGAGTTTGGGGCAAGTCATTCCTGACACTTAAGCCCCCTCATGAGTCCATGAGCCCACAAGGCCCGCAAAACACATCAATGGCTCTAAGCAACATTTTATTTCATGTTTCTCTTTTCTTGTGTTTAGAAGATAATATTCTGCTGTAATAAATATGTCACCAAAATAATTAGCTAAGCTACCAGATTTGTACTTTTAAGTTTCATATTGTCTAACTTTTGTTAATGAAAAAGTGCAAGTGATTTGTAATCGTGATACAAACTTTTGGGATCCAGTACTAAAGCAATAATGTTTAAATGTTCAGAGATGAGCTTTTAATGAATATTTAATTGTTCTATTCTTTATAAATATAAATTATGCTTCCAGTAAACACCCTGAATACTAAAAAGGCAAGATTCAGTTTCTCCTAGCTAAGCTATGTGTTCAAGTTTTCTGGTAATTTGTTTCAAGGGGGAAAAGCATTACTCTGTATTTCAAGCTTTTCAGGAAGGTATTTTGTAGGGTAATTTAGAGGTAAGACAACTTGTTACAGTCATATCTCACATGTAAAAAAATCTGCATGTATGTATTTGAAATGCATAGGAAAAAATCTAACGATATATGAGCTTGAAATGATAAGTCAAAGAGACAAGAGTACAGAAAGGTGTTTTAATTTTTATGTATCGTTTCTGTACTGCTTTAATTTCTTTTTATAATATACAAAAATATTCACTTTTATAACTACCAACATTTCTCAAGCATGAAATAAAGAGCCACTCATTGGACAGTTGGTGTAAAAATGAGTAACAGCTATCTTCTGTCCCAATCAGGACCATGGGGTTTTGACATTAAAATATCGGAAATAAGCGGGTCAACCCAGTAGCCTAGTGATTAAGAGAGTTGGATTCCACTTTATTGATCACAGTTCAAATCTTGTGCCTGGCAGCTTGAAAAATATGCTGGGCACATTTGTGTGTATGCCCCAAATCTCGACAGGATAGAGAAATGGAAGAGAAAGGATTGTGGCATGACCATGTACCACTGGGTAGTGCTCTCTTTCTCTCTCTCTCTCTCTCTCTCTCTCTCTCTCTCACTCTTTCCCTCTTGCAATTAAAAAAAATGCTTCAGAAATACATTCAGCCCCATTGGCACAAAGATAGTGCCATTGGGAGGCTGAAGGTTGCATGGGAGGTCTGGTTCAGTTCCTGGGCCAACCTGCGTGCTCAATGCTGTTGTGAACACCTGTGTTCCTGGATGTTGGAATACTGGGACAATAGGATTTTGACATGGTGAGACCTTCTGAAGGTCCTATCTAGGTCTCTCTCCCTTTCCCTATATGTCTGTCTCTCTCTCTTTCCTTGCTTCACTGTTAAGAAGGATAAAGGTTTTCCAGAAATAAAATGATAGGGGAGGAAAAAGTGTTTAGTAAATATACTCTCACAGTACCCCATCCGAGACATTTGAAATCACTAAGTGTCTACATTTTAAAACAACTTTTTTTCCAATTATAAAAGAGATATATGCTCATTTTCAAAAAATAAAAATCATCCAGAATGCCTACATGTTGACGCAAGCACTGTTAACATTTTGGGTCTATTTCTTTCCATTGTTCTTCCATACTGTTTTTAAACAAAACTGAAATCATAATATAAATGCAGTTTTGTCTGTACCCACATTTAATTGGTACATTAGAAATCACTAAATTAAGGTCACCAAAGCATTCTCTCTCCATCTGTTACTCTAAAGCACTACATTTCATTTTACACTCTAATGGATAAAGACACTTTATCTCACCGATGTAGTACATACAGAATGCATAGCAGCCAGGGTGATCTTTTGAAATACATATTGCATCATGTCACTCACCTGGTTAAACCCTTCAGTGGCACCCAACAAACTCATTATCTAACTCAAACTCCACACAGTGACCCCACATGAAGTCATCCCTGCCTCTCTGAACTTATCTCCTGCCACAGCAATCTCATTCCCACTCCTCTCAAAGACCCAGGTCCTTTCCACATCAGGACCTTGACACCAGCTATTCTCAATGCCTGGAAATTCTTCCCCGGACCTGCCCTCAACTTATCCCTTCACATCATTCTGATGCCAGCTTAAACATGACTTCTCCGTGAGACCTTTCCTGACTACCCAATCTGAAGTAGCCCTTGCATCTGTCTCAATTATACCCTGTAATTTTATTTCTGTATTTTATTGTTTTCATTGTGTCTTATGCCGCTGGAATATGAGACCACCACCTCTGTCTAATTCCCCATTTTCCCTAGTACCTAAGCCAGGTACGCTCAATACATATTGGTTGGATGAATGACAGATACTTTGTTTTCAAAATATCCAGATTTGTGGGGCGTGCATTAAAGCAACCTACTTAAACAGGATTTAGTCACAGCAGCATAGCCCCTTATTCAGACTGACTGATTAATTGATTGATTTTAGACAGGTTCTCACTTTTTTACAATTCAGGGTCATGATCCTTCTGTCTCAGCCTCTCAAATAGCTAGACTCACCAAGCACACAACACCACACTTGGCTCTTGCTATGTTGCCAATGCTAGCCACAAACTCATTATCCTCCTGCCTCAGCCTCCCAAGTATCTGGGATTACAAGTACACACCACAGTGTCTGGCTTTTGGGTGGGCCAGGAATCAAATCTGGGTCTCCCACATGGCCTTAGCTGCCAAGTATCAGTGTCAACCAGTACGTGCTACCATGGCTGAACAAAGATTTCTTAAAATAAGTGATCACCTGCTCCGATAGCCTGGCCACAGAGAACCAACCACCAGTGGGAAAACAAACCAGTTACTTCGTCTTGGCCAGACATAGACTTTGTTTCTTCACCAGCACCATGTTACCTAGACCAGAAACTCAATGGCCACACTACACCCTTTCCTTTCTCCTACTCCCACATCAATTAATAAGTCCTGCCAGTTTTCCCTCCTGTGGAAGACATGCTCAACATACATGCCACTGTGTTTTAGCAGGACCATCCAAGATTCTTTTCCTGATGATCTTTAAAAAAAGTACCCCTAGATATGAGGACCCAAACTTATGCCAATCAGATATGTCCTCTGAGCAGTTTGAATGTGATGAAATAATACAATCATAATAATAATAGAGACAGCTGCAGATCACTTACTTCTTTTTTTTTTTTTTTTTTTTTTTTTGAGAGGTTTTTGCTATAGGGCGCATGCGCTCGCCAGACAGACAGAGAGAGACATAGAGACAGAAAATGAGAAATCACACCCCAGGGGGGATGGTCACGCTGCAATCCCTTCTCCTCCAAGATCTCCTCTCGGGATCTTGGGCACGCACGCACACACGCCCGGCGTGAGTTCTTAGCCACCGGGTCCGGGACGCGAACTGCGGTTGACTACGTGGGAGTCCAGCAACATAGCCATTACGCTAACTGCTGGTTCCCTCAGATCATTTACTTCTATAGCATCACCTGGGAGAGTTCATATGACAACTCCTGTTCACCAAGACCTCCCAGACTACTTAATTTCTGTCTGCTCATCTGCTCCAAGCCTTTCTCTTCAAGGGTGTCCTCAATCCTATGGGTTCCCATCCACATTTCTAATACATTCTCTTCTATGGTCTAGTCGTTAGGCAGAACTTACTTCTGTTGCTTACAACTCAAAACACCTGACAAGTCTCCAGAATGCTCGGAAACTCCGTCTCTTCTTCTCCATGGCCCTCCCCTCCATGGCCTCCTCATGCTTACCTGGCTTTCTGCACCCATCATCTCACTAGTATCCATGACTCTGGTCTTCTTATGACCAAATCCATTTCTACGTGGTCCTAATAGAGAAATGCTGACCCCAGTCTCTACAAAGTCTCAGCCAACTCTGATCATGTCACCCAATGCCTGACAGAGAAATGCTGAGCCCCGGTCTTAAACAAAAACTCCCAACTCCCATTCCAGCCTCTTGTCCTTCTCTGACTCAACTTTAAATACCAAGAACTCTAAACTACTAGATGCTTCCTCATATTCTCTGTGGCTTTTCTTTCTTTTCTTTTCTTTTTTTTTTTTTTTTTTTTTTTTTTGGAGAGGTTTTTTTGCTAGAGGGCGTGTGCGCTCACCAGACAGACAGAAAGAGACAGAGAGATAGAAAGCAAGAAATCACCCCCCAGAGGGGATGGCCATGCCGCAATCCCTTCTCCTCCATTCTCCTCTCGGGATCTTGGGCACACACGCACACGTGCCCGGCGTGAGTTTAAGCCACTGGATCCGGGACTCGAACCACGGTCAACTATGTGGGAGTCCAGCGAGATAGCCATTACGCTAACTGCTGGTCCCTCTCTGTGGCTTTTCTGACTCTTTGGCCTTCATCCACCCATTCTTCTGTGCTGCAATGCCCATCAAGGCCGACCACTTCATAATCATCCTTCAACATCAGCTCAGACATCACCTCCAGCCTAGCCTAGCTGCCTCCCATCCCTGCTCACAAACGTGCACCCCTAACCCATAGTCTACCTTCCCAACCAATCTGGGAATTTGTGATGGCAGACGCTATGTCATCCTCAATTCTCTATCCATACAGCATAACAGGCACTGAATACATTTTTGTTAGATGTTAAACTATTAAAAATATAATTCACTTTGAAAACCTCAGGTTAGATGCAACAGCTGTGTTTCCCTTTTCCTTCTTCTAACCACATTCAGAATTATCCTCAAATTGAGCATTGTGAGGAATCGGCGATGCTCTAGCAATCTTAAAGGATGGTTTCATTGCTTAAGAGTCAGGACTCACACTGTTTTAACAAGATCCGAGGCTCTTGCTGGTTGCACTGCTTAATGGCTCTCAATCATAAAAGGACATTTCAGACACTCTGACTACACTAGTTTAAGCCTCAAGCAAAAGCCAAAGATGCCACCCATCCCATACCAATGTGGACACAGAAAGGCAACATGTGAGGGGAGGGAAAAAAAGCTGTGCTCAAACCTACACATACATGGCTCCAGAGCAAGCCTTCATGGGAAGGCAGGGGCTTTGGTGTGGATTCTGTCTCCTCCCCAGACTAAATGCACAAGACTCAGGCCTGAGTCTCCTCAAGAAAGAGGCATGAGATGCTGACCTAGATTCACTCAACAAGCATAGACAGGGTACCCACTCTGTGTCTACTCTAAATGAGGCACAGTAGGTCAAAGGTTACCAAAATACTTTTCATATCCTAAGCAAGCAGTGTAGAAAGCCCTGGATGTAGACTCAGACAGCCAAGCCTCCTATAAACTTCACAGCCCTGGGAAGGTTACTTAATTTCCCTTGGCATCAGTTTCTAAATACAAAAAAAATTAGGATTATATGAGTTTAAATGTGCGTAAGGGCCTGACACAAGAGTAAAATCTCAGAAATCTGAATTAAGAGGGTCTCCAAAGGCTTTGCAGGAGAATTTCTCTCACAGTAACAACTAGTGCCCCCTCCTGATACCCAGTGAGCACTGCACAACCCGTCAACAAGTACTGGAGTGGGCTGGTACCCACACCAGCGTACACCCAGACCCCGGCTGGAGGACCAGCTTCCAGATATGCCTTCCCAGCTGGGGACCTAGAAGTACCCTGACCCTCCCCATACCACTTGCTACAGAGAAGACATTTCTAAATCGGAGCCCAGCCCTGCCCAGTACTTAAACACTGATCAGAAACCTCCCACTAGGGAGGTAAATGTTAAATTCAACGAAGAGCAACAGCTGCCACACAACCCACCCTTTCCCAATCTGCACCCCACCCTTTTCAGAAAAAAGGGAGTCACGCATCTCCATCAAGTCCTGCCCATCATTTTCTCAACAGGACGAGCTGACTTAAAATTTTCTTTCTAAAAAAGCCCTTATCCTGGGCCCTCGCTGAAAACCTAGTGACTGGCAATAGTTACTTTTGAGTTCAGGGAAAGGTGACATCTTGCTGAAGAAATCTAAGAGGATTTAGCTCTTCTCCAGTGAAATTTCCTAGGGACTGGATTTCCAAGGAGTTTTGTTTTCATGACTCCACTTAGATATACCCAGTAACCAACTTCAGAATCGAAGACCAGCTTCTTGGCAACCACAGCTACTGCCGTGAAAAACCCACAGGTCTGCAGTGGACTCAGGACCGGGAACCATTCCGTGGGCTTTCACCAGGCAGGATGGCAAGAGGACTGCAGCCCTGGAGTGCCCCAGAGGCATTCCCTGGGGCCCCCATGGGTTGCCTGAGGAACTGGCAAAGTTAGGCAGTTCCTAGAGCCCAGGATGGGTCCCAAACTGGGTGTGGCAAGAGATCTGCAGGCACCAGAGAGGTTTGAGTTGCCACTTGGACTTCAGTGGAAGCCTCACACACACACACAGGTAGCACATTTAAAAATCAGAACTGCACATTCCTTTTCCTCAACACGCCTCCCACCCCCAGGAAAAACAAATTAAACCACTAACAACCCCAGTCAGAGAGCTGGAGTCCAGCTTCTGTGAAAAACATGCCCTGCTCTGGCCTCAAGACAATTTCACACCAAATGGCTTTAAAACCTCTTCCGAAGCTCTGATGCCTGAACTGAAAAATAGTTTTATTTTTCACACTGAAAGCCTGCCGTTAAAGAAGCAGAACATGGACATTCTACCAGCACGTGAGTTCTACGTGCCCTGAACACAGAGAGGTCAGAAATCTACCCATTCTTTCCCTGAAAGGTCATCTGAACTCTGTTGCCGGGGTGCTCTGGGATACTCTGGAATATACAGATTGACACCACTAATCAGACTTCACAGCTGTCGGGCACTGAGCTGCCCTTCTCTGAGCCCAGGACAGTCTGCTTTTTTGTGCAAAAACAGGCTGAGGGCCGGGATGGCGCCCCGGTCTTGGCACCCCAGGAACTGCAGGCGCAGCTTCACCCGGGAGCTAAGGGCTTCATCACAAACGGAAGGAAGGCGTTTTCCTCACACACAACTCGTCCAAGAATAAAAAGAGCGGTGGGAAACAATGCTGGGGAGGGGCCGCGGGCGCACGTGGCTCGCGCCTAGCGGGCCAGCCAGTGCCCTCTGTCTGGGCTCAGCACCGCCAGCCGGTCAAGGGGAGGCGGCCTCGGATCACCTGCTCCCGAGGCCGGCCCAGAACTACCTGCTGCTGCCTAGGCGCCCTCAGGCCAAGTCTGAGGAAGTTCACTCCCCGTCGCGCTAGTCGGGCAGGCTGGGCAGTTGGTAAACCCAGACAGCCGGGCGAGCTTCAGCCCACTCCTATCCGGACCTGGAACTCATCGAGCTTCTTGGAGCCCAGGGGCCAAGTGCTAGAAGGGCTGCGGGAAATCTCCCCCGTTACCCCGAGACCCCAGGGCTAGCGGACCCGTGGCAGCTGGCGGCGAGCAGTGTGCGCCCGGGAAGGCAGGCAGCCCGCGCCGCGGCTGGAGAGGAAGGGAACCCTGTCTCCAGCCTCGGGCTATCACCGTGACTCTGGCTTCCCGAAGACCTGGTTGCCACCCGCGCTCACACCTGGGCTGCGGTGCGACTCCGAGTCCCCTGTCCTCCCTTCCCATCCGAGCGCCCGCGGCCGGGGACGCGCAGCCCGGTGGCCACTGGCGCAGGGGGTGCTCAGCGAGCGGTTCCCCGCCTCTAGCCCGCACAGTTCCGGACGTCCGAGGAAGCCGCGGCCCTTCCCCAGCCCCACACCCCCAGCCGGGCGGCCAGGAGACAGCCCAAGGGAGGGCAAGGTGGCTCGGGTGGCCCCCAGCCCTCCCGGTTGGGTGCCCCGTGCCGGTGCCAACAGGTATGGGAGGCGTTGTCCGCCGCTCGCCCGCCCACTCCAGGCACAAGGCCGGCTGTCGCCCTGGGTATGGGCACCGTGGAGAGGGGCGAGGACCGAGGGAAGAGGCGAGGGAGGGAGCGAGCGGGCGGGCGCGCGGGCGGCGGCACTCACCTCTCGCAAGGCCGGGGCCCCGCAGCCCGGCTGCCGAGGCGCCTCCGCGCCGCTCCGGGGGCTTCCTCCGAGACCCGCAGGGAGGGGGCGGCGTGGAATGGAGGCGCCGAGCGGGCAGCGCTCAGCCTCTCGCTCACACCCCCAGCGGGCAGACGCGTCTCCGCTCCGGCATCCTCGCTGCCGCCGGCTCCCACGGCGCCCCCGGGCCGCTCCCCACGCGCGCGCCGGGGCTGGCGCGAGCCCCTCGTCGGCTGAGAGCGCGATCTGGGCGCGTGCCTCCCTGTCCTTGTCCTCTGCTCCCGTCTGGGGACGTGTGCCCCGCACCCCCTGCACGGCGCTCTCCTCTACCCCTCCCGCTCCCGCTGGCCGCGCGGGCTCAGCCCATGTGCGCGGCTGCCTCGCTGCGCCCCGAAGCCCAGTGGCCGAGGCCCCGCCGGAGTTGCGCGCCCTAGAAACTCCATGCAGCTCCGGCCTCCTCCCCGGCTCCTCCCCAGCGGGGCCCCCCGGGCCTTGCGGCCGCCGGTACTACTATCTCGGCTCTGCCTCGCCCGCGTCCGTAGCCAGCTTCAGGACTCGCCTGGGCCACCTGCGCCCCGGCTTCTCCGAGGGTCGGGAGCCCCCACCCCCACCCTTTCGCCTCTCCAATGGCTCCCTCGGTTTCCAGGCAGCGCAACCTGAGGAACGCCTCGGCGCGCGCGCGCTCACACTCGCACACACACACTGCACACACAGGCAGACACACGCGGGGGGCGAGCTGGAGCTTGGCAGACCGTGCTCCTTCCTTTCCTCCCGAAAGAAGCTGCCCACGTTAACTCCGACAAACTGCTGTGCCTCGGTATTGGACAACTCACCCAAGCGCCCCCCAGCTTAACTACTTCATCCCCGTGTCCATACACTAGGACCACAGTTACACCTGTGTCCACACTCAGGGAGGAGTGTGGGGGTGGGGCGGGGCGGGCCCGGAGGCGGAGGGCTGAAACTGGGGGAAGGAAAAAGATTCCACGTGCCCACTGCTGGCACCATCTAGGAAGCCACTTCTGCCGCGGAGCGTTACCCACCAACGTCAGATCACACTCCCCTTGACCCTGAGAACACGTGGCATGGTCTCCTTCTCCTTCCAAGGTCATAGAATGGATTTGATGAGGGGGAGAGGGCGCGAGACTGGACACAGGTGTGAGCCAGAAATCTGGCAGACGATGCAGGCTGCCCAGGCTCAGACCTCTGCAGTCCATCCCCAGACCTCTTTCCTTCCCGGCCCCATGCCTCCAGGGCAACACATTAGCTAAGGCATTCCAGTCCCCTCTCCTGGTCCCCACCTGCCTGCCTCCCACGTGCCAGGAACCGACAGAATACACAGTGTATCAAGGTTTGTGTTGTCAGAATAGAATAAACCATCAAGATGGGTCTTAGCCTGTGCCGCAGACAGTCCCTTTCTGCTCCTCCCAAGGGTGTGCCAAGAGAGGAAGGGCAACCCACCTGGCTAGAGCGTACTAATCTTTCCTTCCAGCATCTTTTCCAAGGTCGCCAATTTCTTGCCCCCTCTGGGTGGCAGAGAGACTGTTCACCAACTTAGATGCCTTCCAATTCCCAGAATCAAAGAAAAGGTATATGTGAAAATTCTCACGCTAATCAGGAGCAAAGCCATAGCCTCTCATCCAAACAGTTCGGCAATCATCTCTCTGCTGGCTGGTTCAGCTGCCAAGGGACTTTGGGCATTGACACTGCCAGCCAGAGACATAAGTTAATCAGGGCCCCCTCTGTGTCTGTGCCTTCTGGCTTGTAGCCTAGGCATGGTTTCTGAGTCCCTGTAGCACTCACTGTGGGTACCTTGCCTTCGGCATTTAACATGTGCTACCCTATCTTGTATGGGCCTTACTTTCCAAATTCTCATAACCTTCTCGAGCCACTTGGTGGAGTGTTCCGAACCTAGCTCTAGGATATGCATATATTCGAGGAGTTTCATAAAGGGTTAGGGTTGGCTGGTTTTAGTATGATCTTTCCCTTTGACCCCTTAGTTTGGATAAAGGTTACACCTTCTTTACATCTTCTTTTTCTTTTTCTTTTCTTTTTTATTTGCCAGGGGGTGTGTATACTGGCCAAAGAGAAACAGAGACAGGGAGAAGAGGAAAACATCTCCCATGGGGCATGGTCAGCATCACCCAATCCCTTCTCCTCAGTTTCTCTATTTTGAGATTTTGAGTGTAAGCATGGGCACTCAGCACATTCCTCAAGCAGCCAGTCCAGGATCCAACCACTGTGGGATCCAACTGCCTCAAGCTCCCCATCATTGGCTGGCACAAAAGCTATTCAATATATATTCTAACTTTTGCCTCTGTGAGCCATTATTTTATTACTTTCTGAATGGCAACTGTGTTACACAAAAAAAAAAAAAAAAAAAAAAAAAAAAAACACTCTGTGGTAAGCGGAAGGTGTCATCACATAACCAGAGTGGGCCACATCTGGCCAACGTTCTCACTCTGCCCTCACTTGTTGCCTGTGTGAATTGAGGCAAGTTGTTTGTTCTATCTAAACCTCACTGTCCTCATCTGTAACATGGGGATAGTTATGGTATCTACCCCAGAAGGTTGTAAAGATTAAACGTGATCATGTGAAATAGCAGTTGATTAAGTTCTACGCATCAAGTCAGCTTTCGACAAAAGTTGGCTGTTGCGATTACTAGTAATTACACATGGTAAAGGCATTGCCTTGTGGATAGAAAATCAAGGATCTTTTGCCCCAGGATATTAATGTCAAGGAACCAAGAACTGGAGAAGCAGGAAGCAGATTTTGGTGACTATGCCAAATACAGTTGTCCAACTACAACCATTTTGGGATTTCCAGGTTAAGAGAGTTGCAAGTCCACAGGCCCTGATACCCTTACTCCAAGCTTTAACTTATTAGACATATAAGTAACATATGTAAATAATATATATATATATATATACACACACACATACACACACATATATACATATATACACATACAAACACACATACACTTACATGTACTGAGCACATGTATATGGTCCAAATGTGTCATCTTCCTATTAGAATGCCAAAGAAAAATTTTCCCACTTACAGAATGGAGGTTGAAAACATAGAACATAAAGAATGGGAGGAACATTCCCCTCTTGTGCGTTTGTCACAGAACATCAGCATGTTACTCACTTTCATCAAGAATCTAGCCCTCCAGGAAACAGTTATAAGTAGACTTTACTTCATCCTACCTCCTGCCTCCAGCTTTGGGACTCAGAATTACCCAGATAAGACATTTGGATGATGGTTCTCTTACCAGTAATCCTCTTCTGAAGTGCCCAAATCATTCCCATTTCCGCCTCTTCCCTGCCTCCGTCTTTTCCTCTTTTGTTTTACCACTAATAAATACATCTACTTCAATGCCCAATACAGCCAAGGGTAGAGGGTGATGAAGGGGTTCATTATACTCTGAATAGAAATAGGCAGAAACAGAAAAAAATCATTTGGGTAAGCATATGCTGGAGGGTAAGTTTTTTCATGTATTCTATCAAAGTGCAGAATATAAAATGCATTGGATTCTTTACAACACACATTCTCTACTTGGTGGCTAGAGGTTTAGGAGTGCTTTGTTATGCAGCAACAGATAATCAGAACAGATTTAGTATCTAGAAGTAAAGCACAGCTGTAAAATAAAATTTTTAAGCATCATCTTTGGGATTAGCAATGGGCAAAAGCAAGAAGTATCTTGAAAGACTGTTAATAAAAGTTGCAGGGATGGGCAAGCCAGGTTCCCACATGGCTAGCTGAGGTTCAAGTCCCAGTCCCAGCAGCTTAAAAACCACACCAGAGGGAACCAGCAGTTAGCGTAATGGCTATGTCGCTGGACTCCCACGTAGTCGACCGCGGTTCGCGTCCTGGACCCGGTGGCTTAAAACTCACACCGGGCGCATGTGCGTGCATGCCCAAGATCCTGAGAGGAGAATGGAGGAGAAGGGATTGCAGCATGACCATCTTCCCTGGGGGGTGATTACTCGCTTTCTGTCTCTATGCCTCTCTCTGTCTGTCTGGAGAGCGCACGCACCCTATAGCGAAACCCTCTCCAAAAAAAAAAAAAAAAAAAAAAAAAACCACACCAGACAGGTGTGTGTCCCAAGGCCCCACAAGATGGAGAAATGGAGGAGAAGGAACTGAGGTGTGACCTTACCCCATGGGGAGGACTTTTACCCTCTTCCACTCTTTCTGTTTCTTTGGCCAGCACAGACACCCAAAAGTTGCAAGGGCCTCCCGAACACTTCAGGAGGGTGCAAAGAACACCAAGGAAACATGTTGGAAGCTGTAGAAAAGAGCACCTGAGTCATGTCCTGGCAGAACCGATGATGATATGGCAAATGGAAAGGATACTGAATGAACTCAAGGACCTGACTGGGATGATTTTTAAGTAGGAAATAGAAAATGCCAACTGACTTTTTCTAGATGCCTATCATAAAAGATAAGCAAAGAGAGATTAATTTAAAAAGAGGTTATTCCATTGTTCTGGCAGAATTGAGAAGAACTAGAAAGGAACCAGGATTTTCTGGGTAGAAAAGACAATTGTTTCTTATTTCACATCCAGGGCAGTAAAATCTGCTCTCTATATAAAGATTACCTCAAGAATGGGGCTGTAAGATCCTTTAAAGGTATCAGACATATTTAAGGACCTTCCTAAAAGGCCTTCCAAGTATCTTAAAGACATACCTCACCACTCTCATAGGACTACAGATAGAGAAGAACCTATTCTTTAAAGGATTTGTTCAAAGTGTGGCTTTTGTCAGTGTATGGATTATAATTTGAATTACAGGAAGCCCTCCATGTTTTTAAAGAAAATATACTAGCGTGGGCCTAAAAGGGACAGAGACAGGACAAAATAAAAGGAAGCTTTTGGATCTCTGACTTTCTATTCCCTGGAGGGGGGGAGACAGACTGCAAACATGGGCAACTTCTTATGGGAAAGGAAGAATGACTCATGGAGTAGAACTAAGAGTCCAAAAGGTGAAGCCAAGAGCCACAGAGAATTATTCCCAAGAAGCAGGACCAGCCCCTAATTAAGAAAACGGTGACATATCCCTAGCTAGATGTCAAAACTGATATAAACCAGTGGCTACCCCAGGAAATACTTCCCATTTCCTCCCTTATTAAAGGAGGTGTCCATTGGAACTTCTGTATCTCTGCCTCCCTGATACATTGAATGAATAAAATAAATGAAAAATAAAATAAAAAACAGATCATTAGATGAAAAAGATCTTTAAGCAGGGTGGCTCGTCCCACTTGAACCTGCTTTAGATGATGGTTTTCTAGACCTGAAATCTGCAGTTGATATTTCATGAGATGAGACTTTTTGTTGTTTCTGTGTATTTTTTATTCTTAGGAAAGTAAACAATTTTGGGGACCAGCAGTTGGCATAATGGCTAGGTCACTGGACTCCCATGTAGTCCACCGCAGTTCAAGTCCCAGACCCGGTGGCATAAACTCACGCCAGGTGCGTGTGCGTGTGTGCCCAAGATCCCAAGGGGAGAATGGAGAAGGGATTGTGGCATGGTCATCCCCTAGGGGGTGATTTCTCGCTTTCTGTCTCTCTGTCTCTGTCTTTCTGGCAAGTGCACGCGCCCTATAGCAAAAACTTCTAAATAAATAAATAAATAAATAAATAAATAAATAAATAAATAAATAGAAAGGAATTTTTGACTAAAGGTGACCCTTTGACTAAGGTAAATTAGAGACGGCCACAAATTCTTTGACATTCCCCTTATCAAAATTTGGGATCTACATTTCCCTACCCTTGAATCTGGACAAAACCTATAACTTCCTTAATAATGAAAGAAGTTATTTTGTGCTTCCAAGCATAAGACTTAAAAAACTGGAGATTTTCATGTCCTGTCCCCTGGGACGCTCTCTTGGAGACCCAAGTCACCATATGAGAAGTCCAACTACCTTGTGATCACCATACTGTAAGGCAGCCCAAGCTAGCTTTGTAGCAAGGCTGTGTGAAAGAGAGGGAAAGGGAAAAGAGAGGGGAGAGAGAGTAAGGGAGGGATGAAGGTGGCCTGTCTCCAACTGTTCTAGCCCCTATTATGAGTCTCTCTGACTGAGACCCCAGATATTATATGGTGGAGACAAGCCTCTCCCACTGTGCCCTGTCTGAATTCCCAACTGTTAGAGATTTTTTAAAAAGCAGTAATAAATTATTATTTTTAAGTCACTTAGTTTTGAGATGATTTTATATGCAACAATAGATAACCCGAACATGTTACCAACTTGGAAATATGTCTGAAAAACAACATAAATTCGAAAAAGCTAATTGCCATATAACATGTAGGATGCCACATTTGAAAAGCTAATTGCAATATAACACGTAAGGTACCACTTTTGAGAAACTCTGGGGGCCAGCAAATGGCATAGTGGTTACATCACTGGACTCACACATGGCAGACCATAGTTTGAGTCCTGGACCTGGTGGCTTAAAACTCAGGCCAGGCATGTGTGTGTGTGTGCTCAAAATTCCAAGAGGAGAATGGAGGAGAGGGGATTGCGGTGTGGCCATTTCCCCGGGGGGATGATTTCGTGCTTTTGTCTCTCTGTGTCTCCGGCAAGCGCACATGCTTATAGCAAAAATCTCTAAAAACAAACAAACAAAACAAAAACAGGCTGGGCATGTACACATGTGTGCCCAAGATCCCAGAGGAGAATGGAGGAGAAGAGACTGCAGCATGGCCATCCACCCTAGAAGGTGATTTTTTGCTTTCTGTCTCTCTGTCTCTCTCTGTCTCTCCAGCTAGGGCATGCATTCTATAGAAAAAAAAAAAAAAAAAAAAACAACTCTCAAAATAAAAAAAAGAAAGAAAACAAAAACTTTGTATGTGATATTCATGTACGCATAACATATTTTCACGAAAAACACTTGGAATGCTAGCTGTTAACTGGAGAATCAATACTGAGGGAGACTTCTACTTTTTAAATACAGATGAATGTCCTGAAACAAACAATTTAAGTATCGGTTTTATTTTTTAACATAGAAAAAAGTTCTGAATACATTTTATTTCAAAGCAATAAATATTATATAGCTATGAAAAGAATAACATAGGCTGGCTCTGTGGCATGGTAGTGACGGGCTGCTTCAGAGAAACTGGATTCCACATGGGAACTGTGGTTCAAATCCCAACCTGAAACACATGCAGGAGTGTCCAGAATCCTACGAGCTGGAAGACTGAAGGGGGAGGGGGTCATGGCATGACAAACCTTGAGTAGGATGCTTTCCTCTCCTCTCATGCATAAGCATGCATTCTATCATGAATTTAAAAATAAGAATAAACACCGATTTTGCCTTTAACAAAAAACTAAGGGTTTACCCTGTTATAGAATTATTAACAAAAAAGAGATTATGTTGACCCATATGCTGATAATTCTTTTAATTTCTATGGGAAAAAAAAAAAGAATTTTGACCAAAACAAAAAAGCCATCAATAAAGGAAACACACACACACACACACACACACACACACAGGGTTGACTTCAGGAGTGTATACAACACTAGCTCATAGAAGAAAAATGAACCAATTAAACTGAGAAGGCAAAACAGTCTCACGTAGGGCTCACGTATTCAATTAGAAGGCTACCATGTATGAAAGAAAGAGGAAAATATTATCCGAATGAAATGAGTGAGAAAATAATTGGCTTTTTAAAATTTTCCTGACCAAAAAAATATAGATATTCAAAAACATATAGTGCCATCAGAAAATGGAATCAAAGAAATCCAGAAGGGGGCTCAAACTCCAGGAAGAAGGCAAAGGCATTGGTGTGAACATGACATTTGCTGTTGTCTTTTCTTTAGAACAGCAGCTAGTGTCTAATTAGCATTGGAGCACAAGCTAAGAGAAAATAATATCTGGAGATCTTAGTGTGTCAGGCATTTGCAATCTCATTACCCAGAGTTAGCTGGGACTGAGGATGAATCACGGCACTGAGACCCTGTTGGGGTGCTGTCTCTCCCTCTCTCTCATAGTCTATGTGTGTGTGTGTGTGTGTGTGTGTGTGTGTGTGTGTGTGTCTTGCTCCTGGAAAAAATAAATAGATAAACTTTACAAAAAGAAAATAAAAAGACTAAAGGCAAACTGAAAACCTTTGGAGAATCAAATCCAGCCTCAAAATTACCTCAATAATGGGTTAGCAAAAAGTCATCTACCTTAACTGCTTGCCAGTTAAAAAATAAAATCTCTCTGAGGGGAGAGAATGTAGCATCATACAATTTTTCAGATAGAATGTCTGGCATTTAATTTAAAAAAATTGTCAGGCATGCCATGAGAAAAGACTAAATTAAGAAAAAATTCAAGAGAAAAATCAATAAAAATAAGTGATTCGAATCTTGGAGTTATACAAAATAGACATTAAAACAATTGTGATGGACCAGGAGGTGGCATGGAGGTTAAGGCAGCTAAATCCCACATGGCCAACTTCACAGTTCGAGTCCTTGACCTGGCAGCTTGAAAGTTACACCAGGCACATGTGTGTGCATGCCCAAAATCCTGAGAGGAGAATAGAGAAGGGATTTTAGCATGGCCATCCCCCTAGGAGACAATTTCTCTTTATCTCTCTCTCTGTCCCTTTCTGGTGAGTGCACACATCCTATAGCAAACTAAAAATTGTGAAAATATTAAAGAACATGAATGATTAAATTTAAAAACTTGTCAGAGGATAATTAGATTTTATTTTTTAAAATAGAACGAAACAATATTTCTGGAACAAAACAAAAAATAAAATATACTCAATAGATGTGTTTAAAGCAGATTTGACATAGTAGAAGTGAAGATCAGTGAATCATTAAATAAACCTGTAGAATATCCTATAAAAATGTGAGGAAAAGGGGCCAAGAGGTAGTGTGGTTAAGGTGCTGGACTGCTCATGGTTCAAGTCCCAGATCTAGCTGCTTGCTTTCTCTCTCTCTCTCTCTCTCTCTCTCTCTCTCTCTCTCTCGTAAGCACATATGCTCTATAGAAAATTAAAAAATAATATAATAAATAAATATGTTTTAAGTATGAAGAGAATAAAAGATGGAAAATAGAGAAAAGAGCTTAAGAAATACAGGAAGCATGGTGGAATTGTCAAGTATGTAACTGAAATCTGAAAAGGAAAGGGGGAGAGAGAGAAAGGGATACATGCAGTATTGCCTGAGAATTTTTTTCAAAACAGGTAAATTAGGGACCAGCAAGCAGTTAGCGTAATGGCTATGTCGCTGGACTCCCATGTAGTTGACCACAGTTCCAGTCCTGGACCCGGTGGCTTAAACTCATGCCGGGCGCATGTGCTTGCGTGCCCAAGATCCCAAGAGAATGGAGGAGAAGGGATTGTGGCGTGGCCATCCCCCCTGGGGGGTGATTTCTCACTTTTTGTCTCTCTGTCTCTCTCTGTCTTTTTGGCAAGCGCACGCACCCTATAGCAAAAACCTCCAAAAAAAAGAAAAAGATAAAAAACAACTTGTAAATTAAACCACAAATTCAGGAAGTTCTATGAACTCCAAGCAGGCTATGTAAAAAGAAAACCACACAAAAGCAATGATGACTACATTCTTAAAACTAAAGACAAAATATTAAAAGCAGCCAGAACCTCTCACCTTCTCACATACACTCTATTTTCCAAGGAAGAACAATCAGACTGACAGAAAACTTCTCAACAGAAATGATAAAAAGTAATGTAACTAACAATCATTGGTTAATATTTGATGTGTTGAAAAAAATAATAATCTGGACCAGCAGGTGGCATGGTGGTTAAGGTGCTGGACCCCCACATGACTGACCACCATTCAAGTCCTGAACCTGGAGGTTGGGTGAGTATGCATGCATGCATGCCCAAACTCCCAGTAGGAAAATAGAGGAGAAGGATGGGGGGTAGGGAAGAACCTTGAAAGAAAGACAGGGAAAGGAAAAGGAAAAAAAGAAAAGAAAGGAAAAGAAGAGAAGAGACAAGAAAAGAAGAAAAGAAAAGGAAAAAGAAAAGGGACCAACAGATGGTATAATGGTTTCTTCACTGGACTCCCACATAGTTGACTGTGGTTTGAGTCCTGGACCCGGCAGCCTAAAACTCATGCCAGACATGTATGCATGCATGCCCAAAATCCCAAGAGGAGAATGGAGGAGATGAGATTGCAGTGTGGCGATCCCTCTCAGGGGTGATTTCTCACTTTATGTTTCTCTGTCTCCCTGGCAAGTGCACACACCCAATAACAAAACTCTCTAAACAGAAAAGAAAAGAAATAATAATCTAGGGCTGAACAGTGCTGCAGTAGTGAAGCAGAATGTTCTGTGAGGCTGACCCACATGGGACAGTTCTAGGTTTGCATCTAGAGGCCTCCCTGAGTATGTTAGGTACATATGTGCCCATGATCTGGGGCTAGATGAGGTTAGAGATAGATTGAAACATCAAGACCCTATTGAGGGGGCCAGCAGGTGGCATGGTTTTTGAGCGCACTGGACTCCCACATGACCGACCATAGTTTGAGTCCTGGACCTAGCAGTTTGCTTTCCCACTTTCTCTCTCCCTCCCTCCCTCCCTCTCTTGTCAAATTAAATAAATAAATAGATAGATATAGATAGATAGATAAAGTTAAATAAAATAATTCTTTAAAAAAGAAGACCCTATTAAGGATTCTTTCTCTATCTCTTTCCTGCTCATGGATAAAATACATTTTAAAAAATTAAGAAGATTCTAATTCATCTAAATTATGAATGCAGTGAAAATAAAACAGGGATTTTTGTTTCTAAGCCTGTATCAGGCTTTCCCTCCAACTATTAATAAATAGAAACTAAACAAATTTGCACACTAACTGTTTTTAGTAACTGGACTATAGTCAGTGAAGGACTGTGATCTATGTGAGAAGAAAAACAAATGAAGTGACCACTATGATTGACCAACTTTCTGCCCAGAGACATTTTCTGTATCACCAAAACAACAGAGTGATCTTACAGTGAACTGAGAAAACAGAGGCCAGAGATCATGAAGGCTTAACTACCTGTAATCTGTTGGGCAGAGAAGTGGAGAGGGAAAAAAAAAAAAAACTGTGCAGATAAAGAGAGAGAATTATATTTGTAGGAATTCCTTCAAGTTCCTGGTTGATAACTAAGATAGGCACACACAGGATAAAATTTCATGTACCAGGCAGTGAATTGTTAGTGAAGAGCTATAAAAGGATCCATTTCTAAGGCCAATAAAGAGGTGGAAAACATTCCATTTCTGATATCCCTGGTAGAGAAAACTCATTAAACACCCGGGACATACAGTAGAGACCCTGAGGGGATTGCATTTTAGTAAGACTGAACTAACTCTACAGTAGAGGCTATGCTAAAACTTGCCCTATCAAAGCTCAAAACCAAACATCAAATAGATCAGGATAATTCTCAAGTAACTTGTCTGCCCAACAAATAAACTACAAAACTCTTTAAGTGCCAAAAACAAAATCCCAAAACTAAAAAACAAAACATTCATAGAAACAAGCAGAGAAAATGACAGTGATAGAATTAGCAGATAGGGGTTTTGAAACTAGTATTATAAATATGCTCAAGGATTTAAAGGCAGATGTGAACATAACAAGGTAAGGTATACAAATAAAAAAGGAGCAAATGAAATTCTAGGACTGAAAAAAGCATATTGAATATGAAGAAGTTACCTGAGGGCTTAACAGACAATTGAATGCTGTAGGGAAAAAAAAGAGAGATAATTTGAAAACATGGCAATAGAAATTGAAGCAGAGCAGGAAAAAAATGGCTAAAAAATAAAGAGTCTTGAAGACATGTGAGATAATATCAAGCAACCTAATATTTTCAATTTCATACCTGAAGTTGTGTGTGTGTGTTTATATGTGTGTGTGTGTGTGTGTGTGTGTTAGGAAGGTTAGGAAGAAAAACAGTGTTTGAATAAACAGTGGGTAATATTTTTTAAACTTGATAAAAGCTATAAATACACACATACAAATAACTTAATTTATCCTAAGCAAAATAAGAAAAACTATGCCAAGTTACATTGTAACCAACTCACTGAAAATCGGTGATAGAAAAATCTTAAAGTATACAGAAGAAAAATACACAATATATCAGGAGATCAAAAAGAAGAATTACTACTAACTTTTCTCAGAAATAATGCAAGCCAGAAGACAGTGGAGCAATATTTTTAATGGACCAAAATAAATAATAACACTAAAGATACTAGGATTTTCTACCCAGCAAAAATATTCTCTAAATTGAAGGCAAAATAAAGAATTGTTCAGATAAACAAAAAATAAAGGACTTTATAGCCAACAGGCTGGAGTAAATGAAAGAAAAACTCAGGGATGATAAGCCCTGGGAATCATAAATATGTGAGCAAATATAATGTTTTGTTTTATTATGTTTATATTAGAAATCAGTTAGAAAAAGACAACTGATAAATTACCCAATATTTTAGAAATAAAAAAGTTTCACACAATATATATGTCAAAGAATAACCCACCAAATTTTAAAAAATATTTTGACAAAATATAATAAAAATATAATGTATTTAAATTTACAAGATAACTAAGACAGTGCTCAAAGGGAAATATTATAGCTTAAAAGATTTGAGGGAAAAAATGAAAGGTTTAAAACCAATGTTCTAAGAGTTCAACTTAGATAGCTAGAAGAATATAGCAAATTAAATGGAAAGAAAATATAAGGAAGAAAATAAGATAAGAGCAGAAATCAATAAAACAGAAAATGGACCCAAAAGTCAATGAAAATGTCAATAAAATTAATAAATACCTGATAATAAACTGATTTTAAAATATAGAAGTAATACAAATGATGAAAATCAGACATGATAGAAGAGTCATCACTGTTGATCAGAATATTTAAAAAGATAAGAAGTTTATTATAAACAACTATGCCCAAAAAATTAAAAATGTAGACAAAATAGAAAAATTGTTTTAAAAACAAAGATACAAGAAGATATAGAAAATCTGAATAGCCTTATGTCATTTGAAGAAAATTAATTCATAATTACTAGCTTCCTATACTCTCCCAAAATATAAACAAACTTCTCTCTGGTAAATTCTAACAAACATTTAATGAAGAACTAATACAAATCTTAAAAAACTCTCATAAAATAGAAGGTGGATTAAATTTTAATTCATTTTGCAGGGCCTATGACTGATCAAAAATCAGATAAAGGTAATACAAAAAAGGAAAACAAAAGAACCAAAATGCAAAAAGTCTTAATAATGTATTAGCGAGCTGAACCTTGCAATATATAAAAAGGATAATACCGCTTGAAAAACTAAAGTTTTCCAATGTCAGACACAGTTGATTTAAATTTCAAATTCTAACATATGAATCAACATAATTTATCCTATTCATAAAAGAAAAAAATCATGATTACCGTAACATGCATAAAAAGCATTTGACAAAATTCAATACCCACTTACTATGAAAACTGTCAGAAAACTAGAAACTGAAGAGAACTGCCTCACCTTGATAAATAATATTTTAAAAAATTTATAGTGACCATCATACTAAGTAGCCAAAGATTCAGAAATGTGTTCCCTGTAAAATCAAGAAAAAGACTTCTATTTAACAACTGTTAGAGATTCGAACCAGTGAAATAAAATGAAAGAAAATGCATATGGAATGGCAATTAAGAAGTAAAACTGGTTTTTTTTTTTCAGTCTTCTTTTAAAGTTTTTGTTTGTTTTTACTTATTTCTTCCATGAGCTAACAAGCTAGAGAGACAGCAACAGAGAGAGAGAGAAGAGGAAGAGAACCCACAAGAACGTTTCGATGTTACAATCTATCCTCAGCCCTCAGCCAACTCCAGATCATGGGCAAATATATGCCTGGTGTACTCAGTAAGGTCCATGGATTTGAACTGGAAAACCTTCCATGTAGGACTGTCTCACAGAATATCAGGTTTTGGACCAACGGATGGAGTAATGGTTACGCCACTGGACTCCCCCATGGGAGACCACAGTTTGAGTCCCGGACTAAGCAACTTAGAACTCACACCAGGCACATAAGCAAAATAGCAAAAATCTCTCTTAAAAAAAAAACAAGAAGAAAACATCACATTTTGCTGTTGTGTTACCATCTTGCCTCTAAAACTTTTTTTTACTGAAAGTCAGCATGATTGTCTATGTAGAAAACCATAAGGAAACTATTTAAAGTGAACACTACTTAAACTAATACATTGCCTTAGAGAGGTTACAGAATACAAAATCAAAATCTACAACAAGCAACTGGAAAAATTAAATTTACAAAATAGTACAATTAATAATAATATCAAAAACATAAACTATTGGGATGCATTTAGCAAAATAAGTATAAGGTCTTTATACTAAAAACTACAAAACACTACTGAGAAAATTAAAGACTAAAAACAAATACAGAGACATAACATGTTAATGGCTAAAAGTTTTTATACTTTTAAGATGTCAGTTCTCCCCAACATAATCTATAGATTCCACATAACTCCAAACAAAATCCTAGCAAGATTTTTTGCAACAATTGACAAGCTGATTTAAAAAATTATATATGAGTGCAAAGTACATAGAACAGCCAAAACAATTTTTTAAGAACAAAGTTGGAAAAGACTATCTGATTTTAAAATTTACTATAAAGCTAATCAAGAGAGTACAGTTTTGGCAAAGGATAGATATATAGATCAAAGAAACAGAATAGATCAGAAATAGACCTATCGAGTTCCGGGCACCAGGCGGACTGAGGCTGCAGGCCCGACCTTTCCGAATCTCCACGCATCCCCACCGTTTCTCCTCCTTGGACCCCAGGTTGGTTGTCTGGGACTTTAAGGCGAACTCCCACCCCACCCCACCCGCAATCCGGATCGAGCCGGCCAGCAGTTCCGGGCACCAGGCGGACTGAGGCTGCAGGCCCGACCTTTCCGAATCTCCACGCATCCCCACCGTTTCTCCTCCTTGGACCCCAGGTTGGTTGTCTGGGACTTTAAGGCGAACTCCCACCCCACCCCACCCGCAATCCGGATCGAGCCGGCCAGCAGTTCCGGGCACCAGGCGGACTGAGGCTGCAGGCCCGACCTTTCCGAATCTCCACGCATCCCCACCGTTTCTCCTCCTTGGACCCCAGGTTGGTTGTCTGGGACTTTAAGGCGAACTCCCACCCCACCCCACCCGCAATCCGGATCGAGCCGGCCAGCAGTTCCGGGCACCAGGCGGACTGAGGCTGCAGGCCCGACCTTTCTGAATCTCCACGCATCCCCACCGTTTCTCCTCCTTGGACCCCAGGTTGGTTGTCTGTGACTTTAAGGCGAACTCCCACCCCACCCCACCCACAATCCGGATCGAGCCGGCCAGCAGTTCCGGGCACCAGGCGGACTGAGGCTGCAGGCCCGACCTTTCTGAATCTCCACGCATCCCCACCGTTTCTCCTCCTTGGACCCCAGGTTGGTTGTCTGGGACTTTAAGGCGAACTCCCACCCCACCCCACCCGCAATCCGGATCGAGCCGGCCAGCAGTTCCGGGCACCAGGCGGACTCAGGCTCCAGACCTGACCAACCTGGTCCTGTCACTCATCTTCTGACACTTTCCCACTAGCCTTTGGACTCTGAATTCTGGTGATTTTAATAGCGCGCGGCGCGCTTGCGCGCCACGCGATTTCCTTTCTTCAGTTTGTTTTTCTTTGCTCTTGGGGTGTTGCTTATTCAGTCAATTGTAGGCTCACCTGTCCTTAGAGACAGTGAGGACTTTGGGCCATCCAGGGTAGTGGCAACAGTTAATGGTAATTGTGAGCAACAGGTAGGCCAACCATAAGGGAAATCATCAATTTTCTAAGCCTGTACAACTATTAACAATCAGTTAGGAAGAAACATATAGAATACCTAATGACTAAGAACAATCGCAGAGGCTCCAGAAATATGAGCAACCAACAAAAGGCCTCTCCCTCAAGGGAAATCATCAAGCCTACATCACCCACAGTCAATACAATGGACGTCGTGGACATGTCTGATAAGGAATTCAGATTATTTGTAGTGACCAAACTAACTGAGATGGAAGAGAAAAGAGACAAGGAGCTCCAGGAGATGAGGAAGTCCTTCAATGACTTGAAAGAAGAAATGGATACCTTAAACAAGAACCAGATGGAACTTCTAGGAATGAAGAATGTGATACAGGAAATCAAAACCTCCCTTGAAAGTATTAAAAGTAGGTTAGACCAGGCAGAAGATCGAATATCTAACGTAGAAGACAAAACATCTGACCTAGAAAAAAGCATCAAGAAGATTGAGAAAACAACCATGAAAAATGAGGATAATATACGAGGAATACTGGATACTATCAAGCGCCCCAACATCCGGATAATAGGTATTCCAGAAGAGGAAGAAAATAATAAGGGCCTAGATAATTTATTCCATGAGATCCTGGAAGAAAACTTTCCAAATCTAGAAAGGCACTCAAATATCCAGACCCAGGAAATACATAGGACCCCGGGTAGAATCAACCCAAGAAGATCCTCTCCAAGGCACATTATAGCCAGACTGGCAAAAACAACAGACAAAGACAAGATACTAAAGTTGGCAAGAGGGAAACGCCAGGTTACTTACAAAGGTCACCCCATCAGGCTAACATCGGATCTTTCGGCGGAAACAATGCAAGAAAGGAAAGAATGGGGAAGCATAGTAAAAGTGTTGAGTGAAAAACAATTTCAACCAAGAATATTATACCCGGCAAAATTATCTTTCATATGGGAAAAAAAGATAAAAACATTCTCAAATAAACAAAATTTGAAGGAATTTACCAACTCCAGACCAGCTCTTCAAGAGGTTCTGAAGGGAGTATTATACCAGGAAAACTAAAAAATCAGAGACAGTTATACGAGAACAAAGAGCAACCAAGAAAATGGCTCACTTAATGATAGGATCAGGTACGGAAATATCGATAATTACATTGAATGTCAATGGATTAAATTCTCCAGTAAAGAGACATAGACTGGCTGACTGGATAAGAAAACAGAAACCCTCTATCTGTTGCCTACAAGAAACTCACCTTATGGATAAAGACATACATAGACTAAAAGTCAAGGGCTGGAAAAAGATACTCCATGCAAATGGAAATCGAAAAAAGGCTGGAGTAGCGATATTGATCTCAGACAAAATAGATTTCAAGACAAAGACTGTAAGAAGAGACAAAGAAGGGCATTATATAATAGTAAATGGGGTAATCCAGCAAGAAGACATAACCCTTATAAATATCTATGCACCCAACTCAGGTGCGCCTAAATATGTGAAGGAAAGACTGTTGGAGCTAAAAGGAGAGATAGGGAGAAATACTATAATTGTTGGAGATCTCAACACCCCATTATCTCCTATAGACAGGTCTTCTAGACAGAAAATAAATAGAGAGATACAGGACTTAAATGATACTATAAATGGAATGGGCTTGACAGATATCTATAGAACTTTCCACCCTACATCCACAACATATACATTTTTCTCACCCCGACATGGAACCTTTTCAAAGATAGATCATATATTAGGACACAAATCAAGCCTTTATAGATTCAAAGGCATAGAAACTGTACCCAGCATCTTCTCCGACCATGATGGAATTAAACTCAAGATTAATTTCAAGACACAACCCCGAAAATACACGAACACATGGAAACTGAACAACCTACTTCTGAATGACTTCTTCACTACTGAAGAAATTAAGGCTGAAATAAAAAAATTTATGGAAACTAATGATAATGAGTACACAAGTGTCCAGAATCTATGGGACACAGCAAAAGCAGTCATAAGAGGAAAATTCATAGCAATTAGTGCACATAAGAAAAGGACAGAAAGATGGCAACTAGATAACTTATCATCATGCCTCAGAGAATTGGAAAAACAACAACAAACAAATCCCCAAAATGCCAGGCGAAAAGAAATAATAAAGGTTCGAGCAGAAATAAATGAAATAGAAAATAAACGAACCATACAGAAAATAAATGAAAGCAAAAGCTGGTTCTTTGAAAAGATTAACAAGATCGACACACCATTGGCTAGACTGATTAAGAAGAAGAAAGAAAGAAACCAGATTAATCAAATATGTGATGAAACAGGCAATATTACCACAGACATAGCAGAAATACAAAATATCATTAGAGGATACTATGAGCGACTTTACGCCAACAAACAAGATAACCTGGAGGAGATGGACAAATTCCTGGATGCATATAATCTACCAAGATTGGATCAGGAAGACATAGAGAACCTGAATAGACCTATAACAAGCCAGGAGATTGAATCAGTAATAAATAACCTCCCAACAAAGAAAAGCCCAGGCCCAGATGGCTTCACTTGTGAATTCTACAAAACTTTTAAGGAAGAGTTAACCCCTATCCTACTAAAATTATTTCTAAAGATTCAAAAGGAAGGAAACCTTCCAAATTCATTTTATGAAGCCTCCATCATCCTCATCCCCAAAACAGATAAGGATATGACAAAAAAGGAAAACTACAGACCAATATCATTGATGAATATAGATGCGAAAATTCTCAACAAAATACTCGCAAATCGTATCCAACAACATATAACAAAGATCATTCATCACGATCAGGTAGGCTTTATACCAGGGATGCAAGGATGGTTCAATATACGCAAGACCATAAATGTAATACACCACATTAACAGAAAGAAAGATAAAAACCATATGATCATCTCAATTGATGCGGAGAAAGCATTTGATAAAATACAGCATCCTTTTATGATTAAGACTCTCAGTAAGATTGGTATAGAAGGGTCATTTCTGAACACAATAAAAGCCATCTATGAAAAACCTACAGCTAACATTATACTGAATGGGGAAAAGCTGAAAGCTTTTCCTCTGAAAACAGGTACTAGGCAGGGCTGCCCACTTTCTCCACTGCTCTTTAATATAGTACTGGAAGTCTTAGCTATTGCAATCAGAGAAGAGAACAATATTAAAGGCATTCGAATAGGCAAAGAAGAATTGAAAATATCTTTATTTGCAGATGACATGATGGTATACTTAGAAGACCCAAAGGTATCCATGAAAAAACTGCTTGAAGTAATAAGTGAATACAGTAAAGTGGCAAGATACAAAATCAATATCCAAAAATCTATAGCATTTCTATTTATGAACAACAAGTTGAACGAAGCAGAGCTGAAGAAAGGAATCCCTTTCACCGTAGCCACAAGGTGTATAAGATACCTAGGGATAAACCTAACTAAGAAAGTCAAAGATCTTTATAAAGAAAACTACGAAAATCTTAAAAGAGACATTGAAAGTGACATAAAAAAGTGGAAGGATATCCCATGCTCCTGGATTGGAAGAATTAACATAATCAAAATGGCAATTCTACCCAAATTAATCTACATGTTTAATGCAATTCCAATCGAAATACCAGAGATATTCTTCAGAGATCTAGAAAGGGCAATCATAGAATTTGTCTGGAACCATAAAAGACCTCGTATTGCAAAAGCAATCCTGCGCAAGAAGAATGGAGTAGGAGGCATATCACTCCCTGATCCCAAGATATACTATAAAGCTGTGGTCATCAAAACAGCATGGTATTGGCATAAAAACAGACATGTGGACCAATGGAAGAGAATAGAGACCCCAGAAATAACCCCCAAAGCTTACAGCCAACTGATCTTTGACAAAGGATATCAGTCAATCCATTGGGAAAAGGAAAACATCTTTAGTAAATGGTGCTGGAAAAACTGGGTATCCACCTGCAGAAAGATGAAACTGAACCCCCATCTTTCACCACTAACAACAGTCAACTCAAAATGGATCAAAGATCTTAACCTAAAACCTCAAACAATAAAACTACTGGTGGAAAATGCTGGGGAAACTCTGGGGGACATTGGAGTAGGCAAAGACTTCTTAAATAAGACTCCCAAGGCACAGGCAATAATCCCTAAAATAGACAAGTGGGACTATATTAGACTAAGAAGTTTCTGCACAGCAAAGGACACAGTAACAAGTGTGAACCGACAACCCTCAGAATGGGAAAATATTTTTGTTAAATATGCCTCAGACAAGGGACTGATAACCAGAATACATAGGGAACTCAAGTGCCTTATGCGAAAAAAAATGATTAATCCAATTAAAAGGTGGGAAAATGAGCTGAACAAAAGTCTCTCTAAGGAAGACATACGAATAGCCAAAAAGCATATGAGGAAATGCTCAACATCCCTCATCATAAGGGAGATGCAGATAAAAACTACAATGAGATACCACCTAACCCCTGTCAGAATGGCAAAGATTAAGAATATAAAAAGTGATAAGTGTTGGCGGGGATGTGGTGAAAAGGGAACCCTCCTACACTGTTGGTGGGAATGTAAACTAGTTCAACCACTGTGGAGAACAATATGGAGGTTCCTCAAAGATCTACAAATAGAACTACCATTCGATCCAGTAATCCCACTTCTGGGTATTTACCCAAAAGACAGGAGAACGCTCAGTCAGAAAAGTGCTTGCACATCAATGTTTATTGCAGCATTATTCACAATTGCCAAGACATGGAACCAACCTAAATGTCCACAAACTGATGAATGGATTGGAAAAGTGTGGTATATATACTCTATGGAATACTACTCAGCCATAAAAAATAACAAGGCCCTGGAATTTGATAGAAAGTGGTCAGATACGGAGGATATATTGCTGAGTGAAGTAAGCCAGGATATGAAAGAAAGATATTGTATGTATCCACTCAATATATACCGACTATCAGCATTCTATGATAGTGAAAAAAAAATTGGAGGACATAAAAGCAGTGAAGGTACTTAATGAGAATAGGACAGTGTGGAATGGGGGAAGTGAAGAGAAGAGGATAGAGAAAGATAACAAATGAACAATAGAGAGGCAGGACATTAGTGAGAAACAGATATGGCTTATTAACTGTTGATGTTGACATGTATAGTATTCTCAACTGGATTTGTCTGAGAAGTATTTCATGATGGGCAAAGTATTTGTACAAGCAACATGAGAAATAGCGATGGACTGTCTTAAAAAATAATTAGAATAATAATAATGATTGGGGAAAACATAGAAAAGATATTGAATGTTGAAGCGGGGAGATTAATGTCTCTGTACTGACTGACATGCATGGCATTCCCTTTTGAAAAAGTAATGTAATACAATGTAAAGTTATATGTAATTCAATGTAATATAAAGAAGAATATGATGATAATAAAAAATAAATAGATAAAAAAAAAAAGAAAAAAAAGAAATAGACCTATCCATGTATTACCAATTTTTTTTCAAAAATGTGCCAAGTCAATTCAGTGAAAGAAAGGGTCTCTTTATCACATTGTGCTGAAACAATGGGCTATTCATATGGAGATAAATGAATTTATTACTTACCTTACCACATACACAAAAATTAACTCAGAATGGATCATAAAGCTAAATGTAAATGTTAAAACCACAAAAATTTTTACAAAGTCATAGGAGAAAATTTTTGCAAGTGTGGGTAAGCAAAAATGTCTTAAATACAACACACAAAAAATAACAGACCATATAGAGATTTTGATCATTTTGACTTCATAAAATTAAGTCTTATGTTCCTTGACTATCTTTGAAAAAAATGAATAGACAAACCACAGAGAGGTGGAAAATATTCATAGTGCATATATCTGACAAAGAACTCTTATCAGAATATATCAAGAAATGTTATAACTCAATAGTATGAAAACAAACATCCCAACTTTTTTTAATGGGCAAATAATTAGAATAACACTCCATAAGATGTATGAGTGGCAATTGCACATGAAAAATGTTCAGCATCATTTGTTAGTTATCAGAGAAGGTAAATTAAAACCACATTGGACGAGACCAGTAGGTGGCATGTGGTTAAAGTGCTGAATTCCCACCTGGCCAACAGCAGGCCAGACCTGGCAGCTTGAAAATCACACTGAGCATGTTGCATGCATGCCTAAAATCCCAGGAGGAGAACAGAGGAGAAGGGATTGCAGCATGGTCATCCCTCCTGGGGGGTGATTCCTCACTTTCCCTCTCATTGTCTCTTTCTCTGTCTCTCTCTGGCAAGCACGCCCACTGTATGGCAAAAACTTAAAAATTAAAAAAAAAAAAAAAAAAAAAAAAAACACTGGAGTACTGCTATACAACTACAATAATGGATAAAATTTAAATATTTGACAATACCAATTGTTGACAAAATATGGAGCAACTAGAACTCTCATACAATGCTGTCGGTAATATGTTGTGTAATAATTTTGAAAAATGGCAGTTTCATATAAACTCACAACTATGCTATGATTCAGCGATCTCAGTCCTTGTATTTGTCTTTAATAAAGTCCACAATATGACTTTTACATGAATGCTTACATCAGCTTTATTCATAGCAGACAAAAACTAGAAACAAACCAACTGTCCATCAAGGTGACTGGATAAATAAATTATAGCATACCTATCCAAAGAAATATTTCTGAGCAATTAAAAAAAAACAAACTAGATACATATGATGGCATGGTGGAATCTCAAAAATATTATTTTTGGTGAAAAAAGTCAGACACAAAAAAGTATATATCATTTCATGCTTATAAAATTCTGTAACAGGCAAAACAAATCTATAATGACAAAAGTAAATCAATGGATGCCCGAGCCTCAGAGTAAGAGAGCAGTTAATTGCAAAGGAACACAAAGAAATTTTTTAGGTTGATAGAACTGTTTATATCTTCATTTGCCAATGATTACAAAGGTTTATATGTTTATCAAAACTCATAAAACTCTACATTTAAATGGGTACATTTTATTATATATAAATTAACCTTAATAGAGTTGATTTTTAAATTTATAAATAAAGACATAAAGACTTTTTAAAAAAACTGGGACCAGCAGTTGGCATAATGGCTATGTCACTGGACTCCCATGTAGTCGACCACAGTTCAAGTCCTGGACCCAGTGGCTTAAACTCACATGGGGCACATGCACATGAGTGCTCAAGATCCCAAGAGGAGAATGGAGAAGGAATTGTGGCATGGCCATTCCTCCTGGGGGTGATTTCTCGCTTTCTGTCTTTCTGTCTCTGTCTTTCTGGTGAGAGCACACACCCTGTAACAAAAGAAAGAAAGAAAAAAAAAAAAAAAAACCCTCTCAAAAGAAAATTATGCCTGAGGGCCAGCAAGTGGCACAGTAGTTAAATTATGGACTCCCATATGGCTGACAACAGTTCAAGTCCCAGACCTGGCGTCTTGAAAATCACGCCAGGCACATGTACACGCGAGCCCCAAATCCCAGGAGAATGGAGGGGAAAAGACTGTGGATTGGCCATTACCCCTGGTGGGGGAATTTCTCACTTTCTCTCCACTGTCTCTGTCTCTCTCTAGTTAGCACACATGCCCTACAACAAAAACAAAAATAAAACAAAACAAAAATTATGCCCGAATTGTTTTTAAAAGATGAGGTAAATATATTGTTAAATATACAAGCAAAGAATGGGGACCAGCAGTTAGCGTAATGGCTATGTCACTGGACTCCCACGTAGTCGACCACGGTTCAAGTCCAGACCTGGTGGCTTAAGCTCACACTGGGCGTGTGTGCGTGCCCAAGATCCTGAGAGGAGAATGGAGGAGAAGGGATTAAGGCGTGGCCATACCCCCTGGGGGCTGATTTCTCGCTTTCTGTCTCTCTGTCTCTCTCTGTCTGCCTGGTGAGTGCACGTGCCCTATAGCAAAAAAAAAAAAAAAAAAAAAAACTCTCCAAAATATATAAGCAATGACTTTGTCATTACCTCTCATCCTTAAATGCCATAATAACTATTCAGGCAAAAAAAAATATGGTTCGAGACTGGCAAATGGAGATAGAAGAATAAATAACACTGGAAATGGTAAATATGTTGATAAATTTAAATAATGATTATTATATTTTAATATAAGAATGATAAATGTTAATGATGTTAGGTAGGTTTTTAAATATCTTAAATAAAATATGTGATGACAATCACAACAAAGGTGAGAGTAGGAGACATGGAGTTAAAGGGTTTGTTTGTTTATTTGTTTAATATTTTTTAGGTTTTTGCCATAGGGAACATGTGCTCACAAGAGAGAGGGAAAGTGAGGACTCAACCCTAAAGGGGATGGCAATGCAACAATACTTTCTCCTCCATTCTCCTCTTGGGATTTTCAGTACACACACATATATGCACCTGGCATGATTTTCAAGTTGCCAGGTCTGGGACTTGAACTGTGGTTGGCCATGTGGGTATCCAGCACCTTAACTACTACACCAACTGCTGGCCATGGAGTTTAAGTCTTCTAAAGTCCTTAAATTGAATCAGAGGATTAAAAGTACTAATTCAGGGGAACCAGCAGTTAGCGTAATGGCCATGTCACTGGACTCCCAAATAGTGGACCGTGGTTCGCGTCCCGGTCCCAGTGGCTTAAAACTCATGCCGGGCACATGAGTGTGTGTGCCCAAGATCCCGAGAGGAGAATGGAGGAGAAGGGATTGCGGCGTGATCATCCCCCCTGGGGGGTGATTTCTCGCTTTCTCTCTGTCTCTCTCTCTCTGTCTGTCTGGCGAGCGCACGCGCCCTATAGCGAAAAAAAACCTCTCCAAAAAAAAAAAAAAGTACTAATTCAGGATTTATGCCCATTGAACTTTCTAGGGTTATAACTAAAAGGATAATAAGAGTGTATAACTAATAGTAAAAAAATATATTGTTGAAAGCACTTGATTAATTTTATTAAAAGGAAAAAAAAAGGAGGACACAAAACAGATGAAATAAATAGAAAATGGGACCAGCAGTTGGCGTAATGGCTATGTTGCTGGACTCCCATGTGGTCAATCGTGGTTCGAGTCCCAGACCCAGTGGCTTAAACTCATGCCAGGTATGTGTGTGTGCGCGCCAAGATCCCAAGAGAGGAGAATGGAGGAGAAGGGATTGCAGCATGATCATCCCCCTTGGGGTGTGATATCTCACTTTCTGTCTCCCTCTGTCTTTCTGGCTAGCACACTTTCCCTATAGCAAAAAACTCTCAAAAAAAAAAAAAAAAAAAAAAAAAAGAAAGAAAAGAAATAGTAAAATTGTAGGCTTTAACCCAAATAAATTAGAAATTGCATTTAATATTACCAAACCAAATATATTCTAACTTCAAGACAAAGATTGCTATATTGGACAGAAATATTAAAATCCCCAGCTAGATGTTGCTCACAGAAGACACACCTTATGTGTAAGGACATGGGACTGTCTAATGTGAAAGGATGGTTTACATCAACACTAGCTGAAAGAAAACTGGTATAACTGCACTAATATCAGTCAAAACAGGTTTTAAGGTAAGCAGATTTTACTAAAGACATTTCATAGTGATATATTTTAATATCCCTGGAAAATACAACATTTCTAAAATTAGAAACACCCGATGATATATACACAAAATATATAAAACAAAAATTATAGAATTAAAAGCACGGCTTAGCCCAATCTGACTGACATAGTATATAATTAAGAACTAAATGTAGAACATAAATTAAAATTAAGAGAAGAGAATCTAAATATATTATCTAAGATCTATCAATGAAGAAAATATCTGGGCTGCTTCTTTAGTCCGTACATGTTGAAACCGATGTAGTTATACACAGTTGCCTCAGGAGGAGGGAGGACATCTAGAGCAAGACATTATTGTTTTTCAACATAAACACTTCCAAGTTTTGATTCTTTTTTTTTAATTCAGGGAAATAAGTAGAGACATCCAAGAAAGATGACAATGTAAATAGACATTTTGAAAACTCCTCCCTGAAACCTATAAAAGTCAACAAAGGAACTGACAATTAAAATGAAAACTAAGCTGAAACTTTGGGACAACCTTAACTTTGTCCTACAGAAGTCAAAGAAACAGTTGCCAGATACAGCACACATTGAACCAAAATGAAATAGGATGCTGGCGTTTGACCACAATTCCTCAGCTTGAGAACCAGCACCGTGCTGTAGGCGAAAGAGGCTCCTAATAGTAGCCCCCACCCCAAACTGAGTTCTGTAGATATGCATGGCCCTCAGAACAAGCACGGCTCCTCTTCGACCTCAGACCAGCTACAGTGGAGAGGCTGGGAAGGGGGCCTCCTAACACCAAGTCCTGCCAATTTTAACTTGTCCCAGCTTCTTGACTGGAAAGGAGGGATTCCATTAGAAATAAAGCAAGTTTCTAATCAAAGCAAAAAATCAAAAGGAAAGGAAGGGATTTGCCAACACTAGCCCTTCCTCTCCCAGTAAATTGTCAGGGCTTTCTCCATCTTAGCCGTATAACATGATTACCAGAAATAAGGTGTTTTTTTTTGTTGTTTTGTTTTTGTTTTTGTTTTTGTTTTTTTTTTTTGAGAGGTTTTCACTATAGGGCGCGTGCGCTCGCCAGACAGAGAGAGACAGAGAGATAGAAAGCGAGAAATCACCCCCCGGGGGGATGGTCACGCCGCAATCCCTTCTCCTCCATTCTCCTCTCGGGATCTTGGGCACGCACGCACACGCACCCGGCGTGAGTTGTAAGCCACCGGGTCCGGGATGCGAACCGCGGTCGACTACGTGGGAGTCCAGCGACATAGCCATTACGCTAACTGCTGGTTCCCCAGAAATAAGGTTTTTGAGTGTTTTTAAATACACAAATGAGACTCACGCCAAATTAATTGAATCAGCATCTACAAAAGTGAGGTCGAGTTGGAAAAAAGTCTCCATAATCATGTAACATTGTCTTAAGTTTGTTTCTTCACTTTTTCCATAGAGAAGGAAACAGAAAGAGAGAACACACACCCACGACAGGGTCTTCATATTGTAATCCTACTCCCAGCCTCAGCTTATCTGGATTATGGCCACATGTGCCGATGTATAAAAGTAGGCATTGGGACATGACCCTGGGACATTCCCGCGTGACCGCAGCATAGCAGAGTGTTGCATCGCAACTGACCAAAATAACATTTTTTAGCCCAATACACAGGCAAAATGTAAACACATTGATGACAACCCAATGTTGGTAGAGATGAAAAGAAAAAACATGTTCACAGGAACACTGACGGAAAGGGAAGTGGTGGGTAACCTCCATTTCTTGGGCAATAAATGTTCACATGGAATGATATTGATTAGTGTAACACTCTTAACCTCTCTCTGCTTTCTCACTCACTTCACTGTTTAGTAAATTTAGAAAACGGACAAGGACGGTTGGCTCCATCTTTCTTGCCTTCTCTCATGGGTTCTCCCGCCTGCAGAGAGCACTTAACTTTTGGTCTTAACCTTGCACTTGTCCATCACTTTCCATGGTTGGCCAGGTAGTAAGAGACCTAATTCTGAGGGTAGTATAATGAAGCTGGCATACTCGTCAAAATCTGCCTCACCCCAACATTTAAAACAACTTGCACTGAGGAGAGATGGAAAGTACAATTTGTTGATTCTCCTTAAATCCATCAGACCCTAATCAACAAAGATGTAAAAATAATATTTGCTGCTCTCACCTGCACAAACCCACCACCTTCATCAGCATGCATCCCGTCTTCCTTCTTTCCAATTGAAGGCCCTGAGTCTCTTCCCACCTTGGGCCAATTCCTGTGCTGTTCTTTGTATTGCATTCCTCCCCAACTCTGCACTAGATCTGATATCTTTTATTTGTGGATTTTAGTGTAATAATAATTGGCATAACCCTCTATTGGGGAAGCCAGACCATGCTGGAGTCATTTTTGACAACTTCCTCTTTCCCAACCCCATTACCATTCCATCTCTGAGTCCTAATACATGGTTTGAAATTTCATAGTAAACATCTCCCTCCATCTTCTGTCTCCAAGGTACTCCACTCACCTCCCATCAGGCAAGCACTCTTATTATATTTTTGTGTCTCCTCTGAGGGGTATTTTATATATGTCCCCTGTTTCTTTATACAAATAATACCACATTGATACACACATTATTCTGCACTTCTCTTTTTCATTTGACAGGGTATTATTTTTAGGTAAAAATCTACTTATAACAAGGCGCCTGGATCTTATGTGTACCAATCTGATGACTTTTGATAAGTGATACACCCATATGACCACCTCCTAGTCAATATAGTTGCTTTCTACCACCCAGAGTCACAGTAATTTCTTTAAGAAAAAAAATATTGCTAGTGAGTGCTTGCACTTGCCAAAGAGAGATGGGTGGGAAGGGGGGATGGACAAAACACCCCCCATGGGACATGGTCATGCCACAATCCCTCTTCCTCCATTTTCCCTTCCTGTTGGGATTTTGGGTAAGCGCGCACACACACACACACACACACACACACCCAGCATGTTTCTCAAAATTCCCAGAATGGGATTTGAACTGTAGTCAGCCATGTAGAATCCAGCTTCCTCAACCACTAAGCCATGAGGGCCAGCCCAACATTAGTTTCATATCTTGCAAACTTCTTAAGTGTGTCGACTTCTCTCTGTAACCAATAGAACACTCTATCTAAGTCACCATCCTTTCTCTTTCAGCATCTCTGTTCCTACTGATGGATCTCCTAGTACCATACTCCAATTGGCTTTCTCAAAGATTTATCTGATCTAGGCTCCACTCTCTCTAGAAAATACACTTCCTTGACTTCCCTTTGTTCTTATATGAAGATCCAAATTTTTCTATGGGCAATGTCTCCCAATGGTCTGTTTTCAGTGACTTCTCTTCTGACATTTTTAATTTTTTTTAAATTAGCTACAAGGTGCTTGCACTCACTGAAGAGAAGGGGGTACAGCAGGGGGGAAGAGGGAAAAGTCATCCCCTCCCCCCCCCCCCCAGCTAGTATGACCATGCTGCAAACCCTTTTCCTCTATCCTATTCCTCCATTCATCTCTCAAGAATTTGGGCACACACACACATATGCCTGGAGTGTTTTTCAAGTTTCTGGGACCAGGATTTGAACTACGCAGTCAGCCATGTGGAATCCAGCTGCCTTACCCACCATACCACCAACTGGCTTTTTACACTATTTTTTAACTGTTCTCTCTGCCCTTTCAATAGCTGGCTGTCATTTAGTTTTACCCGTGTGCCCAACTCCCACCACCTCCTCAACATTTCTTTGTGCCCTTTTGTCCTCAGGATACTCCTCTCCTAGCCCTGTCTTCAGGGAAGTAGTGGTAACCATCCTTCAGATCTCAGCCTGTCATCACCTCCTCAAGGCAGCACCGAGTTCCTACTGACTACCCTGACCAGCTCATATCCCCTCAATAAATCTTCCCCTTTACCAAACAAATTGCATCTGAAAGTTTGCATTCATTTATGTGATCATTTGATGGATAGCTGTTTCTCCACCAGAATGTAAGATCCATGGGGACAGGGACCATATCTCTTTATGCTCAGCATTACATCCTCAGTAACTAGCACAGATGGCACTCTATAAATTCCAAGAACAATAAATTAAGACATTCAGCAATTTTTGCAGTCATTAGAAAATGGAAACAGAATCCATAACGCCATACTGATTCCAAAAGTATTTAGGAAGAAGGGAAGGATAGCTCTAAAGCAAAAGAATGCCACCTAGTAAATGTTGAAAGATAATAGAAATTCTAAAGTTGTCACTTTATTTAATTAATTTATTTATTTATTTTAGAGAGAGATTTTTGCTATAGGGTGTGTGTACTCACCAGAGAGATAGAAAGCAAGAAATCACTCCCCAGGGGGATGGCCATGCCACAAGCCCTTCTCCTCCTTTCTCCTTTCAGGATTTTGGGCACACACATACACACACCCAATGTGAATTTGAAGTTGCGGGGTCTGGGAGTTAACTAACTATGTGAGAGTCCAGCAAAGCAACCATTACACCATCTGCTGATCCCAATAGTTACAATTTGAAAGCTATTAAAGTAATTATTGATTTAGGTGCAAATTATCAATAAATACTAAGATCATTAGGTCAGAGGTGGCCCACAGGCAATTTATTTATGTACAGCTCTCTAGATAAGAATGGTTTATACAAAAAAGAATGGTTGGAACAAAAAAGAATATGTAACAGAGACTATATGCAGCCTGTAAAATCTAAAATGCATGTTAGCAGGCCTGTTACAAAGATCTTTCCCTATCTTTGTATTGGGTGAAAACTGTCGGGTCATCGGGAAAGTTATAATGTATTTTTCTGTTTTTCTATGCAAAAGTGTGTCATGACTTCTCTGACAACCCAACGGGTGGAGAAGAACAAGAGACAGAGAAATCTGGTAGGCATCACTTTAGCCAGTGATTAAACAAATGTGACATATCTAACAGGACATCCTGACATCATGTGCCTCCTGATTCCCTACCCTGAGAAGACAATGCCAGTACGTGGTGTTTCTGCCTCGAATGCATAACCTGATTCCAATCACCACAAAATATCACATAAACTCAGATAGAGGGACTTTCTCAAGACGACTGGTCTAGATCATACAAAATGTCAGTGTCATAAAATATGTAAGAAGCTAAGAAACTGTTCAGAATTAAAGACCTAATAATTAAATTGTAATGTGGAATGCATGATTGGTTTTAAAACAAATATGTCATAAAGGACATTTCTGCAGCAATCAGAGAAATGTAATTTTGACCTATGCGTATTTACTTTACTTTATTAATGTTAAATTTCCTGAGTATGAAAATCATGTTGTGGCCATGTAGGAGAATATAATAGTTCAGGAAATATGTGCTAAATATTTAGAGGTAAAGTCTCTTGATATCTTCAAGTTATTCTTACCTCATTTTCACATAGTTCAAGAGAGAAAGAGGAGAAAAAGAAATCAAATGTGAAGGGTACATAGGTGCAGTTTTTGTACTGTTTTAGCAATTGTCTCTAGGCTTGAAATCTTTTAAATAAACAATTGCAGAAAGAATAAAAACATTTTGTGTATGTTTATACAAACATAGAAATAACTGGATTGTTTTAAAGCCAAACTGGTAACACTGGTTACTAACCACTTCTGAGGGGTGGAATGAGATACGACTGGATAAAGAAATAAATATAATAGTAAAAGACTTATTCTCTTGAGCTCTGCCCTGTAAGCATTTTCTACAATGAGAATGTATTGCTTTTGATTTTTTTGTATCAGAAAAAAGCTTACTGTTTGTGATTTAAATAAATCTCCATAGGTCATCTGAGTACAAAACAGGATCAAACATCGATTGTCCTCAAATGTCCCCAGTCCCTCTCACCTCAGCCTACCCTGGGAACCCTGTAGATTTCTCCATATCCAACAACCAAGGTTCATCAGGAAATCCCTAAAACTCTTGTCCCTTGGGCTGGGTGCAAAGTATTTTCAACATAATTTACAAAAAATCCACTAATACATAAGCAAATGATAAAATTGACTTCACTTTAAATCCAGAGGTTAACTTATACATGTAAAAACTTTTTTCAAGTTTACCATGATACCAAACATGGGACCAAATGATACACATTTACATTTACATAAAATAGCATAGTTTTGCAGTTTACTGAGTTATCATACACCAGACTTAAGGAAAGTCAATTTAGCAGAAGGAAAAAGAAGAGAAGGAAAAAGTCAAAAGAGTTAAGGGACAGACCAGCAGGTGGCATAATGGTTACGTAGCTGGACTCCCACATAGTCTACTGTGGGTCTAATCCTAGACTCAACTGCTTAAAACTCAACACTGGGCATAGGTGCCTGTGTGCCCAAAATCTCTAGAGGAGACTGTAGGAGAAGGAATTGCAGCATGGCCATCCCCCCTCGGGGGTGATTTCGCACTTTCATCTCTCTGTCTCTCCAGTGACCACACATGCCCTATAGCAAAAAATCTCTCTCTCTCAAAAAAGAGTTGGGGGAAATAGGTCATTTCCTTATCTTTCAGAGAAAAGCTTCAATAAAAACTGTTCTATGTTTTTCAATTACAAAACAGAAGTTTAAGCATGTAAAATTATAAATTTGTGGAAACACACATACACACACACACATTATACTATATATATAAATAACTAGGAAGAAAAAAGAGTTTAAGATTATATTACACATTATTTTAAAAAGACAAATCCATATAAAAATTTTAAAAGAAAAATATGTCAAGCTCAGTTTTATATTTAATGGGCATGAAAAGTTGAACATAAAAGAATTGATTGTAAGCATTTATTTGTAGGACTACCTACTAGTTAAATGTTTTAAAGGTGCTACTTGTGAGACCAGCAGATACATAAGGTTTACATCACTGGACTCCCATGTAGTCAGCCATGGTTGGAGTCCTGGACCCGGCAGCTTAAAGCTCCCACCAGCACACGTGTGTGTATGCCCCAAATCTCGAGAGAAAACTGGAGGAGAAGTGATTGCGGTGTGGCCAACCCCTCTGGGGGGTGATTTCTTTCTTTCTGTCTCTCTGTCTCTCTCCATCTCTCTGGCAAACGCAAGCACCCTATAGTAAAATTATCTCTCTAAAAATAAATAAAACAAAAAGTGCTACTTATATAATAAAAGTATAAGTGCATGTATATATTTTCACTCATACATTTCTTTTATAGGAATTCATCTTAACCATGTATTTGAACAAGTACACAAAAATGTTTATGGAAGGACCAGATAGTGATGCAGTGATAATGCAACTGGCCCTATGTGGGAAGGTCCCATATGCACATCAGAGCCTCCCTGAGTGCAACAAGCGAGTGCCTGCTTGCCTATGACCTGGGCTGATTGAGCTTGGGGTAGATGGTAGCACGAAGACCCCATCTCTCTCACACACACACTCGTGAAGGAATGAAATAAATAAACATAAAAAAAAATGTGTATGGAAATATTGAGGTAATTTCCAAAAGATGGAAAAGAACCTAGAAACTATCCTAATTCCTACTAAAGTCCTATTTTTTTAAACAAGCATGCATTTCTTGCAACAGCTTAAAATAATGAGACTGAAGTTTAAAGTAATCATGGTTTACATGTGAAAATACGGAGAGAAATCCAAAATAAATTACTAATTGAAAAAAGCAAGTTGCAAACAGCGTTACATGTAGTTTCATTTGTATAAAACAATTTTACTTCTGTACTTTTGTTTATGTGCACAGAAAATAACTCTTGAAGAACATTGACTCAACTTTAGCAGTGGCTATCTCTGGGCTGGGGATTGTAAGTAACATTTTTTTTACATACACATTATCTGTATTGTCACACTTTTGCACAAGTATTGCAACATAAAAATTTGGCAGAGTGGGTGAAGGATGGGAAATGGAATGGAGAGGAATCAAGGGGAAAAAAGCAAAACATTTAATGAACAAAAATCTCTCGATTGTCTACTGATGATAATGTGTATATCTTTGACTGGATTAATATACAGTATATTTGGGGCCAGCTGGTGGTATAATGGTTGGAGACGCTGGACTCCCACATGGTGAACCACGGTTCGAGTCCTGGACCTGGCAGCTTGCTTTCTCACTTTCCCTCTTTCTCTTGTTCTCTCTCTTGTGGGAGCTTTAAGCTGCCGGGTCCAGGACTCTAACCATGGCTGACTACATGGGATTCCAGTGATGTAAACCTTATGCATCTGCTGGTCCCACAAGTAGCACCTTTAAAACATTTAACTAGTAGGTAGTCCTACAAATGAATGTTTACAATCAATTCTTTTATTTTCAACTTTTCATGCCCATTAAATATAAAACTGAGCTTGACATATTTTTCTTTTAAAATTTTCATGTGGATTTGTCTTTTTAAAATAATGTGTAATATAATCTTAACTTTGTCCCTCTCTGGTCAAATTGAAATAAGTAAATAAACAAATAAAGTAAAATAGAATAATTATTTTAAAAATAGATACAGTGTATTCATGCTGAGAAAATTCATTTTGTATGCTGTAATGATAACACAGTGATTGAACATAAAAAGAAAGAGATAGAAAGAAGAAAGAAGAGAGAAAGAAAGGAGAGAGAAAGAAAGAGAAAAAGGAAAAAAGAAAGAAGAAAGAAAGCGAAAGAAAGAAAGAGAGAGTAAGAAAGAAAAAGAAAGAAAGAAAGAAGAAAGAAAGAAAGAAAGAAAGAAAGAAAGAAAGAAAGAAAGAAAGAAAGAAGGAAGGAAGGAAGGAAGGAAGGAAGGAAGGAAGGAAGGAAGGAAGGAAGGAAAGAAAGAAGGAAAGAAAGGGGAAGAAAGAAGGAGAAAGAAAAGAAGGGAGAGGAAAAAGAATGTGTCTGGTCTTTGCCTTGGCAGTTTCTAAAATTATTGGAATTTCCCAAGTGACGGGGCATCTGGGTTATTCATGAGCTCCCAGGATTACACCTGAATTTATGCTAATGTGGTGATTCATGCTGGGCTCCTAGATAGCTTCCAAATGGGGCTGGTTACCATCAGAGAGACAACCATGTGGTCTTTGAGGTTGGGATTTTGAGCCAGTCTGACCTTCAAAGAAGGGAAGGAGGCAACAGACTGAGTTCAAAATATGGTTAATTATTCAATCCATCATGCCTCTATAGAGAACTCACAATAAAAACTCTGGATCTCAAAGCTCAGTGGTGCTTCTTGTTTGGTGAGCAACAGTTAGGTGCCCGGTGGCAACATGTCCTAATTCCGTGGGAGAAGCATTAAAAACTGTGTTTAGAACCCTCTTAGACTCTATCCTCTGCATCTTTTAATTTGACTTTTCTTGGGTTGTACCCTATGCAATAAGTATGCTGCTTTCCTGGATTATGTGAGTCATTCTAGAAAATTATTAAACTTAAGTAGATCATGGAACCCCCAAATGGATGGGTGACATGGGAACCCCATGAAACTGAGACTATCTTGCAGATTGAGCCCTTAATTTATGGGGACTGCACTAACTCCAGGTGGTTAATGCCAGAGTGAATGTCAGTAAACCATTTAGGAATGAAACAGGATTGTTGGTGTCTGTACAACAAGCAGATTATTTCTTTCTATAATAGAAAAAAAAATTATGTGAAAGAGTAGATAGTGTAGGCCAATTTATATAACAAGAAAATGATTAAACAGAACAAAGAGAGTCATTTAGTAATGATAAAATGTACACTCCACACACAATGAATATATTTGTAAGGCACTATTTTGCAACAAATAATCTAATAACGAATCAATGGAAAAACTATTAGGAATAATATGAAAATTCATTTAAATGTCAGGTTACTATATATATATATATATATATATATATATATATATATATATATATATATCAATATCTTTCTTATATACAATAATAAAAGATATAAAACATAATGAAAACCCCAAAATTTTTTTCATTGACAACAGTAATAAAAAAAAATCAATACATATTAAGAAAATAATTCAGCCAAGGGACATAAAAGGACACTTAAACTAAACCTGAATAGAGAAGCATACCTTGTTATTAGATGAGAAAAGAGTATTGTAAAGACATTAAAACTCTCTAAATTAATTATAAGATTCTAGGCAATTACAACTGAAATTACAATGTTATTTATATTAAAAATGGATCAAATGATTCTAAGATTCATCTATAAAGTTTGATACTTACAAAGAGGGAAAATAATGTGAAAGAACTAGGTCTGATGTTAACTGTACTAAAATCTATAGTCATTGAAGCTATAGGTGGCTCAGCAGTGTAACACGACCTTCTGTAAGACTGACCCACATGGGAGGGTTCTGGATTCACACCCAGAGACCTCCCTGAGTACACTAGCACAGTATGCCCAGGAGTGGTGGCTGTGGCTGGCGGTTCTGGCTGAGGCTAGAGGTAGATCATGGCATGAAGACCTTTATAGTGGTGCTACCTCTCTCTCTCTCAAAAAAAAAAGAAATAGGGAACCAGCAGTTAGCATAATGGCTATGTCACTGGACTCCCACGTAGTCGACCGCGGTTCGCATCCCAGACCCGGTGGCTTAGAACTCACGCCAGGCGCGTGTGCGTGCGTGCCCAAGATCCCGAGAGGAGAATGGAGGAGAAGGGATTGTGACGTGACCATCCCCCCTGGGGAGTGATTTCTTGCTTTCTATCTCTCTGTCTCTGTCTGTCTGGCGAGCGCACGGGCCCTATAGCAAAAACCTCTCCAAAAATTAAAAAAAAAAAAAAAGAAAGAAATAAACTTTTTTTAAAAGTTATCTCTCTGAAATGTAAGCTCCATAAAGACTAGATTCTTTTTTCTTGTTTCTTTTTATTAATTAATGTAGTTTAAGTGTTAGAAAAGTGCCTGGCAAATAGCAATTTGTTAGATAAACGAATGAACAAACAGATAATTTACTCTCAGACAGAAATAGACACACAAAAATACTTAGGTATTTATAAAAAATAACAAGACCCTGGCATTTGATAGAAAGTGGTCAGATATGGAGGATCTATTGCTGAGTGAAGTAAGCCAGGCTATGAAAGAAAGATATTGTATGTATCCACTCAATATAGACTGACTATCTGCACTCTATGGTAGAGAGCGAAAAATTGGAGGTCATAAAAGCAGTGAAAGTACTTAACGAGAATAGGACAGTGTGGAATGCGGGGGGGTGAAGAGAAGAGGATAGAGAAAGATAGCAAGAGAACAATAGAGACACAGGACATTAGTGGGAAACAGATATGGCTTATTACCTGTTGGTGATGACATATATAGTATTCTCAACTGGATTGGTCTGAGAAGTATTTCATGATGGGTAAAGTCTTTTTACAAGCAAAATGAGAAATAGTGACTGACTGTTTTAAAAAATAATTAGAATAATAATAATAATGATTGGGAAAAACATAGAAAAGATATTGAATGATGAAGCGGAGAGATTAATGTCTCTGTATTGACAGACATGCATGGCATTCCCTTTTGAAAAAGCAATGTAATACACTGTAAAGTTATATGTAATCCAATGTAATATAAAGAAGATTATAATGATAATAAAAATAAAATAAATAAATTTTAAAAATGCTTAGGTATTTTAGATATTAATAAAGTATATTTTAAATTAGAAAAGAGATAATAATAATAGGTAAATGAGGTCACAAATATGCTCATTAGGTTGATTTATTTTTTAATTGTTTATATTTTTAAAGAATTATTTTATTTAAATTATTTTATTTTACTTTAATTTGACCAGAGAGGGACAGAGTGAGAGAGAGAAAGGTGGGGAGGTGGGGGGAGTGAGAAAGCAAGCCACCAGGTTTGGGACTCAAATAGCAGTCAGTCATGTGGGAGTCCAGCACTCTTAACCACCATGCCACCTGCCAGCCCCCATTAGGTTGATTTAATTATTCCATATCATATATCAAAACATCACATATATATTTATTCCATATATGTATACAGGATGAATATATATGCACCCCATACATATATATGTGGGGAATTACAATTTTTGATCAAAAATAATATTAATAATATAAAATGAAAATAAGTAATGATTAAAGATGTTGACTAAACTGGCTAGTTCATTGTAAAATTAGCAAAGCTCCTCACTGCATATAGTTAAAGAGATTCCAGATGGATTGAAGATTTTAATATTAAAAAATACACCATGAGAAAAATAGAGACTACTCTCATAAGCTTAAAGCATGAGAAGTCTTTTGAATATGAAACAAAAGCTAGAAACCATAAAGGCAAAAATGTACGGCATTGATCCCCATTCAAGAAAAACAAAATAATAATAACAACTAAAAAATAAAGTCACAGCAACCGCAACATGTAAACCACATTAAAACACTGAAAAAGATGAACAACTTATTTGTAACTTAGATGACTCAAGGATGACTTCCTCTGCATATAAATAACTTCTATAAATCAATGAGAAAAAAAGTCTTCAATAAAATAATTAGCAAGGCACATAAAATAAGAAATACATGCTGAAAGATGTTTAAAATCATCTATAATTAAAAATATAACCAAATGCAAAGATGTGAATTTATTCGTCTATCAGATTAGTAAGGATCAAAAATATAATGAAAATCCAGTGTGAATGAGGGCATAGAAAATGTACCCCTCCTTTTTTTTTTTGTTAGAAAGCACTTGCACCCTCCAGAGAAACAGAGAAAATGGGAGAGAACGAAGTACCCCTCATAAGGAATGGCCATGCTGAAATCCCTTCTCTCTCTCTCCCTCCTTTGGGATTTTAGGCACATTTTTACACATGCCCAGCGTTTCCCAAGCTGGTTACCCAGGACTCCAACTGCATGGGGGACCATATAGGATCTGGCTGCCTTAACTACCAAGCCTCTGAGCCAGACCGAATCAATGTTGGTAAAAGTGTAGATTGTATCTCATAATTTCAAGAAGGAAATTAAACAATGTGTACCAAAATTTTCAATGCACAGTAGCATATCCTTGGATCTAACAATCCAGTTCTAAGAATTTATTTTAAAGAGATAGTCCATTGAACCAAGATGTGTTTATAAAGATGTAGGATATAGCATTGTTCATATTAGTGAAAAAACAGAAGCAGAGAAACTGCCCATTGGTGAGTGACTAAATGATTGAAGTATGGCACATCCATGTCATGAATACTCTTTATTGACATGGCAAAATACCCAACTTGTTTAGTGATTAAAACAAGTTTTGAAATAGTCTGTCTAATATGGTACCATTTACTCAAAGGTATATACATTAAAATTGCATGTGTCTGACCTACCTATTTCTTTCTTAGGGAGGTAACCAACCAAAAAAAAAGTGTTCATGTGCTCACAGAAGACAAGCACTAAAGTATTTATAGCAGCACTATTCATAATAGCTCTGAACTGGAAACTGGAAATGTAAATGCCCTTCAAGAATAAAATGGATAAATAAATTATGATATCTTCACACAATGGAGAAAGACTGCACCACAACAATAGGGAACACCTCCTATGGCCACATGGGTGAACCTCACGGATATAACGTGACTGGGAGCAGACACCGTAGAGGACATGTTTCATGATTACATTATATAAAATGTATAAAAGCATGGAGAGCAATGATGATACTGGAGACATTGGGGAAAAGGGGTGGGAAATGGAGGAGGGTGAGAGGGAGGGAATCAGGGGAAGAAGAAAGAAGCAAAACATTTAAGGGCCCAAATGGAAAAAAAAAATCTGGTAATATCATTGGCTGGACCAATATGCAGTGTACTTGTGATGGGAAAATTCATTTGGTATATTGTAATGATACACAGTGATTAAATGTAAAAAACAAACAAACTTATTTTAAAATATATAAACATAGGCAAAAGTAATCTACGTCATCAGAAGCCAAGGTAATAGTTAAACCTGGGTTAGCGGACAGGGGGTTGGGACTGGAAGTGAATATACGGTCAGCTTCTGGATACTGTGAATGTTTGTTAACTGGTTGAGGGCAGATAACGTGGGTATTTCCAGTTTGTGGCAAGTTGTACATTTATGATTTGTGTACTTCTCTGTATACACACACACACACACACACACACACACACACACACACACACAGAGTTTACCCGTACAGGGAGATGGAAGGAAAAAAGCTGGCAGAAATATTAATAGTGGTGTTATCTAGAAAGAAGATTCAGCACAATTTTGACTTCCTTCTTTGCATCATTCAAATTCTCCCAACTGAGAGTGCAATAGATTTACATACAGAAAAACACAATTTAAAAGGAGGAGTGAAAATAAATTTACTGAACATTCAATTCAAGAAGTTTGAAAAATAAGCAATCAAAAATGAGGAAGGGGGATGAATGAGTTAATAAAGATAAGGGCTACAAAACAATCGGATAATATGGAGGTCATCTGAAAGTGACTGATACACTTCTTCCCAAATAACTATTAATGAACTCATGAATTCATACAAAATGACAAAGTGAAAAATAGCACTTTAACTATAAGCCAAGATATTAGGGGAATTTTTGGTGATTTCATTCTCCTAACAGTGTCTTTCAAAGACTGCCATAATCTTAAAATATTTGCCAGGACCAAGGTTACAAAAGTTATCTCCTATACTTTCTTCTAGAAGTTTTATAATTTCCTACTTGACATTTAAGTCTATGTTCCATTTTCAATTGAGTGTTATATATGATGTGTAGATTGGAAAATGTACACACATAGGTATGTATGTTTGTTTGTATTACATGTAGATGTCCAGTAGTTTCACCAGGCTTTGTTGTCAAAACAATGCTTTACTAATTGAACTGCCTTTGCACTTTTGTCCAAAAAACAGACAAAGCTTCCACTTCTGTGGAAGTGCTGCACCTTCTCTTTCCCAAGGAGTATAGCCATTAAATCAGGGCAGAATACATAGAGTGGTTGAGGACTTGGAAAATAAATACTAAGAGGCAGATTAGGAAAGAAAATGAAAATCCAAAGAACAATCTAACTGGTGGTGAGTGTACCATTTCCATTTTCTGGTATTACTGGGCCTGAATTCAATGCCGCCTGAAACTTGAAAGTGGATGTTAGCAAAATGGAGAAGACTCCAGGAGACATCTGTAGTTCTTTCTTAATAAACGCATAAATAGCTTTCTAATATTCAGAGTATGGAAACCTAATATTCAGAGTATGAAAATATAATACTCAGAGTATGGAAATTCATTCCTTCTTTTCCTTTTTCCTATTCTCTGGCACCCTAGCCTTGGAACAATCTGTGGCAGTGATCAGTAGTGGTATTGAGAGCCAGTAGGAGCCTAAAACTTTGAGGAAGGAGAATCTCTTCTCCAATCAGGTAATAAGGATCCTGGAAAGGTAGAGGAAAGTTGCATTGCTTTTTGCCTCTCTTTGCTCGATTCTGAACAACTGCAATTGTGAAAAGGGTGCAGCAGGTTGAGGTAACTCTGGCTGAAAATTGGAAAAGGAGTACCAAGGAAACAGAAAGTGCTGTCAAAATCACCAAGAGGGAAAAGTTTGCTAAATTGAGCAATCAAGTGTTCTAAGAAGTGCTGTGTTCACTTCCTATCAGCACATCGATGCAGTCCTAAAGAGCACCCATAGATGTTGAGAACTGAGCAACAGATTAGACAATACCCTAGGTACAAAACTAGTCACTGGTGTCACACGTATTATACGACAAATCTGAATAGCAATGCAAAAACTTTGAAAACGTGACTAAAATTGTGTAGAACTTGAGAGGCCTGAACCCAATCAAACTGATTGCCTGCTAAAACAAAACAAAATAAAAATTCAACACTATGCACAGTGAGTAAAAAAAGACCCTGGATCACATAGAAAGATGCTCAAAATATCTAGGATACAATCCTAAAATCTCAAAAATCAAGAAGATTAGGAGTGGGCCAGCAGGTGGCATAATGGTTAAGGCACTGGACTCTCACATGAGTCCTGGACCCAGTGACTTGAAAATCATGCTGGGCACGTTTATGCGTGTGCCCAAAATCCCAAGAGGAGAATGGTGGAGAAGGGATTGCAGTGTGGCTATCCCCCCAGTCCCCAGGGAATGATTTCTCACTTTCCCTTTCTCTGTCTCTCTCTCTCTATCTCTGACAAGCACAAACTATGGCAAAATCTTAAAAAAAAAGAAAGAAAGAAAGAAAGAAAGAAAGAAAGAAAGAAAGAAAGAAAGAGAGAGAGAGAGAGAGAGAGAGAGAGAGAGAAAGAAAGAAAGAAAGAAAGAAAGAAAGAAAGAAAGAAAGAAAGAAAGAAAGAGAGAGAAAGAAAGAAAATCTAAACACACTTGGAGGAAGATAACTAACACATGCTATTTTTAAGATGGCATGGATATTAGAATTACATGACAAATACTTTAAAACAGCTATCAAAGGGACCAGCAGTTAGCGTAATGGCTATGTTGCTGGGCTCCCATGTAGTTGACCACAATTCGAGTCCCGGACCCGGTGGCTTAAACTCATGCCAGGTGCGTGTGCATGCGTAGCCAAGATCCCAAGAAGAGAATGGAGGAGAAGGGATTGCAGCATGGCCATCCCCTCTGAGGGGTGATTTCTCGCTTTCTGTCTCTCTGTCTCTCTCTGTCTTTCTGGCAAGTGCACGCGCCCTATAGCAAAAACCTCTCAAAAAAAAAAAAAAGCTATCAAAAAAATGCTACAAGAAGAAAGGAAGAATACTTTTTGTTTGTTTGTTTTACTATAAGGTGTGTGCACTCTCCAGAAAGACACAGAGAGAAAAATGAGAAATCACTCCTTATGGGAGTTAGGCATACCACAATCCCTTCTCCTCCATTCTCCTCTTGGGATTTTGGGCATGAACACATACACACCCAGCATGATTTTCAAGCTGCCAGGTCTGAGTCTTGAACCACAAAGTCAGCCATGTGGGATTCAGTGTCTTATCCTTAGCTGGCCTGGGAGAACACTTTTGGGAGAGAAAAGGGGGGTGATAGAAAGTCTAAGCAGAGAAACAGAAAATATAAAGAAAAATCAAGTGGGCATCTTAGAACTTAAAAAATAAATAAAAATAACAAAAATAAAAACACTTATAAACTTCACATGACATAACAAAGAAAAGAAAATTTGAAGATAGACCTATAAAAATCATCCAATCTGGGGCTAGACAGTGGTACAGTAGTTAAGGCAGATGGATTCTACATGGCTAACTGTACAGTTCAAGTTCCAGACCCAAAGGCATAAATGGCTTTCTAATATTCAGAGTATGGAAACCTAATATTCAGAGTATGAAAATATAATACTCAGAGTATGGAAATTCATTCCTTCTTTTCCTTTTTCCTATTCTCTGGCACCCTAGCCTTGGAACAATCTGTGGCAGTGATCAGTAGTGGTATTGAGAGCCAGTAGGAGCCTAAAACTTTGAGGAAGGAGAATCTCTTCTCCAATCAGGTAATAAGGATCCTGGGAAGGTAGAGGAAAGTTGCATTGCTTTTTGCCTCTCTTTGCTCGATTCTGAACAACTGCAATTGTGAAAAGCAATTTAGCTTGGCATGATAAACATGCCAAGCATGCATGTGTGCGCACACGCCCCCAGAAGCCTAAGAGGAGAATGGAGGAGTAGGGATTGCAGTATAGTCATCCCACCCTGGTGGTGGTGGGGATAGTGATGTGCCTTCTTAACCCTTTTCCATCTCTCTGGTGAATACATATTCCCTATAGAGAAAGGAAAGGAAGAAAATAAAAGAAAAAGAAAAAGAAAAAGAAAGAAAAGAAAAGAAAAAGAAAGGCAATCTGAATAACACAGAGAAAAAAATTTGAAAAACAAAATGAACAGAGCTTCAGGGATCTTGGAACAATACCAAGCTTGTACTATTACATCTTCTAATATTAAAACATACACTCTTGTATTAGAGCCTCAAAGGAGAAGGGGAAAAGTATGGTACAGAAAAAGTATTTAAAGATATGATGGCTGAAAACATCTCAAATTTTGCAATAATTTTAGATAAATCCAAAGAAATGTATACCAAAAAAAAGTAAAGAAATTGATGAGAACTAAGGCCAAAAAATCATGAAAGCAACACGGAAAAATGGCGCATTGATTGAAGGAAAACAATGATTCCCATAACTGTGAATTTCTCATACGGAGGCCAAAAGGAAGCGGAAAGTATTTTGAAAGTGCTTAACAAAAGCAACAACAGAAATTCAAGGCCAACCAGTGGTGTGGTGGTGGCTTTTGACCTCATTGATTTCATCTATTGTTTTTCTGTTTTTCTATTTTATTGATTTGTTTCTGATCCTTAGTATTTCCTTCATTGCTTGGAATTTCTTTTGTTTACTTTTTCTAGTTTCTTTTTTTTTTTTTTTTTTTTTTTGGGGGGGGGGGAGAGGTTTTTCGCTATAGGGCGCGTGTGCTCGCCAGACAGACAGAGAGAGACATAGAGACAGAAAGCGAGAAGTCACCCCCCAGGGGGGATGGCCACGCCGAAATCTCTTCTTCATTCTCCTCTCGGGATCTTGGGCACGCACGCACACGCGCCCGGCGTGAGTTTAAGCCACCGGGTCCGGGACGCGAACCGCGGTCGACTACGTGGGAGTCCAGTGACATAGCCATTACGCTAACTGCTGGTTCCCAACTTTTTCTAGTTTCTTAAAAGTAGAAGTTTATATTATTTGTTTGAGAACTTTCTTCTTTTCTAATATTGATATTTAGTGCTTTAAATTTTCTCTTAAGTACTGCTTTAGCTGCAATTAACAAATACTTTTTATTCAGTTCAACATACTTTGGTTTTTGAACTCCTCTTTGACTCAAAAACTATCCATATTGAAGTGCCTTATTTATTTTTCAAGTATTTGGAGGCTTTTCTAAGTATCTGCCTTGCGCAGAGCATACTTTAAAGACTTGGACCCTTTAAAGGTTATTTATGTCTTTACAATCACAGTATTACCTATCTTGCTAAATGCTCCATATTCACAATAAAATCATGTATATTATGCAGTCCTTGGATGGAGTGGCTACAAATTCTAATTATGTCAGGTTGAATGACAGTATACTTCAAGTCAAGATTGCCATAGTGCTGCGATCTCCAACTATAATTAGAGATAGGTCTATTTCTTCTTGAAGTTCTCTACTAGTTTTTACTTCATACATTTTGAGGCTCTGCTTGTCTGAGGTCCTCTTCCCTGAGCTGAGTCCCAGAAACTCTCTCTAGGCAGTAAATAGGGGGAAGTTCTAGATCTCACTTTGTTGTTTTCTGTCTCTCAGATTTCACTTTTCTTTGTTGCCTTATTGTGCTATCTTGAAAACCTTTGTTTCCCATACTGTTTCCATTTCCGTTGTTGTTCTTGCTATTGTTTCAGGTGGGAGGGTAAATCCAGGGTATGTTATTCCTTCTTCATCCAAAGCATTAGTCTCCTGAAAACCCATTTCTAAAATATTCACCCTTGTTCTCAAACAACACAAGCCATCTCAGAGAATGTAGGGAAGGACTTGGTTCTGACCTACTATCTTCTTCTGACTTCAGGGGAAGCCAATTCTAGACATTAAGAGTGCCTAGGAAAGCTACTAATTTGATTCCCCTTCAAAATAATTTTCTTTCAATATTGGTCACTACTAATTTAGTAGAGATGTGGGGACTTGCATTTATGTTTTAGAATTAAATCTCTATTTTCAATTACATGTCTATTTTCTTACATATACCAAACAAACAAAATGTTATAAATGTTTTGCTTTTGAATTATTACGAATCTGTGTGATTTGTCACCCTGCACAGATAGGTAAAATTAGTACCATTCTAAAAATAGAGAAATAATTTAAATAAAATTGATTTTGAAGGCTTGTCCAAAATCCTTTAAAAACTAGGATTTTCTATTTTTTGGCCCATGGCAGAATTCATTAGGACTTAGAATCTATGTGTTCTTTTATATTTCTCAGCCTCTCTTGCATTTGAATTGGTGTCAGGTGATCAGTTCTGGCCAGTGAAATGTGAACTTAAATTATATGTACCACTTCCATCATGGCCATTAAAAGCTGGTGCATTGGGACCAGCAAATGGTGTAATAGTTATGTCACTGGACTCCCCACATAGTTAACCATGGTTCAAGTCCCAGACCTAGCAACTTGAAAATCACACCAGGTACATGTGCGTGCATGCCCAAAATTCCAAGTGGAGAATGAAGGAGACTATGGCCTGGCCATCTCCCCGGGAGGTGATTTCTTGCTTTCTGTCTCTCTGGAGAGGGCACACACCCTATAGCAAAAAAAAATCTCTCAGAAAGAAAAAAGCTGATGTATCAGGGCCAACAGGTGGTTAAGGTGCTGTACACTAACTAGGCAGATCACAGTTCAAGTCCTGGACCTGGGGGCTTGAAAATCATGCCAGGTACAAATGCATGCATGAGTACTCAAAATGCCAAGAGAATGGTGAATAGGGGATTGAAGCACGGCTATCCCCCAGGGGGTAATTTGCCACTTTTTGTCTCTGACTCTGTCTCTCCAGCAAGTGCACATGCCCTATAGCAAAAATCTCTCTTTAAAAGAAAAAAGTAAATATGAAAATCAAAGTGAACCACAACTTCCTGGGAAAATTCATGAGACGACTCATACATAGCTGGGTATTTTGAAATTTAAAGATGAGGCAAAAGGGCAAGCTCTGTAGCTGAGAGATTAGGGGAGCCAGATCCCACATGGTGGACCACAGATCTCATTCCATCCCAGTCGCTTTAAAAATGTGTTTGGGGGACCAACAGGTGGTATAACCATTGTGTCACTGGACCCCCATGTAGTCAACAACAGTTCAAGTCCCAGACCCAGCAGCTTAAAACTCATGCCAGCTGCATGTGCGTACATGACCAAAGTCCTGAGAGGAGAACGGAAGAGAAGGGACTTTGGCATGGCCATCCCCTCTGGGGGATGATTTCTCACTACCTCTCTGTCTCTGTCTCTCTGGTGAGTGCACATGTCCCATAGCAAAAATCTCTCTCTAAAAAAAAAAAAAAGAAAGAAAGAAAGAAAGAAAAAGAAAAACATGCTGGGTACATGTGTATGGATGCCCCAAATCCCAATAGGATGAAGAAATAGAGAAAGGATTGCAGTATGACCACACTCATTGGGTGGGGAGGCTTTCTCCCTCCCTCTCCCTCTCCCTCTCCTCTCTCTCTCTCTCTCTCTCTCTCTCTCTCTCTCTCTCTCTCTTTCTCTCTCTGAGGAGTGAGTGTACCTTCTGATGATTAACAAAAAGAAAAGATGAAGCCCAAAAAAAATTCCTAGAATGTACAGGCAAAACCAAAACAGAAAAAGAAGGTCAAGTCTCTTGAAAGGGCTGTCGGAAGAATGGATAAACCCTTCAGCTGATGGGAACATCGCCCAGGGTCATGGACCAGCTGTGACCCAATGATGGTCACATCCATAGAGCCCTGCAATGGAAACTTTGCTGTCAGCCTCAGAGGTTCATAGAAGAGAGATGTCTTCTTAGTGATGAAAGATGGCATGGTGGTAGAATACTGCACACGAAGGTGGACACATATAAGCGAGTTTTGGGTTCACAACTAGAGACCTCCTTGAACATTCCAGGCACGTGTATGCCCATGATCAGGACTAATGGAGGAGGAGAGTGGATAGTAACATGAAGACCTGTTGTGGGGAGAAGAGTCTCTCCGACTCTCTGTCCTCTATCACTCTTGCTCACAGAAGAAATAAGTTAGTAAACTTAAAAAAAAAGAAGATAAAATAATAATAAAAGGAGAAAAACAGTCACCAAAGCCAAGAGTAAAGAGAACCCCTGTGTGAAATAACTCTGGAGAGTCTGGGAGGCTCAAGTTCCCAAAGAGTGAAAGGCAGGCAGTCATAAAAATGCAGCTTGGTGGCTATTCTTAGAACTGCATTTTTAACTTGAGTCTATTTTCTGTTAGGATGTGACCCCTGGAGAGCAGGATCTATGTGATACTGTCTTCACTTCTGTCCCCAGCAGCTGGCATAAATGGTTCCTGTGTAACTACAAGTACACGACTCCATCCTACCTCCCAGGGTTGTCCTGTGAAATGGTGGAGGGGAGTGGAGAGTCTTTGCATTGAAGAGGAGAAATGCCCTGTCTAAAAATTAGTTTCTCCCCAATAGGGAGAGGAAAAAAAAATGATGATTTCTCAGCTTGTTTCCAATCTGTAGTGTAGCTGAGGGTAGGGATGCACAGTAATGGCCCTGTTGTCCCATCATTGTCACAGTATTACCCAAATATGTCCCTGGGTACAGGAGACAAAACGCTGTCTGCGTTACAGACAGAGGACATGCTGCAGATTGCATTGTCTTTAATAAAATTGTCTTCTTTCCTTTATATGGACTTATGCTGAACTGTCTCTGAGAATTATTGTCTGTCCTTGGTAGGTGACTGTTTGCAACTGCAGACATGTATGCACGTTCTTTCCAAGTGCTAGCCCTAGGAGAGCAGAGGACCATGGAGAGAATGAAGAGAACATGTTGATTTCAACAAGTAATGCTGGAATAAACTGACTTTCATGTGCAAAAAGTGAACCTAGACACAAGGCTTGTGCTTTTCATAAAAATTAATCCAAAATAGATCATAGACCTAAATGTAAAACACAAAACTAAAACTTCTAAAAAATATATAAGAGAAAAATCTACATGAATTTGTGTCTGTTTGGAAATGTGCTTTTAGATAAAACACCAATAGCATGATATGCATAAAAGAAAGAAATTGATAAATTGGATATTATTAAGATTAAAATCTTCTCTACAACAAACATTGTTAAGAGAATCAAAAGACAAACCACTGATTGAAAGAAAAATATTAGAAAGATACTTATCTGATAAAAGATGAATATATGAAATATATGAAGACTTCAAACTCAATAATAAGAAAACAACCCAATGGGGGAAAAAATGGGCAAAAAATTTGAACATATACTTCATCAAAGAAAAATATACAGATGGCAAATAAATATGTGAAAAGATGCTCAACATCTTTTGTCATAGAGAATTGAAACTTAAAACAATGATATCACTACACATCTATGAGAGTGCCTAAAATTCAAAATCATAATACCAATTCCTACAAAATATGTGAAGAAATAGGAATGCTCTCTCTTGCTGATGGGAATGAAATAATACAGCCACTTCAAGGACAGTGTGGAATATTTTTTAGGGAGACTTTTGTTAGAAAGAGCATGCACTTGCCAGAAAGACAGGAAACAAGAAATCACCTCCTCCTGGGGGGGGGGGGGGGGGAATGGCCATGCCACAATCCCTTCTCCTCAATTTTCCTCTTGGGATTTTGGGCACGCATGCACACACACCCAGTGTGAGTTTCAAGCCACCGGGTCCAGGACTCATACCATGATTGGCCATGTGGGAGTGCAGTGACATAACCATTACACCATCTGCGGGCTCCAGTTTGGAAGTATTCTATAATCTTATCAAATGATCTAGCAATCACACTCTTAGGTATTCACCTAATTTGTAAACATATTTCCACACAAAAACCTACACTTAAATGTTTATTCATAGTCACCGAAAACTGGAAGCAACCAGGATGTCTTTCAGTAAATGAATAAATAAAAAGCAAACTAAGGTGTATCTATACAATGGAATAATAGTCAGTAATGAAAAAAAAATCAAGTCACAAAAAAGGCATGACTAAATCTTAAATGTATATATGTAAGTGAAAGAAACCAGTCTGAAGGGCTACATACCATATAGTTCCACCTATACAATATTCTGGAAAAGGCAAAACTGTAGAGACTGAAAAAGATTAGTGGTTACAAGAAGTTTAAGAAATAAAGGGGAAAAGTTGAATAAGTGAAGCATAAGGCATTTTTTTAGGGCAGCGAAACTATTCTGTATGTGACTATAAATGTGGATACATGACAATATTCATTTGTCCAAAGCCATTGAACGTTAGCACAAAGAGTGAACCTTAATGTATGCACATTTTAAAGAAAAAAATCATTGAGGAGGTCAATTGAATCCCAGGAAGGCATGCAGAATGTGACCAATCCATCTGTATTACAAATGTGCAAAACCACCTCACTGAAGGGGGTAGGAGAAAAGTGCTGACCTAATTAATTTTGGAAATGAGTGGAGTCTGTAAAACTAAAGGCAAATGAACTACACAAAACAATTTAATTGATAAAGTTTTCTCCCATGGGTGTATGGGTAAATAATTCTGATCCTACTATACATGTATTCCAGACTTAATGAAGTAAACGCAGGGCGGATGGTAGGAACCAGATGGCTCATGGTTGGAGTGGAGGTTTATAGATAAGCAAGGGGAAGACAGGAGAATGATCCATGTGGTAATGCAGTGGGGTTGAAGATACCAGTATAAACCCATGTTTAGCTCAATATAGATACAGACGTTACACATGGAAATACGTATGGATGTGGTTTAGTAATGTATATGCATGTATTTCCCTGCTCTGTCAGCCGAGAAGTCCTGAAAATCACAATACTCCAGTAGCAACAAGAATACAAAGTGCCAGCTATTGGTCTCTAATACCATTCCATTCCCTAATAAAAGAAACCAAACCTGGAAACTGTCGTAAGAAATATACAAGGTGAGCCCAGAACATTACAGCGTGGGAAACTAAAGAAGTGCTCAGGGAAGCCAGCAGTTGGCATAGATGATTAAGGCGTTGGACTCCACATGGCCCACCTCCCTTTGAGTCCCAGACCCAGTGGCCTGAAACTCACACCAGGCGCATGTGCGTGCATGCCCAAAATCCTAGGAGAAAGGGGAGGAGAAGGATTGCAGCATAGCCATCCCCCTGGGTGACTTCTCACTTTCCTTCTCACTGTTTCTGTCACTTTCCAGCAAGTGCATGCATCCTATGGAAAAAAACCTAAGGAAAAAAGAAAATGCTCAAAACACAGGGGCCAATGGCTCCCCAGTGTTCAAGGATGCAACAATTTGAGCAACAAAATGAAGTCATGTTGGGTTATTTGCCAAAGCATAAAATAAATATGCACGAGTCCATATTTACATAAACGCATGACTGAAAGAAAGAAGAAAGGAAAGGAGGTGAGGAAGGGAAAGAAGAGAGGGAAGGAGGGAGGAAAAGAATGAAAGAATTCTCCCAAAGGGACACAAAATCTCCATGCAAAAGAATTCCAGGTAATTTATGGAGGCACTCTGCCCTCACAGTGGAGCATCAGACACCCATTTTTTTAAAGGTTTTTGTCATAGGGCACATGCACTCACTGGAGTGTGAGACAATGATAGAGATAGTGAGAGAGAAAGTGAAAAAACACCCACCGGGGGAATGGCCACACCCCAATCCCTTCTCCATTCTCCTCCTGGGATCTTGGGCACACAGGCACACACATGCAGTGTGATTTTTAAGCCACCAGGTCTGGGACTAGAACCACAGTCGACTATATGGAAGTCCAGCCACGTAACCACTACACCATCTGCTGGCCCTGAGACTCCCATTTTTAAAGTATGGTCTGTGCATAACAACTTCTTTCCATAGACTACAGTATGGAAAGACAGGGAAAAAAAAAATGTAACTAGATAGTGAAAGAACCTGACAAACACCATGTCAGCAGGTGATCAAGGTCAAAATCAATAATGATCATCATGTTGATAGTACATACTCTTGCTATGATGTCATGAAAATCATACTTTACCTCTGTGATCCCAAGCCCCTAACTCCAGACTAATCAGAAGAAAACCATCAGACAAATCCTAATTGAGGGACATTCTGCAATATACCAAAATCATGCTCTTCCAAATTGTCAAGGTCATCAAAAATAAGAAAAGTCTAAGAAACTGTCACAGCTAAGAAGAGCCTAAGGAAATATGACAATTAAATGTACTGTCATATCCTAGATGAGATTCTGGGGGGGGGGGGGGGAAGACACTAAGTAAAAACCTAAGGAAATTTGAATAAACTATGAACCTTAATTAATAATAATGTATCAAATTGGTCTACAAAGGGTAATACATGTATCATACTTAGGTAAAATGCTATTGGGGGATATTGGGGTGTTGGGTATATGGGAACTCTCTGTACTGTCTTGGCAAGTTTTCTTGCAAATCAAAAACTATTCCCAAAAAATAAAGTTTGTTTTTTTTTTTTTTTTAATGTAGTTTCATATTGTCCCTCCTGTGGCCTCTTTCTAAAAGATGGCATAAAAATGAATAGATAACAACATTATAGCTTATATATCCCTCATGCTGATCTTCGATATATGCCAGCAGACCCTGTTGACTGCCAGGGTGATGTCTTGCCGCCTGGTCAAGGTGTCCTCCTGCCTCACATCCTAGAGCTTAGACCTGGTGAATTTGGGCTCCTTCTAGTTTGCACCATGCTTTTGGAAGACCTGACTATGTTGGCTTCCTCTTAGCTCTGTGTGGTCACAGATCCCTGGGTTTCTGCTTTGTCCCTCACCCAGGCTTCACCCGGTAATCTACACCCATCCTGTGTTCTTCATGGCTTTGTCCTTCTCCTCTCCAACCTTTGACCAAAAAAATGAATGGAAATTTTCTTCACTTGTATTATATTCTCCTTTCTAGTTCCAGCTTCAAAATTAAGCCTTCAAGGAGGTCAGAGTTGCCTTCTTTACACAAGGAAAGTTGAGTCTTCCCTATCTGCCTTTGCAAGTTTTCTCTGTCCACAAAACTTGGCTTTATCCTCGTGTCCCCTAAGAAGTCAAACAACTATTGTCCTGCCCTGGGATAAGAAGTCTTTTCACTTGAGCTCAGGCTGCATAAAATATCAGTTACAGGGGAGAACTGGCATGCACCCAGTTGGGGGCTGGACGGTGGTGCTGTGGTAAAGTGTGATGGCCCCTGAAGCTGACTCTCACGGGAATGTTTCTCCCTGGTTCGCAGCTGGCGACTTCCCTGAGTACACTGGCCATGTGCTTCCCAGGACATGGGGTAGGCTGGGGATGGATGGCGGCTTCAAGACCTTGCTGGGATTCTGTCTCTTTGTCTTTCTGTCTCTCTGTCTTATTCACTCATGGAAGAAACAGATCAACTTTTTAAAGTACTAATTTAATATTTTCCAAAATAGTTTTAATTGCCAGAGGGTATATGTGTTCACCAAAGAAAGATGGGGGTGGGAGAAGAGAGAGAGAGAAGGAAAAACACCTCCCCCGAAGGGGTATAACGACAATGGTACAATCCCTTCTCCTCCATTTCTCCATCCTGTTGAGATTTGGGGCACACACACACAGGCCCTCGGCATGCTTTTTCAGGTCACTGGAGATGGGATGGCCAGTCATATGGAATCTAGTTCCCTTAACTACTAGGCCATATGGCCAACTAGGATTTGCCAAAATATCGGGTCATCAGAAAAGTCATGACGAATCACTCTATGTTTTTCTATGCAAAAATGCATCATGACTTTCCCAAGGACCCAGTATTATCCCTATGGCCTGCTGCCAAGTTCCATGGAATGTCCTGTAGCAAGGATCAGACTTCCTAAAAAGAGATGGTTATTTGCCTGGGGGAGGCCTGGAGAAAGAAGAGTCAGCTCTGAGAAATGAGAGAGTAGGTCTACCCCACGGCAGTAAATCAAGGGAATCCACAAATTTGAATGAGAAAGAAGGCACCCTTACTGTCATTAACCTCTAAAGGAAATCCAGCATTTTCTTCCATTATGAATGCAAGCCACAAGGCACTGTAGAATTAGCAGCAAGTGTAACTTTGCCACTAGTATTTTCCTGTCATGTTACAGTTGTCGCAATTATTTCAAAATGTTGTTTACACTTACCACTATGGTACTTCAAAATTATGATAGTTATTATACCCACTGCTAGATCTTATTATTTAATGCATCAACAAAGAAGCACATGTATTATTATATCACACATTTGTTTTGTTTATTATTTTGATACTGTATTTAAATATAATTGACTTCCTTTGTTGTTACCTTGAGTATTCTATTTCATGCATTTAAAAACATAATTCATAGGTCTTACCAGACTGCCAAAGAGATCCATGCATAAAAAGGACCCTTAAAATATTTTTCTTCTGACTCTAAGAAGATTTCTTTGTACATTGTATTTTTTTTTTTTACATTAAAATTCTCTAGCTATTCCCAAGCCTTCGGTAAAATCTGTGATTTATATACATCTGCTGTGTGTTAATGGAGTTGTGGAGAATTGAGAGAGGATTCAGCCAAGGAAATTGCAGCCTCCCCACCCTACTCCAACTTGAGGCTGGTGACTCTGGAGACTTGAGAGAAGACAGAAGTCCCAGAGTCCCAGATAGGGGCCTGAAGTGATACTGCAGAGGGCCGGGCTGGGACTAAGCCCCGTTCAGTTAGGGTAGATAAAAAACACTTTTGGAACAGAGTAATGATCAGAGGTAGCCACAGGATTTTTAGAGGGCCCTCCTCTTGACTACCTGAGAAACCTGCACTTCCATACCACCCAGCAGGAAACCAGAGATCCTGGAAGAAGCAGATCACTAGGAGCAGGTAGCAAAGGATCCAGGATTAAAAAAAAAAAAAAAAAAAAAAAAGGAAAAGTGTGGTTGTTTTAAAATATGGCTCCCTGGGGCCAGCAGGGGCATGGTGGTTGAAGCACTGGACTCCCACATGGCTGACCACAGTTCAAGTTCTGGACCTGGCAGCTTGCTTTCCCATTTTTTCTCCTCTTCTCTTCTCTCTCTCTCTCTTTCTCTCTCTCTGTCTCTTTCTGGTGAGCACATGTGTCCTATAGCAAATGGATAAAATTAAATCTTTTAAAAATAAATAAATAAATAAATAAAATATAGCTTCTGAATTCTCTGAGCTTCCTTCCTTTCAGATGTAGCATCTATTCCCCCAACCCCTAAACCCAGAAGGATTTGCTTTTATTTCCACATATTGGACTATAGCAGAAGTGATGCTTATACGGTTAAGTCATAAAAGGCCAACTTGGTTCCTCCTGGTTCTCTTGGAAGGCTCATCTTTGGAGGCTTTTTTTTTTTTTAAGGATGTGCTTCCTAGAACCCAGACACTGTGCTGTGAGAAGCACGAGCCAAACGAAGCAGCCATATATAGGTAATCCCAGCCAAGCTGGTCCTTGGGCCGTCTGAGCCCAGGTACCAGTCTTGTGCGTGATCAGCTGCTTCCAGCCCCAGCCGTGTGCACCTTTCCAATGAAGGCACCAGAGACATTGTAGGCAGTGACAAACCAGCCACTAAATTCCTGACCCGGGAGCTCCATGAGCCTTAGATGATTGTGGTTTATGCCCCTGAGTTTGGGATGGTTTATTACAAAGCAATAGTAACCAAACTAACAAGAAATAAAAGCTCCAGGAGGAAGAGACTGCTGTGATGAGCACATGGGTCATGGGTGGAGGACTGCACTATGTTCCAGCAAGAGAGACTGAGATAGTGGCTTCTAGTAGGGCAGGACTCAGGGGCCCCTTGTGTCTCCCCAGGGCCTTTGCACTCTACGATGAGTAGGGATGACTTGTACCTGAGATCGAACACTGTTTGACTCTGTCTTCTGCCAACAGCAAGGCTATTTAGAGCATGGACTTCACTGACTCACCCGTTCCCACACCCCACGTTCTCAATAGGAGCAAAATGCTCAAATTAAAATCTGGTACAAGTACCACAAGTGTGTTAGATGAATTTCATTTGTCTCAATGATTTCAAAGTTTTCCATCTAAGAGCTTTTCATGATAGAAAATGATGGGGTCATAGCCCTGACTAAAACTCCCCTGTAAGTAATAAATCACCCTTGAAGTCCAACATTTCTCTCTTCACAAACACTTCTATACCAGAACATATCAAATTTTGTTCCAGTATTAAAATAGCTAAAATGACCTTCCAGGAGGTAAAATGGATATTGCATGAACATGTACCCTGTTTGTCTTCTGATGCCAGATCCTCTCAGCCCCACTGCTCTGTTCCCCCTGCAAGTGCCGAAAGGACAGACATACAGAACCCTGATGTCCCAAAGCTCTTCCAGATAAATTAGGTTTCTAGGGCTCAGTTGGCTCACTGACCATGGAGCACTTTCAGAGCAACCCTCAAACACTGATGGGCATTGATCTGTGGTGTGTCGTATGAGGACAAGCACACAAGAAGAAAGTGGACCCTGGGTTAAAGGAAGATTTCCAAGAGATAGAGGCAGAGAAACTCTAGTAGAGTAAAAGAGTGTTCAAAATTTCTTAGCTAAGATTATTTATATTTCCATGGAGTCCATAATGTGCACTGTGGCTGTGCATATAAAGAATTTCTCCTTCATTGAAGACTGTTCTGGATCCTGTGCCCTCGCATTCCCCTGAGACATGATTCCATTAATTATCAGCCTCAAGCACTTCCTCTCTGTTGCCTCTTTCCCCTCCACCCCAGGGTCTCCATCCTTAAAGTCCTTCCCTTAGGTGCACTGGTACAATAATTCTGAAGAGCAATTTAGCAAAATCTGATAAAAGAAAAAATGTGCACTTTTTTTGACCTAGACTTTTCACTCCTAGAAAATGTATCTTTAGATAAACATGCATATGTTTATAAGGTTAAATACACAAGGATGTTCATTGTAGCACCATGAGTGAGAGCAAAAAAGAGCAACCTCAACATCCGTTAAAAGGAGACTGGTTAAATAAATCACAATACAATAGAAAAGGATGTCCATAATAAATTGTGGAGTGAAAAAGAAAAGAAGCAGAGCATTGTGATCACATTAATAATAATCATAAATAGCGTGTTTGTATGTATTTATGCTTATTTATTCTACATATGTTGCACAATTTCAAAGGCTACCATTTATATCATAGTCTTCTTTTATAAGTAAATGAATGGTGTACTTGGTAGCTGTATGCCTGCCTCTGTGTGTGTGTGTGTCCCTTGACATGCCCCTAGGCATTCCTTGAGCTTGTATGGATTATATATTTATATAATATAAACTGGTGAGTGCTAATCCACTGTTCCTATGAACCTGTAAACCACATGAAGAAAGGAAATCTTCATTTCTCATCCCAACACCCAGCACAGAGCCAGCCATACCAATAAAGTGTGCCTAAGTGAATTAGAGACTGAGCATTCACTAGGCCCAGAATTTGTCAGTGGCTAGTTATTTATATTGATCTAAGAAGTAGGTATGTCCCTGAAAAAGGAAATAAATACTTAGTAGATGGTGTCTATGATTTTACACATACATACACACACACACACATTCACACACTCACACTCAGTGTTCCAGGATCAAACTGTGTTTGGAAAAGCAGAGTTAAATAAAGACAAACCATATTCATGGCTGTAGGATATCGCTAAGATTTTAATATTCATTGATATTCTCCAAGAGATAGATATTGTGAGGAGCACTATCTTAATTTTACCAACCATGAAGTACTTTTGGAGGAGTATTTATTTATGTTGATGTCCAGAGGATCATCAATGTGTAACATGTTGTATTAGAAGAATCACACAGGAAGTAAATAGATCCTGGGAGAAAAGAAGATTTCCAAAAGATTAGGTTAGAGAATCTCCGAGAGGAAGAAAGCATGATTGCAAGTTTCTTAGCTATGGGACCAGCAGTTAGCGTAATGGCTATGTCACTGGACTCCCATGTAGTTGACCACGGTTTGAGTCCCGGACCCGGTAGCTTAAAACTCACACCGGGCGAGTGTGCATGCATGCCCAAGATCCCAAGAGGAGAATGGAGGAGAAGTGATTGTGGCATGGCCATCCCCCCTAGGGGAATGATTTCTCACTTTCTGTCTCTCTGTCTCTCTCTGTCTGTCTGGCGAGTACACTCACCCTATAGCAAAAACCCCTCCAAAAAAAAAAAAAGTTTCTTAGCTACAGTCAGCTGAAATTCTTGTTGGAATTGTAAGGAAAGGGGAAGGGGAAAGATTTGGCAAATGTAAGAAGAGTGAGTAAAACACATCTACTGGGCTGACATTGGGGCAATGAACACCCTCCCAGTGGGGCTCTTGGGAACCTGACAAGGGTGTCAGTGAAGGAGCCTGGAAACAGATTTCTGGGTCCTGCCTGAAAACCTCCTGACTTAGTAGGTAGAGCCTGCAAATAAATATAGGCCTTTAAAATTCTCCAGATAAATGTGATGATGAGTTAAACTGTCAGCTGCCGCCCCCCAACCCCCACCCCCAGCTTTGCTCTTTCTGCTCTGACACAATCCCTTGTTCTGCCAGAATATGAAGAGTGGACTGATGAGAGCAGAGGCCAGTAAAGAGAGAGTGAGAAGTGTATGAAACGTGGAGAAATAGAACAAGTATAGCAATTTTTTTAAGATGTTTGAAGAAAATAACATAGCTTTTTTTTTTTTTTTCAAAGGTGAGTAACATCAAAACAAATGTTTATACTTGGGGGAAGTGAAAAGAGGTTGGAAGAGTTGATGGAGGAGGCATAATTGATTGAATGAGGTCCCTGAAGAGAGTGTCACACAGTAGTTGTTCTTGCACTTGGGTCAGGCGGTTCTCAGACTGGTGGAGGGACCCTCCTCTGTGATGGGCAGGGAGCGGTAAAGAGGGATATGGATACAGAAAAGGTGTCAGAGGGGTGGACAGGGAGTTGAAAGGCTTCTGCCTTGTGTTTTATTTGTGGGTGAGGAAGTGAGTCTTAGAAGAGTGAGTAGAGGTTGGCACAATCATGGTGAAGAATGAGAAGGAGATCTGACAAGTAGAAGAGTGGCTGAATCACACCGATGGCCTTTTTGGGGTTGAAGGTCATAAATATGTAGGGTCATCTCTCCATGTCCCAAATCTGTGTAGGATTTTCCCTTGGAGTGCTTCTCGTCCTCAGATAGGAATAGCAATGAGAAACAGCATCAAGAAGGTCATCACAGACAAGAATATTGCAGTGTGAGCTCTCAGAGAGGCTATGTGCTAGAGAATGACTAGATCAAGATTAACAGCACAGGATTGAATGTCAAAAGGAAAGATACTGGAGTTGCAACTGAGGCAACATGAGGTGAGAATGTTACCTGGTCATCCAAATGGTCATTTTGGTTCCCCGGTAGGACATAAGAGAAGATATAAGACTTAACAAGCTGCTAATGTATTCAAGGAGTGTAGGGCTGATGAAAAGCAAAGCAAGTGATGGCGACAAGGAGAGGTAGGAGGTGAAATTGCTCCTAAGTGCAACTGTTAAGGAACCATAATATGATAGAGCTACCGGTAGCTCTATCATCTTGCTTCTTCTCTCAGGGTCCTAGAAGACTCCCTATCCTCCTCCAAAATACACACACACACACACACACACACCTGCACCAACCAAAATAGGTTCTCTTTTCTGTTTTAAGTACTGGCATTTCCTATAAAACTTATTTTAGAAAAGCTTCTGTGAGCAAAAATCATTGAACACAACCAATCAGCCCAACCCTTCCATTACAAGCCTAGGATGGGCCGAGGAATGAGTCGATGAAGACACCCACTGCTGCATCCTGCTACAGGTACCCTGTGGTGGCACTATCCATTAAGATGTAGCTCCTGAAGTTAATGCTCAGTGATGAGACATCCTTGTTAGGGCTAATGAATTTGGTACTGCTAAGGTCCAGCAGAGCTGAGCACTGGAGGGATGGGGGAGCAGTGGCCAGAATTGGAGCATGAATACCTATCAGCAACAGGGAGGAGAGGCATGAGGAAGGAAAATGAAGGTGGATGGGCCATGAGGGACTGTGGTCAAGAATTCCAATCTAGCAAGGGAGGCCAGCTCAGTACCCAGGCTATAAAGGTTGAGTTCCCGCAGCCTCTCGCTGTGTAAGACCTTAAGTCATGGGGGCATAAGGGGTTATGGGCACTGTTTATGTAGAGACTTTTTTATAAGCTATTCAGAGTAGGGGTGGGAGGGAGAAATAGAGGGGAAAAAATTCCCTTTGAATTTTCATTGCTTTTAGAATCAGCAATTTAATGAGTCATGCATTCTAAATCCTTGCTTTGTCTACACGTTTTCATTTCAAAATACTAAAAAACACTTTGTTTGGAACATGGGTTATTTTTAGCTTATATATCAATTGTGCACATCCATTTCTTTCCATATGAGAAAAGCTTCCTTTGGACTGGACTGGAACAGCCCCATAGTAGTAGGGTTGTTTACTTAGTTGTCATTTGTTGAAGTGACCTGGGTACCTCACTGTTCCCTGGAGACTCTTCTAGATGGATCTTGGCCCTGCTGACCATCCATGAGTCAGCTCTAGATCTGGTCCAAATTGCTCAGATTCCAATCTGGACAAAAGGGCAAGAACATCCTTTCAGGCCTCCATGCTAAGGAGTCAGTATTTTGACAGACTAGAGACAAGGCAGATCTCCATTTCTCTTCTCCCCTGGGAGACTCTCAAAGGAAAGAAAGAGAAGAGGAGGAGGTCCCCATCTGCAAGTCATCTCCAGATCCATCAAAAGACATTCTGGCCACACCTTAACGAAGACATAGATGGACAGTCTGGGGAACTCATTTGTGATCTTTTAGGCTCACAGATAGGAGAAGAGAGGAGAAAGGCTGGAGGTGGGGAGGGCAGTGGTGTCATACTTCTCTAGTCCCTTCTCTCTGTGTAAGGTTCCTCTCTCCACACTTGTGGGAGGCTGCACACCAGCGAATATCACCCTTAGGTTTCAGTTTCTTAGAGAGCAAACAATTACACAATGCCAAAGGCCATGATTGGCTCCCCTTCAAAACCTCACCTTCAAAACCATACTCTGATTGGCCACTTCCCATAAAGGCCACAATTGGCTCCCCTTCAAAACCTCACCTTCAGGAACCAGCAGTTAGCGTAATGGCTATGTCGCTGGACTCCCACGTAGTCGACCGCGGTTCGCGTCTCGGACCCGGTGGCTTACAACTCACGCCGGGCGCGTGTGCGTGCGTGCCCAAGATCCCGAGAGGAGAATGGAGGTGAAGGGATTGCGGCGTGACCATCGCCCCTGGGGGGTAATTTCTCGCTTTCTGTCTCTATGTCTCTCTCTGTCTGTCTGGCGAGCGCACGCGCCCTATAGCGAAAAACCTCTCCAAAAAAAAAAAAAAAAAAAACCTCACCTTCAAAACCATACTCTGATTGGCCACTTCCCATAGCAAATCGGTGAGCTTAGAATCCCTCAGATTTGCATATCTGGCACCTCATGATTGGTCCACAAAAGCAACCAATCATAACCCACCTTCTATAGTCCTTCATTAGCATATAGGACAACCAATCACTGCCCACCAACATATATATAACCATGATCCCTGGCCCACAATCGCCAGACGACCCTGAAGACCCTGAAGACCCTGAAGAGTTGTGACACTGTGTTGTCTCCATGCTGCCCACAATACACGGACGACTCTGAAGAGTTGTAACACTGCATCATCTTCATGTTGTAACACTGCGTCGTTCGTCCCATCTCTCATTCCTTCCCTCAGGAAACCTGTTCAACTGTCCCCCAGGTCAGAACACACACTCACTGCGTGTTCCCATCCAGCTTATCTACCTTTCTGTCTTTGTTTACCCATGATGTTTCATCGGTTCAGTGGGGACCACCTTTTTTGTTTTTTATTTGGGGGGGAGGGGGGTTCACTATAGAGCATGTGTGCTCTAAAGACTGGGGGTGGGGGGAGTGGTGAAAGAGAAACCACTTCCAGAGAAGATGGCCATGCTGTAATCTCTTCTCCTCCATTCTCCTCTCAGGATTTTGGACATGAATGCACATACACCCAGAGTCATTTTTAAGCCACCAGGGTCTGGGGATTGAATTGCAAATTTGGTCATGTGGGACCCTGCTCCCTTGCCTTCCCTATCCTCTACGTTACCTGCTCTCTTGGAACCACCTTCTTAAAAGACTCCAAATTAGAGCTTTAAGAGCAAAGAGCTTACTAGCATTTAATAGGTAGTCAACTAACTTCAAAAAGGGGAAATAAAACCAATATTTCAAGAAAACTGGAGTTAAAGATACCCCACTTTTCTGGTCATTGCCCCAACCCCTCTTGCATTCAGTGTACTAATAGTGGATGCAGGCATGTTTACACATTCCCTGGACACTACTGGTTTGATCAGGAGTGGATTGCGATGGGTTAATTTCCCAGGAAATTTAGAAGTTAGAACACCTACTGATTCCCAGTTGAGGCTGGCTGCCCAGTGGACAGCTATTTGACAGTGATTGTTTTCATATGGACAGAGAAAGCAGAGACTAGCTTTCTGGAGCTTTCTGCATGCCTCTAGGCCCTCCTTCCACTCAGTCTTAAGGCTCTCAGTGCATCTCTGACCTGGATTTCTATGAGCCACCTTCCCCACCACCATTGTTGTCTTCCTAATCTTTCTTTCTCTCTGTCTCTCTCTCTCTCTGTCTCTCTCTCTCTCTCATTACTTTCAAGAGTTCTACTGACTTCTATCTCTTGAAACCACAATGGTACCAGGAGGTATGAAAGTAATCTGTAGAGGTATGCCCTACCCTCAGCAAGCACAACCACTAGAGCCACTGCAGCTTGTATGTGGTTGTAGCTCTTTGAGAGCACCCTGATGCTCTACAGCCTAACCCTAATACCATATGGTTTACCTGAGGGAGGTTCCTAACCAAAGAACTGAAGGACAGGAGGTGTGTACTCTGAGATGTTTAACAGCTGGAACTTACATAAGAACATGTTGCAGGTGGGCTATGTTCCCTCTCCCAGGTGTCCAACTCCCTCGTGCCAAGACCTGGCCCTTTTCTTGACCCGCCTTTCCATGGCCCCCTCAACCCTCTTCATTTTAGCTGTCTTTTTCTGACTACTTCACAGATACATCTTGAAAAAACATGTAGGTATGTCCCCAAGGAAAAGTGTGCTAATTGTGTTTGTGTCTGTGTGCATGTGGGAATGCGTGATAGAAAGAAGCCAAAATGCCTAGAGACCTTCAGCCCTGGGTCTGAAAAGAGTTCATTTTCACCTGCAAAGGAGAAAAGCTGGTGCCTTGGGAGAAGATGACCCTTCGGACTAAAGCCACCCCCAGAGGCAGGTGAGACTAAACTGCTTAACACATGCTACTAACAGCTCTGGCCAAAAAATCTAAAAACACAGAAAAAAAATGGGGAAACATTTTAATATCAGAATACGTTGAGCACAAAGGGTCTTTCTGACTCCACTCAAATAAAAACTTTGTCTATTTGATATCTTCATATCTGTGAAGCCCAACAACTGTTCTTGTTGCCTGTAGCACTGGCCATGTTTGTCATTCACCACAGCTCCCATAGGACATATGGAAAAGTCTCTCTGGCCCCTGTCTTTATCTGCTCCCCCTCAGCACTGCCCACTTGCCTTTTCCAGGGGAAGTGCCCAGCCTGCCATTATTTATCTCAGACTAGGGAAAGGACTACTAGGAGCTTCACCATTGGACTGGACCATCTTACCACAGAGGATTCTCTCCTGGAAGGCATGAGCTGGGATGACCCCTGACCAACCTTCCTGAGCATTACTTTGCTCTCAGTCTTCCTGTCAACCTACATCATTTCCAATTCACATATCCCTCTTCCAGAACTTTCCTCAGAGTAGTCGAGTAGTGTTTAACCTGCAGGTCTGCACGCTCTTAACCAGGGTCTCATCAACACCCAAACTTTTGATTCCCCAAACAATGAGTTGGGTTAGAGAAGGTTGGAGAGATTCTAATAGCATCCTGGGCCCCGGGCCCTAAGGTTCAGCCCCAACAATGGGGAGAAATTGTTAAAAATCAGGAGTTACAGTCACTCAAAGTTATTCCCCAAAGGAATGTCCTTTCTTCATTTTTCCCTATAAGCCTAACCCTAAACTCTTCCCCCACCATAAACACCTTCAGCAGCTAGCGGGAGCCAGTGGCACGGAAGGCTAGTGATCCCATTCTGGACGGCCTCGAGAGACGATTTCACCCATGTGTAAGACCCACCACAGACCAATTCCTCGAGGCCAGCATCACACAGAAAGTTGCCCACTACACTCAAGCACCCAAAGTTGAAATTCCTCCTGAGTTTTTAGTAATGGATGTCTCCAAGGAAAAGGAAAAGCACAGAATCAAAAATTCAGGGAAGCCTGTGGCTGGGAAACAGGTAAAACCCCTCACCTCGCACCGACCTCCTTCTTGATGATCAGGGAGAGGCAGGGGAGCCTAGTGGTTAAGAATATAAGTTTTAGGGAACCAGCAGTTAGCGTAATGGCTATGTCGCTGGACTCCCACGTAGTCGACCGTGGTTCGCGTTCCGGACCCAGTGGCTTAAAACTCACGCCGGGCGCGTGTGCGTGCGTGCCCAAGATCCCGAGAGGAGAATGGAGGAGAAGGAATTGCGGTGTGGCCATCCCCCCTGGGGGGTGATTTCTCGCTTTCTGTCTCTATGTCTCTCTCTGTCTGTCTGGCGAAAGCACGCGCCCTATAGCAAAAACCTCTCCAAAAAAAAAAAAAAGAATATAAGTTTTAGAGTCAGAGAGACTTGGAACCTGGGCTTGCCTTCGACTGTGTGATCTGGGGCAAGTTGCTTCATGTCTGTCTTACTTTTCTCCAGTAAAAATGGGGTTAACAAGGCCCTGTGGGGTTGTTTGAGGAGTAATTGGGATGATCTATGCAAACCACACATTTCTAGGCTGCTGCTTAATCTGCACTCTGTAAAATACCTGTTGCTGTTATTTTTAACAGTTAGCACCCCCTTCCCCAAACCAAGCAGCTCCTCACAGAATCAGTTTACAAACCCAGCCCCTCATCCCACCGCCGCATCTCAAATACAATACATGGGAATCCGTCAGACTCAATATTGAGTAAAATCTCTGTACCAGCTGGGACAGGTCATCCTCGGGGAACCCTTCCCGGGGATACTCCCAACAGATCCTCCTCTCTACCCCGGACACTGGCAGAAAGGCTCCCAGATCCCACGCCACCCCCTACCTGAGGGCTGCAAAATAATTTAGGTCCTGGGGTTTGGGGGGAGAAGACTTGCCAGGTGGGAAAGTCGGGGGCCTGGCTCCTCGGTGGCTCCTCTCCCCATCCGGGGGCTCCTCCGTCCCCCTTTTTCTCATTCTCGGGCTTCCCTTCTCCAGATTGCTCGGGCAGCCGCATCGGGGGTCCAGGGCGATGTTCTCAGAGAGATTTGGGAGCACATCAGAGGACGTCAGCGAAGACACTGAGACTCTGCAAGGAGTTGACAAAAACTTACTGCCTGCACCGCGCGGGTGATTATGTGCCCAAAGTCAGTCACCTAAATAATTCACACCCTCCCTCCTGTGTTTACACAGGACAATGGTAAAAACACAATCCTGGCACAAGGAATGTAATTACAGTTGTGACAGATGTTGAGTTATTAATAAGGCCTCAATGTCACCAGAGGGTATTTCACAACAAGCCAATAATGCGCCTTTGGAACCAACCGTATTATTTAAGGTACTTTTCCATTCACCCTCCCGTGGGCTTTGCTGGAGACCAAGCAATGGGGAAAGAGCTCCAGTGGCCAACTTGATTGCAACTCGCAAGGAAGCCCAGCACCCCCCGGCATAATTTGCTTCCTTGCTGTTGCCATCGAGAGAGCCACAGGAACAAGGTGGGGGACAGAGTTGGAAACAGAGGAGAGAACTCTGGCCAGGCCTCCTGAGCTGGTGATGCTGTCTAGTGAGCATCCAAGAACAGCGTCCTGTTACGATCTCGGTCCAGACTGTGAGACAATGTGTATGAGATCCACTTGATCTCACCAAGGGGCAACGTCCTCTCCACCACCCCTTCCTGACATCTGGAGAACTCCTCCTTGCCCCTTATGACTCAGCCCAGGTGTCTGAAAAGCCAGCCTTGACCTGGCCCTCTTTCTTGGCTGAATTAATTCCCCTCATCTGTGCCGACATTGATGTTTGTCCACAGCCTCTGTCCCCTTCCCCCCAACACTGCATCGAGAAAACTACTCTGTGGCATTTAAGCCCAAACAAAGATAATCTTAAAATAACTGGTACTCAATAACATTTACCGTACTAACATTTAATCAATAATAGCTCTCCTCAGTTCCACATTGAAGTTCAAATAATAACAAGGCAAAGACTCTCCACAGATGTGAAGTTCAGGCAGCATAACTGGAAGCATTTTGGTGGTGAAACAAATGAGGCCCTGGTCACTGAGAATCCAGTCCTCACCTGAGAAAGCAGGGCTGCAGGGGTGTGTGCACATTGCAGCAAGCTGTGGTTTTTCCCAGCAGCAGGCAGAGGTGCCTCCATTCTCATTGCTTGGCCTCCCATACCGCATCCTGGGAAGAGTCCCAGGAACCAGAGGCCCTGCCCCGCACTCTGTCTGGTCTCTTGGTTCTGATGACAGGTGGGTTGGCATGTCTGGGAAGTGACCACCTGTGAAAGTCGGCCCATAGAGGAGGCTCAGCAAGCAACTGTAGGAAGTGTAAAGCCTTGGAGAGGTGTGTGCAAATGTCATTGTTGTAAATGGTGGTTGGGGATACATATGCGCAGTACGTGCTCATGTCAATGTCAGCCCCTCGCAGCTCAAATGAAATGGGCCCCGCCCAAAGCCCTATGCGTACTACGAGTCAGCTACTGGAGGGACTGATGAGGGACACTTCAACTGAGTGCTTTGTGACTGCCTTCTTGACCAGAGGCTCCCCACAGCTGAGGTCAGGGCTGGGCCTGATGGCCTCTGGTCCCCTGAGGGCCTCTCCTGTAATCAGGTTGGAGCTTTCCAAGGGCTAGGACTACAGGGATACCCTATGGAGGAAAAGACACTTCTCAAGGCCAGAAGCCCCACCTCACTAAGCAATGTGTGTAGAACACTGTCACACAACAGTGCTGCACCACAGACCACACACCAGACCACGCTGGTCCCCTCACACACACACACACACACACACACACACACACACACACTACAGTGCTGGCTCCTGCACAGTCACCCACACCACAGCACTAGTCCTCACACACTCAGACTGGCAGCCTGCCTGTGACCTCAGACCCATGTTCATCCCCTCTCCATCTGCACACAGCTCACCCCACACCCCTCCAGTACCCACACAGCTGCTCACGACTGCACACTCTGTCCCTGTCCAGCACCCGTACACCACGCTTACACAGCCCTCTGACTCACACCTTCACACACGCTGCTGCACCCACGTCCCCACACACGCTGCACACACCTGTACTCTGAGTCCTCTCCAGTTATCTCGTTAGGTTAAACAAGAGAAACAAGTTTCCTGTGTCATTACAGCAGAAATGTAATAAAAAAAAAAAGTGCCATTTTATTTTCAGATATGCTTTTAGTTGCCATGGCAGTCCCAACACCATGAAGGTTATGGTTGGTGGCAAATGCAGATTTCAAAAGAGGGTAATTAGCTCCCCATATGTAGAAACTTCAGAGTAGATTATCTTGCCTCCCTTAATAGGCCCCTCCAGGCAGAGTGGACATTGAGACAGGCTCCCAGCATGCTGGTTCTGCCGCCAAGCTGGCTACGGGGACTGCCAGGAGCTCTGGGCAAGAAGGTCCCAGCTGATGGCCACAGGGTTTTAGAGCCCAATCCACTTAATTGCTTGGAACTGGCCCACAGCTCAGCAGGAGCCTGGCAGGCAGGCGCCAGCATCTCCCCATAAGGGACAGTTGCTCCCGCTGCTCAGTTGGCCCCTAGTACCCTTCACTGTGGTACTTACGATGTGCCAGAGACCCATGAGCCAGGGGGCCAGAAGTGGACCCGGCTCCCCCGGCCAGAGCCGTCTCCCCAGAATTCCTCTTTCCCAGGCATGGCTGCTGGCCATGGTCACAAGAAACCAAGACACCCTTCACAGGCAGGGCCTGCCCCACAGCCAGCTGGAGAGGCATCTGGATGGAAGATGGCTCTCACCTCTCCCGTCTCAGAAGAAAGTCCTCGAAGACTGGAGCCTCCTTGTGCACCGTGGGACCCACAGCAAATACCTGCTGGAAATGACTCTTTGTCCCCGGATTAACTGGTTATCTCATTTCCTGATGCGATTCTTTAAGGCAATTAATGCCCTGAATTTGTCCTCTAAGTCCAATTGCCAATTGTCTTATTATCATTGTCTGAAAGGTCAGCCAGGAGTTCGGTTTTGAGCCCAAGGCTTGAAGTTAGAGCTTTGGGCTAATTTCTGGACTCACGTTAGTGTCCTCTTCAGCTTGTCATTCCAGTGGGTGACCCATTCAATTCCTTCAGCACCTGAAATGTTCCTGAAGCAGTGGCCACTCACTCTTTCAGGACTCTCAGAAGGTGATGACGTGACCTCAGGTCTTCCCTGCGGGTGCACCATCAGCGCCATCACTTTTACTGACCTATGTTATGCAGAGATTGGTGGAGTAGCATGCATAAGAACATGGCTAATCAAATCGGATCCTGTAGTTCAAACTGTGGCTCTGCCATGTATAGGCTGTGTGCTCTTTGGCAAGTTACTTAACTTCTCTGTGCTTCTGTTCCCTCATCTTCAAACTAAGCCTAATAATAATAATGCCTAGTTTGGAGGGTTATTCTAAGGTTCTGGGCACAGAGTAAGTGCTATGTATGCCAGCTATCATTATTTAGCTCTTCTATTTGCACCTAATAGGCAATGGCTGAGCATCCACTCTGCTCAGATGGGTGCTAGACTAGTACTCAGAGTGGAATAGTGATGAGAAGTGCAGAAGCAAACTCACCACAGCCTCAAAGAGCTTAGAATCTACCTGAGGCCTCAGATGCAAACACATGGAACTGGGAAGGAGACTGCTCTTGCTCCTTGCCTTTGAAGGATCAGTTAGTTTCTGAAGGTATTCAAGAGACAAGGTTTTGATCCTCCCCTTCTACGCCACCAAGTGCGTTCTTTTTTTTTTTTTAATTTTTTTTTCATTTCTTTTTCTTCCATACATTCAATCACATTATTATTTGTCTTACAAAATGGATATTTCAACAGGTGAACATTTCTCCCTAGTACTGTTAATAAAACTACAAAATATCTTCAACAGATGATACCACACCTCTTTGTGCCATTAATGCTTTGTCTCCTTGTCCCTCCCCCAAACATCCTTCCTCAGACCTTCCTCTTTCACACATACTATATCTGGTATGGCACATATACTCAATGGAATACTATTCATCCATAAAAAACAACAAAACCCTGGCTTTTGACAGGAAGTGGATGAATATAGAAGACTTACTGCTGAGTGAAGCAAGCCATGCTATGCAGGAGAGGCATTGTATGTCCCCACTTAATATATACCAAGTATCTGCACTCTATGACTGAAACTAATTGACTAAAGGATATAGAAATACAGCTTATAGATGTAAATACCAAGTGTGTTCTTAAATGGATCCCCATGCCTGCCTCTGGGGAATGGAGGCATGTGGATAAATCTGGGTGGACTGATCAACTCGTCATTTGAGCAGGTGTGGCTGAGCCACAGGTCAAGCGTGCAGGTCACAGACAGGGTTGGGAACTTGCTGATGTCTTTCATGGACCTGGTCTCTCTGGAGTGCCTAAATTACAGTCACTGGGAGCTGGATATAACTGAACATCAAAATGCTTATGAATGAAGTGGAAGAGCCTGCATTGTTTATGGGCATAAACAATTCATAAATATGGGTTAAATGATTTAGCTCCAATTCAAATGTTCACCAAGAAATGCTCCCTCCATTCTGACCACAATGAGTCAAAGTCTTTTGCGTCTCATGGCCTCTCCTAGATTTTGCAATTGTCAAGGGTCACCTTACAATCATATTTCTATCCCCCCAAATTCCTAACAATGGTTTTGCATGAGTCTTCCCTCTAAGACCCTCCACAGATGTGTTTTTATTTTCAATCCACAGAAAACTTTATTTTTGCTACAACTGAATATAATTCTATTATAAAGATATCTTTTAAACAAAATGTTGCATGCAGTGGCTCACGCCATGTGGTGTGCAGTGGTTTACAGCTTGCTGAGAGCAAGAGCTCAGAGGCAGAGGGTGAACTCCGGCCAGCCTCAAAGCTAGGTCCTGCTATTCTGGAAGGTGTGAGCCTTAGGGTGCCTGAGTGTACAAGAGAGGTTGTCAAAGAAAGACTCTGCTCAAGTACTGATCATCAAGGAAAACTCATGGCTGCATTTGCATTTGCTGCCTGCATTTAAAATACCTAACTTCTAAGAAGTATGTATTCCAAAGTACAAATAAAAAGTGGAAAAAGGAATCCCAAATTGTTTATCTAACATGTAAAAGATATCTGTCAAGTTCTTGAAAAATGCAAAAGCACATGCCAAATCCATAAATATTATGTAAAAATGAAGCTTTATTTTTTCCATCTCTGTCCAAAACCAATTAGATAACATAAAAATAAAATATGCAGCTTAACAAAGCCAGAATTCTAAGTCCAACTCTGAGAAGTGGGACTAGTTCCTCAAAAGCACCTGCAATACAATTCTGTGAGTGTCACTTCTCAAGAATCCTAATGTCCCTTCCTGTCCTGGCTTGGATTCACATAAGCAAAAGATTCTCAACCCCGCTTCCTCAAAATGAAAACCAAGAACTATAAATGGCTCTGCATAATTAAATTAAAACTGAAAGCCATAATAAAATATAAAATGACAGCTATCTCTTTAACACACATACCTATACCTCCACATCAGCTCAAAAGCAAGTATCTGACCTTTTACTTTGGGAAAAAAACTCCAGCAGCGTTATTGCTAAAATCAGGAAAAACACAAGAATGTTCATTATCTCTGCTACTATTTTTTAAAAAGAATAATTTATTTAATTCTATTTGCTATTATAATTTTTTAATATGATCAGAGAGAGAGAAAGCAAGCCATCAGAGCTGGGATTCGAACTACAGTCAGCCATGTGGGAGTCTAGCACCTTAACCACCATGCCACTTGCCAGACCCATCTCTGCTAATATATATGTTTTCTTTTTTTTTTTTTTTTTCCGAGAAGTTTTTACTATAGGGTGCATGTGCTCACCAGAAAGACAGAAAGAGACAGAGAGACAGAAAGCGAGAAATCACCCCCCGGAGGGATGGCCATGCCACAATCCCTTCTCCTCTATTATCCTCTCAGGATCTTGGGCACACACGCACACGCACCCAGCATAATAAGCCATTGGGTCTGGGACTCGAACCACGGTCAAATACATAGGAGTCCAGCGACATAGCCATTATGCCAACTGCTGGTCCCATCTGCTAATATTAATGCTGTATTGTAGGCATTAACTGACACATTAGACAAGTAATTAGAGGCATTATATGGGAGAAAAACAAAATAGAACCATCTCTTTAAAGAAGATATTATATATTTGGAAAACCCAAAAGAATCCATGAAAAGCCTGTTATAAATAATAAGACTATTTAGTAAATTGTAGTATATGATATTTACATAGAGAGCTTAATAATCTTCATACATAAATAAGAGGAAATAATGCATGAGCATACCCTATTTATAATAGCAAAATAAATTAGAATTTTTACATATTTAAAAGATGTCAAGGAGAAAAAGTAATTTCTAAAAATAGAAGTAGAATGAAACATTAAAATGCAATTATATTTCAGGTTGATGGCTTAACTACAGAAAGATTTTTTTTTTCAAGTTACTTTAAAACAAAATATTTTGACTGTACTTCCAAGTGAGATATAACCTAAGGACAAAAAGAACCACACAGGAATCATAAATAAAAGATTGCTGTAATGTCAGTAGGAACCAAGATTTACTATGTTAGAACAAATAAATAAAAATTTAAAGTTAAATGAGAGCACTGAAGACTAGTTTAAATAAAAATATTAGTATAAACTCATGACTTATTTTTTCCTTTTTAAAGAACCAGATATGTTCCAGTTCTGTTACTGAAAAGACTTCAAAGATATAAAACTTTTTAACAATGAGCACCGCTAGCTCCCAGATTGTGGTCTCTAACAACCATTGCCAACTATAAGTAATCAGTTCCAGGGTAGAATCTGCAAAAAGTCAGTCTGGAGCTTACTATCAAGGCCTGAAACCAGGAAAGCTCTCTGTTATGTCAAATGACAGAGGAACCAACGTGAAGACATATCCAACAGCCAAATACAGCACAATTCATTATTCTGAAAATCAATAGGAATGTAATTATAATTAATAATTAACCAATTAATTATTCTGTTAAAAAATGATAAATTTAAACAAAGAATCAAATGATTCCTCTATAAACTAGAAGGCTTCAAAAAGTTCTTGGAAAAAATGAAATTAAAGTATGAGTTTATCGGGAACCAGCAGTTAGCGTAATGGCTATGTCACTGGACTCCCACGTAGTCGACCGTGGTTCGCGTCTCGGACCCGGTGGCTTACAACTCACGCCGGGCACGTGTGCGTGCGTGCCCAAGATCCCGAGAGGAGAATGGAGGAGAAGGGATTGCGGCGTGACCATCCCCCCTGGGGGGTGATTTCTCGCTTTCTGTCTCTATGTCTCTCTCTGTCTGTCTGGCGAGCGCACGTGCCCTATAGCAAAAAAAAAAAAAAAAAAAAAAAAAACTCTCAAAAAAAAAAAAAAAAGTATGAGTTTATCTTGGTGCAAAAAATATTAAACTAGCTTTTTCATAATACACATTTTTACGTAAACTTTTGAAGATCCCCTGGAGACTATATTACAGGGTAACCAAAGAATTGAGAAGGTAAAGTTCTTCAGAGAGGAATCACAACTAATAAATTCAGAAGGAATGATAGAATTTTGCCACCCCTAATGAAGTAATAATGGATCTATGTAACGACTGTCAGACATTGTTACAGCAATTATTTTCAGATGTGGTGTCTCCAGACAATGATGTGTCATAATCAATTGCAAAGTAAATGGCAAATGAGTTGTTACTAATAATAGTACCAAATTGAAGAGGAAGCACTTGCTACTAGTCTTCCTTCCCAGCACAATGATATTAACACGACCAAGAAATCTTCCACTGAACAGAAAGAAAGGAGGTGGTATCTGCTGCCTCACCTTGATCCCCAAAGGCCTGAGTAGGGTTGTCCCTGCTTGAACTTCTGTATGGCAGCCCAATAGTCTCCTTCTTATGAGCAGCAGGTCCAGGAGGACATGGAACTTGGTAATTCTATCAACCCCAGCCTCCAGGGCCCAGTTAGCTCTTCAGGGATATATACCTGTTACCTTTACCTTAATCTCAGCGGTCCCTGCTTTCCTGGCTCCACTTCCAGCCTCTGTCTGAGGACAATGGACTGAGGACCCCCCTGGAAGTCAAATCAGGTCCTGCTGGCCCCATTGGCACAGGGCCTGACTTTCCATTAGGCAAATCCCCTTTGACTTGGTCCTTTGCTATCAATACCAAATAATGCCGTATTTTATCAATTCCAAGACTCTTAATTATTTTCAAAGTTTTTTTTTATGCAAGAGAGATGGAGAGATTATCATTGATGGATTGATTTTTGAAATAATCTCACCATGTTGTGACTCTCCTGCCCCAGCCACCTAGTTAGCTAGGACAGTGGGTGGGCACCGCTGTGCCTGGCCTGTGAACCTGGGCTTCTCACATGGCCCCAGCCTCAGAGCAGCAGCACACCACCAGAGCTGAGCCTATTTTTATGTTTTAATATCTTTTAAAGCAGGATGCCTTTTACAGTCACAGACATCTTAAATTGGATAAAATATCTAATAATAGTTAACACAAACTAAGTGCTTCCTCCAGGCCAGGCATCTTTCCTAAGTACTTCCCATGAATCTATTAATTTAATCCTTCTATTACCTTAGGAGCCAGGTACTGATATAAATATTATCCCCATTTTAGAGATGAAGAAACAGGGACGAGGTCACAGAGCTGCTGAGTGGCAAAACTGGAAACCAACAAGGTTCCAGCTTTTTTTTTTTTAAGAAATATTTATTTAATTTTATTTGTTCATTCATTTATTTTAATTTGACCAGAGAGAGACACACAGAGAGAGAGAGAGAGAGGGAAAGTGAGAACTGAAGCCACCATATCTGGGACTCAAACCATGGTTAGCCCTATGGGAGTGTCCAGTGAGCCCCTAGCAAAGTGTACTTTTTTTTTTTTTTTTTAGGGATTTTTTTACTATAGGGTATATGCGCTCACCAGAGAGACATAAAGTGAGAAATCACCCTCCCAGGGGGGATGGCCACACCTCAATCCCTTCTTCCCCATTCCCCTCTTGGATCTTGGGCATGCATGCACACACGCCTGGTGTGAGTTTAAGCCACTGGGTCCAGGACTCGAACCGTAGTTGACTACATGGGAGTCCAGTGACATAGCCATTACACTATCTGCTGGTCCCGCAAGGTGTACTCTTAAACATTGTCTTTCACCTGGGCTCCCCACTGCAACCCACTATGTTGCTGCAAATAGACTAGAGGTGTGCTGAGCAAGCCATCTCCTTCAGCCTTCAGGGGCCATCAGAGCACCTCAGCAGAGTTCCTTGTCACCAACAGCCCCTCTGTGACCTAGGCTGCTGTGCAAAGACTACCACTTCCTGTGTGTGCCACGACCCGAGTGTGTCAAACATGGTGCACTTCAGCCCCTCAAGCATGTCGGAAACTTTGAGGGCTAGGAGCAACAGCTGTGCTTTCAGGTGCCCAGAATTCTGTCATGAACCCTGGTCCCCTGCCTCCTCCACCTCGCCCCCTCTCACTGGACCAAGACATCACCCCCAGAGCACCCATCTAGGCCTGGAATCGGGCCACATAGGAGCTGGTTCACAGACAATGAAAGACACCCACATGCTTCCAAGTAAGGACTCAGAATGCAGCCTCCTGCCCGGCCCACCCTAGCCCGCAGGCCCTGCTGTCTGCAGCACAGCTCAGCCCACCATGGCCTTCCACTTCCGTGCCCAGCTGTCTCCTGGGCCCAGTGGGTCCAGCTTTTGCCCCCTCCCTGAGAATACTCTCAGAGGCATGCTGGCTGGAACCCAGCCCACCTGGAGTTGAGCAGTGGGCACTGTCAGACCTGGGAGCACCTCGCACGTTTTCATGGTTGAGTGTTTGACAGATCACAGAGGCAGGTTCTGCTAGACACCCCCACATGCACTCTCTCAGACACATAGGTATACACTCACATGTACAGATAATTTATACACACCATTTATATACCAACATATATGTACACATAATACTTGCATGCACATATACACACTAACATGCATACTCACAACTTATACATACATGCTCACATACATATGCATACTCATGCACATACTCAGACACACTAACACACACATAAATACACATCCATTCACACCCACTCACACCCATTCGCATACTCACATAGATTCATGCATACTCATATATGCACACATTCACACATGTACTCACATCCACTTTTACCCTCACATACATTCTTACACACATACCATATACACATACTCAAGCTTCTGTTTCCACAATGTATCGGCTTTCTATATTTTGGAGTCCCCTATTAAAATTAAAATACTCCTGAGAGTAATTAAACTTTGGCAGCTAATAACTTAATTATCAGCTAATACCGTATCTTATCACCTTCACCAGGCAGAAGCAGTGAGGTACGAGGCTGACCCACGTGCGGGGAGTCAGACCGCGGAAGCATCCAAGACCCAGGAGTTGGCAGGAAGCCCAGGTCAGGCCTGGAGGCACCAGAAGCCCCTGGGGCTCCATGACTTCAGACTGGGAGTTCATTTTGTGCACCCCCTGCAGCGCTGTGTCCCCAACCAGGGCTGTGACTTATGTGTGAAATGAAGAGAGACCTGCAGAGGGGACTGACCCAGTTCACTCAGCCTCAGAGAGGCTGAGTGACTTCCCAGGATCAAATAAATACGCTGTCCAGGAAAAAACAAATACACTTCAAAAACGAAAAATAAAACAAAACAAAACTGGGTCCATGGCCTTACCCTGGTGAGCCTCCAGATGGAGGTACAACCAGGCTGTCACTTAGGGCTTCCATTGACCAGTGGTCGGCCACGTGCCTATCTCTCATCTATTCCTCAGGGACCAGAACCCTACAGAAACAGCCAGCCAGCCCTGGCTGCAGACTCCACTCCTGTTCATGCCGTGAGCTGCTCCTCGGGAAGCTGACCGTAGATGTTTGCACCGGCCCTTTGCCTCCTCCCTGACGCTTTCCAGTCTCCACCTGCTATGTGAACTGGGCAGGGCTGGGCTGGGTATGAAGAAGCCGTGGGGAGTGCAGGACAGGTGACTAGGGAGAGGCCAAAACTCACTTCGAGAGCCCAGCTCAGTTGCTAGCAGGAGATTCTGCTTCCCAGGGATTCTCAGCAGAGCCCGAGTCTTCACCCAGACTCACACACCAGAGAGGCACTCAGTAAGTACAGCGGGAGGGTGGTCCTGGCTGTGACCTGGGGGCTGGGGACAACAAGACATCAGTGTGAGAAGCACCACTGCTGCTTGGCGTCCTCCACCTCCCCTTCCTAAGGAGGATGTGACTGAGGTATCTGCTATGGTTTGGGAACGGTCCATCTCCAAAGGTTCATGGTTTGAATTTGGTCAGTGTAATGGCATCAAGTGGTGGTGAGACCTTTAAGAGCTGAGGCCTAGGGGTGGGTGACTGGACCCAGAGGCATCACTCTTATGAATGGATTAGCATGGTCTGGCGAGACCCTGTGAGTTCTCACCCTCCTACGAAGGGGTTAGTTCTCTGGGCGCCAGCAGGTGGCATAGTGGTCAAGGCATTGGACTCCTACTTGGCTGACTACAGTCTGAATCCCAGATCCAGCAGCTTGAAACTCACACTGGGTGTGTGTGTGCATGTGTGCCCAAGATCCCGAGAGGAGAATGGAGGAGAAGGGACTGCAGTGTGGCCATTCCCCCTGGGGGGTGATTTCTCGTTTTCTGTCTCTCTGTCTCTCTAGCGAGCACACATGCCCTATGGCAAAAATCTCTCAAAAAACAAAAAGGGGTTAGTTCTCACGAAAGTGGGTTGTTATAAAAGGAAGATGGCTGCCCGGTCTCTCTCTCTGCACAGGCCTGCCATCCTCTCTGCTTCTGTTGGCCAGGTGATAACATAGCCAGCCTAATGTCAGCCTCACACCTGCAGACTTTCTAGACACTGGAGTCATGAGTCAAATAAACTTCTTTAGAATCCATACGAAGCCATGCACTCCTGTCAGCAGCACCACAGAGGACTAAGGCAGCATCCCACACCATGGAACTGGCCAGGCCTGACTCAAGCTCCGAGCTCTCCAGGGCTTTGGCTATAGCACGCCAACATCCTCCCGCATCCTCCGCTCTGCCTTTCCATCTCAAATGATGCAAAGATTAAATACCAGGCTACAAAATCAGGATGCAGGAGCCACAACTAGTTTCTGTAGAGGAGCTCAAGTCAGGGTGGGAGGACGTAAATTAGGACCTAAACCAAAAGTGACAGGAAATCAATTATGAGCCTGCGGTGGCTTCCTGCTTCCATGCTCACCGCAGGCCCGGGAGCTTGCCGCCTCACTCTTGGTTACCAGCCAGCATCCTTTACCAGCTCTGGTTCCTAAGTGACTATTTAATCAGGCGTCGTGTGTTTGAATGTATTCATTATATTTTAATATGATTATGTTCAATCCAGTAGACTGAAACAGATTTGTCCAGATGTATAATTATTTTCTAAATGCTCATTATTCTTGGTGGCCGAGTTGGCAGAAGCTTTGAGATTGGAGAGGAGTCCATTAGCTCTTCATGGTCATCAGGCACAGTGGTAGGAGCCTCATTGCTGGGCCTGAGGTGATCCTGGCTGCTCTGGGACACACTGGCCTTCAGCACCATCATGGTTTCTTTGTGCTTCAAGCCCCCACCCAGGGTATCCTTAGGTCTCCAAGTCCCACCTGGGCTGTTCCCTCTGTTTGCCTGTTCTTCCCCATTCCCCTGCTTTGGGGAGGGTCTTGGCCCTAGGGCAACCACCCCTCCATACTCCAGAGGTCAAGAAGTCACAGGGCCCACATTCACCATAGGGTCCTCATTCCTGTGGCCATCTGTCACCACTCTGGCACTTCTGAGCAATCCCCAGCCCCTCGCCCATTTCCCTCAGGGTTCCTTGCATTTATGAGAGCTTCCATAGGGACCTAAGGCCCTTGGTCAGCCTGCTGTGGACCACCCAATTGTTCAAGCTCTTCATATCTTCAAGTGATAACTTCCCTTTTGGGGTTGGCAGACCTGGAACCATCAAGAAGCCTGGAAGATTGCCAGAGACACTCAGTCTTCCTTCTCTGGTGACCTGTGGTACCTGGGGACAAGGCATTTCTTGGACATCTTCTCCCTAGATGTACATGTGGGTCTGCTCAGGTAATCCTCTGAGGCTGGGCTTGGATAGCATATTGTCCCTTTCTGCTTTCACAACACAAATTCTGGTGTCCTGGGAACCTCACTCTGTCCTCCGCTGGCCTTAGTGTCATGGTGAGGGGCTACTCTAATTTCCCAGCATTCCCAGTGGGTATGCAAATCAGCTGCTAACTGTAACCTGGACTCTGACCTTAGCCCTTGGGTTGTCTAGGAAGTGACTAGAAAGAAGCTTGGGAAAGTAAGGCCAAATGTAGCCAGATGGGCAGGACTCAGCATGGCCCTGTAATTTTTTGTTTTGTTTTGTTTTTTTTGTTTTTGGTTTTTTTTTTTTTTTTTTTTTTGAGAGGTTTTTTTTTGCTATAGGGTGCGTGCGCTCGCCAGACAGACAGAGAGAGACATAAAGACAGAAAGCGATAAATCACCCCCCAGGGGGGATGGTCACGCTGCAATCCCTTCTCCTCCATTCTCCTCTCGGGATCTTGGGCACGCACGCACACGCGCCCGGCGTGAGTTGTAAGCCACCGGGTCCGAGACTCGAACCGCGGTCGACTACGTGGGAGTCCAGCGACATAGCCATTACACTAACTGCTGGTTCCCATGCCCGTAATTTTTGCAGGATTTGCTGGAGCCCAGCATGAAATACCTACCTGGCCTCTGTCTGCACCAAAAGGCAGTGTCGCCTCATGCAACCTGAAGAGACAGCGTCTCACCAGGTAGATGCTGACCGAGAGGCTCTACTCACTTCAGAGTGAGCCTGAACTCAGTCTGCCTTTGCCCCAGTCCCGGGAGGGTAGTAGGGACTCCTCCCCATGTGGAGCCCACACTTGTCTAAGTTCCTGTCCTGGGGTTAAGGGAAGTACCCTTTTAAAAATCCCAGCAAAGGCAACAGTGCTTCCACAGGAGGGGCCTGGCTTATCTAGCCCTACTAGGGCTTATCTATTTTCTCCTGGGATAACTGAGTATAGAAACCCAGGCAAGTTTGTTTGTTTGTTTTTGTTTGAAGTTTCTTTTTTCCATGAATGAGAGTTGGGGGGAGGGAGAGATATCCCCAATAGGGTCTCCATGCCTTGATCTACTCCTAGCTTCAGCCAGTCTGGGCACACAGACAGCGTACACTCTTCAAGGAGGTCTCTGGACAAGAACTGGGAACCTTCCCATCTAGGCCAGTCTTGCAGAACATTGTGTTACCACTGCACCACCATCTGGACTTCTCAGGCAGGCCCTTACTGTGCCTGCATTTTTGCCCAGTGCTGTTTCAGTGAACACCCTTTTGAGAACTTTCCTGAACTCAGATTCGTGAGTAACTCTGGTTGTTCATTTGCATAAAATGCCCCTCGTTGGTTATAGGAACAGCTGACAAAGCTTCGGGGCCCAGGATGCTTCTTGCTAAAGGACATTACCCTTTCAAGAGGGGGCACTCAGTTCAGGGCATGCTGAGAACTAGTAACAAACTCACCTAATACCTCCTCCTCTGCTTCTAGCAGGTCCCTTCTCTTCCTCAGAGCAGTCTGACTGCCAAGCATCATGCTTTCAGTAGCTTCTTAAAATACTCCCTCTCACTTGAGAGTAAATCTTCCATATTTATCCACTTTCTATCAAGTGCTAGAACCTCATTGTTTATTATGTCTGAGTAGTGTTCCATAGTGTATATGTGCCACATTTTTCAATTCATTTGTCAGTTTGTGGACACTTGGGTTGGACTATGAAAAAGAGGCACTGCATGTCCCCACTTAATATATATGGAATGTCTGCACTCTATGGCAGAAACTGAAATATTGGACAATAGAAAGGCATGGAGAGCAACTGTGGACACCAGACACAGTGTGGGAGGAGGGTGGGAAATGGCAGAGGGTGAGAGGGAGGGAATTAAGGGGAAAAAGAAAGAAGTGAAACAATTTAAAAACACAAAATGGAAAACTATCTGTTGAAGATAATAGGTACAGTAATATCTTTGATTGACTCAATACTCAGTATATTCTGGATGGGAAAATTCATTTTGTTTGCTGTAATGATATAGAGTGAATGAGTGTAAAATAAATAAATAAATATTTTTTAAAACTCCCTCCCAGTGTGATTCAACTTATATATACATTTGCCATTTCCATTTTATAAAGAATTATTTTAATTTTATTTACTATTATTACTTTTTAAATTTAATCAGAGAGAAAGTAAGAAAGCAAGCCCCCCAGGTCCAGAACTCAACCTGCAGTTGGCCATGTGGGAGTCCAGCGCCTTAACCACCATGCCACTGCCAGCCCCGCCATTTCCGTTTTTAATTTGTATTGTTATTATTGCTGTTGTTTTTGCCAGAGGGTATGTGCACTCATTGGAGAGAGACAGAGACAGAGAGAGAAAAAGCAAGAAAGCACTTCCCTCCCACATGGGGAATAGTCACACCGCAATCCCTTCTCCCCCATTTCTCTCTCCTTTCCAGATTTTGGGTATACATGCACATATGCCCAGCTTGTTTCTCAAGCTGTCTGGTCCAGGACTCAAACCATGCAGTCAGCCATGTGAGAACAAGCCACTTTAAGTACTATGCCTTGGGCTGGCCCTTAATTCTTATTCTTAATCCTTCATGTACATTTTCACCTTTTCTTCTTGTTTTTCTGTGTCTGTCTCTGTCTCTCCTCTCTCTCTCTCTCTCAAACTTTTTTTTTTTACTTCTTTTCTTGTTGGCTTTATCTTTTACCCTAACTCTCATTATTTTATTTTATTTTCATGTCAACTTATAAAATTCAACTTCTCAAGCCAGCTCCACAGCCCCAGTGGTTAAGGGAGTCCAATCTCATATGCCCAATGGCAGTGTTAATCCTGTCCCCAAGAGGCTTGAAAAATTCTGGGTGCACATGCATGTGTGCTCCAAATCCCAACAGAATGGAAAAATGGAGCAGACAGGGTTGCAATGTGACCATACCCCACTGGGAGGTTCTTTCTCTCTCTCTCTCTCTTTCTCTCTAAAGGGACAGAGAGAGAGAGAGAGAGAGAGAGAGAGAGAGAGAGAGAGAACCTGCCCTTTGGCAATTTAAATAAATAAATAAATAAATAAATAAATAAATAAATAAATAAAGTTCAACTTCTCTTACTTCAAATGACACCATTTCACCTTATTTTATTTCATCTGATAAGATTTTACCTCACAAATTTCACCTAGTTTTTATTTTTATTGGATATAATTATTCAGAATTTGTACTTTTATTTTATTCCCTATTGTCTTTATTCCTTCTTATTTCTCTTTTAACTTCCACTTTCATTTTCCCTACGTTCTACCACTTCTTTTATTCCCCTTCATCCCTCTCTCCTTTCTCTTATTTTTCTAAGTAGCAGAAAGCCTGACCCCAGGGCAGAAAGCATCACACACAGGACAGGCACGAGACATCCTTCCTTCCCAGATGTTCTGCAGCTCTCAGGCTCCTCCAATGGACCTCCAGTCCATCCAAGTCTGGCTTCCCAGTAACCTCCCCACCTGGAAACCCTGAGACCTCACCCCTGGGACAAAGCAGCAATAACTACCTCCCTACAGGAGAGACACTGAGGAAAGAGTCTGTCATCCCAGTGCTCCATGCCACCCATGTGTATTGGAAGGAGGCCCCACATTTTATAATCGAGTTTTTCTGGGAAACACATGCATCTAAATTTGTGCCCTACTGCCAGCTTGGGGACAGGCCAAGCTTCCAGCTCCTGAGCAGGGCCAGTGAGCCCTGGCAAACCCTCCAGGAAAGGTACAGAGAAAGCGCAATGCTGGCGTCTGTCAAGGGTACCCAATCTCTCACTGAATGTAACCCATTGTTTGTTTGGACTATAAGAAGATACTTCCCTGGGACCAGCAAATAGAGTAATGGTTATGTTACTGGACTCCCACATGGTTGACTGTGGTTCGAGTCCCGGACCTGGTGGCTTGCTTTCTCATTTACTTTTCCTCCCTTTCTCTCTCTCTCTCTGTCCCTCTCTGGTCAAATTAATTAAACTAAGTAAATAAATAAAGTCAAATAAAATAATTCTTTTAAAAAAAGTGTACTTTTTTATTTCTTCTGTGAGAGAGGGAAACAGAGAGAAAGAAGAACTCCTTACCTGCCCCTCAACCTCCTCCAGCTACAATACAGCATGTGTGTACAAACCCTAATGTGTACAGGGAGACCTTGGGAGGCGAACCCAGGACCTTTCCACACGGCCTCAGCACAGCTGAGTACTATATCACTGCTGTGTCATCACAGCTGATCATATCTGGGGCGTTTATATTTTTAAAGTTTTTAAAGTTTAAACCTTTTAAAATTGGAAGTAGAACTTTTAGTGCCCAGACCTGATGACACTTCCCCATCATGAGGATGAATTTTGGACAAGCTAAACCCAGCCAGCGTTTCAGAACCATCTTACCTACAAACCACAGACCCCGCAAAAGTAAGAATGTGGTGTGAAACAAGATTGTTCCATCCTCATTTTCTGCCTTGCTGACTCAAAGCCTGTCCTGGATGAATGGCAAAGCTCTCAGGATTCAGGCAGGTCTGAGGCTGAGTGTATCTCTGAGGTCTCTCTCCTGGACTTGGGGACAGCAACACCATGGTGTAATCAACCTGGAGGCTGCAGGCTTCACTGGCAGAGACAGGAAGCTCGCCATCTTCCCCTGACACTTCTACAGAACACGAGGGCTCCTCTGGCCCAGTTTCTACTCTCCAGCCCCATGTGCCCCGGCTAATGCTGCATCCCCCGTCAGTGGTCACCTTGTTGGTCATGAGTTCCAGCCCAATGCCAGTACATCCACGTGACTATATTGTTGTCCTGCTAGGTTGGCCATCCTAAACTATGAGAAGTAATACATATCACCATTATAATGAAGAGGCACTTCCATTGCTACATCTTGCTGAGCACTCACAGACTGTTATCTCTTTAAGCACCTTACCAATCCTCAGAGCCACCCAATGAAGTATGAAGTGTTCATATTCCTGCCCGCAGATGACATAACAGGCTACAAAGATTGCAGAAGGTGGTTGATGGATGCTCAGAAAATGGCAGAGCCAGATTTGAATTCAGGTCTGTCTGTACAAAGTCCAAAGTTTGAGCTGCTGGGGGCCAGGCAATGGCTTGGTGATAAAACATGACACTCTGCAAGGTTGTACAGCTTCACATATGGAGACCTCCCTGAGAATGCATGTCCACGAGCCAGGCTGGCTGAGGCTGGGGGTGGATCAAGGGTCCATGCTGTGTTAGGGGTGCTGCCTCTGTCTTTCTCTCTGTCTTTCTTTTCTTCTCTCTCTTGCTCAAGGAATAAGTAATTTTTTGCACCAGATAGCCCATTCATGCACTTAAGACAGAAAGAGAGAGAAAAAGCACCCCCTCATAGGGCCAGTTCAGGCTGCAATCCTTTTTCTTCCAATTCTCCATCCCATCAGGATCCTAAGCACATGTGCATATACCCAGTGTGTTTTTCAAGGCACCAAAGCTGGGACTCAAACCTCTGTTTGCCATGTTGAATTCAGCTTTTCCTATGCAGCACTTAACCACTATACTGCCTGCTCTAAGTAAACTTTTACAGAATAAAAAAAAAAAAAAAACAGGCAGCAGAGGGCATGGAGGTTAAGGTAGCTAGATGCCACCTGACTGACTATAGCTCAAGTCCTGGATCCAGCAGCTTGAAAAACATGGCAGGCACATGAGTATGTGTACATGTGCTCAAAATCCTGAGAGGAGCATGGAAAAGGGATTACGACGTGGCCATTCCCCCCAGGAAGCCCTTTCTCACTTTCCTTCTCCCTATCTCTCTCTCTCTCTCTCTCTCTCTGTCTCCAGCAAGCACATATACCCTAGAAGAAAAAGTATATAAACAAATAAATTTTTTAAGTTAAAAAAGTAAAAACACCTCCCAAGAAAAAGAATAAAGAAATAAACCTCAAAACATGAAGTTTGAGCTGTCACTCTGCCCTTAGGGAGACGGCTGTCTGTTGCCTTTGGGGAATAAGTTCTATAATCTCAGCAGTCATTCTCCTCTTCCATAGTGCCCCCTGGGAGAGCCAAACACATGAAGAACTACAGCAAAGAGGCAGCAAAGTGCCCCGGCTGAAGGTGAGCTGCTGTGTTGGGGTGTGCTGGCACCCAGGCTTAAGATAAAAAACCAGAAGGATTTTCTGCCACTGTCTTCCAGAAAGTAAAGAATATATGGTCCAAACTTGAGTCCATGTACCTCAGGGATTGTTTGGATGAGCTGAAGAACCAGAAAGGGGTAGTAGAGAGGGCCTGGGCCCGGCCCAGCCCAAGCTACAGGCCCGTCCCATGCCTGCTAGTCTGCTCGAAAAACTGAGCACCTGAACTTCCCAAGCCAGGCTCCACAAGAGGCAGGCAGGGCCAGCCAGGGCTGTTCTCAGGGACCACTGGGCTGTATTCATCACCCTGAGGAGTGCTCTCTTAGGCGCCACTTCTGCCAACCTCACCTTAGTCTTTGGTTCTGGGCACAGTGACCAGTTATAGTCACACTGACCCCTGGTGTTTACTGTTTGTACAGTCTCGACACTGTTGGGACTTCTTTACCACAATTGTCCTGCTAGTGTGGAGTCACTTGTGCCCAAATCTCTGTCCTCCCCGTTTATCCTCCCCACAGAAGCCTCTCATTTGTCTTTCCTTCCTGCCTATTCCCTGCAGATCCAGAGGAAACTCTTGAAAGCATAAAGTATGACCCAGCTACAGATGTACACAGATAGCACCACTGCTGGGAGGCTGGAAGCCACATGGGAGACCCAGGTTCAGTTCCAGAGCCATTCTGAACATGCTGGGTACAGTTGTATTTGCCTTTAACCCCAGCTCATTGAAGAGGATCACAACATGGTGATACCCTGGTAAAAACACTTATCTCTTGCTCATGAAGGGAAATTATATATATATTCACACACACACACACTATACATATATATATACACACACACTATATTATATATAATATATATATATAATAGATCACATCACTACCTTGGTTAAAATCCTACTATGACTTCCCATCCTATGTAGAGTAAAATGCTAATACCTTCCGTGTGATCCAGTTGCTGCTTATATCTCTGAGTACCTTCTAGCTAGCTCCCATTGCCTCTCCTCAACCAAACTCACCATTGCCTCAGCATCTTTGCGCCTGATATTCCCTCTGAAGTCATGCACATCTGGTCTCTCCCATCATCTGGGCCTCAGCTCAAGGTCACCTCCTCAGGAAGGCTCGCCCCTGTTGCTCAGTTGAAGTGCTTCCTCCAAATACATACTCCACATATTCCCTGCCCTACTTTTTCCATCATAGCATTTATCACTATCTGAAGTGATCTTATCTGTTTATTTATTGGCTACGTTTTAGAGTTTCTCTTCCCGTTTTCTCTTTTTTAAAGCTTATTTCTTCCATGAGAGAGACAGAGAGAGAAAAAAAAAAAAAAAGAAAAAGAAAAGACAGACACGCTCAACAGGGTCTTCATTTTGCATTCCACCCCCAACCTCAGTCAGCTTGAATCACAGGTGCATGCATGCATGCATGTACGCTGGGCCTGTACAAGAAGACCTGAACCTGGGCCCTTCCTGCATGGGTCCAGTATCACAGAGTGTTGTGCTATTGCTCAGGGCCCAAAAGTTCTTCTAGTATTCACAAAGAAGCTCATTAGAACCAAGTCTCCTACAAATAATAATCATAAATTCTAGACAATACATAAATTCAGAGCTCAGAAGGTGCTGGAGAAAGGCCAAAAGCAGGCAGACTCTAAGAGAGATTGGTATTTGGGAGGGAAAGGCACAGCGTGACTTCCCATTTTTATGGCGTTCACCTGAGAGTAGCCCTAATCAACCCCAGGTAAGGTTGGAGACCTGCAGTCTTACTTTAGAGGAGCGTGAAGACAGAGCTAAGGGTATGCCAGTGACTATTGTAGAAGGCGAGAGGGATGTTCCAGGAAGGGTAGAATCCCTGAGGGGGGAGACCCAAATTTCGTGAGTAACTCTGCCAAACCTCTGATTGACCCCAAAATCACACACACATGAAACAGATTCCAAACAGCCCTGCTGAGCCTAAGAGAACCAAATAGACATCCCAGCTGCCAAGTGGACTCTCTGCTAACACAAACAAAAAAAAAAACTACCCACAAATTCCATATTTCTCAGATGAGCCCAGCAGAACCCAGAGCCGCCCCTGTTTTGTCCTTCACCAAGTCCAGGGTGCAACACAAAATTACTAGATGTACAAAGAAACAAGAAAATGTCAGCCATCCTCAAGGGCAAAGGCAATTTATGAACGCCAACCTCAAGTTGATTCAATTGTGTCTGTGAGTTCTGCATCCACGGATCCAACTAACCACAAATTGAAAATATGTACATACACCAAAAAACTCCATTCAAAAAATACAAAAATTTTAAAAAATGCAGTGTGACAACTGTTTACACAGCATTTCTATTGCACTAGGGATTATAACTATCTAGAAATGATGGAAAGTACTGGAGGAAGTGCCTAGGTTATTTACAAACACTGCACCATTTTATAGAAGAGACTTGAGCATCCTCAAATTGTGGTATCTGTTGTGGGTCCTGGAATCAATTCCCCAAAGATACCAAGGGACGGCTGTGTTTCCTAATTTTTTCTTATCTGTCTTTAACCACTAGAATGTGAGCTCTGTATGAGCAGGAACCTTATTGAGTTTTTTTCCTATGTATATTCCCTGTATCTAGAAAAACAAATGCTGCATAGACAGACAGTAGCCCCCAAATTCAAGCATGGTTTAAAGTAGGATTTTTTTTCCCTTCACTGTTTTCTACCTTTATAACTTGAGGCCCCTCTTCGACCAACTGAACACTGACAGAGAACAGAGTGATCATTCTTCTCTTTGTAACAGAGCCCATAGTTTCATGGTCAGGAATTAGCAGTGGCTGTTAGAGACAAGGGGCTTTGATCTCTAATCCCTGCCAAAGAGAAAGCATGCAGCTCAGCTCTTCTTATACTCAATGTCTTCATAAAAAAAAAAAAAAAAAAAAAAATCTTCATTTAACTTCCTTAGAGTCAAAACATATACATATAAAATTAACTTATTCCATGATCTAGGTGTTTAATTTGGGGCCAGTTTATACTGAATGATATGCCAGGAAATTATGATGTTTCAGGTTAAACATAATGAATTTTTATAGAGAGGTTAATCACCTAGGTAGATGTCTTATTCACATGCTTCAAATTCTTTCTGGATTAGAAGTTTTTCATTCATGGCCAAAGTCTGGAAAGTGGTCGTCCCTTTTGTTTGGACTTTACAGGGGATTGCAAATTCTCTGAGAGGAGTTTCTTTGCTTGCTTGCAGGCAAGGTGATTTTTCAATATATTTTGAACAGCCTATAGGGTGCAGGCACTGACCAACCGACTTATTTGGTGGTGAGCTGAGCACCAACCAATCAGAAGAGATGCCAGCTCTAGTAAAAGGGTCTGGCAGTAGCTGCATCCTGAATAGTGTCCTGTTCCGGAAGGTGTCCTGGTCACCTCTTTAGTTTTCAAAAGAGGATTTCAGTGCCACCTCCTGCTCCACCAACTGTTAAAGCATATGGGGTTGTACCCAACCAGCAGCCCAGAGCAACTGCCTCCAAGGACTTGTCAAGGAGAATTACCTCAAAATTCACCGCTCAGCGCTCATGCCGTTACAACTATCCACGGAGGTGAGCCAGTCTATCTTTCTGAACTGTGGTTTTAAAGCTATTATTTATAGTACAAGACCCCTTTCTTTTTTATTTTTTAAGAGAGATTTTAGATAAATAGGGCATGTGCACTCACCAGAGATACAGAGAGAGACAGAAAGTGAGAAATCACCCCCCGGGGGGGATGGTCACACTGAAAGCCCTTCTCCTCCACCCTCCTCTCAGGATTTTGAGCACACACGCACACAGGCTCAACATGAGTTCCAAACCACCAGTCCAGGACTCGAACTCCAGTCAGTCATGTGGGAGTCTGGTACCACAGCCAACCACTACTCCACCTGCTGGCCCCCAGGACCCTTTTCTTAAAGTAGAATGTTATAAGGAACCTCAATATAAAACTGACAAAAACAAAGTAGAGAGTTGGGGATGCACCCAGGTCAGTGCACATCACCAGTTACCCTCACCCACCAACACACACACATGTGCACATATGCACACGCAAGACACACTTTAAACACTGTGGCAGCCACTGACACCACTTCATGGGATCACTCATCATGGCAGATGAACTGAAGGAAAGGCAGCCCATCACAGAGAACCTAAACTCCCATTAAGTCAGACCTTCGGATATTGTTTGGGGACAGCTCTGTCTCCCTAACCATCCTCCTATCTTGAGGAATGTTGCCAGAAACAGTCCTATTACCTCTTTGCCATATGGGCTGTAAGGCCATTCAGGACACTGCTGTTACATGACCACGTCCTCTTTTTAAGGACCCATGGGGAACAGTTCCCCCTGCCTCCTGGAACAGGAGGATTCTCTCCTGGCACAATTGAGCAGCTGGTTGGGTTTTATCCAGGGACGCTGGGTCTGCAGTAAGGGGCTATTTCGCTCTCTGTGCTGGCTGAGAACCACCCCAGAGTTCTACCTCCAGCAAATGCACAGGATCTGATGTCATGAATTTTGAGTCCTCACCGCATTCCTGGCTCCAGCCTTGCTTTCCCAGTCTTGTTTTCTCTTTGTCTTATTTCCTTTGTCCACTTATTTTTTTTGTTTTCATTTAATTATATCTTGCAATCGGATATGCATCTTTGCAAATTGCCTTGCATTCTTTCTGGAACAAGGTGAAGGATATATAAATGAATCCTAACTGGGTTTCTGCAGTGCACCCTGGCTCACATAAGTTGGCCACTTTATGATCCACTTCAGCAAGCACCAGCTCAGACATCAGCAAAACTAGGAAATCACTCTGCCTAGCCAAAGAAACAGTGTTGATGAACTAACTAGATTTCACTTTATTACGTATTCATGTAATCTTGTTATCGTCCATGTACATGGCATAGCCATGCCAGGGGGAGATGGGAAAGGAATAAAGCCATCACTCTATTTGAATCCAAACATTTGTTACTCTCCTTTCACTCCCCGTGGGTTTCCCTTAGGCTCAAGAGCAGAAAAGGGAAGATTCACAGTACTGGACAATCTCACTGGAGATTAGGTATCTTAAATTTCTGCTGGTGTAATTCCGTTTTCCTCCAAATCCATGACTACGAGGGAGAAAAGAATCTGCACAGTGCAGTCATCTTGAAGATATAGGTCACCCTCCCCTACCTTCCCACTCAGGTGGCAGCCTCGGTGTCCAGGGTCAGAAAATAGATGAATACTGTCCCAGCAAGAGCCATACATCCGCAAGAAAGCAAGACCTTAACGCAGAGGTCTACTCCCCAGCTTACTGTGATGATGAACTCTGAAGTTTAAGGATCAGCCACGCTGTAGAAATGGGAACTAACTAGAAACAGGCTCGAAGACGATCTTTCCCAGAAGGGACAATGAAACCAAGGTGTTCTGGCTTCTCGGCCCTGGGTTTTTCAGTTCACCGTGGCCCACACAGGTCATGGCAAGGCTGGGAGCCCTCCGAGATCAGAGTCCAACCACTGCCTCTCCCACCCCTAGCACCTCATGCCAGTGCCTGTGGCTCTACGTGGAAATCTAGTTTATTTAGTTGAGACCCTCCAGGCAACTCCAGGGCACAGTGGCAGAGACTCAAGAACTCTCATTTGAGAAATATCCTGAGCTTTTCTCTCTTTTCTGCTGCTCTGGTAGAAGCGTCTAGAGCTTCAGGTGAATTTGCAAACTGCTGGTAGTGGTTTACTACCCAGGGCTAGTAAACCAATGAGGAAGATGTCGATGGCTCAAAGGCATGTCTTAGGGGCTTGATGGCAGGGTTAAAATAGCAACCCAAAATCTGTTTCAAAATTCACTTTGGAGGCCAGGCAGTGGCACCATGATAATGACAGGGGACAGGTCCTGGATTCAGATCCCAGGACCTCCCTGAGCACACCAGGTACATGAGTGCATGCCTATTATCTGGGCTGGCTGAGTCTGGGGGTGGATTGTGGTATGGGGACCCTGTTAGGGCTCTCTCTCTCTCAAAAGAAATCAGTGAATGAATTCTAAAAATTTCATTTCTGAAAGTAAGTCGCCTCCTCCATTTAAGGTACCCACAGAGCATTTTTCTCTGCAATGGAGGGAAGTTTATTTTCTAATTACCAGGAGAGAGAAGCAGCAGGGAAACACTCTCACCTGTGTCTGCACTACCCATGAGACCTGGACAGCCCAGTGACCAGCTTCTTGGTGACGGTCCAAACAGGAAAATTTGGCTCTGTCGTTTGGCTCCCAAAAGGTAAAGTAGAAAATGGGCCTGCAGAGATGACAGGAGGGAATGTGGTGGAAGTCCACCTGCAGCAGCTCCCCTGAGCTCAGACATTCCCAGGATGCAGAGTGATTAAACATGCCTTCGGAGCAGTGCAAACACTCCGGGCAATCCAAGACCTCATTTCTCCCTCCTCCGTCAGACTCTGGGCCTCCTTGAAGTGGACAGATGGATTTCCTTCCCTCGGGACCACGATTTGCAGCCTGGAAGTGCCATGGAGAGTCCTCAGCCATCACCCAGGGGCTGGCAGTGCTTACCGTGGATCTGTGAATTTGCTGTCCCATTTGGGACTCTCCGGAGAATTCCACAAGCCAACTCGTGGCCTCGTTTTGACAGAGTCACTTTTCATCTTCCTTGGCTTCAGGCGCAGGCAAATGCGCACAGGCAAAAATCAGTTAATAACTATGCACATTTTATAATAAATTTTAACAATTTAAGAGTGTGGTACAGCTTTATTATAGTTTTTATTTCACCACACTAATTCAGCGCGTAATAACCTGCCAGAGACACAGAATTCACTTGACATATGCTCTGAGTGCCAAGATAATGGAATACGCTGGAGAGGAACCTTGGTCACACCCAGCGGGGAGGGGCGCAGCTCTCAGAGTTGCTGGAAGGGAACCACAGCTCTGCAAGGCTTCCCAGCCTGGGTCGGAGTGGCGGCTTCCCTGAGGTCTCTCCCCCACAGGAGGGCGGAGAGACGTACAAGCACAGGCTGTGCCATTTTTAATGACAGCCTGACTCTCCTGGGATTAGCCTCAGAGCTCAGCCTGCCCTGCTGCATTCCTCATGTCTCTGATGGCTGGAGGCAGAATGGTTTCTCTGCCCGGCAGGTAACGCCACCCTCACCTCACTCAGACCTGACCTGAGGGAGGTGAGATCAGGCCAAAGGATGGATGAGTTCCCAGGGGCCAGGCTGGACTTCTCTCCCTCCTCTTCCACCTTCCTCCTTTTCCTGCCCAGCTCGCTAGCAATGCTCTCAAAGTGTGGGCCCCAGACCAGCCACTCCAGCATCACCCCAGAAGGCTATTAGAGATGCCCATTCTCAGCTCCTTCCCAGACCTACTGAATCAGAATTCAGAGAGAGGCGGGCCCAGGAAATCTGTGTCTTAACAAACCCTCCAGATGATTTTGATGCATGCCAAAATCTGAATTTTAGAGACTACAAGGGAGAATTTAGGAAATACGAATAGTCCAGAGATCTGGGCTTTAGCTCTGCTCTCTTAACCTTGCCAGGAATCCATAGGCCTCAGTTTCCTCATTTGGAAAATAAAGCTAGATGCTCACTAAGGCCCCCTGCAGCTCTGACATTCCGGGACTGGCAGCTGGAATAAAATCAACAGATCTCCTGCAGTGCCTCTGTCTTTAGAGAGAGGACTGAGTGGATCACAGGCCAGAGACCCCTCCCAAGTGGGGTGTTGTTAAGACCCCACTCAGCTCTTCCAGGCAAGGAGAACAACGGCAAAGAAAGGAAGGTCCCCAACAGGCAAAAGTAAAAGAAGAGGAGAAACCAAGTTGGGCTGAGTGAGTGTGCGTGTGCATGTGCATGTGCGTGCATGTGTGTGTGTGAGTGTATGTGTGTACATCACAATGAATCTAGGTCCTTGCTTCTTTAACTACCTCTTCTCTCTCCTTTATCTTTTGCCTCTACTTCTTGACTAACTGCTGGGTTGTCGGAAAAGCCATGATGCCTTTTTGCACAGAAAAATACGTCACTACTTCTCCGACAACCTAATATTTCTCCAGAAACACGATTTGGACACGCATTCTACAGAGAAAATAAACCAGCCCTTCCCTTAGGTTTTGCAGTTCGTTGTACCTGCCACCTTCTCTCTCCTTCCCTAGAGAGTGGACCTTCATAAAACAGTGCTCTCAGCTCAAAGACATCATGTCAAAGCTCCAGTTCCTTCCTCGGCCTCCTCCCTCAATCTGGTGTCTACCTCCTTCCTCCAACACTCCAGGAAAGTGGCTGGAGGGACACTCCCCGTCCTGGCATCGCTGGATCTCTCTGGCATTAGCCATCTCCTCTCCAGGTTCTGCCTTCTGATCACCTCTTGCCAGGCTTCAGGTGGTGAGAAATCATCACCACTCTTTGCCTTTCTTTATCCTTGCCATTTTCTATGTGTGTTTCATCACATACACAAGTATATTTGTATGCTATCCAACATATGGCGTAGAAATAGACAAGGTATAGGTCACCTAATTTTGTCAGCATCCCTTAAATAAAACGCCAGAAGAAAATATTCTTTTATAATTAAATGCTTTAAAAAAAAACTCTTGTTCTCCTTGAGGAACTAGCGTTTCATCTCATGGACAATGAAACTCAGGGAATGATTCCCAAAAACCTTGAAATAGGCAAATAGATGACTTCAGTCCTTGGAGAGGGTACCAACTCAAGGGTCCACAGAGGTGGCCGCAGGAGCAGATTGTGCCCTGTGTCCTGATCTGCATGTCAGTTAGTAGGGGGTCCAGTTTATAAGGACATACTGAGCCATGTAGTTATGGCATGAGAACTTTTCTTAATGTATGTTGCACTTCAGTGAAATGTTCAGAGAATCCTCATTTTTCATTTTTTTGACCAGAAAGTTCTGATCAGACTGATAGCTTAATTCTCACAGAAACTTAGGACCTTTATTTCTGCATTCTATTTTTTTTTTCCTAATCTTACTCCTTTATTCTACATTGTATTTCCCCTGGTACAGATTTTTGTTATCCATAATTATATATTTTATATTTCATAATACTTGGACACATCCAAAATGTTTATGGAAGTAGACGAGATATTCCTTCAAGCAGGGAAACTCTGTCGTTGGTCTCTACATCCTTCACTCCTGGCATATAGCAGTTGTTTGATTAATGCCAAGAGAAAGAAAAGTTGTTCTGAAAAGGAAAAAGAAAAAAAGCAATGTAGAAGGAAAAAAAAAAAAAAAAGAGGACTTGGAGGTCAAGGGAGGGTTGTTTGTGAGATGAGAGAGATCTGAGCAGAGCTATAGGAAGGTGGGAAAAGTCAGGAGAAAGGGACAAGTTAAAAATGGGGAAAGTGATCTATGAGTCTTGGTTTGGGAGGACAGCAGATAGGCGGTAGGAAGGAAATAAATTTTCTTCAACAGGAAAGATACCTCTTCTTGGTCTCTTTGAGTGTTTTTTCTCATCTTTTTTTTTTTTTAAGTTGCCAGAGAGCATGTGTTTTCTTGCCAGACACAGAGAGAGAGAGAGGAAAAAAAGGAGGGAGAGGGAGAAAACTTGCCCCCTACCCCATGGGGCATCAGCACACTGCAATCTCCTGTCCATTTCTCCACCTTGTTAGAACCTTGGGCATGCACGCACGTGTACACAGACACACACACAAACACACACGAGCACTTAACCGGTCCTTTAAGCTGTTAGAGCCAGGATTTGAATCACAGTCAGCCATATAAGATCTGGCTCACCTTAACCACCAGGCCATTGAATCGGCCCTCTCCTCATCCTTTTAACCTGTAATAGCTGGGATGCTTCAGAGTCAGTGCTTAGTCTTCTCCATCTCTCATCCGTCTCCTGATGAGCTCATCTGATAGAGCTTTCAATGCCATCTGTACTCTGAAGACTCCTGAGGCTGTCTCCAGCCCAGCTCTTTCCCATGAACCCAAGGCTGCCTACTCAACATCTCCACTGGGAGCCTCAACAGACGTCTCAAAGTCAACATGAGAAACACCCAACTCCATCTCTCCTCCCAAACCTGCTCCACCCACAGTCAAAGCAGCTTGAGTCATCCTCGACTCATCTCCTTCTCTGACAGAGCCATCCAATCCATCAGCGAAACCCCTTGCCTCCATCCTTAAAAAAAAAAAAAAATGAAGAAAAGAAAAGAGAGAGAGAGAGAGAAGGTTCAGCGTCTTAGTGCTTTTTACAGCTCCACTGTGACCCCCTCAACCAGCCACTGTCACCTCTCACCTGGATTACATTTTCACTTCCTGGCTGGTCTTCCTGCTCCCACACTCACCCACATACAGCCTTTTCCCAGCATGGCAGCCAGGAGGATCATTTAAAAATGTTTTTTCTCTGCTCAGAGCCCAGCACTGGCCCCCATCTCACTCAAGTCAAAGCTAAAGTTTTACAATGCCACTGCGAGCTTCTCTTCTAGCTCGACCACTTTACAGCAACTTCCCCTGCACCATACTGAGGGTGGCACACAGCCCCATGCCCATCACTGCCCCTGGACCCCGTCTTCCTTCTCTGCTCTATTTCTCTCTGTACCGTGGGCCACAGCCTAACATGCTAAGCACAATTGACCTTTCTGTTGCTTATGTTTTATCTTCTCAGCTGGATGAAAGAACACAAAAGCAGGAATTTCTGTTGGTTTTATTCACTGCTGCATCCCTGGAGCCTAGAACCCAGCCTGGCACAAGATCGACGCTCAATACCTATTTGCTGAATTCCATTTTCCCAAGTAATTTTCCTGCTTTAAATCACTCAGTGACTCTATATCTCTACAGAATAAAGTCCCCTCCATTGCAGGTACCCAAGGCCCTTCGGGATCTGGCCACTGCCACCTCTCCAGCCTCCTTTCTTACCACATTGCCCTCTATAACACAGCCAGATGGACTCGCTAGCATGCCCTACAGTGGTTTTTCACTCTGCTCTTTGCGTATCTTCGCATGAGCAACTTTCTCACCCTGGCACACTCTCCCCCACCATCTCTTTGGGGATTCAGTTTAGAGGTCACTAGCTTAGAAAAAGACTTCCCTGAGCTCAGTTTTGGGTTCACTCCACTGCGCCACTCCATGGTCCCTTGGAGTCGTGCCTCTCAGGACCTGCTCCAGTCTGCATCGCACACTCTTTCTCACCTGACCCCTGCGGGACAACCAGGCTGCCGGCCCTCATGTTGGCACCCCCGCCCCTGGCTGGGGAGACCTTCCGTGCGTAAGAGGTAGTAGAGATTATATTTATCGTATGATTATTTCTCTTTGAGAAATATTTATTTAATCAGTGACTCTCTCCAATAGGTATTAAGTGTCCACACATAGATCAAGGTCTAATTAATTGGCTAATACGTTGATGGACTTGCTCTACACACCAGAGAGACAGTTTAAGTGCATCTTTTCACCCCGAGCTGTTTTCCCTTTTCAGAGCCTCTTCTCTTCCTCAAAGCATGAGAAAGGAAGCAGCACATGAGGGGGAGGGCGCAGTCCCCGCAGCATCCTTAGCAATCAGAGCAGCGCCAAGGCCACTCCTCGAGTCCACGGGCACCTGGTACAGGCCTCACGCAGGAGACGGTTTTTAATTGCACTTCAAATTTCCCCACAAATGGATATATTTCAGTCCACGTTTATTACAGTCACGAGCTTTTTGATCTGTCTGGCTCAGCTGTATTTCTTAAGTAAACTGAGTGAGAATTGGTTTTGCTTAGTCATTAAAAATCCCCTATGTTGAAGGTTAAATGTCCACAGACCATCCTGAATTCATTCAATAAACTCCTTATATAGCTTCACCATCATACCAGGCTCCGGGCTAGCCCTTGGGAGAGGTGTAATAGCATGGAAGGCATGGGCCAGTGGCCAGTGAAGGAGTCATTGTAACTATTTCAATGGTTCCACCGCTCACATTAACGTTTACTTAACTGAAGGTGGCTGTGACAGATTGAAGAAATAAATCTGTGTACCCACTGCATACGCAGACTGTAGCTAAGTCAGTCCACTTCATCCTGACAGATTTACCATATTACTGATGAAGAAACTGAGGATCAATGAGATTAGATCACATGCTATTAAGTGTTGGCGGTGAGATTCCAATGAAAGGCCATGCCCCTTCCCCTCTGCCACCCTGGTAATCCGAGAGCCCTCCACGGCCGTTAGATGAACTCCAACCAGACGGTGGTAGCAGCAGTAACAGAACACGCTGTGAGGCTGACCCACATGGGAAGGTTTGGGGTTTGCTTCCGGAGATCCCTCTGAATACACGGGTACTCAGATACCCACAGACCTGGGAGGACTGAGGCTGGGCGTGAGGCACAGCACGAGGACCCTGATGGGCATGCCTGGCTCTCTCTCTCTCTCTGTCTCTCCCTTGGTCATGGAATAAAGAGGCAAATAAACTTAAAAAAAAAAATAAGAATAGCAATGGACCACAAAACTATACAAAGTTGCTCAGTCTAAACAAACTCCACTGGGATCTGTTTACAGCTCCTTGAAAAGCAACAGCCTTCGGTAAATTAAAAACAAATAGACACACACACACACACACACACTATTAAGTTGCAAAGAAAAAATAACACAAAGAAATAATCTACTTATTTACTTATTATTGACGGGTCTCAACCAGTCCCCAGTCACAGATAGTGACATCTATCCCAGACCTCTTTTGTGAAGCCTAGGTTCTTTCCCGTTCCCCCAGAAATAGAAAAAGGGTGTTGACTCTTGATCAATAATGCACAGAGAGGCAGAGACCCTGCAGCCTTTGGGCTACCAGCTGCGGGAGAGAGAAGGCAGGAAGAGTTGCCCATAGCTGTGTGGAGGGCCGGGATGGGGAGGTGGGTGGAGGTCCCTCTGCACTGGACCCTCTGTCTGTGAGCGCTACTGCTAACCATGAGCACACACCTACTTATGGTCTGGACTCCAGGTCAGAACTTGACCCTCCATGAAAGCATTCACACACAAGCTCAATGCACAGCCTTGGCAAGGGTGCCAAGCCCCCTTTACCACCCCCCAACCCCTCAGGTCTCCTGTCTGCACCCTGTGCACCCCAGGCCTTTGTACTGACTTTCTCTTTGCAGGAAACATCTCTGCCTGGGTTCCTCCTTTGGAATCTTCAAATTACCACTCAAATCCACCGATGAATGGGCACAGTGATTAGGAATTCCATCAAGTGCTTCTTTTATAGGCTTTGAACAGTTTCTCCTAACCAGAGAGTTGCTGCCACGCTGAGAGTTTTATTCTTCTGCTAATACAAATTGCACTGCACCCACCGGTGCCCGGGAAGCAGACACACTGACTTCCACAACATTCACCCAGAGAAAGTGTCCAATCTTTGCTGGGGAACTGAAAAGGGTTCAGCTGCCCACACGGTAACTACTGCTCCTGTAAACAGTTTTGGACTCTGCAGGCAATAACTTTTGGGGAAAATCCCCACTCATGTGAGCTGGGTTTTGGCTCAGATCCCTCTTAAGACTTGCAAGGTGATGTTAATCATCCAGCGTGTTTTAAAGCCTCTGGAAAAATCAGTGCAAGTGCTTTTCCTCCTAAGCTCCTCTCTTGGGTGGGAGATTGGAAGCCTTTGGAAGTTTCTTCCCAAGCCACATGGACTCGTGCCCTAAGACCCTGGGGACTGTCACTCAGGACCGTGAAAATGGCTCCCTCTGCCCGGCCCTGGCTTTCAGGGCCATCTATGAAGTCGTGTCAGGCTGATGGAAAGGCAACCTTTCCTTTGGGTATGACTAGAGCCGAGTATTTCACCCAGAAGGAAGCTGTGGGGGCGAAAACAAATCAATGAAGGTTTTGCAGATAGATATTCTCTGGGCCCGAGTACAATTTACGAAATGCAATGTGCAAAGAAGATAAATCTACTCCCTCTCTCTGCCAAGCTCGAGCAGATTCCTGAATAAAAACAACTCTTTGCAACAGAACCTTAGACTCGGCTCGAAGTGAGTTTCCTCAAAAGGCACAGGGAAAGGGGTGAGGAATTCCTGAAATCCTACAGCAAGTGTCTTAACCCAAGCAGCATTCAGAGTAAAGGGGAGGGGAGACGGAATGGGGACAGGTGTCGGCAGTGTTCTTTCCTCTGGGACGATTGACAGGGAGAAAGTTGTATGGAATGAGTTTTCCGATAACACAGGGGAGCAGCCACACAGCCATGTTCGGATCGAGCGGCAGGTCATCGATTTGAGAAGCAAGTCAAGCCAGGTTATGCCCTTTTCCTTATAACCCAGAGGAAGAGACCCAGCCGGGAGGAGAGAGCTTTTCATGAGCCGGAGGTGAAAGAACCAGGTTTCCCCACTCCTCCAAACCACTTTGGCAGCCCGGTGAAGCCAGGGCCAAAACAAATACATTAGGAGCTACTTCCAGATCTCCCTTCCCCTCCCCTTCCTCTGAAACCCATGAAAACTTGATTTGTCTCAACTAAGCACAAGCTGGAAAATTGGAGAGGAGGAAGAGGGGAAGGGGGAAAGAAAGGGGGGCCAGGCAGCGTCCATGCAGTCAGTGGTATTATTGATTTAGAGCCACACAAGCTTCAGAGTGCCATCGGCAAGGATCATACCTCCGGCTGATCTCGGGGGACATTCTCCAAGATCCATGGCTGGGAGTTAAGGAGAATCTCTAAGCCATCAGGAAGGAGCAGAGCACTGCAGCTCCTCAGAATGATGGACCAGGGCGAGCTTTAATTAACAGGGTCTGATGCCTCTTCTTTTTTGGTAACTGAGCAGATTTAAAGGGCTAGAGTCCCAATTCGAAGGGTGCTGGTGCTGCTCCTGCTGCTGCCGTTGCTGCTGCCGTTGCTGCTCCGGCTGCTGGAGAAGCTTCCTGCAGACTTCTCCTTCCAGCAAGGAGATGGAGCAGTGAGGGTGGAGAAGTGAGGCCGGGGATGTTGGGGCTGCTCAGGCTGCAGGGTTTGAGACAGAACCGCAGGGCTGTGGACCCATGTGCTACCCACCCCCACGGGTACCTACGCCCTGCTCGCTGTCTCCTCGACCAGAGGGAAAGGGCTGGGCGCTGTGGGTGCCTGTGGCTTCAGTGGCACCCTCCCCAGACACAGGGCCAGGTTAGACCCTTGCTGGGCAAAGGGAGAAGTTTGGTCTTGGCTGTGGGCTCCTCTACTGAGAGTACTGCTGTCGTGTAAGCTGGCACACACACGACAGTGTACATGCGCATGATTTCTCTGTATGCACGTGTCCATGCACACACATGTATACACATCTGTATGCACATGCCTGCCCATATACACCTCTGCCAATGCAAAAACCACATGACTGCCCATGCGCACACATCTGCAAAAGTACACGTGTGCCTCACCATGCACATACACATGTCTGCCATGTATACATGTGTCTGCTTGTGTACACTCATTTTTCCATATATACATGTCTGCCCATGCAAAACCATATGACTGCCTACATGCATACATACCTGTCCATGCACATCCATATGTATTCCCATGTACACATGTCTTCCCATGCACACACACATGCCTTCCCATGTATGCATGTCTGCCCTGTGTGTACACAGACCTAATCATATACCCACATCTTCCCATGTACACATACATGCCTGCCTATGTGCACCCTCTTACTTGCTCAGGTACACACACACGTCTATTCATGTACATGCCTGCCTACTTCCCAGACACCCAGACTCAAAGGCACAAGACCTGCAGGAGCCAGGCGCCCTGCCCTCACACCTGTGTTTTATACCAGTGACCTAGCAAAAGAGAGTTGTGACACACAGCATAGCCAGGGAAGACCCTGGGGTAAGGGCCCTGCGTGGGAGAGACAAGCCATGTGGGAAGCTGGCTGCTTCTCTGGCTGCCTTTGACAGAGTGCGGATCTGCATCAGGGGCAGCTCCTACTCAGGACCATCATCCCGGAGACCCTCTCACCACACAGTCTCTTTTCACCTGTCCCCCTTGGGCAGTTGCTGGTCTGTTTGTGACCTCATCTTGGCTGAGGCCTCAGCAGCTCAGCCTCACACTAGCCTGTTGTGCTTGGTGCCCCAAACAATGGAGCTGATTTTTCTGTGACGTTTCTTTAGTCTGTATGTGAGCGCTTTGCATGATATTTTTAACACCTTCTCCTACTAAGCACACAAAATAAGCTCCGACAATCCATGCTCAGTAGCCAGAGGCCCTTAGGTGCATGTCTTGGAGTGAATGTCAGGGTGCTCAGGAGAGAGCTGGGTTTTGGTCTGGGGGTGAACCTCAGACCCTGCCCTGACTCTTCTAAGAGGATGTGTGTGACCCCTTCCCATCTTAAGCCCAGGTTTTTTAATTTGGAAAATGACAGGGTTGGATGAAGTCAGCAATGCTCTTAACAGAAAGGGGAAGGGAGGAAGGAGACATATGGACAGTTAGAAGCATGTTCAATGACCCGAGCACCAAGCCTGACCAAGTCTTCCTGGCTGATGGGGACAGCACATTGCAGAAAACATGTCCTAAAAATTCTTGATTAGCACAGTGCAAGGTCATCTCCAAGAGGCTCAGGGTCAACAAAAAATGGAATGGGGTGGACACAACCTCCTTGATCCCAGCCTCTCCCCTGCAAAATGGATCCTGTATGCAGCCAGCTCAGGCTGGCAAAGTCAGAAAGAGTTGGCACTTTAGGTTCCAGCTGAGCCTTCAGCAAAATCTGAGTCTTCCCAGCAAACCTCTCCCAGTGCCCACTCACCCTCTGCCAACGCCCACCTTCAGGTGCCCAGTTGCCCTCATACCTACTGGCCATAAAAACTTGGTCAGCAAAGAACCTATCAACATCTAGACATCCATTTAATGCAATTTCTCATCCTGCCATCTTCCAGGGAGAGTTGGATTTGCATCTTCTTTCTCCCTTATAGAAAGTGAGCCGTAAAATGGTACGAGGCAGGGCAGACATTAATAGTGTCCACAGATGCACAATCCCAGAACCCCCAACACCTAACGGCCATCTCCAGGTGAGAGGGACTCTGGGGTCAGTAGAGGTTAGCATGGCAGAGAGACACCCAATAGGAACCATGTGACAAGAAAGTGTCTGGAGGGAATTCCAATCACTATTTCTGCTACCTCACCTCCCAGATTCTTGGGTTTCTTCCTGAGTTTTCATTAATAACTTCAAGTCCCTTTTTTTGTATTGTTTTGTTTTTTTTGAGACTGACAACAAGGAGGATCCCCACCTGAGATGAGTCCACTGCCTTCTCTCCAGTTCCTTGGGGCGCAGTCTCCTCACGTGCCCACAGGAACCACCATGATGTCCCCATGGGCTTCTGTGTCCCAGAATGCCAGATCACATCTTTCCTGACTCTCCACACAGGTGCTCAGAGCAGAGCAAGGACCAGGCTGAATTATCGGAATTAAAACGCCATGAATTCAGCTCAGCCTCAGTGATGCGAGCCATTAACACACTGTGCTCCACAGGCTGGGACCCCATGGAAGGCCTGGGTTTGATTCTAGGTCCAACCTGGAGGCCATGTTTGGTGACATATGCCTGTAATCCCAACCACTTGACTGGAGCAGGAGGGCCCTATCTTAAAAAAAAAAAAAAAAAAGGCATGAACTTGGACAGTAACAGAACTAGTCACCTGGAAAGAGACATTTACTCAACTCTCCTGGGACCCCTGGCCATCCTGTGGGCTGGGAAATGGATCTACAGTGCCACCACCAGGAAGAGCCCTCTTCTGACCTCTCAATGTCCAGACAGAAGGGACCAAGGCCTCCAGGGAAGGGGTGTCCCCTCTTCTCCTGCCCACGGTCTACTGTTGCACGGCCTTTGCCCTTCCCTGGTGATTGGCAGGGGAAAATGTCCACCCTCCTCATTGTTATCTGCAGGAGCTTAACTTTAGCTGACTTCCATGAGATAAGCTTATCAGAATCCAACTCAGGAGCCTAATCTCTGATTAAGGTGGGAATGATTTTGTGGGGATTCAAAATTGGCCTGCACCGAAATCTGCTGGCTATTCACTATCACCCCCCAGCTCCAGGTCCCTCACAGAGACTCTGTGTCACAGGACTGGCATCTCCAGACCATACTACCCAGCACCACTGCCTTCTGACTTCCTGATCAGCTCAGTCAAAATGGGAAGAAAAGACTGGATGGTGGGGCAGTGGTAAATGCTCTGTTCTGTGAGGCTGACCCACTCGGGAAGGTTCTGGGTTGAGTCCAGAGACCTCCTTAAACCCAAGAGGCAAGCACGCGCACATGATACAGGGCTGGCGGAGGCTTGAGGTAGACTCAGCATCAAGACCATGTTGGGTTCATTATCTCTCTGTCTCTTTGCTCATGGAAGAAATAAAATAAATAAACCTCTAAAAAATATTAAAGATGGAAAGGTGAGATGGCAAGAAAGCAGCAGAGGATATTTTTCAAGCCCTAATTTTTCTTTGGTACTTCAAATACCAGCCTCACTGTACTCCTTGGAAGTCCAGGACTGGCTTTGCTTCTCATGGAGGGACCAAACGCAGCTGCACCTTGACCCTCAACATGGGAATGCCCGCCACTCCAATCCTGCAGGGGCGACTCTCCCCCAGAGTTTTGATCACACCAGTTCTATCGGGCCCTTCCATAGGCAAAGCCAGGTAGGACCACCTCTTCTTTCTGGTTCCCCCCATCCTGAGAGTGCTCGCTATTCTTGCAATGAGTAATTTCCGGATTATTTCAGCTTCCAATTCCTGCGTAACTAATCCTCTCTATTAAATACCATCTGTCTGAAACATCTAGTACAGTTTTTGTTTTCCTGACTGGACATGAATTTTCCTGGGAGATCCCAAATTGGAGTGTTCCGATAGTTAGGATTGAGCCCTAATCTGCACATTCTGGCACACAGTATATGCACTTTGGAGGATAAATGTCAACATTTACAGATTAAAGAAATTACAAGAGATAATAAAGATTTAAGATCATTCCTCAAGGTGAAGTTCTTTGGCACATTCTTATAGTATAGAGTTGTCTTTTATTATAGCAAATTTATGGATATCAAGAAGAAAAAAATGTTCTCGGTCTAATTTTAGATCTAGTAAATTCAAAATAAAGAATTAGGAGGAACTTAGAAACTTTACTTCAGGAGGATTGGACTAAGTGCCAACATAGCAGAGGACTGTGGATAGTTTATGCCTAACTCTCCTATTCATTAACTAGTTATGTTAGGTGTGTCACATACATGTTAGTTCCTTTTACTAATATTTTGGAGCTCGGACAGTGGCAGTTATTGCAAAATCAAAGGACCTTAATTCATACCTCAACTCATCCCCAACGGGGTCTGTGCTCTGAGAACCATGCAAAGAACATCCATGCTGAAAACAGAAGGGCCCAGGACCAGCAGTTAGCATAATGGCTATGTCGCTGGACTCCCATGTAGTCGACCGCGGTTCGTGTCCTGGACCCGGTGGCTTAAAACTCACGCCAGGCGCGTGTGCGTGCGTGCCCAAGATCCCGAGAGGAGAATGGAGGAGAAGAAATTGCGGCGTGGCCATCCCCCCTGGGGGGTGATTTCTCACTTTCTGTCTCTCTGTCTCTCTCTGTCTGTCTGGTGAGCGCATGCACCCTATAGCAAAAACCTCTCAAAAAAAAACGGGGGGGGGGGGGACCCTGGGAGGAGCCTGGAGAAGGTGCCTGAGGGCAGAAGGCCTAAGGAAGGACTCTAGTATCTTCTAGAGGAGGAGGGAGCTCACCCCATGATGATATGACTTAGAGAGTAGCCTTGGTGGGACATCCACCCACACAGACAAGAGAGCAGCAGGAAGACGCCTGCTTCAAGCAACGCCCTGCCCAGCCAGGCTTTCTGCAAAGGACAGGAAGAGCAACAAAGTGACCATGAAGGCAATGAGCTTTTTGCCCACAGACATCAGACAGAGCCCACTAATCCAGGTCCCGTAATCCAGGTCTCAGCTCAGGCCAGTGATTAGCAAGTCCTCCTCCTTAGGGAAGGGTATCATAGGAAGGGGCTGGCAGGAAGGCCAAAACAAAGACAGCAAAACAAAAGCATTCCCTCTTCTGCAGGCAGAGTCATCATGTGGGGAGAGGGATCAGATGTTCTTGCGGTGCTTTGTATTGTCCTCACCTCCCTGTCTTTCAGCATGCCACGTCGACTCATGTATCTGTGTTGTCAAACGCCAAACCACTGCAAAGGAGAATGAGTGTTTAGAGCAAGAAACTCACGGTGTTGTTACTGGTTCTCACTGCAAGCACTGCAGGTACAGAGGACCTGGAATGTGACAGGTGTTGGTGGCACAATGGGGGAGAGGTTGCTTCAACAGACAGAACAGGCTCTAAGACCCCAATACCAGGCAAGACAAGGGAATGAAGGAGAGGCCAACACTGGCCCTGGAGAGGCACTTTCCTGGTCAGGCTGGAGAGGAAACAGGAAGCCGTCGGCCTCCTGGTGAGGGAGAGAAGAAACTGGCACAGGGCTAAGCTGGGTAGTGACCCGAGATGTCCCTTTATAAGAAGGCCTCCAACTGAATGGGGTAGCTATGAGATCCATTGCCTGGTCTGAGAAAGCAATGAAGTTAACTTGAACAGCATTTATAATTGGAGCACAGTTAAAATATAAAACATTTGTTCCCTGTGGTGTTTGGGATAAAAATCATACTCCACAATCTGCCTTAAAGGCTCTTCATAAGCTGCTGGCACCAAACTACCTTTCACTGCCTTCATCTCCTTCCAGTTCCTGCTAGTACATATGGGCTCCAGTCACACGAAACTACTTGCAAGTCCCGGAAGAGGCCAGCTTATACATCTCCGGGCCTTAACACGCACTGTTCCTCCAGCCCAGAATGCCCTTCCTGGCTGCCCTCTAGAACTCCTACACACCCGTCATAGCTCAACTCCCGGCACACTCGCTCAGAAGCCTTCCTCCAAGGATCACCTTCCCCACTCCCTCTTCTTTCCCCCAGAGACAGGTACCTACCTCCCCTACAGTGGTAACCACAGTGTAGCCATTCTTCCTCTGAGAGGACTGTACCCACTCTAAGGATGCTTTCCCTCTATTCTTACTACCTTGTATAGCATGCTCCCATAACTAATTCTGGTTAAAAAGAATTGATGGAGAGACCAGCAGTTAGCATAATGGCCATGTCACTGAACTCCCATGTAGCCAACCACAGTTCGAGTCCCAGACCGGGTGGCTTAAACTCACGCCAGGCACATGTGCGTGTGTGCCCAAGATCCTGAGAGAATGGAGGAGAAGGGATTGCAGCGTGGCCATCCCCCCAGGGGATGATTTCTCGCTTTCTGTCTCTCTGTCTCTCTCTCTGTCTTTCTGGCGAGCACATGTGCCTTATAGCAAAAACCTCTCCAAAAAAAAAGAATTGATGGATATATTTGCGTATTAATGAGCTAAGCGAGCTTAGCTCCCTGGTGTAAAATGCAAACTTTGTAAAACTCATACCTGTGACGGTCTAACGAAACATCAATAGTCCGTAGCTACAAATGACCTGTACTCAAGGAATGATCTGTTCAATAAGTAAACAGTTACCTGGTCTGTTAGAATAATACCCAAGTAATGATTGATTAGTTTTCTTGTTTTCCTCACACGAGCCAAATTCTCGGGAGTTGTTTCGCAGCATCCCTGCTGCAGACGTGGTCTACACCAGCAGAACTGCAAGAACAAAAGGCCTCGGATGCTATCATTCCTCTACTCTTGCCCAAGAGCTGCTAAACCAAAGGAAAGGTCTGTTTCCCAATCTAACGAAAAGGCATTCCAACATGACAGCACGTCCACGTGTGGACCACGCGCGCGAGATGCTGAGCCACCCGCTTACCAAGACACCAAGTCAAAGTGCCAAGTCTTTCTACCTTTCCCATGAATGTCAAAAGACCCCACCTCATTCTGGAGGGGGAAAGCAGAGAGGAACATCACGTGTGTCCCGCCCCCTGGGTGTGTGTGAATATGTGGGACACGTGTAAATCTCGGGTGAAGCCTTTCCTTGATCTGACATCTTTATGTCCCTCGGTCTGACTTATCATGGTCAACTCTATGGCTATGCTTACCTATGGATGTGGCTTCAGAGGTGCCCCCAAAGAAGTATCACGCCCCTCCTCTCCTGCAGCAGGAGAGAGCTTTTCCTTCCCAAATCACAGTCTGGGCTCAGCTCTGTGACCCCAAAGCCTGAGGTTTCAGAGCATTTGCAAATAGTGGAAACAGTACCCTGCTGTATTCTCTCCAACCGTCCCCACTTCCTCTCTCTCCATTCTCCCCTCCCCTTCCTCCTTCCTTCCCTCTGCTCCTCTCCCTAGGCTGGGAGGTGGCACTGCAGTGCCATAGAATACACTGTGAGGGGGCACGACAGATTCAAAGCATAAACTGGCCCCATGAAGGATAAAAGTGTCACTCATACAAGCCGTTCCCAGAGTGTGGGAACCCTGGGCCTCAGAGCCCTACTAAATCCAGACACAAAGGTGTGAACTGTGCAGACATCTGGCTAACATAGCAGCCGGGAAGGCCAGGAGGTTTCCCCAGGTGAATTTCCTGCAGGTGATGAGCAGCTCAGAAACCGCTTGATGGATAGCCTTGCTCTGCCCACCTGACCTCGGGCACCAGCACAGCTGGCCGTGCAGTCTCAGCCTCTGTGAGTAGAGGCAGCCCAGCGGGGCACTCTGGATAACGCTTATTGTGAACCGGTGTCACTACCCTAAATCAGGCTCCTGTCACTTGGCAAGGCCCTCTACGATGCTCAGAAACTCAGCTTCCTCTCTTTATCTCGGCCCAAGGAGATGCCATACTCAACAATAATGCTGCTGGCATCTAAGAAAACGAATCAGTCAAGATACGCCTGCGGATACAGACACAAGCCGAGGCTCAGGAGAGCAAGGCTGAGCGATGTTCATACCCAGGCATCCAGGCTCCGTGCACAGAAACCCACTGTGAAGAGAGAGGTACAGTCGAGTTGTAAGGTTCTGGGAAAACCTGAGTGTTAAGCAAAGGGCAGCTCTGTCAGGTGTGGACAGCTGCCAGCCATCTCTACCACCAGCTCTGGCCAAGGTCTGGGAGCCAAGCAGGGAGGCTCTGACAGAGAGTGGGGGTGGGGGCTGCCAGGACACCCCAAGCACTCCCTCCCCTCACTCCCCTAACCAAAAGCTCCTGTGTAGCTCACATCAGCCCAAGCACTTGTCAGAGTCCACTCTGTAGTTTGACTCCCTGCATTTGTCTTTATTCTGTGATACAGAGCATGTATGCATGCACGAGAGAAGTGGAGAGAGAGAAAGCTCCCTTGATGGGGTCTAGTCATGCCACGATCCCCTATCCTCAGTCTTCATGCCCCTCAGGGTTCTGGGCACCCATACTTGAACCCAGTGTTTTCAGGCCGACCTGGGGATCCAAGTGCATGGTCAGCCATGTGGCTTCCAGCCTTACAGGACACTGCATTACCACCATGCCACAGCAGCTGAACCCTCAATTTGTTCTTCCCCTGGCCATAGTCTGTGTTGCCTTATACCCAGCTATGCACGCTCATCATAGAAAATTAGAAAGCACAGAGAGATAATCTCCTAAAATGCCACCATCTAGGACCCATCACTGTTGAAGTTTATTTCTATCAGTTGCCAATAACCCAGTGAAAGCTTTACCACCACCATTCCCCATCCCCCCCACATACTGCCTGCTTCTTTACACAACCGTGACTACCACCACCACCCTGATGGCTCTGAGCTCTGATCCTCTCCTCTGCGACCCAGCCTGGTGTGTCCTGTCTACAGAGCCAACAGGGCAGAGACTGGGCCATGGTATACTCAACACCTGCTGAGTACAGGTGGGTAATTTAGGAGCAGATTCAAGATGAGTTCCTCTTCTCTAGGAGACTACCTAGAGAATGGTGGCCCTGCAAGAGGAGAGACCTACTTGTAGCTTCTATACCTTGGTTCGACCGTGATTGTGCCACTCCCTGGCTCTGCACTTGCTGTACACAACCTTCCTCTATCCAGGCCATGCAGCCCACCCAGAAACCCTTCCTTTTGCCTCTCTGCTATTCAGATCCCACTGTCCATCCATGTTCAGTGTCGGTTCCACATGTTTTATCTTTTTTTTTAAAAAAAAAAAAAGAATTATTTAATTTTATTATTATTATTATTTAATTTTGACCAGAGAAAGAGAGACAGAGAAGAAATGTGAGAAAGCAAGGTCCAGGACTTGAACTGCAATCAGCCATGTGGGAGTCCAGCACCTTAACCACCATGCCACCCGTTGGTCCCCACATGTTTTTATCTTCTCACCAATAATTATTACCATAATAACAATAACACCAGTGTTTAGTACCTAGCACATATGCTAGGTGGAGTCATTAATTCTTGCATCCATGGTATGAGATAGGTACTGTAGTCTCCACTTTTCAGATGTGGAAGCTGAGGCTCGCAGAGCCCGAATGACCTGCATTTTAAATATCGATTCTTTTCTGGGACTAATGTTGTAGGAGACACCATCCACACAGAATACAGCCATACCCCTTGAGGTTGTGCAGCATGACAGCCTGACTACTTAAAGAAATTAGTTTCTTCCTCAGTGCAGAACTAGAATACACTGGCTTTGAGCATTGATACTCATGTGACTTCAAAGCTTGGGTTCACCTTTTCCCTCTTGATGCCTCTTGATAATAAGAACCACTCCCTTGAATTCAAGTTCTAGGGACCAGCAGTTAGTGTAATGGCTATGTCGCTGGACTCCCATGTAGTCAACCGCGGTTCGAGTCCCGAACCCGGTGGCTTAAACTCACGCCGGGCACGTGTGTGCATGCCCAATATCCCGAGAGGAGAATGGAGGAGAAGGGATTGCAGCGTGACCATCCCCCCTGGGAGGTGATTTCTCGCTTTCTGTCTCTCTATCTCTCTGGCGAGCGCATGCGCCCTACAGCAAAAACTTCAAAAAAAAAAAAAAAAAGTTAATTCAAGTTCTAATGGTGACCAAATAGCAATACTAGGATTGGAATTTACCCAAGGGCTGTCCACTTCTAAAGCTCCCTTCATGCCAATCCCATATGCTCCTCTTGCCCTCTGTTCCATGTGGCCAAGGTTCCACCAAGCCCTGCAGCTAAACCTTTGTTAGAGTGGTTGAGCCCTCCTGAGATCCACTCTGAGCTCTCGGGTTTCAGCCGCTCTAGGTAATAGTGTGACCTGAGCAACCCCAGCTTGAGTAAAGTTGAAGCAATATTCCCAGTTCTCCTCCTCAGTCACAGGAGGAACTTGTCCTGTCAAGAGGGCTGATGGGACCCACTTGGATTCTTAAGTTTTAGACCTTGGGACAGATGCCATCAAGTAGCAAAGGTGCTGAAAGCAGAAACCACCAGGGTAGAATTCAACCTAGACTTGACAATCTCCTGGACAGAAATCAGAGGATGCCACATATGCCAACCCCCATGGCTTTCCCAGAACATCCAGTCTCTTAATGTGCCCAGGCTCAGCCTCAAGCCCCAAAGGAACACCCACAAATACTCTCACCCCAGCTAAGGCTTTAGAGTCCAGTCTATCAAACCCAAATGTCCTAGACAAAGCACAGGAGGGCATCTCAGATGTCTCTCTCTGGTCTCTCCAGAGCTTGAGAGAAGGAAAGATTTCAGGGGCAGGGGGCAGCTGGACACACTCCTGAATAACTTTCATTTGCTCTTCCTGGCTCAATGCAGACATCACCTCATCCAGGGAGCCTTCCTTCACGTACAAGGTCAGGTTGCCATTCCCTGTGTTCTCAAAGTCTCTCGTACTGCCTATATGACTTAACACACCATAGTGTAAAACTCTCACGGATCTCTCTGCCCCCCAAATGTGTGCTAGCTTGTGTGCTTTTGACCTTAGGGGCCATGTCTTTCTTGCCCCTAGAACAAGCTATGGATGAGCATCTGCAAATGCCCAGGGCACCCCAATCTCAAACTTGAGCTTTAAGATGTGGCATGTGTCTATTTGTACCAAGATTAACATCTTTCCACTCATCTTCACTCCTAATTGCTACAGCCAGGGGAAATGAGAAGTGGGAATTGAAAACAGAGTTCTCCAAGGCCAGACCAAGAGAAGAGGGTTTTGTAATGTCACATCAAAGTCAAGACAGAGACAGACACTCTTCCAGCATAATAAAGTACAAAAATTATGCTAGCAGGAAGACATGAATCTTACATATGGGTCATTGAGGTCTGTGGGCAGGAGATTAACACTCACATTTTAAGATGCCTGATTGGTTATTTCAGATGATTTGGGACGATCATAGAGAAAAAGAAAGAAAAAGAAAGCTCCCACCCAGAGTGCAGAGTCCTCTCCTCTTCTTATACTTCCAGGCTCTGAGTCTCCCTTTCACTCTGAGCAGCAATAAAATGAATGACTCTAATATGGATGAGGTCTGTGGACATCCCAACCAGGAGAATTACCTAAACTTTGGAGAAGAGGAAAGCAATATAAAGGAGAATAGGATGAGTAATGAAGTCCAAGCAGGATATCTGGTTACACAAGAGGACAGCCATGTGGGGGGCAGTACCCTAAAGCAAGAAAACCCATGCTAGGGATGCTGCAAGGGTTTAAGCTAATTAGATGAAGACCACAATGCCCACTCGTTGGCCCACTGCCCACCCTTTTCCTGTATAGTTTAGGTTCTATCACAGGGACCTGGACTGGAGAACAGATCGAAGTTTCCTGAAGTCGTGTGTGTGTATGTTTGTGTGTGTGTGTGTGTATGTTTGTGTGTGTGTCCATGCATGCATATGCACTCACACGTGAACAGGTACTTGCCTGGCAGAGTAAGAAAAGGGACTAGCCCTCTTTCCCAGGTCAATAGCAGGCACTCAAAACACCTGTAGGGTCATGGCGATAAGTGGACCCTAGAGGAAAATCCCAGCCACAAAGGGGTCCACAGCCTAGTGCATATGGGGAACCAAGAGGTCATAAGATATTTACCATAGTGGGTAGAAAATGCTATGTAGGAAGTATGGGATGTTTTGAGGGCACAGAGACTAGGCATTTGAGGGTTTAGGAAGGCTTTCTGGAGGAGGTGATGTCCATGTTGAGCTCTGAAGATCAAGGAGAAGTTAACTAGAAACAGATCCCAGGACTATCCCTCTCAATTGCCCCGGAGAAGAACTGCAGACCCCTTGAAAGTCTAAGATAAGGAGACCAGCACTGGGTCACCCAGACCTGAGATACATAGAGACAGTTTATTACCTGTGTGAGTCCCAGTGTTCTCGGGCTCCTCTCACTTACCTGTGTTTCTGGCAGATTCCAAGCCTCTTCCCTGGAGCTACCAAGGGGTCCCAATCTTGCTAGCAGAGCTGACAAGGCAATTTGAAGAGTCGGCACCACTGGGGGGCCCCACACTAGAGCCTTCAGGTCTGGCCCATGGAGCCCATTAAAAGCACGCCCAACCCCAGCTAGGCTGCCTGCTTAGACTGCAAGAGGGAGAATGTTCTGTGAGCTCCCTGGAGCCCAGCCAGACCTCCCTGCCAGGCAGGTGGAGGAGGAGCCAGAGAGAGCCTCATAAAACCTCCAGAGGAGCAGATTAACTCCAGAGAAGCCATAGAAGCAGCTAGTTGAGGGCAACCTGAGGCCCAGGGCAGAATCTTTTTCCCTCTGCTAGTTCTCAGGATAAACTCCTGGTCAACTTGGACTACCTGGACCTCCTCCCGTTCCCCAGCAATATACCCTGGGCAGAGTCCTCTGCTATGGAACTGTCTTTTGTCTTGCTTTAATCTTTTTGATATTTATTTCTTTTAGGTTTTTACCCTAAGCCGTGTGTGACTGCCTAAGAGAGACAGAAAGAGAGGGAAAGTGAGAAATCAACCCCCAGGGGACATGACCCCTCAGCAATCTCTCCTCCTCCATTCTTCTCTCCAGATTTTGTGCACACATGCCCACGTGCCTAGCATGTTTTTCAAGCCACCATGTCCAAGACTCAAACTGTGCCGTCGATCATGTGGGATGCAGGCCTTAACCACCACACCACCTACTGGCCCACTTCAATTTTTTTTTTTACATTTTTTAATTGAGGTAAAATTTATATCACACAAAATTGACCTATTTATAGCAGACAAATCAGTGCCTTTTGTACATCCACAATGTTGTGCAACTGCCACCTTTATCTAGTTGTGAAACATTTCATCACCACATAAGAAACTCAACCCAGTAAGTAGTCACTCTCCATTCCCTATACCCTCAGCCCTTGACAGCCACCCAATTTGCATTCTGTCTGTATAGATTTACCTATTCTGGATATTTCATAGAAATGGGATCATTATATGTACTTTTTAAAATTTTATTTATTTATTTATTTTAATTTGACCAGAAAGAGACACAGAGAGAGACGGGGAAAGTGAAAAAGTAAGCTACCAGGTCCGGGACTCAAACTGTGGTTGGCCATGTGGGAGGGTCCAGCACCTTAACCACCACGCCACCTGCTGGTCCCCTATGTGACATTTCATGACTGGCGTTTTTCATTTAGCATAATATTTTCAACATTCATCTATGTTAACTGCATGTATTAGTACTTCATTCCTTTTAATGGATGAATAATGGCTCATCATGGTATGTGTTTGTGTGTGTGTATCATATATGGGATATATATATGTATATAACAAAATTTGTTTATCCATTTATGTGTTAATGGACATTTACATTGTTTTCAGTTTTGGGTCATTATGAATAGCATTGCTATGAATGTTTGTGTACGTGTATTTAAGTACTTGCTTTCATTTTAATTCTTTGGAGGTGTGTACTTATGAATAGAATTGCTGGGTCATATGATAATTCCATATTTAACTTTTTTTTGATAGAGATTTTTGCTATAGGGTGCATATGCTCACCAGAAAGGCAGAGAGAAACAGAGAGACAGAAAGCAAGGAATCACCACCTGGGGGGATGGCCATGCCATAATCCCTTCTCCTCCATTCTTCCCTCAAGATCTTGGGCACATACACACATATGCGCCTGGCATGAGTTTAATCCACCTGCTCTGGGACTTGAATTGCGGTCGACTATGCAGGGTCCAGTGACAGAACCATTACGCCATCTGCTGGTCCCTGTATTTAACTTTCTGAGGCACCACCAAACTGCACTCTACAGTAGTTAGACCTTTTACATTCCCATCAACAATGTACTGAGTTCCAGTTTCTCTACATTCTCACCAGCACATGCTATCATTTTCTTAAAAAACCATCATAGCAGCTATGAAGATGTATCTCACTGGAGTTTGATTTGCATTTCTTTAATGAATCATGATGATGAGCATCCTTTCATGAGCTTGTTGACAACTTGCTATCTTCTTTAGAGAAATGCCTATTCAAGTCTTTTGCCCATTTTTCAATTGGGTTTTGTTTCGTTGTTGAATTATAAGAGGATTTTGTATATTCTGGTTATTAGACTCTTACCAGATAAATTATTTGTAAACATTTTCTCCCATTTTATGGTTGTCTTTTCACTTCCTTGATAATACCCTTTGATGCACTAAAGTTTTAATTGTGATAAAATCCAATTATCTATTTTTCTATGGTTACTTGTGCTTCAAGTGTCTTATCTAAGAACTCATTGGTCATGAATATTTATCCTTACATTTTTTTTCTCAGAATCTTATGGTTTTGCTCTTATACTTAGGGATTTGATACGTTTCAAATTAATTCTTTTATACGGTCTAACATAGGAGCCCAGCTGCATTCCTTCTCATACGAATATGAGAAATAAGGTTGTTCCAGGATCATTTGTTAAAGAAACTACAATTTCTCCATTGCACAGTCCTGACACCCTTGACAAAAATCAATTATCCATAAAAGAGTGGGTTTATTTCTGTTCCCTCAATTTTGTTCTATCAATAAAGCTACCTAGCATATGCCACTACCACACTGTTTTGATTATTACAGCTCTGTAATAAGTTTTGAAATCTCCTTCTTTAATTTTGCCTGAATGAGGAGGTAACTTGAATCAGTTCTTTTATGTTTTTAAAAGGTTTTTGCTATAGGGCACATGCACTCATCAGAGAGAGAGAGAGACAGAGACAGTGAGAGGGAAAATGGGAAATTGTCTCATGGGGGGCGGGGGGGATGGCCATGTTGCAATCCCTTCTCTTCCATTTTCCTATTATAATTTTGGGCATGTATGCACATGCACCAGGCATGATTTTCAAGCCACCAGGTCCAGGGCTCAAACTGCAGTCAATTATGGGGAAGTCCAGCACCTTAACTACCACATCATCTTCTGGCCACAAATCAGCTCTCTTCTTAACTGGATACCTCATAAAGAGCCCCCTTACTCACAACTACCCCTTGAAATTGTGACTTATACTCCAGATTCTGAAGTCAGGCTAAGAGGGAGGTAGCAGTGAAGAACCTGTGTAACTCCCTTCTTCTGTTCTCCATACAAAGCAGGGTACATAATGCAGTGAGGAGAACTCACTGGCATTGCAAGCCCAACTTAGAAGCCTACCAGCCATGTAGTCTTGAGCAACTTATCCTCTCTCACTCTCACTTTTGTCATGTAAAAAATGGGTTGTTGTAAGAACTATACTATACTTACTGCTGAGTGAAGCAAGCCATGCTGTGAAGGAGAGGCATTGTATGTCCCCACTTAATATATACCGAGTGTCTGCACTCTATGACTGAAACTAATTGACTAAAGGATATAGAATAACAGTATATAGATGTAAATACCAGATATAGTGTGTGTGAAAGAGGAAGGTCTGAGGAAAGACATTTGGGGGAGGGACAGGGAGGCAAATCATTAATGGCACAAAGAGGTGTGGTATTATCTGTTGAAGATATTTTGTAGTTTTATCAACAGTACTAGGGAGAAATGTCCACCTGTTGAAATATCCATTTTGTAAGACAAATAATAATGTGATTGAATGTATGGAAGAAAATGAAATGAAAAAATTTTTTTAAATAAGAGGAAAAAAATTAAAAAAATAAAAAAGAACTATACTATAATAATGCACATAAATCCTAGACATCCTCCAATAATGTACATCTGACCTAGAAGAGCTCTTCAATAGGGCAAAATGGCACTGGAAAATGGTCACAGAAACGAGCTAGCCTGACCACCCCAAGATCAGATATACCTTACTCTGGGAGGGAGTGAATTGGAGATGTATCTCTTCTTTTAATCTGTGTCAGGTACAAACAAAGGCCAGGCAGTAGAAGACACAATTAGTCTTTTGTATGCCCTTACTTTCTTTGCCATGAAATAGTTACTTAAAAAAAAAAAAAGTGTTATACATGTTATATGGGCTAAACAATGGTCAATAAAGCTTTCCATGGTTAAAAAAAAAAAAATGTGTTGTTAGCAGAAGCAGAACAGTGAGTAGGGAAAGCAAATCCATATCAGAATGAGGGTCTGTTTTAGGAGTAACCAATCACTGTTCTCTCCTTGATGGAAGGGATCCAATACAATTAATCATCCTACATTTCTGCTAAAGAAGCAGGCAAGTCAGAGCTTACAGAGTTTTCTAACTGCTCCCCAGAGTTCCTTTTGTGTGACACACTCTAAATGTTCAAGTGTGTTCCTAGGTTGAGACAGACATATTTAATTGGCATTTCCTTTGCAGAAGGAGCACATAGAGGACCTGGAACCATTTGGTGCTACAGAGTAACTTGCCTCAGCTAAGAGTTGCAGAGGTTAGTCAGCTTCATTGGGTCCTCAGCATTGAGGGGAGCAAGCCCATCCCCTTTCAGGGCATGGGATGCACCTGTACTGCTTCTCAAGGCTAGGTGTCTCTGCACCCCCTTCACCAACTGGACTCTACGTGGTCCCTCTTTTGTGGGTCACTTTTTTCCAAGTTGAAATGTATCCTAGTGCATTGGACTGGATGAGTCTGCCTCCAGCTGCTTGGGTGACAGAGGAAGCTTATTCCTGAGCTTATCTCCGGAGAGGAGCTGATATATCAAGTGAGAAAATTTCCCAAAGGAGCTAAATGTTAATAAATAAGATACTGGTCTACCACATGGCATGTTCTAATGGAGTTCTACTTGGTCCTGGTAGAGAGAATGCTGTTCCTCTACTCTCAACTCCACCACAGTGATGACAGGAGGAACACGTATCAAGATGGGGTAGTACCTTCTTAACCATAGTCACAGAAGCCTTCCCAACCAGGGTCTCTGTCCCTGAGCCAGGCATTTGCTTGGCAATACATCTTTGTTGAGCAAGTGAATGAATTTGTGGACAAATGAAGCAATGTAGACAGATCTTAGTTGCCTCAGGCAAGATATCTGGTCTATCTGGGACTGAACCTTGATATTCCCTCTATTCCTGAGCTGAAGTCTCAGCTGTCCCCAGTCCATTGGCTGACTCTCAAAGGTGGAGTTTCCACCTTGTTTTTAATTCCCCACTAGAACATGAATTCCTATAGCCAAACACCCTTGATAGCCCTCCTCCAAGAGACTAAACCTATTGGAAATTGCTATCCCAGAGGTTGCCCAGCTCTTGGCTCAAATTCTTTCCTCAACAGATTTACATCTTGCAGGGAGTGAGGGGAGGGCACTGCTGCTGCTGCTGCTGCTGCTATGACCTTGGTATTACCGTCTGCAGAGACCTGCTTGTCCCATCTGCTGAAGTAGAGTCCTTGCTGGCCACAACCAAACCCATGTGCCCACTTAATTGTTTCAGATCCCTGCCTCTGAGGCTGCCCAGCATGTGTCTGCTGTTCCTTGCCATCAACCAAAGCTACCAAGGCCCCAGGGTGCCCATCTAAGTCTTCATACTCCCTACTTTCATTCAAGGCAAACTTCCCAACTTCCTCCCATACCTCTTGGCCCCCTCTTAGCTAGGTTTCCCATGGCTAAGATTAAGAAATGGCTTCAGGCTTTCTGGTTCCATCACTCACTCTTTCACAGTGAATTTTTTATAGAAATATTGGCATCAAAGTATGACTTTCAAAAAGTTAATAACATGACTCTCGTGCGAATATAGAACGAACACATGCCAAAGATTTATTATACTTATTAATGAAAGAACCAGAGTCGGGTAAAGCAGTTTTAAAAGTTAATAAGTAAAGCTGACTCAAAAAGCATTTGAGAAACTGAGTTTTCATAGGTTTTTGAATAAAGAATGTTGTAATAAAGTTGTGAGGTTAGATACAAAACTAGTTAATGTCCTTATAGGGCAATAAGACCATAACATTTGAAGCTACCTCTTCTACCAGAAAGAAAGCAATTGTATTGCCACCAGGAAAAAAAAAAAATCACCAAGTTAACATGTAACTCTACAATGTCTAGGCTTTTCATCAATGATGAATAATGAGTCAAAAAAGGTACACTCCCTTATGATTAAGTAATCCTTGGGGGGTTTGTTAAACAATGCCCCTGTGTGACATTGAAAGAAGCTATAGTTCTTTCTTTGCCTTATTTTCATGATTTAGATTGTTTTTTTCTTAACTCCATGGAAGAATTGTGCAGCCAGGCTGCCAGGGAAAAGTCTCTAAGACACAGACCTGCAATAAAATCTTCCAGTGGCACCCCATTGTTCCCAAAGAGATGGCTGATGCCAACTCTTGGGCAGGACAAAGTCCTACCGGCATTGAGCCTTTTTGCAGCCCACTTTTGCCATTTCTGCTCATGGACACAGCTCTCTGTCCTGTGCTGTCCCTTGAGCACATTGGCCTCTTCCATCCCTGACTTTGCTGAAGCCTCATAATTCCCTGAACCTAAAATGTCCTTCCCCTAATTGTTCATCAGATGACTTCATGACACTCCCAAAGGTATTTTCTTTACAAATCCTTCCTTCACTCCCCTAAACCTATCCCCAGTACAGCATCTATAGCAGCAATGATAGCAATACTATTAATGACTGGGGTCTTAATACACAGCAGTCTTTGTGCTGAATCATTTCTCAATTTAGCCCACTTAAACATTTCAATGGGACTGGTCTTGTAATACAATGATGAAGCATTGTGTATAGAAAGCTGGATCCCACATGTCAACCATGGTTCAAATCTCAGTCCCAGTGGTTTGAAAAATACTCTCAGCATGTATATGTGCATGCCCAAAACAATGACAGGACGGAAAAATGGAGGAAAAGGAATTGCAGCTGCAGTGTGGGTGGGTGGGATCTCTCGCTCTCTCTCTCTCTGACAAGCGCATACAACTTGTGTGTGTGGGGGGGGTAGTCTTTTAACAAAGCTTAAACAAAGAAATTCATCCTATTTTCCATGTAAAGAAAGTGAAGTTCAGAGCTATGAGCTTGTTTTCCAAAGATCACACAGCTGGCAGGTGATTTTTCCAATCCATACCGTATTTGTTTCTCTATAATGTTTTACTTTTCACACTGCTCTGTGCACATTTTCATGAATTCCCTGGGGAAATTAGTTTCATGGCATATGCCCCTTTGACAGAATGCCCAAGACTATTTGAAAATTAGACAAGCCTGGCTCCCATGGAGAGATATTAAAGACGTAGAAAAGCATTTATTGTGTAAATGGTTGATGGCCCCTGGGACTTCTGAGGTGACCTCAGCTGGCAAAGCCTAGCCCGCGGGCGAAGTGTAGTGGTGTGAGTCACTTCCTGACAGATCTCTCAGGGACTCCGAGATACTGGAATTCTACTGGACATGCCCACATCATAGCTCAGCCTGAGCCTGCTAGCATCCTGGGGGCTTGCACAACACTCTCAGCTTTCAAATGCTATCAGCCTGTAGCATTCAAGGCTGTTTTATTTTTCAGCTCGTTTTCAGACTATAGGTTCATTCATTCATTCATTCATTCCACACAAAGGTACTGAACATTTGCCATGTGCCAGACACTGTATGGGGTGCTAAAGGTGGGGAAGGTTAGCAAATCAGGCAAGGGTAGTCTGCTGCTGGAGGTTATGTTGTTCTTCCCGCCCCCCGCCCTTGATTTTTTGTTTTGTTTTGTTTTGTTTTGTTTTGTTTTGTTTTGTGAGCAAGAGCATGCCATGGGAAAAGGGAAGAGAGAGAGAGAGAGAGAGAGAGAGAGAGAGAGAGAGAGAAGTATTTTGCAGAGTCTCACCTCTCACCATGGTGATCGTCCTTCCCTAGGCTCTCTCTCAGCTAAGACCATGAATATGTGCCACCACTTCTGGCCTCTTTTAGATAAGGGTCAGAACAAAACCCTGACTTCTCATGTGGCCTCGACCACCACACAGCAGTATCCTCCCACCACCCTGGCTGGGCCTGAAGATTATATTCTACCGCAGGGAGAAAGCAGCCAAAGAAATACATGCATAAACGTGAAATTAGAGTTGGAAGAAGTGCTGTAAAGAAAAGGTGCATGTCCTGAGAATGTGGAAGAGAAATCTCTTGGGTCATCAGAAAAGTCATGATGTATTTTTCTATGAAAAAAATGTATCATGCTTTTCCGACGGCCCAGTACTTAGCTGAGTCCTGAAAGATAGCATTTTTTAAGATTAGACTGACTGAAGAATAAGTTGAAGCTGAGGGACAGGACGGAGGCACATGAAATGGCCAGTCACAGGCGAGTTGAAGAAGACCTTGTGGATATGCTGGAGCCCACCTTCTTTCTCTTTTCATGTCTTGCTGAGAGTCACCTTTGAGTCCACTAGTTCCTCTCAGGATAGCATGTCCTTATTCTCCAAAAGCTCCTCTAGCTACCATAATTCCTCTATGACAATGGAGTTCACAACACACTTTTCTTACACTCCTACCTTACCCATTTTTTCCTAAGCCCCACTAAGACAGAGGCCACATGGTATTCTTTGTATCCACAGGACTGAGCATATGGCCTAGGTCAGAATAGCCATGCAGTAAATGAATGAAGGAAAACACATGATGACAGCACAACTCTGGGACACCTTTAACCAGGACATTTCACAGGCAGCCCAGCCATTCTAGGTAAATGCATCCCAATGTAAATATCAAGACCAGATGACATCTCAGAGCCTAATGAGCGGTGACTGTATTTATTTATTTATTTTTAATTTGCTATTTGCTATAGGTGTGTGCACTCACGGGAGGGAGGCGAGTGAGAAAGCACCACCCAAGGGGGAAAGCTACCTCTCCACGCCTTTTCCACCTTCCTCTCAGGATTTCAGGCACGCACACACACACAAGTCCAGCATGTTTCTCAAGTCACTGGGTCTGGCACTCAAACTGCAAAGTCATCCCTGGGGGATCCAGCTGCCTTAACAGCCACACCACCAGCTGATCCAGTGGTGTCTTTAAATGACCATCTACTGGGAAGTTGGATGGTGGCCAAACAGTCCAGTGAAGCTGGTCCACTCAGGAATGCTCTGGATTCATGAATGGAGACCTCCCTTATGTCAAGCATGTGACCCAGGCTGGCTAAGGCTGGGGTGGATCCCTGAGTGAAGATTCTGTTGAGGGTTCTGTCTCTCTGTCCCTGCCTCCTCTTGATCTCTCTCATGGAATGAATAAATATATATATATGACTGTCCCACCACTGATTTCCCTGAGAACCTCAGTGTCCTGTCACCCTGTTGTGCAGAGATGAACTATGAGTGTATCCTAAATAATTGGATTCCAAAAATAAGTCAACATTGCCAAATAATCTAGTTAAAATAATAAATTATAGAAGGTGCATTGTAGTTTTAACCTGCATGACCCTAAAGTCTAATGTATTGGTCACTTTCTCACAAATTTATTTGCCATCCCTTTGCCCACTGCCATCCTTGGGTTCATAATCATTTTAATGGGTTGTTAAATGTTATTAGATTCTATTGAGTGGAGAAAGCAACCAAACTTATCCCAACTGTAAGTTCACATTTATGCATATTATTGAGTCTTAAAAGTTGTTTTATGTATTATTGTAGCACCATTTATTGAATAGACTAGCCACTCTCTGCCGAATTGTCCTGGTAAGTGTGGTGTATTTATACCCTTTCTATTCCATTCCATTGACTTGTTTGTCTATTTCTATACCAAAGTACATTATCTTAATTATTGTAGCTTTACAATAAGCCTTAAAATCAGATAACGTTATTATAGTTTTCCAACTTTGTATGACATTATTTCTTCATTAGATGTTTAGTAGAATTGACCAGTGAACATATTTAGGCCTGGTATTTTCTTTGTGTGAATATTTTAAAGAACAAATTCAATTTCATCAGCAACTATAAAGTTTTCAGATTATATATTTCTTCTTAAATGTGCTTTGATAGTTTGTGTCTTTCATGGAAGTTGTGTCTCATTTACATTGCAAATTCATTGGCAAAAAGAATTTTTCATATTTCTTATCATTCACATACTGCATATAGATTCTCTAATGATGTCACCCCTCTCATTCTTGGTTTTGGTAATACGTATCTTTTCTCTTTTTCTCCTACTATGTCTGGCTAAATGTCTATCAATTTTATTGACATTATTAAAAAACTAACTTGATTTCATTGGTACTCTCTACTGTGTTTCTGTTCTCTATTATACTGTTTTTCACTCTGATATTATTTCCTTTTCACATTCTTTCTAATGTAATATTTTTGGGGGACCAGCAGATGGCATAAAGGTTATGTCACTGGACTCCCATGTAGTCAGCCATGGTTTGAGTCCCAGACCCAGAAGCTTAAAACTCACACCAGGCATAAGTACATGCTTGCCCAAATCCCAAGAGGAGAATGGAGGCGTGGCCATCCCCCCGGGGGGTGATTTCTCACTTTCTGACTCTCTGTCTCTGTCTCTCCAGTGAGTGCACATGCTCTATGGCAAAAATCTCTCTAGAAAAAAAAAATAGATTTTTTCATGAGAGTGAAACATGATGAGAGAGAGAGAAAGATAGGCACTCTCCACAGGATCTTCCACCACAGCTACCCACCCTACCAAAGCCTCCTCAGGCAGCCAGGATCGTATGTGTACCAGCCTGTACAGTTCAACTGCAGACAGAAACAACAGTTTCCATACGGGTGCAGCTTCACTGGAGCGGCACACTACCACAATGCCACCGAACCAGTCTTCTTTTCTTTCTTTATTTTGGGTTTATTTTGCTCATTTTATAATGCTTCAAGGTAGAACTTTACATTATTGATTTAATATATTTCTTCTCAAATATGTGTTAAGTGTCTCTCTAAATGCTATTTTCATGACATCCCACAAAATTTGATGTGTTGCATTTTGATCTTCATTCAATTCTGAACACTAACCTTTTTTAATTTTTTTTTACATCTATTCTAATCTAAATGCTTCCTAATTTCACTTTTGATTCTTCTTTGACCCATGGATTATTTTAAAGTGCGTTATTTGGTTTCCAAATATTTAGAGATTTCAGGAGCTCTTTCTGTTACCGATTTATAATGTAGCTGAACTCTAATTTGATTCCATTGTGGTCATAGCTACATTACGATGGTTTGGCTACTTTGAAATTTATTAAGACTTGTGTATTCTATAAATGTCATTTAAATAAACTCAATTGATAATGTTATTCAAATTTTCGATACATTTATTAATTTTCTGTCTGTACAGTTTCTGAAATATTGATATAGGGATATGGAAAATGTCAACTATAATTGTGGGTATGTCTATTTCTTCTTGCAGTTATATCAGTTTCTGTTTCAGATATTTTGAAGCTTTGTTATAAGCAGCATAAATATTTATGATCATATGTCCTCTTGATGAGTCAACGTCTTTATTATTGTGAAATCAACTTTTTTCATCTCTTTACTGTTCTAACCATTTTAGAGTTGTTATCCCACGGCCCTCTCACCTACTTTGTCCCTGAAAAGAAATCCACTGTCATCCATATTTTGTTCTTTTATGTACAATGTCTTTTTATTCTGACCACTTTGTAAAAAGAATTATTTAATTTTATTTATGACGATGATGATGATCTGCCCAGAGAGAAAAAGTGAGAAAGAAAGCCACCAGGTCCAAGATTCAAACTGTGGTTGACCATGTGTGAGTCCAGAACTTTAACTACCATGCCACCTGCCAACCCCCTGACCACATTTTTTTAATTTTTATTTTTTCACTTTTTATTTTCTATTAGGGCACATGTGCTTGCCAGAGAGAGAGGGCAGGAAAGTGAGAAAGCACTTTCCATGGGGCATAGCCATGCCACAAGCCCTTATCCTATTTCTTCCTCTTGTAAGGATTTTGAGCACTCACATGTGCTTGGTGTGTTTTTTAAGCCATTGAGTCTGGGACTCAAACCACACAGTCAACCATGTAGGATCCAGCTGCTTTAACCACCATGCCACCTGGCTGGCCCCAGTGCTCTGTTCCTTTTTTCCTCTCTTTTCTTTCTGTGGTCCATTTTGGATAATATCTTCAAGTTCACTAATCTTTTGTTTGGTGATGTCTAGTCTGTCATTAATCTTATCCAAGGTATTCTTCATGTCTCTTCGTAACTGGTTATGTAGAATGTAGTTAAATATTTGCTTCAGTGTCCTCTAATTCTAACATTTTTGTCAGCTCTGAATTGGTTATCATTACTTTTTCTTATTATACGTCATTTTTCTGTTTCTTTGTATGATTGGTATTTTTAATTGGATGCTAGACATCATGAATTTTATCTTGATGTGTATTGACTATATTTTAATTATTATAAATATTCTCTTTTTAGAATTATTTTAATTTAATTTAATTTATTCATTTATTTTATTTTAATTTGACCAGAGAGAGAGAAAGTGAGAAGGCTAGCTGCCAGATCCAGGACTTGAACCGTGGTCAGCCATGTGGGGAGTGTCCAGTGCCTTAATCACCACGCCACCTGCTGGTCCCCATTATAAATATTCTTAAGGGGTTTTTTCTGGAACACAGCTATTTGGAAATAGTTTTATCAAGTAGAGTCTTGATTTTAAGACTTCCTAAGTGAGACCAGAACAATGATTAATCCAAAGTTAATTGTTTTCTTAATGAGGAAATATCTTCTGTGAACCTTCCCCTCTGTCCCATGAATCATTGAGGCTTTATATTCTGAGTGTTGGAACAGGCGCTATTCCTAGCCCTGTGTACAACAAGCACTCTAATCCTTTCAGGTGGTTCTTTTCCCAGCTTTAAGTACTTTCCTTACATCAGTGCGGTAATATTAAGCTGAATCTTGAGGGCTGCCATCTGCAGATATTAGGATTCCTGTGTGCAGCTTTGTTCTCACTGGTGCTTGGTCCTTTGAATTCTAGTTACTTTTATCTCCCTAGAATGTCAGCTACCTTTCTTCAACTCGAGAAGTCTTCTTAGTTTTGCTTGGATTTCCTGTCCTACAACACTGCCTGAATCCTCTTTCAAGGGAGGAAAGCTTACCTCATGTGCTTTTCATCTCTTAAGGATAACTGTCCTTTTTGGGGTCTGATGTCCAGTGTTTTTAAAGTGTTTTTTTTAATATGTTTTGTCTAAATTTAGATGTTCAAGTCTGGGTAGTAAATCTGGTCCTTCTTACTCCACCTTGACCAGAGCAAACCATCTATACTTTCCTAGGAAGGTACAGAAGTGGGAGAAAAATGGGTGGCTTTATACTTGGCCTACAAAACAGGAAAATGGCCCATATTCTTTTTAAGAATTAAAAAAAATGCCACCAATTTATTTTTTAAGAATTATGCATTTAGGGACCAGCAGTTGGCATAATGGTTATGTCGCTGGACTCCCACATAGTCGACCACGGTTCGAGTCCCAGACACAGTAGCTTAAAACTCACACCAGGTGCGTGTGCATGTGTGCCCAAGATCCCAAGTGGAGAATGGAGAAGGGATTGCCATGTGGCCATCCCCCCTGGGGGGGGGGGGGGGCGCGATTTCTTGCTTTCTGTCTCTCTGTCTCTCTCTTTCTGAAGAGTGCATGTGCCCTATAGCTAAAACCTCTAAAAAAAAAATTATGTATTTAATGTTATTTGTTATTATTATTTTTTAATTTGACCAGAGAGAGAAAGGGAAAGCGAGAAAGCAAGCTGCCAGTTCTGGGACGCAAACTACAGTTGGCCAAGTAGGAGTCCAGTGCCTTAACTGCCACATCACCTAATGGCCCCCTAATCTTTTTCTTTTTTTTTTTTCCCTTTGGAGAGGTTTTTGGTATAGGGCGTGAGCGCTCCCCAGAAAGACAGAGAGACACAGAGAGACAGAAAGCGAGAAATCACCCCCCAGGGGGTAAGCCACACCGCAATCCCTTCTCCTCCATTCTCCTCTCAGGATCTTGGGCATGAACGCACACATGCCTGGTGTTAGTTTAAGCCACCGGGTCCGGGACTCGAACCACGATTGATTATGTGAGAGTCCAGCGACATAGCCATTATGCCAACTGCTAGTCACCCCCCCCCAGTCTTTTTTAAGAGAGATTTTTGCTATAGGGTGCATGTGCTCGCCAGAGAGACAGAGAGAGAGAAAGTGAGAGATCACCCCACAAGAAGGATGGCCATGCCACAATCTCTTCTCCTCCATTCTCCTCTCCGGATTTTGGGCACACATGACACACGCCTGGCATGAGTTTCAAGCCGCCAGATCCCACACTCAGACCAGGGTTGACCATGTGGGAGTCCAGCACCTTAAGCATTATGCCACCTGCTGGTCCCCATGCCACCATTTTTGATATACCAATAGTAGTTGTGATCATGAATCATCACAGAATTTATTTTGAGTTTTTTCACTATTTTAAGAAAAACTTTTTTTAAATCTGTGCACACATTTTATTCTAAAGCAAGGATTTGGATGAAGAAAGTTTAAGCAGTGCTGGTTACACACACATTGAGCATAAGCTATATTGATCTATACTCATGTTGTTTAATTAGAAGATTAAATATTACTGGATCAAATGTAGACATAGCAACAATGCAAGTGAGGTTCTCAGCAAAGGTACTATGGTAACAAGATCTGTAAGTCTATAAGTCATCAGTATTATATCTTTTTATAATAAGATTTAATTAAGCTATCTCTTCATTTGTATGTAAGTCTATTTTTAAGAGAGAGATTTTTGCTATAGGATGCATGCACTTACCAGAGAGACAGAGACAGAGAGACAGAAAGCTGTAAATCACCTCACAGAGGGGATGGTCATGCCACAATCCCTTCTCCTCCACTCTCCTCTCAGGATTTTGGGCATGCACGCACATGCACCCTGCGTGAGTTTTAAGCAGCCGGGTCTGGGACTCAAACCATAATGGGCTACATGGGAGTTCAGTAACACAACAATTATGCCATCTGCTGGTCCCAGTATGTAAGTCTTTAAAAAGTGTTTTAAGCCTGACTTGCCCACAGGCATGCCCATTATCATGGATGGCTAGAAGACAGGGTAGATCACAGCAGGGCAAGACCCTGTCAGAGATCTTATCTCTGTCTCTGTCTCTCTCTGAATAAGTAAGCCTTTTTCTAAAAAATAATTATAATTAGCCCAGGAAAAGGGAATGTTTTTAAAAAATAAAATGTAATGTTTTTAATTTTTTTAAGAGAGATTTTTGACTTCAGGTGCATGCGCTCACCAGAGAGAGACAGAAAGCAAGAAATCACCTCCAGTGGGACGGCCATTCCACAATCCTTTCTCCTCCATTTTCCTCTTGGGATCTTGGGTACACACGCATATGCACTCAGCATGAATTTTTAAGACATCAGGTCCAGGATTTGAACTGCAGTTGACTACATGATAGATCAGCGATGTAACCGTTATGCCACCTGCTAGTCCCCATTAATGTTTTTTTTGGAGAGGTTTTTCGCTATAGGGCGCGTGTGCTCACCAGACAGACAGAGAGAGACAGAGACAGAAAGCGAGAAATCACCCCCCAGGGGGGATGGTCACGCTGCAATCCCTTCTCCTCCATTCTCCTCTTGGGATCTTGGGCACGCACGCACACGTGCCCTGCGTGAGTTTTTTTTTTTTTTTTGAGAGGTTTTTGCTACAGGGCGCGTGCGTTCACCAGACAGACAGAGAGAGACAGAGAGACAGAAAGCGAGAAATAACCCCCCGGGGGGATGGCCACACCACAATCCCTTCTCCTCCATTCTCCTCTGGGGATCTTGGGCACGCACGCACACACGCCCAGCGTGAGTTTTAAACCACCAGGTCCGGGACGCAAACCGCAGTCGGCTACATGGGAGTCCAGCGACATAGCCATTACGCTAACTACTGGTTCCCCCCATTAATGTTTTTAAATCTTTATAACACCATTTATTTTTCCTTTAATTCTTTCCTTCCCTATCCATTCATTCGATGAATATTCACTGATTGCCTACCACATGATATGCTAGTAGATTTCCCCCAAAAAAATGCCAAATTTAATTATTTTTATTGGCTACTTTAATTACAAAATAATAAAATACATCTGGGACAATATTTATTTTGCTTCTATAAAAAATCTTAAAGGGCTTAAAATCCAGGGACATTCATGGGAATGCTTTACATACACGCACCTTACATATCATGTTTTTCACTCTTTTTTTTTTTTTTTTTTGGAGAGGTTTTTCGCTATAGGGCGCGTGCGCTCGCCAGACAGACAGAGAGAGACATAGAGACAGAAAGCGAGAAATCACCCCCCAGGGGGGATGGTCACGCCGCAATCCCTTCTCCTCCATTCTCCTCTCGGGATCTTGGGCATGCACGCACACGCGCCCGGCGTGAGTTGTAAGCCACCGGGTCCGAGACACGAACCACGGTCGACTACGTGGGAGTCCAGCGACATAGCCATTACGCTAACTGCTGGTTCCCCTTTCACTCTTGATAAGCATCGTAGATGTGGATGTGACTCTGTTCTTTGACACAGTTGAGGGATGAATGACAATCTGCGGGATAGACAGGTTAAGAAGTACAGAACAAAACAAGAAAAGATGAGTAGGGACTGTAAGAGGACCAAAATAAGAGGTTATAAAATTCTGACACATTTGAAAAAGAATGTGTGGGGGCAGGCAGAAGAAGCTTCTTATGGGTGTGGAGATCAGGAAAGAAAACCCTCTAGCTGGAGGACAAGAACGTGCAGAGATCCCTGGAGGGCGGTTTTAGCCTGAGTTCAAGGACTAGTACCTTGAAAATTACTGGAGTTCAGAGGACCAAAGTCTCACCTCCCCTTTTCTCTAAGATTCCTGCTGATAAAGAGGATGTTCATACTCAGTGGGTGGCCAAACGGAGACTAGAGAATAATCCTTATCAACAGGCCAAATAGTAGGGACTCCAAAAGACCTGGCTCTCGGATAAGTTATATTAGTGCATGTGCCTTGAATCAAATACCGGATGGGTCTGCTGTTACTCAACCAGCTTCATGAAAGATCACAGGCCTTCTTCACAGACCAGTTACTCCTCGAAAACTGATCCCTTGCCTAACCCAGATGTGCTTACTCACAGGAGCTGGAAGTTTCAGAGATGCTATGGACTCTCTCGCGCATCACCATGAGACAGTCAGTCAAAATAAACAAGGAGGACTATTTTTGCTTCAGGTCCAACCCCCAGTGATGTGGTTCAAGGCTCGTGGACTCTGTGAGGGCATCAGCCACTCCCCCACCCATGTAAAGAAGTACAGGTTGGGAATGACCTGGGAGGTTTTCACTCCAGCATTCCTCCTCCAAGACACAGGTCAGAGGGCGTCTCCTCCTTGGAAACAGGCAGAAAAAGGGGGGGGGGGGGGGGTAATTTCTCTTTTACCAGAAAGACTCATCATAGCTTTCTAAATTCAATTCAGGACACATTTGCTGAGTACCTGTGGTCCCAGCCCTCCAGACACAATCTTATCTGTAAATATTCTTAGCAGAAGTGAAAAAGTAGATTTGGAGCCTTTTATTTTTTATCGCAGTTTCTTTATAAGATTTTTCTCAGAGCTTAAGTCTGATGTCCTATAAGGTGTGAGAGATCAGGCCCAGGACAATCTAATCTTGAAGAAGAGTCTCTCCATTATAGTGACCAAATCCCATTGAGCCAGCTCACCTACTGGAACCACAGAACTTGATGTTGCTTCTTGATTGTTAACCTCAAAGGATCCTCTTGAAAGAGCCTTTATTTGATGTTTCTAAAAACTAGAAGGGACAAAAAGAAAGGGGGCTGGGTGCCTGGGAAGGTATGAGCCATGCGAGGATAGGCGGCCAAGGTACAGCGATGCCCTGCTCGGGAGCTGGGTCCTGTTATATCCCCAACCCGCAGTACCATGACTGGGCAAGAGGTGGTTGTATGCACTGGCTCCTCCCCTGAGAGTCCAGCTGCTCTCAGAGCCTTCCTTAGAGCTCAATCCCAGGGCTGCTGAGACGGGTACCCCAGTGTCTTGTTTTACACCTTCAAGGAGTCCACACACAGCTGAGCCTCACATGAGGCCAGGCCTGCTGACTGCTAGCCAGGGTTCTCTGGACAGCACAGTGGAGATCATCTCAAATAAACATTACTTTTACGGACCTTTGCGTTTTTAGGCAAAGGGACTGCAAGTAAAGCTTTAAGAAATTAGGACTGAAGAAAGATTGCGAGAGGGGGATTCATGCCTTCTCCCCACCGGACAGAGAAAGACCTTCCATATCAGTAGAGTGCAATAGAGTTCAGAAATGATTTTGTCTGCAGATACCTAGTACCCAAGAACTCCTGATGGATTGAAATTCTGGCATGTAAGAGACCTACAGAAACACAAATGTTCATACCGTGAGACCTCAATTATGCAAGGATGAAACAAAAGCTACGCAATCAAAAACAAAATAGCAGAAAATATGATACTCCCCCTTATTCTCAGGGGACATGTTCCAAGACCCCCAGTGGATGCCCAAAATGCAGATAGTGCTGAACCCTATATATTCTGTTTTACCCATAAGTACATATCCACGATAAAATTTAATTTATACATTAGACATAGTAAGTGATTCACAATTAATAAAATTGAAAAATTGTAAGACCACACTGTAATAAAAATTATGTGATCACGGTTTCTCTCTTTCTCTTAAAACATCTTCTTGTACTACACTGTGGGTAACTGAAACCATGGAACGGGGAATGGTGGATTAGCAGATAATGCTGTACTACTAAACGTTGAGAGGCAAAGTTCGATCGTGCAGTGACTCTCAGATTCGGCCCTCCATCTCAGCTCTGCCACTTCTCAGCTGTGCTGTCTTGGCCCTGTGGCCTAACCTCTCTGAACTTCAGTTTCTTTCTCGATAGCAGGGCATGGAAGCACCTACCTGGGAGCAGTGTGCATTACATAACATGTGCAGTGCCTGGTGCTTACAGTGAGGCCCAAGAACTGGTGCTCAGCAGCCTGCCAAGAATTCTTTTATTCAGTGAGGCTCCTCACTAGGGTCTTCAGGTCTGCTCTGTGCAAGGAACACCTGCACTCTCTAGATAAGCGGCTGTTAGTGCAGTTAGCTGCCATGGGGAGGAGGTGGGGTAATAGGGAACCAGAGCATAAAGACAAAGGCCACCACCTACAATGGCACTGTTTTCCTCTAAGTGACCAAAGACCCCGACAGAGTACCAAAGGGTCATTTTTTTTTCTGCAACTAACACTGAGATGCTGTTCCAAACAGTACGCCATGAAAGATGCTGTCACATCATGGGTAGAATTGCCCCCTTATCTAAGATGTGGGGCAGAGTATGGAGGCCAAGCAAGAGGCTCCAAGTTCTCAAAGTTTGTCCAGTGCCCCATCAGGATTCACGTCGCCCGTCAGGGTCAAAGGATCAGACACCTGGTGTGTTCAGCCCTTGTAAGGTCATCGCCTCCATCACAGAAGATGAACACATTTACGGAGACGAAACTATGAGGATAACAAGATACATGGAACACTTTCTCTCGAGATGAATACTCTTTTTTAAAGCTTTGAGATATAATGCACTTACTTAAATTGTACATTTCAATCATTTTTAGTATACTCACAAAATTTTGTAGTTAACATCACAATCACGTCTTTAAACCATTTTACCACTCTGAAAAGCAACTCCACACCCATTAGCTGCCATCTTCCAGCTTCCCACCTCCCCTATCCCTAGGCACTAACCTGCCGTCTGTATAGACTGCCTATTCCAGATATTTCACAGACATGGAATCATACAATAGGTGGTCCTTTCTGATGAACTTCTTTCACTCAGCATAATATGGTCAAGGTTCTTCCACAGTATAGATAAATTCTTTTTACATTTCTTACAGCATCTTTTCTAGATCTTGAAGTGCCTCTTAGGCATTCTCAAACATGTTGGTTACTATTGAAGAACAGAATGAAAATAAATTCTATTTACCCAAGCTTTTAATGTGCTAGCGTAGGCGGCATTTTATTACTGAGATGGGGTAAATCAATTTGTGTATCTATATCAACAGTCACTAAATACTTGGCTTCGAAAATGTTTAGTTGTGCTTTGTAGATGCAGTTTTTTTAATCATACGTAAGTCTAGGGCCTTTTTGCAAGAGCAATTATTCCCAAAATAATAAAGCCATAGAACTTGGACAAACTCCTTATATCAACTGGTGAATTTTTGTGTGTCTCAAGGATGCACGACACTGCCCTCTGCTGAACAGCATGCCAGGAACACTAAAAATGAGAAGACCGTTAAAAGACACCAGAGAGCCAATGGACTGGTTTCTGGCAAGCTCACTTTTATCCATTCATTACTCAAAGATCATTTAAAGGGTACCTGGACTGTGCTGGTAGTAAAGTAAATACGGAGCAGAGTTCTTGTCCGGAGGTTCCTTCAGATGCATGCTGGGACTCCTCCTTCAACACAGCCTCCCCAACCTCAGGAATTCCCAGATTAGGACACTGTTCAGAACTCTTGTCCCAAGGTGCCACTCAGAGTCAACACAATGGAAGGTAATACAATATCAAAACACCATAGATCCTTAGAGCTATAGAGAACTGGACTGAAACAGTCCCAAACCCCAAAGTTTATGTGTAATAAATCATTCTAAAACTTAGTGGCTTAAGACAATAATCAGAACTTGCTATCTCTCATAGTTCCCATGGGTCAGGCATTCAGGAGTGGCTCACCGGGCAGTTCTGGCTCAGGGTCTCCTGCAGTCAGATGTCTGCTGGAGCTGAAATCATCTGAAAGTTTGACTGGGGTTGAAGGAACTGCTTCCTGGGTGGCCCATGCACAAGATTAGCAAGCTGATGCCAGCAAGATTGTCCCTCTGCACATGGACCTCCCCAAAGTGCTGTTTAAGTATCTTTATGACATGAGGGCTGGCATCCCCCAGAGAGACCACCAATACAAGAGACGCAGCCATAGCTGCAATGCCTCCTATGACCTGGTCTTAGAAAGTCATATCCATTACTTCCAACATGTTCTGTAAGTCACCAACGGCCTCAATTCCACATGGGAGGGACCTACGCAAGGGTGTAAATACTAGGAGACAAGATTCACAGGAGGCCAACTTGGAGGCTGGCTGCCTAATTACTATTCAGTTTTTCTTTTATGTTCCCATCTCAAGGTCAAAGTTCAGCCTCCTAGCAGTTGTTCTGCCAGGTGTTCATCCAACCTCTGCTTGATTCTTTGTGGGCAGGAGCTCAAGGTCCTCCGCTCTGATGGATCTGTCCTCAGATAGCACTGAGTCTTTGGGAGCTCCTATGCAGGTTGAGTCAGTTTCTTCTTCCAAGAGAGTCCTTCAAATATTTAAAAATAGCAACCATGTTTCTTCAATATATATTGATTGCTACCTACTCCGCACAGGGTGCTCGGAGCTGGGAATACAGCAGTGGACAAGATACAGTCTTTGCCCTGAAGGGTTCATTTTGGTTAAGCCTTCTTTACACTATTAGAAGCAGATTCATGCCATAGTCCAAGAACAAGAAACTCCTTGTCCTTCTCTCTGTACCTGATCTCAAAGAAATATTTTCTCTTTTAATTAAGGCTGTTCAAGTAGCAAATAACAGAGAACAAAACTCAAATTGCTTCAAGACCCTAGAGAAATGTGGACACGAGCTAGGCTATAAGGAAGCTCAAATTTTGAGACAAATAAAAATTTTGAGACAAATTTTGTTTCTAAAATATAATTTGAAAGACCTGAAGTTGATGTATAGAAAGCAACAGATTTTTAATACATTGTTCTAGGGACCAGCAGATTGCATAATGGTTATGTCACTGGACTCCCATGTAGTCAACAGCAGTTCAAGTCCCAGGCGAGTAGCTTCAAACTCACACCAGGTGCATGTGCATGCATGCCCCAAATCCCGAGAGGAGAATGGAGGAGAAGGGATTGCAGAGTGGCCGTCCCCCAAGGAGGGCTGATTTCTTGCTTTCTGTCTTTCTGTCTCTCCACCAAGCACACATGCCTTATAGAAAAAATCTCTTTAAAAAAAAAAGAAAGAAGAAAAAAACACTGTTCTATTGGGTTGTCAGAAAGGTCATGTTTTTCTATGCAAAAATGTGTCATGACTTTTCTGACAACTCAATAGTATCTGAACTCTTATTTTAATTAACATTTTTTTCTGTAGATTCTTTTGGATTTTCATACCATCTGCAAGTACAATTTCTGGTTCTTTCATTCCAACTCTTATACCTTTTATATCTTATTTTATTGCAGTTATTAGGACATCCACCATAATTTGGAATACAAGTAATAAGAACAGACATCACTATTTTATTTCTGAATACTTTCTTTTTCTAGCTCTGGTACTAGCAGGATAGTTTATATCAGACAAAACTCACTTGCTGGCACCAATTATAAATAAACTATGAACAAAATATTAAAACAATATCCTGTCCCATCAGAATAATCAAAGGCAGGCAGAAATTAGGGGAACACAACAGAACTTTCTTTGTGCATTTCTATATTTAAATTTCTTGTTAAAAATGTCATTTCATTCCAGATTCACTGTGTCTGAGTCAATTGATCTTAAGCCAATTTTTTGCAAAGTAATTTATATGAATAATATACAATGTTTATATGAAAAAATCCAAAAGAAAAACACCTATCATTTTTTTATCAAAATGAGGAATTAGTCAATAATAAAGTTTGTGATGAGAACAAAACTTACTAATTACAAAATATTCCCAGGATTCTCTCTCTCTCTCTCTCTTTTTTTTTTTTTTTTGATCTAAAGATAAAGACAAATCTGTCTTTCTTTTCAGCCCACATCTTCCAAGAGTTTCACTGGTGCAAAATCAGAAGTATGGGTGGAAAGATACGAGAGTTGAAGAGATAAAATGCTTAAAGAGGGGCCAGTGAGTCGCATGGAGGTTAAGGCAATTGGATCCCGCATAGCTGGCTGCACAGGTTTGAGTCCAAGACTCAGCAACTTGATAATCACACCGGGTGCGTGTGTGTGTGTGCACAAAATCCAAAGAGCATAATGGAGGAGCACAGCCATCCACCCTGGGGTAATTTCTCGCTTTCCCTCTCTCTGTCTCTCTCTGGCAAATGCACACACACACACACACACACACACACACACACATACACATGCTTAAAGTTGGGATAAAGAGTGAATAATGAAAGGGTTTCAAGAGTGAGTGTCTTTGGAGTATGAGAGGACTACAGAGGAGAGGAAAGAATGTTCTAAGAATGGCAACTATGAATTGTGAGTTGGATCCAATGTGACAGTCTTTCAGTGATCTAAGTAAACATTAGAATTATGTTTCTGACTATTTCTTCTTTGTCAGTACTTAGGGCCCCAAGATTTATCTAAGTTCCACATTCATTAATTACTAAAATTTACTTTCCTGTTGTACTATTAGAAGAAACCTTATAACTTAACATGAAGGAGGACAGAATATTACATTTGCAACACTGAATTTCTTTGGAGGGAGGGGAAATTATTTCATTTAAATACAATGATAGTAGAATGATTGGCTTTAGAATGTTCAGAAAATTGGAGTTGGCAGGTGGGTCGGTGGTCAGGGTGCTGGACTCCCACATGGTTGACTGCAGTTCAAGTACTGGACCTGGCAGTTTGCTTTCTTGCTTTCCTTCAGTCTCTGGTCAAATTAAAAAATAATAATAATTGGACCAGCAGATGGCATAATGGTTATGTCACTGGACCCCCACGTAGTTGACCATGGTTCGAGTCCTGGACCCAGCAACTTAAAACTCGCACCAGGCACATGTGCATCAGTGCCCAAAATCCCAAGAGGAGAATGGAGAGGAAGGAATTGTGGTGTGGACATTCCCCCAGAGGGTGATTTCTTGATTGCATGTTCCCTATAGCAAAAATCTCTCTAAAAAAAAATTGAAAATAAATAAAATTGAACAAACAATTCTTTTAAAAAAAAAAACAATGTCAGAAAATTTTTGATTGAGCTCTGAAAATGCAAGTATAATTTATTAAACATTTGAACTATGACATGATGTCCTCTGCAACTCTACTACATATATACATATTATGTTTATATTATATATGTTATGTATATACGTAATTATAATTCAGATACTGCCATGTCTACATTAACAACTATTCTAAACATTTAAAATTTTTCAAAGACTTCTGAACCAGCTCAATAGTGCTGTGATAATGTGCTGCTCAAGGGAAGCTGGAACCCATAAGGAGACCATGGTTCAAATCCCTGGTACAGTCAACTTGGCACAGTTCAAATCCTTTGCATTGGGCACACATGTATGTGCCCGGGACCTTATGGATGGGAGAACACAAGGAAGAGGAGCACAGTGTGACCAGACACTGCGGAGGACACTCCTTTCTTTCTTCCTTCCTTCCTTCCTTCCTTCTTCCTTTCTTCTTTCTTCTCTCTCTCCTCTCCTCTCCTCTTTATCTCTCTCATATGCTTACATGTACTACATCAAGAATGAAGAAAAAATTTTCTCCATCCCCTTTCTCACAAAACAGCCACGCCAGTTTTCCAGCTTTTTGTGTATGTGTTTACCTTCACAATATAGAATTTCATAGTTATACTACTCAATTTTTCAGTTTTGGGTACGAACTATTGACTTCCTAACACAAAGAGTGAGGAATTAACTTTGCTATATCTGTTCCCTCATCCTCCCAATATAGCTATAATTTTTAGTTAAAACAATATTTAGTGCCTATGTAAATATTCATCATAGTTAAGTAGCAGACTTTCAAAAGTTTCTCTCACAGCATTTTGTCTAGGATGTAATTGTCTCTTTATTTTTGTTTGTGTGTTTATCAATAATCATATAAATTGCAGAACTCTGGCAATGAATTGTTTGGGGTCAGGGACTGGGATGCTGGCACCACTCAGTGTGTTCCCTTTAGTCCCATTCATTTCTATTGTGGCACCCTGGCCCTTGACCTTGTCCAATGTCCCTGAGTCCAGATTCCTTTTAGATCAAGCTCTCCAAAGAGGACCCTTTCATGTTCTGCCAAAGTCGACATTCATGGGGGTTTTAGGACTTGGGAGGGGACACAGGGCTCTTACGGACTTTCCATCAGTCCTCCTATTTGGAACCCAAGCTATATTCCACTTTGAGAAAGACCTGCAGCCTGCTGGGGTCTGGATATGTAACTAGGATTGCTTCTAGCCTTTCTCCTCTGCAAGCTTGAGTTTCCAGTTTACTAATTATCCTATTTCCATTTATTCTTTTTGCGGGGGAGGAGGAGGGGGACTTGCCATAGGGTACATGAGCCTGTTCGCCAGAGACAGAGAAAGTAAGAATCACTCCCCGCAGGGGATGGCCACGCCACAATCCTTTCTATTCCACTCTTCTCTTGGAATGTTGGGCACATGCATATGTACCCAGCATGATTTTCAAACCTCCAAGTGTGGGACTCAAACAGCAATGGCAAAGGGCCATGTGGGAATCTAACACCTCTATCACTATACTACCTGCTGCCCCCCCACAGAAACATTATTTTTAAAATATTCATCTTTTTAAAAATTTGCCAGCGGGGGACCAGCAGTTGGCTTAATGGCTATGTCACTGGACTCCCATGTAGTCAACCACAGGTCGAGTCCTGGACCCGGTGGCTTAAAACTCACGCTGGGCGCATGTGCATGCGTGCCCAAGATCCCAAGAGGAGAATGGAGGAGAAGGGATTGTGGCGTGGCCATCCCCCCCGGGGGGTGATTTCTCGCTTTCTGTCTCTCTGTCTCTCTCTGTCTTTCTGGTGAGCGCATGCGCCCTATAGCAAAAACCTCTCAAAAAAAAAATATTGCCAGTGGGTATGTGCACTCACCAGAGAAAGAGAGAGAGAGACCAGGAGGGGGAGAGAGAGAGAAGAAAAGTGACAAGGCACTCCCTGCAACACAGTCACACCATAACTCCTTCTCCTCCATGTTTCCCTGGTTTCTGGATATGGGCCACACATGCACAACCACCCAGCATATTTTTCAAGCTGCATGGTCCAGGACTCAAACTATGCAGTTGGCTGTGTAGACTCTACACAGCTTAACCATCATGCCACTGGCTGGCCCCTTGCAAAATATTTTAAATTTTTGCTCCAATTTCCAAGAGCTAGAAACAAATCCAGTTACCTATAGAGATGATAAGGATGAGAGAAGAAAGTGAGAAAAGTAAGGGTGAGGAAACAGGAAGTAGACGAGGGGACAAAGAGAAATGGGCTGTCACCCTGCTATGTCCTGACCCTCACACACGTCTGTGTCCCTGAATGGGCAAACCCCACAGCAAGGTGAATTCCTGTGTGGCCACAGTGGAGGCTCAGGCTGAGAATCCTGCAACAAAAAGGTTAACTTCATGAAGACAGACTGATTGCTCTGCCTGGCCCAGAAGGTAATCAATCTCATGTGATTTGATCCTTCTTACCCTCTCCCTGATGAGCCTATTTTCATGATGAAATAGCATCCCATAGCTGGCTGATGGATTATGAAACTTACAAGACCATCTCGGATGTGTCCTTTGAAGTGGATTAAAACACAGCCTCTAAAAATGGGTGTTTCAAGGTTGGCAGTGCAGTTTTCTTTTGTAAGTATAGGTCTGTCTTTACTCAGTGTTTCAGATTACTCTATTTCTGTCTGCACGTGAATTTCCTTCTCTCTTCCAGAGCAGCTCATGGATCTCCCTTTTCCTCAACACACACACCTGGAGAGTGTAGTGGCTGGTCCCATAGCTCAAGGTCATTAAAGGGGAGTGTGTGAGGGTCCAGCAGATGGTGTAGTGGTTACATCACTGGACTCCCACATAGTTGACCACAGTTCAAGTCCCAGATCCACCAGCTTAAAACTCAATGCCAGGCATATATGAATGCATGCCCAAAATCCCAAGAAGAGACTAGAGGAGAAGAGACTGAGGCATGGCCACACCTCCAAAGGGTGATTTCTCACTTTCAGTCTCTCTGTCTCTGTCTCTGTCTCTCCTGTGAGTACATGCACCCTTTAGCAAAAAAAAAAAAAAAAGGAGTGTGTGTGTGTTGGGGGAGCATGAGCTCATTAAGCCTAGGCCACCCCATATGAAATCCAGATGAAAAGTTCACAAAAGACAGCCTGAAGAAAAAAGAGGGTAATACAGACATAGCAGTTGGGAGGTAAAGATAGAAAGGAGGGTTAGTGCCCCCAGATCTTCGGTCCCCTGGGGCATTAAAAATCAGTCTTCTTATCACCAGTTACTATAGCAGTCTCTGCTGACTGCTGAGTGGAAGGGTCTGGGGTGAGCGGCCACTCCCCTCCGGGATACCTACCAGAGTCTTCCTGGGAACCCGAGTATCAGAGGCAAACCTGGGGAAACAGAAAGAGGCTGGCAGAAATTGGCTTCGATTCCATCGCAGAGTCGTCTGACATTTTTCAGGCTCCCATTGTCCCCAAGGCCTCTCAGATACACACCCCCACCACTTGCCTAGGACCACATCCAGGACTCTCCATACAAGACAGTCTTAGGGCCACATTCTTCCTAACTACAAAAAATCATTTTTAAACTGGAAAATAAACCTTTTTTTTTTTTTTTGCAATTAATTTGGAGAATGTAAAAAGAAAAAGAAGAGGGGCCATCAGGTGGCATAGTGGTTAAGGCACTGGACTCCCACATGGTTGACCACGGTTCAAGTCCTGGACCCAGTAGCTTGAAATTCATGCTGGGCATGTGTGCATGTGTGCCCAAAATCCTGAAAGGAGGGAACCAGCAGTTAGCGTAATGGCTATGTCGCTGGACTCCCACGTAGTCGACCGCGGTTCGCGTCTCGGACCCGGTGGCTTACAACTCACGCCGGGCGCGTGTGCGTGCGTGCCCAAGATCCCGAGAGGAGAATGGAGGAGAAGGGATTGCGGCGTGACCGTCCCCCCTGGGGGTTGATTTCTCGCTTTCTGTCTCTATGTCTCTCTCTGTCTGTCTGGCGAGCGCACGCGCCCTATAGCGAAAAACCTCTCCAAAAAAAAAAAAAAAAAATCCTGAAAGGAGAATAGAGGAGAAGGGACTGTGGCATTGCTATCCTCCCCTCAGGGGGAGGTGATTTCTCATTTTTTTGTCTCCCTGTGTCTCCACCAAGTACATGCACCCTATAGCAAAAAATCTCTTGGGAAAAAAAATAAAGAGAAAAAAAGAAAGAGAAAGAAGGAAGTAAGAGAGAAAGAAAGAAAGAAAGAAAACAAAGAAAAAGAAAGAAAGAAAGAGAGAAAGAGAGAAAGAAAAAGAAGAAAGAAAGAAAGAAAGAAAGAAAGAAAGGAAGGAAGGAAGGAAGGAAGGAAGGAAGGAAGGAAGGAAGGAAGGAAGGAAGGAGAAAGAAAGAGAGAAAGAAAGAAAGGAAAAGAAAAGGGGATACAAGCTTTAATAATCTAAGAAAGATGCCAGGAAAGCAGACAGCTGCATAACTGGTGTATCCAGGTGAAATTCTCCAAAGCACAGCATGAACCACTGGAAATCTTTCACTAATAGATCAAAAGGCTAACCCCAAAGTCATCAGGATTGAACATGCCTTGGGCCAGGCTCACCTACTTAAGGACACTGGATAAGCAGACAAAAAATAAGTAACAATACAGAAGAAATGAGCATCATAAGACATCTGTTTTTAAAATAGACCTTATGCAAAAGAACTGAACTTTACCCAATTATAGAAATCCATCTTCTTAAACACATGAAATATTGACATGAATTTGTCATACATTAGATCACAAGGAAAACATCAGTAAATAATAATAAACTTCATGGCACAATGGTAATACACTGCTCAAGAAAAGCTGGAGAACCACACAGCCATTCAATCTGCAGTGAGTCAGACTGTAACATTGGGGAGTATCTGGGACCCAAAAGACTAGAAGACTGCAGAAGAGGAATTGTGACATGACCAGACCCTCTCAGACAAACCCAGCATGTTCAGGAATGTCCTGGGACTTGAACCCAAGGCCTTTCCCATGTAGGTCTGGTTGCAGTACCACTGTGCCACGACCTGGCCCAGTGTATTATTTTCTTAATGCAGTGTGAACTCTTTCTGATATTTTATTATCATTTTAAAAATTCATGATATAGCACACACACACACACACGGGCGAAAGAAACACCCTGCACAGGGCTGAGTCACACTGCGATTCCCAGTCCTCCAGCCCTCCAGGATCTCAGGCAAGCAGGCACATCCTCAGCATATTCTCAGGACTACCAGGTCAAAAACTGAGACACAGATGCTTAACAGCATTCCCAGTCAGGAGTCAAAAGTAGGCTTATTTGGCTAAACTTTTCTGCATAAATCAATAACTTGATCTTGAAATTCATATAAACTTGCAAAGGGACCCATTATAGACAAAACACTATTGAGAAAGAACAAAGTTGAAGGACTCACAGCTCCTGATTTCAAAACTTACTACAATATTGGAATAATACTTTTTTCTTCAGTAAATGGTATCGTACTGGTAAAGGATAGACAAATCAATGAAATAGAAATGAGTTCCCTAAAATAAATCTTAAAAATCTAAAATGTAAACCTTTACAGTCAATTGATTTTAGACAAGGATGCCAAGAAATTCTAATGCGAAAAGATTAGCCTTTCAACAAATAGTTCTGGGAAAATTATGTCACATGAAAAAAAAAGATAAATTTTAGACCCCTTCCCCACCTGCAGCTAATACTATCTACAAAAATTAAATCAAATTGATCAAAGATTGACCCAGCCATGGTGGCAGAAGGGCACCATTGTGTGATACTGGAGGCACAGCACTTAGTTACTGCTGGCTGAAGAGATGGTGGATCTGACCATTGGTAACATCTTGGGCTGGTGAAACCACAGTCAGACTGTGCTTCACACATATGAGGGACAGGGCAGGACAGGGCACCTCATAGGCCATGGAGCAGCCAGCTCACAGACCCACCTTCAGTCACTACATGGATTTGTGCCCCCTCCTCCTTTGTCAGCACTGTGCACTCTGGGCTCGAGACACCTGGGGCCCAATGAACAGAGGAGCTCCCCCATCCCGGCATCTCCTGGACCCCAGCAGTTCCTCAACACCTCAGGTTAGCTAAGTTTCCCTCTAACTCCTAAACCCTTGCCTAAGGATCCACGTCTCCTTGTTCTTCCTTATTCTCATTTCAAAGGGAATTAAGGGACAGAAAAGGCAAACGTGGGCTCAGTCTGACATCTTGAACAAGAATGTTTCATCCTTTTCAAGGATGAAAATGTGATACAAACCCTTGCCAAGAAAAGGAAAACAAAACCCTGGAAGTCTGATATCAAAATCTGGAAAAAAAAGAAAAACTACCCAAACCTCACTGACAAATATAGAATAACAAATATTGGCTAATCAAATCTAACAATATGTTAAAAGAGTCGGAGTGACCTAGAGTTTAGCCCAGGAATGCAAGGGAGTTGAATGCCAAGATGTCAAATACAAACTGGCCCAGTAGTCTAGTGATTAAGGGAGCTGGATCCACATGGGCAACCATGGATCAAATCCTGGCCCCAGTGGTTTGAAACACTCGCTGAGTGCATGTGCCTATGTGCCCCAAATCCCAACAGTTTGGGAAAATGGAGGAGAAAAGTACTCAGCTAGAGGATGCTTTCTCCCTCTCACTGTCCCTTTGTCTCTCTCAGGTGAGCACAGACACCTTTTGGCAATTTAAAAAAAAAAAAAAAAAAAAGATGTTGAATGTGAAATATGACAAAAATTATGTCCAATAAGAAAAATTATATCACAACTTTAAAGACATTTATACTACTAAATAGTTATTCTTGACAAAATATAACTACTATAATTAAAAGGATTCTTCTCTGGTATGAGAAAGACTGTATACCTTTATTCAATGGTCAATAGCATAAATGACAGTATAGAACACATTTGACTAATTTCATCAAGTCAAGAACAGCAGGAGGACAACAAGTGTGAGTACTACTTTACAGTGTGGCAAAGTTCTGCTTGATGCAAAAAGATTTTACATAGGCACAAAATATATAACTAGAGTAAATAAAATAATAAACATTCACTGGGACCAGCAAATGGTATAATGGACAGGACTTGCATCAACCACAGATGGAGCCCAGACGTGGGACCAGCAGTTAGCATAATGGCTATGTCGCTGGACTCCCACGTAGTCGACCACGGTTCACGTCCCAGACCCGGTGGCTTAAAACTCACACCAGGCGCATGTGCGTGCATGCCCAGGATCCCAAGAGGAGAATGGAGGAGAAGGGATTACGGCATGGCCATCCCCCCTGGGGGGTTATTTCTCGCTTTCTGTCTCTCTGTCTCTCTCTATCTGGCGAGCACATGCACCCTATAGCAAAAAACTCTTAAAAAAAAAAAATTTCATGCCAGACGTGTGTGTGCATGCCCAAAATCCCAAGAGGAGACTGGAGAAGGGATTGTGGCATGACCATCCTTCTGGGGAACGATTTCTCCCTTTCTGTCTTTCTGTCTCTCCCATGCACATGCCTTGTAGTAAAAAATCTCTCTCAAAAAATAATAAACATTTACACATATTATGAACCACCTAAAAAATTCAAGCGCATCAAAAAAAAGCTTTATTTATTTTACTTTATACATTCAAACACTGTACACCGCCTCAGCTTGTAAAATGAATTTTCCCAGCATAAATACACTACCTACCAGTCTAGTTAAAGACATTATCATACAAATTATCATCAGACAATTCTCCATTTCTGCATCCCTTAAATTCTAGTTTTCTCTTTGATTCTCTTCCTGTCACCCTTCCCCACCACTCACACTCCTCCCACAATGTCTCCAGTATTTGCAGCATTCCCCATGTTTCTATATCTGTCAATCTTTCAGTTTCCACCATAGAGTGTGGACATTTGGTATATATTAAGTGGGGACACACGATGTCTCTCTTTCATAGTCTGTCTTGCTTCACTCAGCAGTAAATCTTCCATATTTGTCCATGTTCTAACAAATGCCAGGGTCTTGTTTTTTTATGGCTGAGTAGTATTGCACAGTGTATATGTGCCACACTTGTGCAAATCATTCATCTGCTCGTGGACATTTGGGTTGATTCCATGTCTTAGTAATTGTGAATAATCCCACAACAAACATGGATGTGCAAAGACTTTTCTAACTAGATGTTTTCCTATCCTTTGTGTAGATACCCACCAATGGAATTGCTGAATCATATGGTATCTCTATCTGGAGGTCTTTGAGGAACCTGCATGTTGTTCTCCACTGTAGCTGTATTAATTTACATTTCCACCCACAGTGTAGGAGAGTTCCCTTTTCACCACAGCCTCACCAGCACTTATCACTGTTTATTTTTTTAATCTTAACCATTCTGACTGAGGTGGAATCTCATTGCAGTTTTGATTTGCAGCTCCCTTATGATAAGGAGTGGTGAGCATTTTTTCATATGTTTTTTGACTATTTGTATGTCTTCCTTAGAGAGTTGTTTGTTCAGTTCATTTGCCCATCTTTTTTGATTGTTTGTTTGTTTGAGAGGTTTTTTGCTATAGGGCACTTGCACTCACCAGAAAGACAGAGAGACAGAAAACAAGAAATTACCCCTTGGGGGAATAGCCACGCCATAATCTCTTCTCCTCCATTCTCCTCTCAGGATCTTGGGCATGCGTGCACAAGTACCCAGCATGAGTTTAAGCCACCAGGTCCCGGACTCAAATCACAGTCAACTACATGGGAGTTCAGTGACATAGCCATTACGCCAACTGCTGGTCCCTCACTTTCCCATCTTTTAATTGTGTTTTTTTTTTTTTCCTTTCTTTCTTTCAGGTAAGCTGCTTGAGTTTCCTGTGTATTCTGGTTATCAGTTTCTTATCTGAGGCATAGTTCACAAATATATTCTCCCATTCCAAGGGTTGCCAGTTAACTTGTTTCTTTTGCTAAGTAGAAGCTTATAAACATGATGTAATCTTATTTGTCTATTTTTTGGATTATTGCCTGTACTTTAAGGGTTTTATTTAAGAAATGTTTGCCTACTTCGATGTCTCTAAGAGTTTCCCCTGTGTTATCCACCAATAGTTTTATAGTTTGAGATCTCAGGTTTAGATCTTTGATCCACTTTGAGTTGATTTTTCTTAATAGTGGGGCCCAGTTTCACCTCTCTGCAGGTGGATATCCAGTTTTTCCAGCACCATTTGCTAAAGAGATTTTCTTTCACCACTGGATTGACTGGTACCTTTTGTCAAAAATCAATTGACTGTATGTTTAGGGGGTTATTTCTGGGGTCTCTATTCTGTTCCATTGGTTCACACAAAAACACTCTTAAAATTAACAAGACAAGGGACCAGCGGTGGCAGAGCAGTTAGGTCACTGGACTCTCACATGGCTAACCACAGTTCTAGTTCTGGACCTGATGGCTTGAAACTCCTGCCAGGCATGTCTGCATGCATGCCCAAAATCCCTAGGAAAATGGAGAAGGGATCGCAGCATGGCCACCCCCCTGGGGAGTGATTTCTTACTTTCCCTCTCATTATCTGTGTTCCCTATCTGCCCTCTCATTCCCTCACTCCCCCTCCCACACCCCCACACACCCACCAAGGCAAAAACCTCTAAAAAATAAATTAACAAAATGATGCAACAAATTGGGATAAATCTTGGGACTCTAAGTACTGACAAAGAAACTATGGTCAGCAATTAAAAAGTAATTAATTATAGGGCCAGCAAGTGGCATGGTGGTTAAGGCACTGGATTCCCACATGACCAACCACAGTTCAAGTCCCAGACTCAGTGGCTTGAAAATCACACAAAGTGCATGTGTAGGTGTTCCTAAGATCTTGAGAGGAGGCATGACCATCCCCCTAGGGTGATTTCTTACTTTCCTTCTCACTGTCTCTCTCTGTTTCTCTCTGGTGAGCACGCATAGCCTATGGCAAAAACCTGAAAAAAAAGTCAAATCATTTTACAAAGTCTCTCTCCATCTCCAATTCCTTGACTTTTTATAGCTCCCTTTCCTTCTTGCTTTAACTTGCTTATCTTGCTGATTTTTGCCTCCTTGAGAAGTCTGTACTTTCCATGGCTTTGGTCTGTCCTGCTCATTCTAGATGTATTCCCACAGTAGACCCAGGCCTGCTGCTGAGCGCATGCACAGAAAGCACTGCAGCTGTAGATGAATGAATGAAGTGCCATGGGGTGGGTCTATTTACATTTGTATCTTCAGTATGGAAAATTTTCTGGAATTGTTGCTTTCATTATATATGCTCTTATTTTTCTGTCTACTTTATCTGTAAGACTTCCATTATCTGGATATTGACCCTGTTCAAATAGTCCTTGAATTTTCTTATCTTTTCATATTTATCATCTCCTTTTGCTCTACTTTAAGAGTGATTTCTTCCATTTTATCCTCCAAACATTGTATTGAGTTTGTCATTTCTTCTATCCTACTTTTCATTTTCCGAGATTTTCTTTTTTGTTCTGAGTTTCTCCTTTATTTTTATTGAATAGAATCCTGTATTTTTGTAATGAATGTGTTATGTTGTCATATTTCTCTGAGATTATTAATGATTATTATCTTTAAAGTTCAATTGTCTCATTTTTTCTCCTAGGTGCTTGCTGTTTGTTTGTGTTAGTTTTCTTATTAGAGAATTTTTCTAGCCATCCGATATTCCTTGATTTTATACTCATGTTTAGAAGTTGAAAGGCTAAGAATCTATGAGCCTTTAGACTATGACCTTGCATGGAAGGTGATCTAAGAGAGCCTTTTCATTGGAGACACTCTGGTATAAGGATCTTTAAGTTTTTTTCCCTGGGCTGGTTAGGGTCACTGGCAAAAGGTTGCCTGAAATATTTGAGATTAGAAAAGGAAAAACTCTGGGGGTGGGTCTAGGCTTTCAGAATGTGAATGTTTTATTTTAGGACAGATCATCTACCTTCAGTTGAGCTGTTGTCCTTCACCCACAACTGTCACCCCAGATAATAACTTCTGGTCTCTGCTGGGATGGAAGAAGGAAGCTGCAATATGTGCAGGATAGGAGTGCGAAGCTGAGCTTCCAAGTGCTTTTTAAGTTTTTTCTCATTTTTATTTTGCAATAAGTTTAAACATACATCTAAGTCATTAAAGTGTAGAAAGTTCTTGTGTATGTTTTACCTAGTTCCCTCCAATGTCTCATATAAACATAATATAAAAAATCAAACTAGGATATTGGGACCAGTAGGTGGTGTGGTAGTTAAGGCACTGGAGTCTCACATGACTGACCAAGGTTCGAGTCCCAGACCTGGCAGCTTACTTTCTCACTTTTTTGCTCTCTCTTCTCTGGTGAGCACACGTGCCCTATAGCAAGTTTTAAAATAACAATAAATAAAATTAAATAATTCTTTTTAAAAAACTAGGATATTGACATTGGTAAAACATTGTCAACTAAGCTCTATATCTTTTTTTAAATGATTTAAATTTTATCTATTATTATTTTTTAATCTGATCAGAGACTGACATGGCAGGGAGGGGAGTGAAAAAGTAAGTTGCCAGGTCTAGGATTCAAACCAAGACCAGCCATGTGGGAGTCTAGCACCTCAACTACATGCCTACTGGACTCTAAACTCTATATCTTATTCAGATTTCACCAGTTTTATAACACTAGTGCATGTTTTGAGGGAATATTTTTGTATGTCTAGTTCTATTAAAGATATATATATATCTTTATAGTGTGTGTGTGTGTGTGTGTGTGTGTGGCTACACAAAGCCACAAACAATCAAGATCTGAAATAGTTCCATCACCCCACAACTCCTTCATATTATCCCTTATAATTGCACCTTTCCCCAATCCTAACCCCTCACCAACATTGCTCTGTTCTTAAACACTATAATTTTGTCATTTTAGAATATTATATAATATACAGCATGTAACTGAAAAGAAAACTCCAGTTTCCTCTCTATTCTACTACTACTGTCAATACTTTACTTTTTAAAATGTATATTAAAAATGTACAGATAGGGACGCCCTACACACACAGAGCTCCCACAATGAGAGTGGAATTCCTGGGTCATAAAATATGAAGATCTTGAAAATTTATGGGAAATACATATTATGTAAGAACTATGCATGGATTTCAAAATTATTTGCACACAAATAAACTCGTACTTTAAGTTCATTTTCCATGAAATTTTTGAAGTATCCTTGTACTCGTGGCCATATTTATTACTGGGAAAGGATGCAAATTAGAGCAAACCAAAGGAAGAGATGTATAACTCAGGATTGCCAGACACCAGGCTGCCTGTGACTGCAGTCCCTAACAGCCGGGACTGTGGCTCATCCCCACCCTCACTCACCTTCGGACCTCAGGTTTGTGTCTTGGGACTTTAAGACGAACTTGTACCCCTCCCTATCCCATCTGGAGACCAGTTCAAGCTAGCGGCATTGCTAGACATCAGGCTACCTGTGGCTGCAGGCCCTAATGTCCAGAACCCCGTGGTTCACTTGCCGTTTTTTTAATTTTTAAAAAATTTTTATATACATTCAATCACATTATTTAGCTTACAAAGTGAACATTTCAATATGTGAACATTTCTCCCCAGTTCAGTGCCTTTTGACTCTCAGAACTTCGATGTTTTGAATAGCGCAGTGCTCGATCCTTTCTTTGCTCCTGAGGTGAAGCTCATTAGCTCAGTTGGAGGCTCACCACTCTTTAGAAACAGGGAGGACTTTGGGTCACCCGAGACCTATGACAAAACAATGCAGGGTACTGCTGAGCAACAGGGAGGCAGAACAGAAGAGAGATCGCCAATTTTCTACTCCTGTACACCTTTGAACACTCAAGGGTCCTTAAATAAGTTAGGAAGGAACGTATAGACCGCCAGAAGACTAGGAACAACCACAGCGGCACAAGAAATATGAACAACCAACAAAATGTCTCTCCCCCAAGGGAAAACATGAATCCCACATCACCCACAGACAACATAATAGACGTCATGGACATGCCAGATAAGCGATTCGGAATAGTTGTAGTGACCAAACTAAGATGCAAGAGAAAAGAGACAATGAGCTCCAGGAGATGAGGAAGTCCTTTCACGATTTGAAAGAAGAAATAGATACCTTAAAAAAGAATCAGATGGAACTGTTAGAGATGAAGAATGTAATACAGGAAATTAAAACCTCCCTCAAAAGTATTAAAAGTAGATTAGATCACACAGAAGATCGAATCTTGAATATAGAAAACAAAAACTCTGACCTAGAAAAAAGTATCAAGAAGATTGAGAAAACAACCAAGAAAAATGAGAATAATATATGAGGAATACTGGATACCATCAAGTACCCCAACATTCAGATAATAGGTATCCCAGAAGAGGAAGAAAATAATAGGGGCATTGATAATTTATTCCATAAAATCCTGGAAGAAACTTTCCAAACCAAAAAAGGCATTCAAATACCCAGACCCAAGAAATACATAGGACCCCAAATAGAATCAACCCAAGAAGATCCTCTCCAAGGCACATCATAACAAGATTGGCAAAAACAACAAAGACAAAAACAAGATATTAAAATTGGCAAGAAGGAAACGTCAAGTTACTTGCAAGGGTCAACCCATCGGGCTAACATTGGACCTCTCATCGGAAACAATGCAGGCAAGGAAAGAATGGGGAAATATAGTCAAAGTGTTGAATGAAAACCAGTTTCAACCATGAGTACTATACCCAGCAAGATTATCTTTCACCTGGGAAAAAAAGATAAAAACATTCTCAGATAAACAAAACCTGAATGAGTTTACCAACTCCAGACCAACTCTGAGCTTCTGAAGGGAGTGCTATACCAGGAAAACGAAAAAGTCAGACAGATAGTTATAAGAGAACAAAAAATAACCAAGAAAATGGCTCACTTAATGATAGGAACAGGTCCAGAAATATTGATAACATTGAATATTAATGGATTAAATTCTCCAATTAAGAGACATGGGCTGGCAGAATGGATTAAAAAAAAGAAGCCCTCTATCTGTTGCCTACAAGAAACACACCTTATGGATAAAGACATACATAGGCTAAAAGTGAAGGGCTGGAAGAAGATATTCCATGGAAATGGAAATCAAAAAAGGGCTGGAGTTGCGATATTGATTTCACACAAAATAGACTTCAAGACTAAAACTGTAGGAAGAGACAAAGAAGGGCATTATATAATAGTAAATAGGATAATTCAGCAAGAAGACATAACACTTATTAATATCTATGCACCCAACACAGGGGCACCTAAATATGTAAAGGAAAGACTGCTGGAGCTAAAAGGAGAGATAGAAAGCAACACAATAATTGTTGACGATCTCAGTGTCTCATGATCTCCTTTAGACAGATCTTCTAGGCAAAAAATAGAGAGATACAGGACTAAGTGATACTAAAGGATGGGAAAATGAGCTGAACAAAAATCTTTTTTTTTTCTTTCTTTTTTTTTTTTTTTGAGAGTTTTTTGCTATAGGGCACATGCGCTCTCCAGACAGAGACATAGAGACAGAAAGTGAGAAATCATTTCCCAGAGAGGATGGCCACACTGCAATCCCTTTTCCTACATTCTCCCCTCGGGATCTTGGGCACGCACGCACATGCACCCGGTGTGAGTTTTAAGCCACCGGGTCCAGGACATGAACCACAGTCAACTACATGGGAGTCCAGCGACACAGCCATTACACTAACTGCTGGTCCCAAAAAATCTCTCTAAAGAGGATACATGAACAGCCAAAAAGCATATGAGGAAATGTTCAACATCCCTCATTATAAGGGAGATGCAGATTAAAACCACAATGAGATACCAACCAACCCCTGTCAGAATGGCTAAGATTAAAAGTATGAAAAGTGATAAGTGTCGGCATGTGGTAAAAGGGGAACTCATCTCACTGTTGGAGGGAATGTAAACTGGTTCATCCACTGTAAAGAACAATATGGAGTTTCCTCAAAGATCTACAAATAGAACTACCATTTGATCCAGCAATCCTACTTCTGGGTATCTGTCCAAAGGACAAGAGAATGCTCAGTCAGAAAAGTGCTTGCACATCAATGTTTATTGCAGCATTTTTCACGATCGCTAAGACATAGAACCAACCCAAATGTCCACAAACAGATGAATGTATTGAAAAAGTATGGCACATATACTCTATGGAATACTACTCAGTCAAAAAAAAAAAAAAAAAAAAAAAAAAAAAAAAAAAAAAAAAAAAAAAAAAGAAGACCCTGGCATTTGATAGAAAGTGGTCAGATATGAAGGATCTATTGCTAAATGAAGCAAGCCAGGATAGGAAAGAAAGATATTGTATGTATTCACTTAATATATACCGACTATCCGCATTTTATGGTAGAGATCGAAATATTAGAGGGCATAAGAGCAGTGAAAATAGTTAGGGATGCTAAAGACAGTGTGGAACAGGGTGGGAGAAGGGAAGAGTATAGAGAAGGATAGCAAGAGAACAAATAGAGAGTCATGACATTAGTAGGACACAGAAATGGTTTACTACCTGTGGACGATAACATGTATAGTATTCTCAACTGGACTGGTCTGAAAAGTATTTCATGTTGGGTAAATTCTTTTTACAAGCAAATGATATATAGTGATTAAATGTTTCAAAACAATGATAAGAATCATAATAATCTGGAAAAAATGAGGAAGAGTTATTTGATGATGATGATGATGATGTGGATAGTAATGTCTTTGTCTTGACTGATATGCAAGATATTCCTTCTGGGAAAAAAAAGTATAAGACACTGTAAAGATACAGGTGATTCAATGTAATATAAACAAGATATGATAATAATAAAATAAAAGCACATTTTTAAAAAATGATGTATAGATCAGAGCCTGGGAGAGGTCACATTCTCCCGATAGAGTCAAAGATACTATACTGCCTTTTCAGCCATGATGCATGACCCTATACTCACACGACTACCAACCAGGGAAGTCCACCTGATACATCGAGCTTTTAATGAGGTCCCATTATGTTGAGATAACTGATTAATTAAGTGCCCATGTGATTGAACTCTATCTCCATCTGCAACCCCTACCATTCACTAGATATTAGGCTGATATCTCATGGCCCAAAAAGACCAACATGAATAACCTCATTAGCATAAACTATCCGTGGGGGCCAAAGGGTTCCAAGGTTCTAAGGAGCTGAAGAGCTGGGGAAAAGTGTTGTTACATGACAAGACCTTATCAAGGGCATTTTCTCTCTCTGTCTCTTTCTCTCTCTCACTCTGTTCCATTTATGTACACACACTCTCTGTAAGTCAGATGTATATAAATTTAACATATGATAAAGAAAGCATTTCAGATCCATGATAAGGCATAATTATTGCACGAATGATTTAGAGAAAGCAGTGAAACATATGAGAAAATACCAAATTAGATCATCAGTTTTATGCCAAGCACCAAAATAAGCTACAGATAGATAAAAGAGTAAAATGTGAAATCTTAAAACATGAAAAATTTACAGGAAAATATAAAAGAATACACTCATTATTTCTACATGGACAAAACCTTCTAAGTAGAAAATAATGAAAAGAAGTAGAATTTTAAAATTAGAAGATTATTTGTTGTTTTTTAATAAACTTTTGTTTTGGAATAATTATAGATTTACAGAAAAGTTGCAAAGATTTGGGGTAAGTTGGAGATACAGTGGTAACACAATACTCTATCATTCTGCACCCACATGGGAAAATCTTGGGTTTAAATCCCAAGGCCTCCCTTTCTACTCAGGACACTTGCACGAATGCCTGTGATCTGGGCTGGTTAAAGCTGAGGGTGAATCATGACATGAAGACCTTCCTTTGCTATTTCTAAATCTACTGAGAACACCTCACTAGTGCCTCCTCATTCCCCAAAACTCCCTTTAAGGCCTGGAGAGGAAGTAAGACGGGAAAGATAAGAGAAGGGAACACTAGAAGAAAAGAGAACACAAAGAAAAAGAGGAAATGAAGAATAGCATTTACATTTAATGAAGAAACGTCAGAAATAATCTACATAGCCACTAACAAGCAGATGTTAAACATATTGTGTGTGCACGTATATATATATATATATATATATATATATATATATATATATATTATATGCAGTCATTAAAAATGGGTTTTTAAAGGATATTTGATGGTATGAAAAAATGTTCATAATAAATATAAGTGAAAAATATAGGGTAAAAATTATTCCAATTTTTAAGCATTAAAAAGTATACTTGCCTAAGCATAGAAACTCTAAGCATGGTTACATCCAGGTAATTGAGAGGTTTTTTTTCTATTTTTACTTTTTTGTGATTTTTCCATATAACCTAAGTATTCTACAATAAATATGATAAAAACACTGAATATTCCCTTTTAACAAATTCTAATTTCTGCATAACTTGCATGTGGCTTACGGGACTGAAAATGTGTTTCTTATTTTAGTATCACATTTTTGGTCCCAATGTTCTTGTCTGTTGGGAGCCTTCCTGCTGTGCAAATGATTAAGTACATAGATTTTCTTTTGAACCAAAAGGAAATGTTTTTAAAAGTTCTTAGGAGATCAATCTAGAAGAACTGAACTAATTCTCCAAAGAAGAAAGACTTAATGAACCATCTGTATTTGAAGGTCCCTCTCTTTCTATTTCTCCTGTGTTCCAGATTTGGAGCAAAGCTCAAGGCCAAGTCTATTAGACTAAGCTATTGACCTGTCTGGTGGGGAAGAGAATATGCAGTGTCAAGGATACCTAGAGAATGACAACAGAGGTATTTTTCAGAGATACAAAAAAGAGTAAGCACTGGGACCAGCAGATGGTGTATGGTTATGTTGGACTCCCATGTAGTTGACCGCAGTTTAAGTCCTGGACCCAGCAGCTTGAAACTCATGCTGGATGAATGTTTGCATGTGCCCAAAATCCCAAGAGGAGACTGGAGGAGAAGGGATTGTGGCATGGTCATCCCCCCTGGTGTGTGTGTATGGCGGAGCGGTGATTTCTTGCTTTCTGTCTCTCTGTCTCTCTGCCTCTCTGGTGAGCACACATGCAAAAATCCATGGTGGCACAAGCAGAAGGGCATCCCTATGTAGCAGCTGAGGATGCATGGGAGGCCTGGAATCAGTTCCTAACCAAGTTTAAATAGGCCCGACGTGGTGGTATTTGCCTGTGGTTCCTAACTAACTGGGAAGCTGAAACAGGAAAATAGTATCATGTGAGACCTTGTCGAAGATGCTTTCTTGGGGTCAGATGGTGGCACAGAGGTAAAACACAATGCTCTGCAAGGCTGTCCCATGTGAGAAGGTTGCAGGTTCCTAAGTACACCAGATATGCGTGTGCCCAGGATCCAGGGCTGACAGGATGGGGATGGATTGTGGCATCGAGACCCTGTGTGGGTATTCTTATGCATGCATGCATTCATGGAATAAATAAACTTTTATAGAACTTTCCCTTTACCACTCTCTCTTTTCCTCTTTCTCCCCATTTGCTCTCTCCCTCATTAACAGCAAGAATGAGGAAGGCCACAGAGGGCCCTCTGAGAACTATCGTCCCGGGAATGGGGCTGGGTTGACCTCAATCTTTATGACATTCTGGAAGAGATATTTTGCTCTACATTGCTTAAAGATACTTGAAGAACCTTAAAGACACAGAGAAAGTCTTTATGGAAAATTTGACCAGTGACTGCAAAACCTACCCTCTAAATTTGGAGAAACTTCCACATACAGATTTTAGCAGTCCTTGGCTGTCTAGAGCCAAGTTACTCGAGGTGGCTTCAGACCACCACGATTAGCATCTCCTGGGCTGCTGATTGAAAATGCCAACACAGAGCTTCATCTCAGATCTATGAAATGAGAACCTCTGGGAGGTGAGGGGGAACCCAGATTTTAATATATACCCAAAAGTCTGATGTATACTAGACCCTAAGAAACACTTCACATATTCTGCTATCATTTATCAATAGAGGAAGATGAGCGAGGCTAACCAGTTGTGTAGAGAATTTTATTTTCTTGTGCATCATTCAATACCTATGAATAGGAATCAGGCAATGAGTCTAGTCCCATTAGGTCATGGTCTAGAAGAGAGAGACATACCTGCTCGTGGTGGGGATCAATTAACTTTGGTTGGGAAGGTCATGCCAATGAAGGTGTATTCCACTGCAATTTATAGAATACCCAACAAAAGTAGCTTTAAATTTCAGATATTTAACAGTTATCTACCAAATGAAAGCGTTTAGAAGGAAAGGGTTCTGGATTTGATGTGCATGTCAACAGCCAGTTATTACCCCGTCCTGCTTCGCTATCCTCACAAGGCTGCCAGAGCAGAGCAAATGCCACCTCCTTTATCCTAGACGTAGCACCCCCATGATCCAGGATGGCTAAGGCTGGGGCAGACTGTAGCATTTAGGACCCTGTTGAGAATGCCTCTCTGTATGTCTCTTTCTCTCTCTGAAGAAATAAATAAACTTTTTTTTAAAAAAGCACCAGAAGTAGCAAATATGGGTTTGTATATACACACACATTTTTAGGGTAATTTACAGTGTATACAAAAGTGAAAACAATGTACCATTGAATTTAAAGCATATGTAAAAGTAAAATATAGAGCAGCAATAACGTGGAAATTGAGGAGGAGAAATGGAGGTATACTATTGATAAGAACCTTTCTATGGGGACCAGCAGATGGCATAACGGTCATGTCACTGGTCTCTCACAAAGTCAACTGTGGTTCGAGTACCAGACCCAGCAGCTTAAAACTCATGCCAGGTGTGTGTGCATGTGTGCCCAAGATCCCAAGAGGAGAATGGAGGATAAGGGTTGCAGTGTGGCCACTGTCCCCTCCACTGGGGGTGATTTCTCGCTTTCTGTCTCTTTGTCTCTGTCTCTCTGGTGAGTGCATGTGCCCTACAGAAAATATCTCTCTAAAAAAAAAGGACATTTCTATGTAAAGTATATCTTTTGTTTTGTTTTGTTTTGTTTTTTGGGTTTTTTTAGAGGTTTTTGTTATAGGGCACGTGTGCTCGCCAGACAGAGAGAGACAGAAAGACAGAAAGAAAGAAATCACCCCCCAGGGGGGATGGCCACGCCACAGTCCCTTCTCCTCCATTCTCCTCTCGGGATCTTGGGCACGCACGCACACGTGCCCGGCGTGAGTTTTAAGCCACCGGATCCGGGACATGAACCACGGTCGACTACGTGGGAGTCCAGCGAGATAGCCATTATACTGGTCCCGAAAGTATATCTTTTGATATAGTCAATAAACTCTGAAGCAACTACTAAAGTTTTTTTTAAAAGTGTCAGAGTTAATGAGCCAGCAAAGGATATAAAATTGAATCATAAACAACTGTCATTAAACCAAAGGGAAGCAGAAAAAGATTAAAAAACAAAAGAACAAAGAATAGATGAAACAATAGCTGGGTTGTTTATACAACACTTAACAAGATGGTAAGTTTAAACCTAGCTAAATTGCACTAAATTTAAAAGCTCTAAATATCCCAAATAAAATGCCGAGTAGCATAGAAAATAGCACGTAGAACTACAATGCTAGAAGCCACATGGTGACGATGGTTCAAAGTCCCAGTAAGCCTAAAACATGTCAAGCATGTGTGCGAGTGCCTTAGATCCAACGAGGTAGAGGCCTGGAGGAAAGTGATGACAGCATGACCAGACCCTGTGGAAGATGCTTTTCTATTGCTTTTTCTCATATATGTGTGTGCATTCAATCATGAATAAAGGAAGAAAAAAGTCTTTCAGAAAGGCTCAAAAGGTAGAGATGGTCAGATTAGGTTAAAAAAAATAAAAATCAAGACCTGGGGCCAGCAGATGGCATAATGATTTCATTGCTGGACTCCCATGGAGTTGACCGCGATTCAAGTCCCAAGCCCAGAAACTTAAAATTCATGGCTGATGCACGTGCATGTATGCCCAAAATCCCAAGAAGAGAATGGAGGAAAAGGGATTGTGGCAACACCATCTCCCTAGGGAGGTGATTTCTCGCTTTCTGTCTCTCTGTCTCTCTGGCAAGTGTATGTGCCTTATGGCAAAAATCTCTCTCTTAAAAAACAACAACCAGACCTTCCTGGACTGCCAGCAGGCAATAGCGTCCCCTGCAAGGCTCTGGCCAGCAAGGGACACTGAGGGAGGGTCACCTCTGACCCCCACCCCACTTCCAGACCCCCAGGCCCCAGACTCCACCTTCTAGACCTTCCTGGACTGCCAGCAGGCAATAGCGTCCCCTGCAAGGCTCTGGCCAGCAAGGGACACTGAGGGAGGGTCACCTCTGACCCCCACCCCACTTCCAGACCCCCAGGCCCCAGACTCCACCTTCTAGACCTTCCTGGACTGCCAGCAGGCAATAGCGTCCCCTGCAAGGCTCTGGCCAGCAAGGGACACTGAGGGAGGGTCACCTCTGACCCCCACCCCACTTCCAGACCCCCAGGCCCCAGACTCCACCTTCTAGACCTTCCTGGACTGCCAGCAGGCAATAGCGTCCCCTGCAAGGCTCTGGCCAGCAAGGGACACTGAGGGAGGGTCACCTCTGACCCCCACCCCACTTCCAGACCCCCAGGCCCCAGACTCCACCTTCTAGGTAGGTAGCCAGAATCTCCTTAAGGCGGGATTTTTTTTTCTCTTTTCTTTTCCCTTGACCCCCCTGCATTCTCTTTTTAACACCTAGCCCTCCTTCTCCCCCCAGACCTTCCTGGACTGCCAGCAGGCAATAGCGTCCCCTGCAAGGCTCTGGCGAAACCGCGCGCCGCGCTAACGCGCGGCGCGCGACTTTTTCTTTATTTTTCTGTGTTGTCTTTCCTTTCGTTGCATATTGTCCTCTCCTCCTTATTTTTTACCTTGCCAGACAGCCTAGACAGCCCTAGAATCATATATCTGAAATTTCCTAGGAAGGTAAGTGTCTTTGGGATCCTCCCTAGTACTGATCCCCTTTGAAAAAGGAGATTCTGTTTGTTAGACACTTCTGTAGAGTTCTCTGCCTGAAAACACATTGGTAAAAACAACAGAAGAGAGACTTCAACAAACAGCTATTCCCATCAAAAAGGAAAGACTCTTCCTTCTCGTGTGGCAAAAGTTCTCCCAAGAAGTCTTTAAAAGGGAAGTAATCCTCCAATGGCTAAAGGTAGAAAAAGAGCCTCAGGTCTGAATAAACAAGAAAATATGTCTCCAACAAAGGAAAATGCCCCTCCATGTCTCGTAAATATGGAGGACGTTACCAAAATGACAGACACAGAATTCCGAACATTCATGGTGACCAAATTCTGTGAATTGGAAAAAAAAAGAGACAACGAACTACAGGAAATTAGGAAGTCCTTCCAGGATATGAAAGAAGAAATGGATACTCTGAGAAAGAATCAGGTGGAACTATTAGAGATAAAGTCTATAATACAAGAAATCAAAAACTCTCTGGAAAGTATTAAGAGCCGATTAGACCATGCTGAAGATCGAATCTCTGATGTAGAAGATAAAACCTCTGATCTAGAAAAAAACTACAAAAAGATCGAGAAAATAACTAAAAAACATGAGGATAATATACGAGAAATACTAGACTCTATTAGACGCCCAAACATCAGAATAATCGGCATCCCAGAAGGTGAAGAAACTAATAGCGGAATGGAAAATCTATTCCATGACATCTTGGAAGAAAATTTCCCAAGCCTAGAGAGGCACCGAACCATACGGACCCAAGAAATACAAAGGACCCCAAATAGAATCAACCCCAGAAGATCTTCCCCAAGGCACATCTTAGCCAGGCTGTCTAACGTCACAGAAAAAGACATGATACTAAAACTGGCAAGAGAGAAACGAGAAATAACTTACAAAGGCCATCCCATAAGACTAACACCAGACCTCTCATCAGAAACAATGCAAGCAAGAAAAGAATGGGAAGACATACTGAAAGTGTTAAGAGAGAAACAATTTCAGCCAAGACTACTATACCCTGCAAGATTATCCTTCATTTGGGAAAAAAAGATTAAAATCTTCTCAGACAAACAAAACCTGAAAGAATTTGCCAACACCAGACCAGCTCTTCAAGAAATCCTGAAGAAAGTACTGTTCCAGGAAAACTAAAGACGCAACAGCCAGAAACAAAGAAATAACAGGCAACTAAGACAATGGCTAACTTAAATGTCGGTACAGACCCTATAACATCGATAATAACATTGAATGTTAATGGGTTAAATTCTCCAATCAAGAGACACAGACTGGCTGAATGGATAAAAAAACAGAAACCCTCTATCTGTTGCCTACAAGAAACCCACCTCATGGAAAAAGACATACATAGACTGAAAGTGAAAGGTTGGAAAAAGGTTTTCCATGCAGTTGGGAACCAAAAAAGAGCTGGAGTTGCGATACTAATTTCTGACAAAATAGGCTTTAAAACAAAAAGTGTCCGAAGAGACAAAGAAGGGCACTATATCATAGTAAAAGGCTCTATAGATCGAGAAGATATAACGCTTATTAATATCTATGCTCCTAACACAGGAGCACCCAAATATGTGAAGGAAAGATTGTTAGATCTGAAAGGGGAGATAGACTGCAACACACTAATTGTTGGAGATCTCAACACCGCATTATCCCCTCTGGACAGATCATCTAGGCAAAAAATAGGTAGAGAGATCAAGGACCTAAATGATACCATAAATCAATTGGACTTAACAGACATCTATAGAACTTTCCACCCAAAAACCACAAGATATAGTTTTTTCTCACCCCGACATGGAACTTTCTCGAAGATTGACCACATCATAGGACACAAAGCAAGCCTCTGCAGATTCAGAGGCATAGAAACTATTTCCAGCATCTTCTCTGACCATGATGGAATTAAACTTGAGTTTAATTTCAAGAGAATTCCTCAAAAAAACCTAAAAACATGGAAACTAAATAACCTACTCCTGAATGACTCCACTATTACCGAAGAAATAAAGTCCGAAATCAAAAGATTCATGGAAGCCAATGACAATGAAGATACAAGTTTCCATAATCTTTGGGACACTGCCAAAGCAGTCATAAGAGGGAAGTTCATAGCAATTAGTGCACATAAGAGGAAGACAGAGAAAAGGCTAATGGATCACCTAACATCAAGCCTTAGAGAATTGGAAAAGCAACAGCAAAAAAATCCAAAAAATTACAGGAGAAAGGAAATAATAAAGATCCGAGCAGAAATAAATGAAATAGAAAATAAACGTACTATACAGAAAGTAAGTGAAAGCAAAAGCTGGTTCTTTGAAAGGATAAACAAAATTGATACCCCACTAGCGAGACTTATTAAGAAGAAGAGAGAAAGGAACCAGGTGAATCAAATCTGCAATGAGGCTGGTAACATAACAACAGACATAGTAGAAATTCAAAACATCATTAGAGGATACTTTGAACATCTATACGCTAAGAAACAAGATAATCTGGATGAGATGGACAAATTCCTGGACAAATATAATCTACCAAGAATGAGCCAGGAAGAAATAGAAAGTCTGAATAGGCCCATAACAAGCCAGGAGATTGAATCAGTAATAAGTAACCTCCCAACAAAGAAAAGCCCTGGCCCCGATGGATTCACCTCTGAATTCTACAAAACTTTCAAAGAAGAGTTAACTCCCATTCTGCTCAAATTATTTCTAAAGATCCAAAAGGGTGAATCTCTCCCTAATTCATTCTATGAAGCCTCTGTCACCCTCATCCTCAAAACAGATAAAGACAGGACAAGGAAGGAAAACTATAGACCAATATCTCTGATGAACATAGACTCAAAGATTCTCAACAAGATACTAGCAAATCGTATTCAACAACTTATACAGAAGATCATACACCATGATCAGGTAGGCTTTATTCCAGGAATGCAAGGTTGGTTCAACATACGCAAAACCATTAATGTAATACACCATATTAATAGGAAGAAAGACAAAAACCATTTGGTCATATCGATTGACGCAGAAAAAGCATTTGATAAGATACAACATCCCTTCATGATCAAGACTCTTAGCAAAATCGGCATAGAAGGGCCATTTCTCAATACAATAAAAGCCATCTATGAAAAACCCATAGCGAACATCATCCTGAACGGAGAAAAGCTGAAAGCTTTCCCACTAAACACAGGAACAAGACAAGGATGCCCACTTTCTCCTCTCCTTTTCAATATAGTACTGGAAGTCCTTGCCAACGCAATCAGAAAAGAGGAAAAAATAAAGGGCATTCGAATAGGAAAAGAAGAGGTGAAACTCTCTCTATTTGCAGATGACATGATTGTATACATAGAAGACCCAATGGCCTCCATGGAAAAACTACTGGAAGTAATACATGAATTCAGTAAAGTTGCAGGATATAAAATCAATATACAGAAATCGATAGCATTTTTATATACGAATAACAGGCAGACTGAGATAGAACTGAAAAAACTTATTCCGTTTACCATAGCCACTAAAAGTATAAGATATTTAGGAATAAATCTAACCAAAGAAGTTAAAGACCTCCACAAGGAAAACTACGAGAAGGTAAAAAAAGAAATTGAAAATGACACCAAAAAATGGAAAGACATCCCATGTTCATGGATTGGAAGAGTTAATATAATCAAAATGGCGATTTTACCCAAATTAATCTACCTATTTAATGCAATGCCAATCAAAGTACCAGACACATTCTTCACAGATCTAGAAAAGACAATCTTAAAATTTGTCTGGAATCATAAAAGACCCCGTATTGCCAAAGCACTTCTACACAAGAAGAATGGAGTGGGTGGCATCTCAATCCCCGATCCAAAAATATATTACAAAGCTGTGGTAATAAAGACAGCATGGTATTGGCACAGAAACAGACATGTGGACCAATGGAACAGAATAGAGTCCCCAGAAATAAGTGCCCAAACATACAGTCAACTGATCTTTGACAAGGGGTACCAGTCAATCCAGTGGGAAAATGAAAGCCTCTTCAGCAAGTGGTGCTGGAGAAACTGGACTTCCACTTGCAGAAAGATGAATCTGAACCCCTACCTCTCTCCTTTGACAAGAATCAAGTCAAGGTGGATCAAGGATCTAAATCTAAGACCTCAAACTATAAAGCTGCTCCTGGAGAATGCTGGGGAAACCCTGGGAGACATTGGTGTAGGGAAAGACTTCCTAAAGAAGACCCTCAAAGCAGAGTCCATCGTCCACAAAATAGACAAGTGGGATTACATCAGACTAAGAAGCTTCTGCATGGCCAAAGACACAGTAGTTAGTGTGAATCGACAGCCCTCAGAATGGGAAAATATTTTTGTAAATCTTGCATCAGATAAGGGACTGATAACCAGAATACACAAGGAACTAAAAAAGGTGTTTGGAAAAAAGATGAGCAACCCTATTAAAAGATGGGAGAAGGAGATGAAGAAAACACTCTCTAAAGATGACATACGAATGGCCAAAAGGCATATGAAAAAATGTTCAACCTCCCTCATCGTAAGGGAAATGCAGATAAAAACAACAATGAGGTACCACCTAACCCCAGTCAGATTGTCTAATATTAAAAAAACAAAAAATGATAAGTGTTGGCGGGGATGTGGTGAAAGGGGAACTCTTTTACACTGCTGGTGGGAATGTAGATTGGTCCAACCACTGTGGAGAATAATTTGGAGATTCCTCAAAAATCTACAGATAGATCTGCCATACGATCCAGAGATCCCACTCCTCGGTATCTACCCAAAAGACAGAAGAATCCTTCATTGGAAAAGTGCTTGCACATCGATGTTTATTGCGGCACTATCCACAATTGCTAAGTCATGGAACCAACCCAGATGCCCCCGTATGGAGGAATGGATTGAAAAACTGTGGCACATATACTCTATGGAATACTACTCAGCCATAAAAACCAACAGAGCCCTGGCTTTTGACAGAAAGTGGAAGAATATGGAAGATGTACTGCTGAGTGAGGCAAGCCAGGCTATGAAGGAGAGACATTGTATGTCCCCACTTAACATATACCGTTTGTCTGCATTCTATGTCTGAAACTGATTGACCAACAGTTGAACAAACACAAGAGATGGGTGTGAATGTCAGATGAGGTGTATGTGGAGGAGTGGGGCCCAACGAAAGACATTTGGAGAAGGGATACAGAGGTAGAGCATTGACGGGATGGGGAGGTGTGGTGTTATCTGTTGAAGATATTTCGATCAACGGGTCTGGGGAGAAATGTTCACATATCGAAATGGTCTCATTGTAAGCCAAACAATATGATTGAAAGTATATACAAAAATAAATAAAGTAATTAAAAAAAAAAAAAAAAAAAAAAAAAAAAAAAAAAAAAAAAACAACAACCAAAAAAAAAAAAACAGACCTAATGATATACTTTCCTTACATTGTACTTAGAATAAATAAAAGGAGGGATCAGCAGTTGGCATAATGGCTATGTCGCTGGACTCCCATGTAGTCGACCGCGGTTCAAGTCCCAGACCCAATAGCTTAAACTTATGACGGACGTGTGTGTTGTGCGTGCCCAAGATCCTGAGAGGAGAATGGAGGACAAGGGATTGTGGCGTGGCCATCCCTCCTGGGGGTGATTTCTTGCTTTCTATCTCTGTTTCTCTCTGTCTTTCTGGCAAGTGCATGCACCCTACAGCAAAAACCTCTCAAAAAAAAAAAAAAAAAAAAAAAAAAAAAAAAAAAGAATAAATAAAAGGGCCAGCAGGTGGCGTGGTGGTTAAGGGCTCACACGGCACACCACGATGTCTCTCTCTCTCTCTCTCTCTCTCTCTCTCTGCCTCTCTGGTCAAATTAAAATAAATAATATAGTTAAATAATTCTTTTTTTAAAAAAGGAATAAATACAAACAAAGTAAGTAAATTGACAAAGATGTACCATATAACAGTAGTCAAAAGGAATTTGATACTGGGTAAAATAGATTTTGGAGCAAAGACTATCACCAGGAAAGTCATATAATTATGACAAAGGAGTCTGTCATGAGGATGTGGCAATTCTAAATAAGAATTTATCTCATAACAGAGAAACTGCCAGTGACTGATTATAATCCACAACTATAGACAGATATTATAATACCCACTCTCTCAAAAACTGATGGAATAAATCTATAAAAATTCAAAAGGATAAAGCAGACTTGAACAATATTAACTTGGTCTGATTGACATTTGTAGAACACTTCACCCAACAGAAGACCACATATTATTTTCAGGTGTGCAGAGAACATTTCTCAAAATAGACCACATCTTGGCCCTGTAGCCTAGTGATTAAAGTGAGCTGGATCCCACATGGCTGACCACAGTTTGAATCCTGATCCCAGTGGCTTGAAGAACACAAGTTGTGGTATATTTATACAATGGAGTATTTCTTGGTAATTAAAAAAGAATGAATTGTTGATGTACACAACAACATTGAAGAAACTAAAAATATGTATGTGTAGAGTAAAAGAGATTGGATATTTAAAAAGAGTACATATTATATCATTCTGTTTATATAAAACTCTAGAAATATAAACTAATCTTTATGGATATAAAATAGACCAGTGGGGCCAGCAGGTGGTACAGTGGTTAAGATGCTAGACTTCAACATGGTTGACCATGGTTCAAGTCCCAGACCTGGAGGCTTGAAACTTATGCCAGGCGCATATGTGTGCATGCCCAAAATCCCAAGAGGAGAATGGCGGAGAAGGGATTGTGGCCATCTTCATAGGGAGGTGATTTCTCACTTTCTTTCTTTCTGTATATCTCTCTGGCAAGCATATGCATCCTCTAGCAAAAATCTCTTTTAAAAATAAAATAAGATTTTAAAAGAAAAGAAAACAGATCAGTGGATGGGGGATGAATGGAAGGGGAAATCATAAAAAAGCACAAGGAAACTTTGGGGGTGTTGTACATGCTTATTATCTTAATAATAATACAGTAATAGCTGTATACATATGTCAAATGTGTCATATGTCATGGCTGTATATATATGTCAAATGTATCAAACTGTATACTTTATACATGTGCAGCTTATTATAGGTCAATTACATCTAAATAAATTCATTAACAACAACAATAAAAAGGCCCTCATTTGGAGGATAGGCTCCTCTCTTAGAGTTGAAAGTCTTCAGTAGACCTACTGTGTGTCACTTGGCCTTTAGCTCATTTGATTATTTCTGCATTGAAAGATGATGAGGGCTATTTCTTGACAAGTGCAGGGTACCATAGCTTCTAGACAGACTGTCTCTCAAGTTTTCAGTGTGGAAGAGATGACAGATCTTCTCAGAAAACCTGGACTCCTGGTTTTGCCTTAGATAAAGACTGATGAGCAGGACCAGCAGATGGCATAATGGCTCCATTGCTGGACTCCCACATAGTCAACTGCTGTTTGAGTCCCAGACCAGGTGGCTCACAATGGGCATGTGTGCATGCATGCCCAAAATCCCAAGAGGAGAGTGGAGGTGAAGGGAGTGTGGCATGGCCATCCCCCCTGGGAGGTGAATTTCTCACTTTGTGTCTCTCAGTCTCTGTCTTCTCTGGTGAGCACATGTGTCCTGCAACAAAAATCTCTCTCTCTAAAAAAAAAAAAGACTGATGAGCAAAAGGTACCAGAAATCCAGGAATTTGAGTTCTTATCACATGGCTAATGGTGGAAGCAACTGTTGTGTTAGTCTGGAGAAAAGAAGAGAAGCTCAGAGAATAGTTTTAATGGTTCTGTATTCCAAAGGTTACATTAGGACCAGGAAATAGAAACTATTGGGAAGATTTATTTCAACTCACTGAGAAGAATCTCACTTCAGTGATTTCATTTACATAAAAGTGTGTACCTCTAAGTAGTGGTAAAGTCCTCAGCTAGTGGTATTATGGACTGGACAGTCACCTGGTTAGGATTCTGTAGAAAGAATTAAAACACTACATGGGGTCAGATTCTGGGATTTCCATAGTCCCTCTCAGGCCTTTAGATCTTTGATCATCTCCACATGTCCATGAGCATGTGGTTGTTCACATGATAGAAGGGGAATTTGTCTCAATGTGAATTCTACCTGAGTCTCACTTGTATCTGATTTAATATTTAGATGAGACATTAAACTTTAAACTTCTGAATTGATGCTAGAATGCATTAAGATTTAGAGGGCCATTGGAATGGAATGAATGTATTTTGAAACCTAATCCCTAATGTGATAGCATTAAGAGATGGGATCTTTAAGAGGGGATTAAGTCATGAGGACAGAGGCCTCATGATGGAACTAGGGCTCTTATAAAAGAGACCTAAAGATGCTATCTATGAGGAACTGGCCCTCATTAGGTACTGAATCTGCCAGTGCCTTTATCTTGGAATTACCAACCTCCAGAACTGTGAAAAAATAAATATTTGCTGTTTTTGTGCCATCCAGCATATGGTATTTTTGTTATAGCAGCCAAATAGACAAAGCCACCAGGTTAATATTGCATTTGCATTACGAAGATTCCCTGGGGAGCCTTGAAACACACACACACACACACACACACACACACTGACACTAAAAAGCCTCAACTTCAAAATTCAATTTGGTGCATAAATTATTTTCAAACCATCTCAGAAAACTGGGACATTATTAACCCTCCTCATGCTGCCTGCTTTTAAAGAAAGTTGTTTTGGCAAAGGTGTACCTGCCTCTCAGGCAGACCCAGGAGCCTGAGGAGCTGATGCCAAAGAATGGCTACCCCTACCTCAGGAAAATTGCATCAGGGCTCATTCCAAAGTTGCAATAGGAAACCAAGTAAACCATCATTCTTGCACTCACCCAGCCCCCCAGTCTACATGAAAAAGAGACAAAAGTATTCACTTAGACACAAAAAAGGGATCACATTGTCCATCTCAGGATAGGAAGAACATCTAAACATCTCAGAATGGTCAAAGCTCCGTGAGTGCTAGGACTGCTTCTTTTTTTTTTTTTTAGGACTGTTTCTTAAGATGTATTATTATTTTTTTAATTGCCAGAGGGTACATGCACTTACCAGAGACAGAGAGAGAGGGAGAAAGAGAGGAAGAAAACACCCCAATGAGCGTGATCACATCACAATTTTCTCTGCTCTATTTCTCCATCCTGTCATGATTCGAGACATGCTTGCACACCAGGGCCAAGAGTTGAACTGTGATTGGTCACATAGGATCTGGAAGCCTTAACCACTAGGTATGAGGCCAGACCTATTATTATTTTAAGTTGATAAATAATAATTGTATATATTTATGAGGTATAGCATTATATTTTTTTTGAGAGAGAGAGAGATTTTTTGCTATAGGGCACGTGCACTACACCAGAGAGACAGAGAGACAGAAAGCAAGAAATCATCCCCCGGGGGGGGATGACCACGCTGCAATCACTTCTCCTCCAGCCTCATCTTGGGCTTTTGGACATGCACCCACACACACCTTATGTGAGCAATCCACTGAGGCCAGAACTCAAATATAACTTGAGTTGTATTTGGTCAACTACATAGGAGTTCAGTGCCTTAACCACCACACCACCTGCTGGTTCCCAATGTGATTATTTTGATGCTTGTATACAATGTGTGATGATTAAATTGGGGTTATTAGCATGTCCATCCACCATTTATTATTTCTTTTTTGTTGGAAATAGTCAAAGCCCTCTCTTCTAGCTCTTTTTTTTTTTTTTTTTTTCTTTTTTTGGAGAGGTTTTTGCTATAGGGCGCGTGCGCTCGCCAGACAGACAGAGAGAGACAGAGAGATAGAAAGCAGGAAATCACCCCCCAGGGGGGATGGCCACGCCGCAATCCCTTCTCCTCCATTCTCCTCTCGGGATCTTGGGCACGCACGCACACGTGCCCGGCGTGAGTTTAAGCCGCCGGGTCCGGGACTCGAACCGCGGTCGACTACGTGGGAGTCCAGCGACATAGCCATTACGCCAACTGCTGGTCCCTCTTCTAGCTCTTTTGAAACACAGTTGTGTGTTATGGACAAAGCCATGTTGTAGAAAATGCATCAGGAGGTGACTGTGCCACTGTGTGATCATCATTATATAAACCTTATGCACTTACACAAACCTAGATGGTATAGCCCACGACATACTCTGTAGGCTCCTTGTGGGACCACCACCATATATGTCATCCATCACTGACTGAAACATCTTCAGGTGGCACATGGTTGCATACAGTCAATTATTGTTAACTATAGTCACCCTGCCATGTTATAGAACACTAATACTTATTCCTCCTACCTAACTATAATTTTTACATTTCCCTGCAGACATTCCCCCCCAGGAAAACAGACAACAGGAAACTAATATAAATTGATCATAACTAGGAACACAAGTCTCTTGGTTTTCCTTTAGAAATAACTTAATGCCTTTCCATTAATTTATGGGCTTCATCCATTTGTGACAAAATTGAAAGGCTCTCTCTCAAGAAAATGATTTGGTTTTTGTGGTGCAAGGAAAGGACAGAAACCCAAATGCCCCATCAATGTTTTCACATTTCGTTCTGTGGCAGTGATGAGACAATGAGATTCGGAAGGCTGTTGAGAATCAAATTAGAAAAACATCAAGTAATTGTAGGGCATTTTATTCCATCTAATTTCCATGTGTACCTGAAAGGAAACAAGCATCTTAACAACCTAGAAGAGTGAAATGCAGATGGTTCTCAGAATCAGGGAGAGAAATGAATGGGCTCTTTGGGTCCAAAGGTTACTGCAAGGCTGCAGGCTCCCATCACTACTTTGGTGGACATGGAAGGGCTCTCCAGGGCTGGGGGCTTCAGTCCACACAGTCTACAAAGACCTGTGACAGCCAGGGCAGGGAGCTAGCTAGCCACTGGGGAAGCTGGACTGGATTACTCCACCAGCACCTCTGTGTCTGAACTCCCTGGGGGCAGCCTTGGCAGTCTCCAAAGCTCACAGTCAGAGGAGCCCTCCCAGCATGTTGGTTCAGTACAACTCTGGCCTCAAGATTTCTACTTTGAATTTTCTACTTAGCATTCTAGTAGGTCCTAAGTGAGGTCAGCCCTTCCTGCACGAATCGGGCCCTTTCCCCTGCCTACCTTCTATCATCCACCTTCTTCTGGGTTCTTTATCCACCCCTCTCTCCTTGCTCCAGCTGCTGGTAAGAGTCTGGCTGAGGATGGACAAACCTGAGAGCACAGTGTTGAAGCCTTTGTACTCTGAGGCTCCTATCTCAGGTATGTCTACCTGGACACATTGGGCCTCCTTAGGTGCTGAAAGTACCCAGCTCTCCCATGTCCCTTCAGGTTTGGTAATACTTCACCTGCTGACTCTTGGGCAGCCTTGGGTCCACTCTGGCTTCCCTCCTGTCCCTGTAGGCCTTGTTGCTGAGCCCCTGATGCCATGCCTCAAAGCCAAACTCTCCAGAATAGGATACATCCTCATGTCATAGGCACCAGTCATTGCTCCCATGGGCTCTGATTTTGTTTTGAATCAGGTGTGAGTCTGGAAGGTTATAAGGCAGTTTACTTCCAGAGTTCAGGGTCAAATCTTCTCTCTACCATGGTGTAGCAGGAACTCAAGTGCCCTGCAAGGCTGTTAACTGTGGGTTCAGATCCCTAGGTGAGCTGGAGGACACCTCGGGCCTATGAATAGGATCCTTAGGAGCTAAAGGGATAAATAAGGGGGATTGTGGTATGAAAAGACCCTGTCAGGAGTGTTCTCTCTCTCTCTCTCTCTCTCTCTCTCTCTCTCTCTCTCTCTCTTTCTATTACTAAAATTAAAAATTGGCAACCAAAATCAAGACTTCATGCAACTGGGAAGGATGGCAGATTCCAGTCATAAACAGAGATGTAAGCCGTTTCGATTCTACAACCTCAAGGTGCAAATGATTCATCAGAATGTTTGAGGCTACCGGTTCAAAAACGTAGGTCATTCTAGTGACACACAAGGAAGACCCATATCAAGTCACAGACCCAACAAGGCACCACTTAAGAGGTCACCACCATTCACAGATGGAGGAACTGTTATGTGTGCAGTATGGCTCAGTGGTATTTGGGAGAGCTCTTCTGGAGCCCCTAATACGTAATCCCTTCAAAGTCAAACCTGCTCTGGGTAATATTTCCTCTCCTTCCCCTGTAGTGCTGGCACAGTAATGGCCAATATCTCACATTTTCTGATACAAAAAAAAAAAAAAAAAAAAAGATCCTCTAGGCTACACTCCTTTTTATTTTAGAATACATCACCCTCATCCTTACCCTAAACAATAAGGTTATAGAAGAGAAGAGAAGGTTTCTGAGGTCAGAGGAGGAAGTAAAAATTGTTTCCCCCATGCCATTGAGGATATTCCAGCTCCTGTTCTGGGAGTTGGGTTGCTATAGTGATGGGAGGAATAGATGATAAAATTGGGAGACAGTTACATATTACAATGGCAAATTGCGATTTTGGAGGGTGAATGAATCTTCTTCACAATGTAGTCCTTTTAGCAACCAGCATGTGTTCCCTACTCAATAAGTTAGTAAGAAAATCTCTTTAGAATCTTTAAGATGTGTAAATCTCTGTCTCCACTGCATAACCCTATGAATCTGTATTAGTCAGCTTTTGACAGGTTATGCTGCAGCAACAAAAACTCTAAAACCTCAAGAGCTTATAACCACAAAGTTTTATTTCTTGCTCATGTCACATGTTGCCTAGGAAGTGTCCAGGTGTCTTCATCACTCTAAGAAGACATGCTAAAGGAACAGTCTCGATCTAGATGGGCCACCCTCTTGGAAAAGGGAGGAAAGGAAGAGAACTGGCAGAAACACTCACGGATTTTCATAGCTTTTGCTGGATATAATGTCATGTCTGCTCACATGTCATTGGCCACAGTAAGTCAAATAGCCAATGGGACAAGAAGGAAGCGACCCCCTCTTCAAGTACCAGGGAGGGTGCTGAATTGATCACCCCAGAGAGAGGCAATAAATATTTGAGATGAATAATATACAGTACTGCATATCCTAAGGAGCCGTAGTCATTGGGAAAGGGACACTGGTCCACTGACACCACGTATCAGGACATAAATATCAAAATATTTTGAAACCACTAGAGGAAAGCTGTGATATAGATATTATGACTCATTCAAAAGTGTTCTCATTGTAGATTGGTATACCTTGAAAGGATAAATTGCTTCAGCTCAACTCAGAAAACAATTTAGAGCCTTTCAAAACCAAAAGAGGTGCCAAGACATTTTGAAAGAGACCATTAGTAACGGACATGGCAAGTTACCTCTGACTTATTAAAAAAGAAAATGATTTTATAAATGAGTCCATTACAAAGTATTCATGAGATATTAGGGCTCTGAGAACTGGTTGAATAGGAGGGAAGGGAAGGTAATTAGGGCAGTTAGAAATCTGTTATTTTATGAGCTTGCCAAAAGAAACCATTCCTACATTCATTCTTCTGCAGATGGTTATAATGGCTTCACTCAGAGCCCGCACAAAGCTGAGCAGTGCAAAAAAGAAGGTGATGAGAACACCATCCCCAGTTCATGGGGCTGATGTCTGGATGGGGGAGAGTTGGCAAACGCGTAAACCAAGAAGCTGCAATACCATGTGCTATGTAAAATACTAGGACTATGTAGGAAGCACAGAGGTAACCAAGTGGGGTGTTCCCTCCAATGAGGCATGGAGGTCATCTTTTTTAGGGACCAGAAAATCATGGCCATATTGAAGATGACTAAACAAGCAAGAAAAGGGGAAGGTGGAAGGGCATTCTGGGTAAAGGGAACAGCAAGTATAAAGGCAGGGAGGTCCAGAACTATAGTGTCTTCTTTTGAGCTTATGTATTGACCTTTTCTCCCAGTGAGAGAGACAGAGCAATAGCACCCCTCAACAGGGTCTTGATGCTGCAAGTCACCCCTAGTCTCAGTCAGTCCTGGTTCATGGGCACATGTATACCTGGCACACTCAAAGAGGTCTGTGGATACAAACCCAGAACCTTTTCAAGTACGTCAGCCTCCCAGAGCACTGAGTTTGAGCGATGTACCACAATCTGGTCTCTGCACAGTATATTTGAGGGCAGAGTAGCCACTGGCTCATGCAAACATATATGCAGGTTCTTTAAAAGGTTCATGAAAATGTGTATTATGAAAAAATAATCCATGAGTTTTTTAAGGTGTTTTTGACATCAGACACATACACTCAGTAGAGAGAGACAGAAGAAGGGGAAATGAGCAATTATCCTTCCAGGAAAGATGGCCATGCCACAATCCCTTCTCCTCTATTCTCCTCTTGGGGCTTTGGGTATGCACACATATGCACCCAGTATGATTTTCAAGCCACCAGATCACGTGGAAGTCCAGTGCCTTAACAATCACACCACCTGCTAGCCCCCAATTCATAAATTTCAATTTTTTATCATACAAATCTTCTAAAGTCTCCTTGTGCATGAATCAGAAAAGACATCATGTTTTTATAGTTTTAAAAATCAATTAAGAATATTATTGTGGGTTCTAAGTGTACCCTGTGAAGGTTTGTATGGGAGGGCAGTGCCAGCAGGGTGAGTATAAGTCCGTGGTGGAACCTCCTTACATGTAGCTCCTTTGTTCAGTTCACAACATGAACCTGCACAATCGGCACCTGGGAGACAGGGCCTTCGGCATTTGGTGTTGCTAGAACATAAAATATACCCGCAGATGGCTGAGGGTCTGTGTGGTAGGCCCTGGGACATGTGAGAAAGGCCAACAGAGCCAGGCTGGGAAGGTACTTGCTGACAGCCAGGGGAAAAGGTGTCCAGAAACCATGTGCAGAGGCTCAGGCAGGGGGTTACGGAACCCACACAAAGCCCGCACAGGGCTGAGCAGTGCAAACTGCCCTCCCATATAAACCTTCGCGGGGTACACTTAGAACTTACAATAATATTAACTGACTTTTAAAACTATAGAAAGACGGTGTCTTTTCTGATTCATACACAACTCTCCCTGGCTGCAGGGAGGTTGGGGGTGGGGCTGGATATGGCTCCCCAAAATAGTCAAGTCCTTATCCTTGAAACTTATGAAGATTATCTATGGAAAAAGAGGCTTGCAGATATGAGTAAATTAGAGATCTTGAGATGGGAGATCACCTGGAATTTCCATGTGGGCTCAAAGTAATCATAGATGCCCTTAGCGTAGTAGTCTACTGGTCAAGAGAGCTAAATCTCACATAGCTAAATGTGGTTTGAATCCTGGTCGGGGCAGCTTGAAAACCATACCAGGCACATGTACATGTGTGCTCAAAACCCCTACAAGATGGAGAAAAATGGAGGAGAGGACATGAGAATGCCAGGCCAGAGGGTGCTTTCTCCCTCTCCCTGTCTTCCCCGCTAGAGAGTGCATGTACTCTTTGGCAGTTAAAAAATACATAAATTTTTAAAATGATTGAAAGAGGTAAGCAGAGGGAAATTAGATTATGAAAGAGGAAAGAGGTCATGTGATGATGGAAGCAGAGAGATTTGAGGATGCTTCGCTGGCTTTGAAGATGGAGGAAGGGGCTGTGAGTCTAGAAACTGGAAAAGACAAAGAAAGGGATTCATCCCTGGAGTCTCTAGAAAGAACACGACATTGCTGACACCTCGGTCTTGGCCCACTAAAACCATTTTGGGCTTCTAATCTTCAGAACTCTAAGAGAACACATCTGTGTTGTGTTAAGCCACTAAATTTGTGGTAATTCCTACAGCAGCCATGAGCCGCAGAGAACATGTCATGGGGCAGCCAGAGCTTGGATCAGAGGATTTCAAGTAAAGAAAAAAAAAAAAAAAACAGAAAAAATATTAGAGAGCTTGTATTTGTGTCCACTTTATACTGTATATCCTTTTAAATGTCTGTTTAGGTGAACGTTTTATAGTATCCTAGTAAGAGGCAGAAGCATCTAGTGTGTAAATAGACACGTATGTCCTGGGAGGGCCTGCTAAAATATGTGTCGCATGACCAATAAAAGCGAGGAAGGTGCTGACCTAGCTGCAGGAGGGACAACAGGGAGGCCGAGCAAGGCCCCGTCAGAGGTGATGAGGGCTTTACTGAGCTGGTGACAATAGTCATGAGAGACACATGCAGCTCAACACTCAGGCCTGTGATTGCGATGGGTGGTGGAGCAGAGCTGCCAGGGACGCCTGCTGGAGGCCTGGCTTGAAGACTATAGGGGCGCCATTTAGGAAGGAACAACTCAAAATCAGGCTTGCTGCATGTGAGAAGCCCATGGACACCTGACAGTGACATAAACACATTTGTGGTTCAGAGGAGAAATTGAGGTTGGGGACATCTATAAGAGAGTGGGCCAGGGTGGAAAGCTGGGGTCATAGCGTCCGTAGGTGTGGGAGAGAAAGGGAGACAGCTAAAGATGAGGAAGAGATGCCAGTAATGCGGCAGAGAGAACAAGCAGAGAGGGTGCCAGGACACCAGGGAAGGGCCACTAAGCAGTGGTTCTTAGCACCAAACACTATGGAGAATCAGGTAGGATGATCTGAGGACCTCAGGTTGGGGGGATCTATGGAGACCTCCGCTAAGGTCATAGCGGTGATTGATTGAGATGACGGCCCCAGCAAGGAGGTAACTGGAGGTGAGAAAAGGTCCTAACCTTGTCTAATTTTTTGCTGATAAGAATGGTGCGGGGTGGGGGGGTGAAGTTCTCTTCTTAGAGACAAATTTTCAGTCATTATTTGGAAGAAATATGAAGCAGTGAGGGACCAGGGCTCATGAAGTGGAGAATTTATGTGAAAGCTTTTTCACAGCAGAGGGACTTGGCACCCTAGGGACTTGCCTCTGTCCTGCAGCTCTTGGACACAAACCCACCGACAGCCACCTCTGCACCCCGCATGAGTGCTGGGAGAACTGCTGTCAGGATCCTATCAGGCTGGGGAAGTTGTTCCTTAATGAGAGAATGTCTACAAGCATTATATATTCAACTTTCATTTTACTTTCAGGCAGGTTTATGTGAAGCAGTGATTTTTTTTTCTTTTTTTGTGTGTGCGCATTTTCTTATTTTCCAGTAAAATTAAGTAAATATATGTTACTCTTAGTAAACAGGGCACAGTAAAATGAGCGTGCAGGAATGAGGGGCTGTTTTAATTAAATAAGTGTAGTCCTTCCCTTCACCTCCAGCCCTCTACTCACCACAAGCAGCACTGCTATTCTGCCCCCTGCAGTAATAGCTATAATATGATGAATTACATCAGCATCCCCTCTTTCTAGAACAACAGGATGACTTGTTTTGTTTTGTTTTGTTTTGGGCAGGGAGGAGAGATGGGTGCTGGGAAGAGTGGGACAGGATGCAGTGGCCGCAGAAATGACCGATTTGAGATTCTGAGTCATGAATTGTCATCATTAGAAGGCAGACAGAGTGTGTTGCTGTTGCTGAATCTGCTGCCTGGTCTCCGTAAAAGCTTTGGAAATTAAAACAGGCTCTTAAAAGAGAAGTCGCACAGGGCTCCACTTAATGGCCTGCACACGCGCATTGGCCTCAGACAGACCCAGACAGACCAGTGACTAGCTTGAAATGTCCCTCTGGCAGCCTTCCCCCAGGGCAAAGGGGCACGAAGGAACCTAAGAAGAGGGTGTTGCTGGATGACTTTCCAGATTCTTGGTGTTTCAGACAAAGAATTGAATGAAACTTGCCAATAGTGAAAGTAAAGAATAGTTTATTAAGTAAAAGTGAAAGTACACTCTGGAGGTAGGAGGGGACCGAATGGAGAGAAAGAGGGTTCAAGAGCACAGGCAATAGCCTTCCATGGGGCTTAAAATTCCTTAACCGGAGATCATTGGCTGGGCCCAATACTTCCTTTCATCCCACTGGCTGTAATCAAACGTGGATGGGCCTGCTGATTCAGTTCTATAGCTCTATTAAGTGTGGCTGTGTCCACTGAACAGTGTCTTCTGGAAAAATTCCTTGTGGGATCCTAGCGCATGCAGCATCTGCTTCTTTGCGTGCTGAGTATAAGATCCATTCCTTCTCAATAGGGTATAACAGGTAGCCAGAATGAACTGTACCTCCCTCCAAGAGAGATCAAATGCCAGAGTCAAAGTCTGGAACCTGTCAGTAAGTTTATCAGGATTCTCAGACTATTTGCCCAACTTTTCTCTGCACTGTTGAATATCAGTAATGACAAAGGGACTTGGACTCTGATTGGGCCCTCTTGTCCAGCCATTTCCCTGAAGGGATGGAGGGTCCCACTTCGCGTATGTGATGGACTGAAGGATTAATTATCTATTCCCTCTGTGCTGTGCCTTTTAGGGTGGACATAGCTGTGCTTGGGGTGGAAGGCGAGGAGTGGTATGGAGGGGAAGTATGTTCTCTTGGGAGTTCCATCAGGGTTTGTAACAGGGATCATCTATTATACCCACATTTGGTTGAGGCCTTAGTGAAGGGATTTGGCTGACTTGTCTTCAAAGAAAAGGGTCTTGGTAAAGAGTCATAAAAGCCTGAATATATGTAACTTCAGACCACTCCCTTGTCTTCTAAGTAGTGAATCTAGCTGTAAGACAGTATTATCATTAATGACTCCATTTAACAGCCATTGTTCTTGGTTCCCAAGTTCATATTGAGGCCAAGCTGTATTACAAAAGAATATTAAGCATTTTTTCTTTAAGTTATCAGGGTCAAAATTTTCCCCCTAATTAAGAATACAGCCAAGGAGTGAGTCCCAGGAAATTGTGTGGTTTTTCCCAAGCCTCCCATAAAAAAAAAAAAGAAAAAAATTTTAAAAAAGGAAAATGACAGAAGAGGAAGGAATAGACAACCTAGGGCCAGAGTCCTGCTTCAGGCCTCCCTCTAGGCAGTGGAAAAGCCTGAGGGAATAAGCTAGGGGTCCCTAGACAATGTCCCTCTCAGAACTGCTAGATGCTGAGCATCCTCAACCTTGATGCACCCCGGGGCCCTCGGGGTGAATTCCTCTTGAGCATACTAGAGGCATCCCCCTTAAGGTAGGGTGAGGCTCTGGGACAGTGCTCTGGGCGTCCCCAGGACCATTTCCTTGGCTGAATGACTTTAGCCGGACTGAGAGACTCCAGGGCCCTTGAAGTTCTTCTGTGAGCTATGACCTATTCTTCCTCTGGTTCTGCCTTGGAGAAGGAGCACACTAGTGGACATGCGAATAAAGTAACATGTAGTTTGTCTCAAGCGAGACTTAGAAGCAGCAGCAAGACTTTTGATATTTCCCTGAGTAGTCATTTGATATGGGCCTCTCCCTTGGGACTCCCTTTTGATACCAAAATGAAAGCAACTAAAGGTACAGAAAGGATTCAGAGAGAGTTGATCCCTGGAAAAAGTCATTCCAGAAGGCAACAGAGAAAGTGGTGAAGAAAGGGAAGCCCTGGAGAAGAGACAGAGGAGTCTTGTAAAATTGTCTCCAACAGGTAGGAAAGGGATTAGGGTAAACAGAACCTAGTGAGAAGAGCTATAGGCAGTAATCCAAGAGACTACAAGTGGGGCACCCAGTGGTTTTTCTTCAGCAGGGTTGCTATGGCCTTCAAGAAGACAGACAATGCCTGGCTCAGGATAGCATTGAGGGCTAAGTCCTGGGAGCTAAAATAGAGTCTTCCTTTGGCTAAAGGAGAAAGCCAGCAAGAGAAAAAAAATCTGTGACCTTAAATTGAGTGCATTTGTAGACATGTTATTCCCAGAATGACTGAGGAAATATTGGGGGTGTAAAGATAGCCATGGATAAGGTACATATTTTCTTGATTATTTTCCAAAATATTCTCCTTGCAAAAACCTGTACAAACAACATTCCTCCCCTCCTTTTTTTTTTTTTTTTTTTTTTTTTTTTTTTTTGCTATAGGGCACGTGTGTTCACCAGAGAGACAGAAAGCAAGAAATCACCCCTCAAGGGGTATGGCCAGGCTGCCATCCATGCCTTCTCCATTTTCCTTTCAGGATCTGGGCCATGCACATACACACACGCCACCAGGTCCAGGACTTGAACTGCTGTTGACCACATGGGAGTCTCGTGATGTAACCATTACACCATCTGCTGGTCCCGGCATCCCTTTTCTTCAAATTCCCAGGTTGGTTGGCTTAGTTTTAAGGACTGAAGTTATTTCTTCCCTAGAGAACATTTCTTTCATTTCAGAGCAGATTAGTGGGAGAGGGACATAGGGAACCATACTGAGACAGGAGGGTCATTCTAATCACTCAAAATCTGACAAACAAGAAGTCCTTGGGAGATTGTTAGAATCAGGATGGTTCCCAGAATGACCCAGGTTGGCACCTGAAATGACCACTGCCTAATCTTTAGACTCATCACTCTGTCATTGCATGGTATTGCCATGCTAGATAACAATTCCTTCTGCACCATGACAGTTTTCAAGTTGCAATGGTAATGACAGAACCTACCCTCATAAGGCCAGAAAATGGGAGAGATACTGGTTTCAGAAGTACCACTGCCCTTTTCCCTGCTGTCAACAGTTCTCCCTTTCCTCTGAAAAGGAACCAAACTTTTCATCCATCTCTTCTCACATGGCCACTCCACCCACGGAGTAGTCCACTCTCTACATACTTTTTGTTTGTCTTAGAGAGATTTTGCTATAGGGCATGTGTGCTCATCAGAGAGACAGACAGAAAGTGAGAAATCACTCCCCAGGGGATGGCCATGGCACAATTTCCTCTCCATTCTCTTCTTGGAATCTTGGGCACATACACACATGTGCCTGGTATGAGTTTTAAGCCACTGGGTCCCGGACTTGAACCACGGTCGACTCCATGGGAGTCCAGTGACATAACCATTACACCATTTACTGGTCCCCATTCTCTACACTTTAATACACTTGTTTTCACTCTCCCTCCATGACTCACTCTTAAATTCTTTCCTGCACAAAAAACAATTTTTTCCTCTTACATCCCAGGCAAGGTTCCCCATGGATTGAGTCTCCTTAGCAACCACAGTACTTCTAATAAAGTAGAAAAAAAGAAGGGGCTGATGCCCAACTTACAGGTTGTTCCAACAGGGGCAGATGTGCCTTCCTTGTGAAATTGGAGTAGGCTGATGCAGCAGACTGCAAGCACCATGATCAGGAGAAAGAGGAAAGTCACAGGATAGACCACCACATGTTACTTTAGGACCCAAAGGAAAAGGAAAAAGATTTTCAGAAAAGAACGTATTGCCACATTCTAAAATTTGAAAGGCAGTGCTGCGGGGAAGGAATTTGTGTTTTGCTTATACCAGTGTGTGTCTGCACAACACACAACCTTATTTTCACTAGGCCTGGAATAGCATAGCACCCAGGGTTGCATCCAGGTTTTCCTGACATGGGAGACATTTTTTATGTGGCAGGCACCCTAAAGGCTTTTACGTGCTGGTCCCATTGCCCACACAAGTGCTGCTTTTTGGCGGCTGAAGGAGGAGAAATATCTGACCCTTGAGAGCTTAAGGGTCGCTCCAAAGGCCTAGCCCTGTATGAGAGTTGCCCATACCAAGAACTATCAATCCTGCCTTGGTTGTCCCGCTATAGTCTAGAGACCCAACAGAAGTTAAGATAAAAATGACAAAGAGGTTAAAGAACAGAGTAGAGGGTGTCCCCAGTTAGGGGCTTACCTTCCGGCTGGCTACTACATTTGTTGTGGAACAACTATCCATGTTCTTGGCGTTTTGAGCAAAGCATTGAACAAAACACACCAACAGTGAAAGTAAAAGATACTTATTAAGTGAAAGTATACTCCTAAGAGGTAGGAGCAGGTTGAAAGGAGAGAAAGAGCTCAAGGGCTCCCACAATAGCCCTCCATAGGGCTTATAATTCTTTGCCTGATTGCTCATTGGCTGGGCCCACTAATTGCTTTCATCCCATTGGCTATATACCAAATGCGGCTGGGCCCAGTGATCTATCTCATTAGCTATATCAGCTGTGGCTAGGCCCACTGATTTAGCTCATTGGCTATCAGCTAGACAACCCCCACTGAAAATCTCCCACCTACATTACCTTGAGCTGTGAGTTTTCTGCCCTGATCACTTTGTTCTAAGTAGCCACATGGGCAGATACTCCAGCCCTGTTACCTGTTTCCATTTTCTAGCTTTCTTCTTGCCTCAAGAGGACTCTCATTATTCATGGAATAGGCTAAGAAAGGAGTTTCCAAAATATGTCTCAAGAATTCAAGGATCAGGACAACCTATTAGAGAGGCATACCTTTTTTTTTCCTTAGAACTTTTTCCTTAGGGCATGTGCACTGGAAGAGGGAGAGAGAGAGAGACAGTGAGAGGGAAAATGAGAAATCACCCCCGAGTAGGGATGGCCATGCCGCAATCCGTTCTCTTCCATTCTTCTCTTGAGATCTTGGGCACGCACATATACACACCTGGCATCAGTTTTAAGCCACCAGGTCTGGGACTCAAACCACAGTTGGGCATGTGGGAGTCGGCAACGTAACCACTACATCACCTACTGACCCCAAGGCATACATTTAAAAAAATGTTTTTTAAGCCACAGGGCACAGGAACTCACTGAAGAGAGACAGAGAGAGAGAGAGAGAGAAACGGAAAGTGAGAAATCACCAGCCCCCCTCCCCAGCCACCATGATCCTTTCTCCATTTCCTCTTGGGACTTTGGGCATGTACGCATATGAACCCAGCATGATTTTCAAGCCACCAGGTCCAGGACTCAGAATTGTAGTTGATCATGTGGGAATCCAACACCTTAGCCAGCATGCCACTTGCTGGCCCCATGTAGAGGCATAGCTTTGCAATTACAAAGTCAGTTGCTCAAAATCAAGCATGAAGCACCAACTCTTGACCACCCATCTGTGAAACAAGGGGGGCTTCCTGAGACAAGGCCTTAGCATGAATCGGAAAGCCTTGGAAAGGAGAGAAAAGAGAATTGCCTACTCTGGAAAATGGGTTCCATGACAACCTGTGATCCCTGTGGGGTTGGCCATGTTCTGCAGCAGGAAGACCCTGGCTTGCCCCAGCTCATCATAATATTGGCATTTCATACTTGGGATTTCCTGAGGAGTAGAGGGAAAGGAAGGCAGACTGGGTATGCCAAGTCTCCCTGCCTCTTAGACCTACACACAAGTCGCCACCAAATAATCTGAGGCTTTATATAGGACCCGTGGTTGATCTTGCCAACCTGGTTTTCTAAGGAATTAGGTTCACTGCTTTGTGATCCACCATCCTGGGCTGGCCAGTAGACTTCCCTCCAGGGTTTTGAGAATTAAAATGGAGCCCCAACACTGAGCTGCATGCCTGCCTTTCCCCTATATGTATCACTCCTCCAGTGCACTTTTGAAATAGAAAAGGACAGAAAGAACTCTCAAGTATCCATAAAGTCCTTGGGGTTTCCCTTCCCAGTGGTTGTCGTGGGGTGGTATCCACAAAAGCTGCTTCTCCTCTTCTTCCTGTTACAGAATCCTGACTCTGCTCAGGTACCAGGAAGTCTCTTTGCAAAGGAAAGTAGTCTTGGTCCCTGCCCTAATGGTGGGCATATGCAATGTGGTTCTGGCCAAGGAGGTATATAGGGAAGACACCTACTCTCTGATAGAGGAAAAGAGCCAAGCAAGATGAAGTCTTTCGCTTCCCTGGCCATCTTGCCTTTGAAAGTGGTTGTGATGCCTAGACCTATGGTGACCATTTGTGAGGACAGTAAAATGGAAAGATGGAGTCTGAGGCTTGCTGACATTGTTGAGTACCAAAGCAAATGCAGAACAACCACTTCCAGATTCTTACTATATGAGATGATTGAATGTTATTTGTGCTTGAGCCGCCGTTGATATAGGACTATTTCTTGCAGTGAAATGTGCACTAAAAGATCACTGTGGTCTCCTCCATCAATGTCAAATTCAACAACGATGTGTTATGGTCACTAGGTACTCAGCCTGACAGTTCTACAGGTGCCTCTTGGATCAGCCAATTCCAAGAAAAAGGTAGTGGCAGGTGACAGGACTCAGAACAGTATCTGGGGTAACCACATCATGGCCAGGCTGCCTGTGGGCAATCACAGCAGCCTCAAAACTTGGGGTTCCAAATAAGAAAGTGGCAAGAGATTGCTAGGAGACCCCAAAGACATCCTGATCCAAAGTCCCAATTAATTTCCTGAGTCCCCATACTAAGGAAGAAACAGTAGCTGGCTCAGGACACGAGAGAACTCAGGCCTTTCTTTATGGGACCAGCCAGGGCCAGTGGACAGCCCCGCACAGGTGACAGGGATGTTGTGGAAGTAGCAGCAGCCCCCTGCTGCTGTGGGGTCAGACTGCACCTGGAGCATACATTGATGCATCCTGTGATTCAAAGAGTATCAGAAGTCCACCCACTCCCAAGTTCTCCAGAGACATCTGTGATTCCAGCGCTAACAGTTAAGTCTTTGGTATAAACAGCACCCTCTTTCTGTGTCCCTTTAAACTCTCAGTCCCCACCTAGAAGCAGCGCAATGAGTGCTCCCTTCTCTGGGAGATTTGGATGGAAGACACCAGAAAGGGTCCACAGATCGTTTTGGTAAAGGGTCATATGATCTCACAGGACCAGCAGTTAGCGTAATGACTGTGTCGCTGGACTCCCACGTAGTCGACAATGGTTTGCGTCCGGACCCGGTGGCTTGGAACTCACGCCGGGTGCGTGTGCGTGCGTGCCCAAGATCCTGAGAGGAGAATGGAGGAGAAGGGATTGCGGTGTGGCCATCCCCCCTGGGGGGTGATTTCTCGCTTTCTGTCTCTCTGTCTCTCTCTGTCTGTCTGGCGAGCGCACGTGCCCTATGGCACAAACCTCTCCAAAAGGGAAAAAAAAGGGTCATATGATCTCTGTCTTAACTATTCACCCTCTGCCACTGTAGTGTGAAAATAGCCTTAGACAACCAACACACAAATGAATGAGTGTGGCCGCCTTCCACTATGTCTTCACTTACAGATGCTGACATTTGCATCTCATGTGATTTTTTTTCACATGTCATGAAATACTATTCTGATTCTTTTCATCCATTTAAAGTGTGAAAACCCTCCTTAGCTCACAGCCATACAAAAATAGGTTGCAGGTTGGCCAATCCGTGGGAAAGGAACACTCAGGAGGGAGTTTTATTCAAGAGGAGAAAACAGGGAATCAAGTCATCATTTTTCTGATTAAAGGCTCATCTTGTTGATAAAGACTAGGGAACACTCCAGCTGGGGTGGGCTGCTCGCAGATCCCCCAAGGTGAGCAAACTGCTGATTGTACCTGCTCCTCTGAGTTCTGCTACGTCATGGGCTCCCGAAGCCTGGCCCCAGGCACACCCTCCCAAGGGAGTGAAAAGGTGGAGTGAGTTCTACACCTGCAACAGGCTCCTGCCACTCTTGGGGGAACGGGATGGGCAGCATTCACACCCATGTGGCTGTGCGCAAGAGGACAGCCAGGGCTGCTGGGACCACAGGGGCCCTTGATGGCTTGAAATGAAAAGGAGCCTCAGAGGCAAAGTCTCTGCTGGGATAAGAAACTTCACAGGCCTCCCACGGGGCTGTTTTCTTCCTCCAATCAGCTTCAATAGGACAGGGACACTCTCAGGACAGGTGGCAGCGAAGTGGCACAGTGGGCTTTGGCCAACGCTGTGCTATTACACCAGTCAGGACTTTATTGCAAGGGATAAACCCAATTCCAGTGAACCCAAGTGAAAACGAAGGTGATTTTTCTTTCCCAAAACTGGGGTGCATCATCCAAAGCTGTGCTCAGGAGGAGAAGGGATTGTGGCATGGCCGTCCCCCTGGAGGGTGATTTCTCGCTTTCTGTCTCTCTGTCTCTCTCTGTCTGGCGAGCGCACGTGCCCTATAGCAAAAACCTCTCAAAAAAAAAAAAAAAGAGAGAGAGAGAGATAACGTTCTCCACCTCTCAGGTCAGCCTCGGCTCACAGCCAGGGACAAGAAAGTGGGCAGTGCAGATCTTTCATCCTTATATATTTTGTGTCCGAAGAGGAAAAGAAGCTCCTCCTTCCAGCTTGGTTTGAAGGTGTGACTCCAGCGGCTCCACTGGCTCTGCCAGCATCCTGCTCACGCCAGGACCCATTGGGACTGGGACTCAGACTGCTTGGTTGGCCACGTGGGATCTGGCTCCCTTAACCAACAGGTCACAGGGCCAGCCAAAACTCCCGTTTTTTAAAGCCATGTCTGTAGGTAATTCTGATATGGGCAGCAGAAAGTCTGCTGATACATGCTTGCCTTTCTTCCACTACAGGTGAGCCCTCTTCCGTACAAACATCTTTCCCCATGGAGTACCAGTTTAGGGAAATGAGAGGACAATACCACCTCAAAAGTGAAAATTAGGAAAGTGTTATCCACGTTTTTGCTTCCAACTATCCATTTTTTTTTCAAGTTAGGTACAGAGTGAATAAGATTCTGACTCAAGCATAAGTCCAGAGGTCAGGTCTCCTGGGTGGGCCATCTGCGCAGTGTCTCGGGCACTTCCCTGTTGGTCTTGCTCCTCTCATTTGGAAACCATTCCACTCCTCCCTCAGGCCCCGACCCTGAAGACGGGGCACCACGAATAAGGGTGCTCTGCCACCAGACTAATATTTCTCTCAGTCATACAGTCGAATGCTATGGATTATGCAAATACATTCAAAAAGCTATGTTCTGAGTTGGCTTAGAAGAAAAAATCAAGCAAATGTGTACTTTCACCATTAAGCCAGTGAGATCACCTAAATAAGGCAAATCACAAACCCAAAAGTTGGGTTGAGAAGCTTAGAAGGAGTTCGTCAGAGGGCTGGAAGTGAGGATAGGTGTTACAGATTGTATCAGCGGTGCACAAGAAAATGGGGTCTGTCCACTGGTGCACAGGCCCGTGGGCTGTCCCACAGGACTGGAGAGTTAGGTGTGCATGAGAGCGGAGGTCAGGGCATGGGAAGCCATGCTGAGGACTAGGGACTTGCCCTTGGGCTAAAAGGAGGCACTGGAGGGTAGAGATGGAAGGGATAAATCTAATGTACACCTACACCATCACTCTTGCAGCCAGCCTGTCTGGTGGCTAGACAGAGGAGGGAGATGAAGTTTGGCTTCAGTTATGGAGTTACAGTTCTGACCAGTGTCTGCCATTTAATCCCTATAGTAAGGGCTCAATAAATGGCCACTAGTCTTATTTCTGTTATTGTCTGTCAGTGCAGGCTGATGGCTAAGTAGAACACACATCAATCAGAGGAATAGCACAGATTATGGAGTTTCTATCACAACACCCAACACCTGCAACTCCAAAGAACGGTGCTAATCATAATCCTGAAAGTTTGAAAGATGAAAATCCAAATGTTGAAACCCTGAAGGCTGAAATCCTGAAAACCACAATTTCTGTTGAAAATAAAGGCTATGTTAGAGGAGTAAAAAGCCATATTTTCAAGAAGGGGTTTTTTTTTTCTTTTTTAGTTTTTTTTTTTTTTTTTTTTTTTCACTATTTAAAATTGTGAGCATTGCTATGTATTTCATCTTTACCTGGAGGTATAAATTGTGTAAAGACTTGTACAGAGTTCTAATTTGTTTTATAGAAATTTTGTAAATTTGAACCCAAGAAGGTATGTTATCGCAACAATGACTATGCGTGTATATGTAAACACGTAGACGCTTCCTCAATAAATGAATACATATCTTTTTTTGTACAACTGTATTCATGAGAGATAATATTTCTCAAGATCTCAGCTCTTTGGGCTACTGTATATATGGTAATGACCCATCCTGGCTTTTCTTTTTCTTTCTTTTTCTTTTTTTTTGTTTTGTTTTGTTTTGTTTTGCTTTTTGGCTGTAGGGCATGTGCACTTGCCTGAGAGAGAGAGAAAGTGAGAAATCACCCCCCAGGGGATGGCCACGCTACAATCCATTCTCCATTCTCCTCTCAGAATTTGGGGCATGCACACACTCTCTCCCAGTGTGAGTTTCAAGCCACTGGGTTCAGGACTTGTCTTAACCACTACACCATCTGCTGGCCCCCTATCCTGGCTTTCAATAGATCTCATCAAAAGACTTGGGTTGCTTGTCATGATATTTCAGTAACCACAGTTATAAAGCTGGGTGCAATTACCAATAAATGATAAGCATTTACATGTTTTGCTTTTTGAGCAATTTCTTATGAATACAGTTCATCTGCTCATAACTGTTATAATCATTCGACTGTCATTTGTATATCTAAGTATTTATGCTTGAATATGTGTGTGTATGTATATTTAGTGTTGTCATGTTTTTATGTTTCTAAAAAAGAACTAAGCCCCATGACAACAGAAGTAATCCATTCACTCTTACTTCATGGCCAAATTACCTTACATTAATCTCTATCCATGGGGGCCAGAGGGTGGTGTGATGGTTAAGGCACTGGACACTCCCATATGGCTAACCACAGTTCCAGTCCCGGACTTGGTGCCTTGTTTTCTCACTTGCTGTGTGTGTGTGTGTGTGTGTGTATGTGTGTGTCTGGACAAATTAAAAAATAAGTGAATGAATAAAGTTAAATAACTAATTCTTTAAAAAAAAAATCCCTGTCCATAACACAGTCATATTGGAGATTGAGTTTCCAACACATGCATTGTTTTTTTTTTTTTGGAGAGGTTTTTGCTATAGGGCGTGTGTGCTCACCAGACAGACAGAGACAGAGAGACAAAAAGTGAGAAATCACCCCCCAGGGGGGAATGGCCACACCACAATCCCTTCTCCTCCATTCTCCTCTCGGGATCTTGGGCACGCACACACACACGCCTGGTGTGAGTTTAAGCCACCGGGTCTGGGACTTGAACCGCAGTTGACTACATGGGAGTCCAGCGACATAGCCATTACGCTAACTGCTGGTCCCCCAATGCATGCATTTTGAGGACACATTTAAGCCATAGTAGTGCCCTTATGCCCTGTGCTCATGTTTTCACAAGTGATTCCTGCTCGACCGCTGTGAAGTGAGCTGTATTTTTTTTTTTTTTTTTTTTTTTTTTGAGAGAGAGATTTTCACTATAGGGCACAAGCGCTCCCTAGAGACACAGAGAAACAAAAAGCAAGAAATCACCCCCAGGAGGATGGCCACACTGCAATGTCTTCTCCTCCAAGCTCCTCTCAGGATTTTGGGCAAGTATGCACATGCACCTGGTTGGTTTTTGGTTTTGTTGTTTTTTTAAAGATTTTTACCATATGGCATGTGTATCTCTCTTGCCAGAGAGAGATAGAGGGAAAGTGAGAAATCGCTCTCTAGGGGGATGGCCATACCACAATCCCTTCTCCTTCTTTCTCCTCCTGGGATTTTGGGCATGAACTCACACGTACCTGGCACGATTTTCAAGCCACCAGGTCCAGGACTCGAACTGCTGTTGACCATGTAGGAGTTCAGTTTCTTAACCACTATTTCACCTGCTGGTCTTAAGCTGTATGTTGTTAATGCTCCTGGCCCTCCCATCTATCCCCATCTTAGGGGAGGAAGAAATCTGATATTGTTAAGACTGGCATGTCCTGATCTGTACCAGAGCAGGGTTAGTGTGCTCAGAGACAGGCCAAGCCCTCCAACTTCTGGGGCCCAAGCACAGGAAAACTGCAGGCTCCTCCTTGCAGGTGAGCACAGGGACACCCTCTCCTCCACCATTACACCCACACTTTGTAGGGAAGAGAAAGCAGTAGTAGTTTGAAAAACTACTTTTCAACAGTCTAAGCTATTTTATCTAACTTCTCCTTAGCTAGAGTATAAGTTTCTAGTTCTCAACAAGAGACAATTATTTGCTACCAAATTAATTAACTTCCTCAATAAAGAAGAAGGTGAAGACATTATCTGGGACTTCAGCGTTTTTGTTTGTTTGTTTGTTTTTAGTGCATACGTAAGGACTTCAATGTCTTTGATAAGAATTTGCAAAAACTAGGGATGCCAGACAGTTGTGCCCCAGTAAACCATGATGCTCTGCAGGCTGACCCATATGGAAGGGTTCTGGGCTCAAGTCTGGAGACCTCCCTGAGTGTACCAGGGACGTGTGTGCCCATGATCTGGAGCTGGCTATGGCTCCAAGTGGATTACGGTGTCAGGACCCTGCTGGATGTGCTGGCTCTCTATCTCAATTATAAAAGAAACAAATAAAAAAAAATTGTTTAAGTAGTTTCTAAAGCTAGAGGAAACCCAGAGACTGATAGAAGATTCAACTGTTGAGATTTTCTGCAAATACGTGCTGTCTTTTCTTGCCTGCATGAGTAGTTTCTCTAGCGGTCAGATGCACGCACCCCTGCTTTAGGTCTGTGGCGCCTACCAGGGTTTCTCTTCTTCTAACACCTAGGCCAGAATTCTCAAGAATCAATTAGAAATCTAAGCACACTTGGATTTCTTGCAAACAGGAGGGGCTTTTAGCGCCAGAAAATATAATAATTTACAACATGGCATTAGACATCTTCAAAACATAGTCATGAAAATAACACGCTTTATTATAGTAAATGAAAAGAAAGCAGTAAAGACAAAAACACCAAGCCGGCTAATGGCCAACGAGATTAGTCACTGCTAACTTGCATTAAATCAATAGTGCCCCAGCAGGAGTTCATCAATTTGTATTTAAATACAAAGTGAGAAAAACAACCTACTGCACTGAAAGAACAACAAAAAGATTAAATAATCTTTCAGCTGACAAAATACTTTGTTGTGAATATATTTTAACTCCAGCTATAGGCTGAATTCCAATTTCAGGCTCTTATTTAGGGAAAAAGCTGAAAGGCTTACTTCACAAAGAAGTAGAAAACATATTTCCTCATACCTTGTATTTATTTATTTAATTAAAATAATACACCTCTATTTGTATATGTTCATACATGATTTTTTTTTTTTTTTTGAGAGATCTTCACTATAGGGCATGTGAGTTTGCTATAGAAATAGAGAAAGACAGAGACAAAAGGCAAGAAATCACTCCCCAGGGGGATGGCCATGCCAAGATCCTTTCCCCTCCATTCTCTTCTTGGGATTGCGGGCATGCACGCACATGCACCCGGCGTTAGTTCAAGCTGCTGGACCCAAACCACAGTCAGCAATGTTGTGACCAGCGCCTTAACCACTATGTCACCTGCTGGCCCCCATACATGATTTTTACATAATTAAGATATTGTAATTTTGTGTTCCATGTTTTAAACATAGTACTATCTCATAATCGTCTGCCATTGAGAATCCTTCAGAAACTTCCACTGGCTGCCAGCATTCTGCCATAAAAGGACATTTTTCTTTCTTCTTTTTCTTGCCAGAGGGAGCGTGCATGCCAGAGAGGTGGAATGGAGCAGGGCAGGGAGAAAGTACCCTCCCATAGGGCATAGCTACGCCACAGTCCCTTCTCCATTTCTCCATCATGTCGGGATTTGGGACATACACACACATGCATTCAAGAATTTTTTTCCCCAAGCTTCCAGGGCTAGGATTCAAATTGCAGGTTGACCACGTGGGATCCAGTTCCTGTAACCACTAGGCTACGGGACTGGTACCCCACCCCCGTGTTTTTCAAGCCCCCAGAGCTGGGATTCGAACACCCATGGGCCATGTGGGATTCAGCTCCCTTAACTATACACTACGGGGCCAGGCCTGAAGGACAGATTTCTGTCATCCTCTTGGAACTCACTTCTCATTGGCCTCTGAGACAGATGACTTGTTTGTTTTGTGTGTGTGTGTATTTGAATTCACCCTCCTCACTGAGTTTCTGTGACTCCGTGGCCTGGTTCCCCACCCAATCCCCCATCTCTCTCACCTGTAGACTCACCTCCTATGGTAGAGTTCGACAAGGCTGGGTCTCTCCTGTTCCCATTTTATCTTCTCTTCTTAGGTGATCTCAGTTCTCCTTGAGCTTTTGATTATAACTTACAGAATGATGATTCACACATTTCGAGTTCTGCCCTTGTCCCTTCCAGACCTGACTGCTGTCTTGACCTTTCCCTTGAGAGTCTGAGCCAGCTCCATGCCTCAAGTCCACAAATGAACTCAAGTCCCCCTCCTGTCCCACCCCCCAACACGCACACCTGGTTCTCTTCCAGATTTAGCCAGTCTGGATAATGGCACCATCATCCGTGCTGTTCTCAAGCCAGAAACGCAGGAGTAACCCTTGACATTTTATTTCCCCTACCCTGTCTACACAATCTGTGGCCAAATCAATGAAGGGTTACCTCCTAGGTCTCTTAAATCCATCCACTCTCCTCCATCCAACCACCAGGGCTAGCACATGTGGCTGTGCACTGCACAAGGCCAACACCCAGGCCTTCACGTCCTGCCTATTCTATGAAAATACCAACTCATCTCTTCCCTTTTGGCCTTTCCAAGCCATTTTCCAACCTGCAGCTAAAGTGATCTTATTAAAATGCAAATCTAATTATGTTGTTCCTTTGCATAATTGTTCCTCGGGCCTGGTCTGGACTACATCTCCCTGAGTCATCACCCGGGATTTTGCCTCAGACTTCCCTGTGTAGCCTGACCCTTTTCTACACCTTCTGCATCATCCCTCAGCTCCAACCTCTGTGCTCTTCCTACGGCTACTCAAACGTGCCGTGCTCTTCCCACCATGTTCTTTCTTCCCCTACCTTCTACCTCTGGAACGGGAAGGATCTTTCTCTTAAGCACCAGCAGCGTCAGTGCACATCTCCTCCAAATCATCCAATCACACACTCTCACTGAGACGGTCCCTCTTTGTGGTACTTACCAACAGTATGTTTGATGTCTAACATTTATTCCCGTGAGTCTTAATCTCTGGTGGATGTCTGTAAGGATCATACTGGTAGGAATTATGTTTCTCTTTTTCTTTTACTTACCAATAAATCCCCAGTAACTAGAACAATCAGTATTTGTTGAATGGGTAAATTACCTAGTTACTATAGTATAATATTGGGTTATCAGAAAAGTCATGATGTATTTTTGTCTACACAAAAATGTGTCATGACGTTTCCAACAACCCAATAATTTTGCCATTCTTTCAAGAACTATTAAATGCCTACTGCATTTTAAAACAGAGTTTTGCTATAGGGTACATACACTCGCTGGAGACACGGGGACAGAAAGTGAGAAATCACCTCCTGAGGGAATGGCCACCCCACGATTCCTTCTCCATTATCCTCTCGGAATTTTGAGCACACATGCACATGTGCCCTGTTGAGTTTCAAGCCGCTAGGTCCAGGACTCAGAACCATCATCAGCCATGTGGGAGTCCAGCACCACAACCAGTACACCACCTGCTGGCACTCTGCCTACTGCATTTTATTTTAGCTTCCTGGGGTTTGTTATTATAAAATGCTTTAATAAATATCTTTAAACATACAACTATTTTTTCCTTTAAATCATTTAGCCCAAGGTGAAGATAAAGTTTCTTGGTAGATATTGCCAATTTCCTTTTGCTATAGGGCATGTATGCTCGCTAGAGACAGAGCAAGTCTATATTCTGGAACCAGGCAGTGGGGCAGTGGTAAAATGTGATGCTATTGTGGGATGGCTTCTGCAATGATATTCAGGTTCTTAATGCTTCAAAGAATTAAATGAAACATACCCATAGCTAAAGAAAAAGGTAGTTTATTAAGTAAAAGGGAAAGTACAATCCCAAGAGATAGGAGCAGGCCTGAGCAAAGAGCAGCTCAAAAGGTCCTGACATTCTTTTTTTAGAGGTCTTTGCCTTAGGGTGCATGTACTCGACAGAGAGATAGACAGAGACAGTGAGAGGAAAAGTGAAATATCACCCCTGAGTGGGAAATGGCCACACTGCAATCCCTTCTTCTCCATTCTCCTCCTGGGATCTTGGACACACACACACACAGCATGAGTTTTAAGCCACCAGATCAGGAACTCAAACTGTAGCCCACCGTAGTCCACCACGTGGGAATGCAGCGACATAATTCCTACACCATCTGCTGGCTCCAGTTCATAATTTTTTAAATTTAGGTCATGTTGGTTGATAATTGGCTGGGCCCACTGATTGTTCTCATCTCACTGGCTCTATCAGACATGGCTGGACCCACTGATCCATCTCATTGGCTGTACTGAATGTGTTTTCATCAGCTAGATATCACCGCCTGGAATCCTGCCAACATTACCTGGGGCAGGGAATTTTCTGCCCTGATCGGTTTTTCTGTCTAGCCACACAGGCAGATACTCCAGCCCCCTTACCTGCTTGCATTTGCTAGCTGTCTCCAGACTCAATACTCTGTGAGGCTGACCCACATGGGAAGGTTCTGGGTTCACATCTGGAACCTGGAGACCTTCCTGGGTACTTCAAGCATTAAGTGTGCCCATTATCCAGGGTTGGCTGAAGCTAGGTGTGGATCGTGACATCAAGACCCTAATGGATGTGCTGTTTCTCTCTTGCTCGCTCATGTAGTAAGTGAATACACAAAACAAAAAACTCATATTCTACATTAACAATTTTTAAAAGATTTATTTTAGTTATTATTATTATTATTATTATTGTTTTAATCTTACCAGAGAGAGAGAGAAAAAGATAAATTGAGAAAACAAGCCTCGAGATCCAAGACTTGAACCATGGTTGACCATGTGGGAGTTCAGCACCACAACCACCGTGCCTCCTGCAGGCCCCAATATAATGATTTAAAAAAAACTTTGACTTGAAGAAGAAGCTTTAATTTGTATTTCCTTGGTGAAACAGTCTTAGGAACCAGCAGGTAGCATAATGGCTATGTCACTGGACTCCCACGTAGTCGACCACGGTTCGCGTCCTGGACCCGGTGGCTTAAAACTCACGCTGGGCGCGTGTGCGTGCATGCCCAATATCCCGAAAGGAGAATGGAGGAGAAGGGATTGTGGCGTGACCATCCCCCCTGGGGGGTGATTTCTCGTTTTCTGTCTCTATGTCTCTCTCTGTCTGGCGAGCGCACACGCCCTATAGCGAAAACCTCTCAAAAAAAAAAAAAGGTGAACAGTCTTCCTATTTTGCAGTCATCTATATATCCTCATTTATAACTTTGTCTTATGTCCTTTGATCATTTAACCAGTCAAGTCTTAGTATTTTTTAAACTATATGAGTTTTTTGAGTAATGTGGCTATCACACTTTGTGCAAATTATTTTTGTTTTGCCTTTTTATGGGGTTGTCAGAAAAGTCATGACATATTTTGTCTGTTTTTCTATGCAAAAATGTGTCACGACTTTTCAGATGACCCAATAGTTTATGTGATGCTTCATATATAAAATACTTACAAGCATTCTACAGTCAAGCACGTTGGGGCCTTTCAAAAATCTCTTACCATACACTGTTTTTAGATCTACAAATGGTTCTGGAAGTGTGGTCTCTGGGTCAGAAGTATTAGCATCACCAGGAACCAATGGAAATACAAACTCTGTTCCACTGAAGACCTACACAATCAGAAACTACAATGTGTGTTTAGCTCTGCAGGAGAGTCTGATGTAAGGGAGTTTGGGAGCCTCAGCTCAAGAAAGGTCTTTCTCACCTAAGCTTTTCTCTGAGCTTCTTACTTTGCATACCTCTTCCATTTACAGTATAAAGAACTGAGTGATACTGTTTTTCTCCCAGATCTCCATTCATTTGTGATGCTTCCTTTATCTTAAGTTGTATAAACTTCTAGGTTTGCCTTTTTTTTTTTTTCAAACAGCTTTATTGGTTGGTTCACATTGCTCAGAAATTCAGGATGTCTATCAGCTCAAGGAGTGCTGGAGGTAGCGCCAGACGTCTTAGAAGTCTATTTCCCCTGTTCTGAAAGCTTATCTTGGGGGCTTTATCCTGGGTCCTTTTAGTAACCCGAGTGAGAGGCCTCATCGTGGGCCCTCTTTTATTAACCCCTGCTTGCCTATTTTCTTAGGAACTCTCCATATCTCACATACCATAAAATGCATCCACTTAAATTATCCTGATTCATTAATCTAGACCATTCCTGTCTATGTCATAAGTCAATAGAACAGGACACTAAACATAAGCTTAAAGATGTGGTGGGTTCAAGAAAAAGGATAGGATTCTTGCTATACTTTGTCATCCGAACTATGACATAATGAGATATATATATTCAGTCTCTGCTACTGGTTCCTGGCACAGAGCTCCTAAAACTCTTTAATTTCCTAGGCAATAAGGACGCTAGGAGAATTTCTTGTCCTAATATTTGGTCTTTGACCAGGTTCTGACACAGAGCTCCCAATCCGTTGGCATTTCCAAGGTGATAGCAGCATCTTTTGTTCTAATGAGAGCTTGTTCTTGATGGGCTCTTGGATGGGGCCTGGTCACCATCATTAGAAGCTTGGAACTTTGGGCCCCATTCCTTCCCTCTAGGGAGAGAAGCTGGAGATCAATCATGCCAACGATGAAGCTTGAACTAAATCCCTGAGCTATGGGGTTTGGAGAACCTCCAGGTGGGTGAATATATTAACCTGCTAGAGGGAGGTGTACCCCAACTCCATGAGGATAGAAGCTTCTGTGCTTGGGACGCTTCCAGACCTTGGCCTATATCTTTCTCTACCTGTATCCTTTAAAACATCCTTGGTAATAAATCAGCAATAGTAAGTAAATAGTTTTCCTGGATTCTGTGAACTACTCTACAAAATGGGCGAACTTGAAAAGGGGATCATGGGAACCACGATTTGTGGCCAAGTAGACAGAAGTTGTGACCACTCTGGGCATCTGCATTGGCAATGGTCTTGTGGGAGCGAGGCCTTTCTCTGTGGAGTCAGCACTAATTCCAGTTAGTGTGAGAAACGAATTATAGAATACCAGTTGCAGTCAGATGGTTGGTGTGGGTGAAAAGAAATACACGCATCTAATGTCAGAAGTGAAATACTGAGAGTACTTTGGTGTGGGCACAAAGAGAAAAATAGTTGTTTTTTCCTATATTCCTCAACCCATGTACAATGGGGAGAACTGGTTTGCTTTTGTTTTTTTAGGTTTTTGCCAGAGGGCACATGTGCTCACCAGAGAGAAACAAAGAGGGAAAGCGAGAAATCACACACCCCCTCCCCAGGGGGCAGGGGGAATGGCTACTCCACAATCCCTTCTCCTCCATTCTCCTCTAGGGATCCTGAGCACACAGGTACTTTCACTAGGCATTTTGCTCAAGCCATAGAGTCGGCCATGTGGGATCAAGGCGCCTACACCACCAGCCACCTATTGGCCCCAGAGAGAACTGTTTTTATTCTACCACTCAGAAATAAATATTGTGCCCAGTTTTGAACTACCCAACATGTAAAATTCATCATCTTGCTTTCATTTTCCCTCCCAAGACTGACTGCCCCTGAGGTAGGGGCAGGTAGAGAGTATTACCTATGAATTTTACTTCAGCACAGAGTAGAAGGTGTTACAAAAAGACTGCCATGTAAGGATGAAGTGTGTTTGATAGGACTTAGAAGAACAGCACCAGATTGTGTAACACAGGAAGGGCCACAAAGAGTGACAGAAGACAGACCCGCTGTATGAGTGTGAAAAGAGTGGGGCCAATGGCCTTCTAACCAGAAAACAGTGATATTCCTTGTTCCAAAGTACGTTTATGAGCTTAATTACTCAGCGCCATCACATGAGCATATGGTAAGTCCCCTTACAGATGAGAGCTTTTACTCTGATCCAGCCCACATGTCACCTTCCATGGCAATTTGTACGGAAACAGTATGAAGTCTAGGATAGTTTTAAATCCAATTCAAATTTTATAAAGGGCTGGCAATAAGCAAAACTTTGAAGTAATCTATACGGTATTTGAAAATAATTGAGAACTGTGACAATTTTAAATTATGCTTGGGAGGTATCTATTTTTTTTTTTTTTTTTGAAGTTGCTAAAGGGTATGTGTGCTTGCCAAAGAGAGAGAAAGATAGAAGAAAAGTGAGAAAGCATCCCCCTACCCTGTGCTCCCCCCTTTTCTGCAATCCCTTTTCTTCCATTTTTCCCTCCTTTTGGGATATTGGGCATGCACACACATGTACCCAGAGTGTTTTTCAAGCTGCTGGGTCTGAGATTTGAACCACGCAGCCATGTGGGATCCAGCTGCCTTTATCACCATGATACCGGCTGGCCCCAGGAGGTTTTATCTTAAGATATAAGAAAGGGATCTCATTCTTATCTTAGAGGGAGCAGATACATTTAACTAAGGATACAATTCAACAGTAAATAGCTGCTCCACAAAAACCTAATGGCCTAGAAAGAGAAAGAGAAACAGAAACAGATACTCATCCCTCATGGACACACTCATAAACAGCATTCTAGAAAGGCTTACTAATTATAATTCAAAACTATCAGTTAAATCCTAAATGACAATTGTGTACTCCCCCCCTTACACACAAAAAATTTTCCCTCTCAGAAGTAAAATCATAAAAGGGACTGAGTTTCTGAAACAAATGCCAAGGCTGAGTCTCAGACACTCAAAATGTCTCCTGTCCCTGTGTTTTGTCTTACAATCCCGTCAATATGAAATATAATTTGTGTAATTTGCCCTTGGAAAAAAATCACAGTAGAGTCCAAGAACCTTCCAGGGCCACCAAGTTTTTGTCCTTCAGCATCCTGAAGTCAGATATCTCAACATCCAGAAATATCCTTTGACTTGTTCTTTCTCTGATATCTTTTGTCCTTGGGATCAAAGCCTCTTTCACGGGCACCAAATAATGCCCAGTGAGGAGTTTTTGCCATATAATCCTTTGTGCTGAATGTTTTTGATCCACCACTATTTTCATATTCCTGGATGAGCTCCTGGAAGCGGTTATAATCGATCCATGTCCACCATTCTCTATCAATCTTAAACTGGAAGAGGAAAAAAAAAAATTGTCAGGTCACAAGTAAAAACATACACAGGAAAAATACCAAATATATACATATATTTTAAAATCACATATGTGCTTAATCTTTTCTTCCTATCATGTTAAAGAAAACTCTTTCTTGTTCCGGATAGGGATTCCTATCAAAGTAATGTGTGCTTCAGTCAAAGCAGAGTTTCTTTCCCTCTGGACCTGCTGTCAGGCTGGACCTAGACGACAAGTCGGATTGTCCTGAGCAAAATCACTGACAGAGACTTCGACAAAGAGTTCACATTTTGGGTGTTACCAATGTGCTAATGGTCAAGCTAATTCTAATTCCTAGCACTGCCACTTTTTATCTGGTATGCATTTTCATGGCTGTGTTAACAACACCTAGTGGAATCCTTTTTATTACTAAACTTCCCTTATTAGTGAGGCTTTAATCAATGATTTCTAATTCTGAAATGCTAACTAAATGACTCAAACTAGCCTTTTTAGCCTAATGTAGATACAACATCTCATTAATGGAAAGCCTTGTTAAGAATTTCGGTTCAATAAAAGGGAATAATCCAATTTGTACTCTCTTAAGAAAATTGCTTCTCCAAAGTCACTGTGGAATAATGACCTGAAATGAAGAAAACAGAAAAAAAGTACAAGAGGCTCTGAAGGAAATACTAACTGAACTGTGAAGGCTTTTAATTCAAAGCATCTGTTTGGCATTCATTTGTTAAATGCATAACTAATAAGTGGGTTGATACTTGACTTCTAAACTGATTAGTCTTTCGTTTATGTCATTGTCTCTTCAAAAACCTTGATGAATTCTATAAATCAAGTTAAGTAACAATTTTCTATTCCAGCTCAGAAAAACTGGAAATATACAGGTTACTGGATGTACACTCTAAAAATGTACTGGATTTAAATGACATCTGATTTTTTTTTTGCCCAAAAGCTAAGTGCTTTCTAGGAGGACAACATCCCAAACAAATAAAAAAGTTTAACTGGTCTATCTATGAATTATGAAAAGTTTTCTTCTAATAAGACCATTCTTTGAAACTGTGTCCAAGGGCCTTATTAATTCTACAACCTGAGATGTGAAATCCATTACCATGCCTTCATTTTCCCTCCCCAAACTGACTGTCCCCGAGTGTTCTCTGCTGCTGTGAAAAAAAAAATACCCACTGTCATTCCCAGGCGTTGAGCCTCAAAACTGTAGAACTGAAGGTGAGCCTGCCCTTCCTCGGCCACACGCATCCCCAAAACAGTCTATGCCGTTGATTCACCCTGAACAATATTTCTGTCACTGGTGGCCAGATACCGTTCTAACAAGGCTCCCACTCCAGGACTCAGCCATAGTCTTCTAGGATGAAGAGAAAAATGAGGTAAATCACACCCCACGCCTGGGCTTCCCAGAATGTTGGCCCTGCAAAAGAGTTCGGGGTTCCCCCCTTTGCTTGCTTAGAAAAATAAATAACCACATTTTCCTCTTCCCTATTTTTTTTTTCCTTTTTTTGATTTAGATCTCTGTATTTGAAGTCCATAATCCTGGTCTTCCTTCCCCCTCAAAAGCTAACAATAATCACTTGCCATGGATATTTTAAAGGAACTAAAGGATTAGTTTGGACTATAGCAATAGATCTAAATTTTCTTTACCACAACCTACCATGAGAAATACATTTTATATCTCAATCTAGTACATGTGTGTGTGCGCACACACACACACACACACACACACACACACACTGCAAATGCAACTTTCAGAAAACTAAAAGCAATACATTTCATTTTTAAAAACTACAGGCTGCAAACCACTACACTGATTTCCCAACTCCTCGGGAGTTTGAAAACATGTGCATTAAAAGATCTGGTTTGGGAGTCAACGGGTAGCATGGTGCTGAACTCCCACATGGCTGGTTTGAGTCCTGGACCTGGCAGCTTGCTTTCTCACTTTCCCTCTCTCTCATTCTCTCTCTTTCCCTCTCTCTCTGGTGAGCACATGTGCCCTACAGCAAATTTTAAAATAATAATAATAAATAAAATTAAACTCATAGTTTGTTTTTAAAAATAAAAGAAAGAAAGAAATATCTGGTTTCTTCTGACTCTTACAACTCTACTCTAGCTTAAAAATGGAAGAAATTAGCTGCACAGGGAGGACAACTGTAAGCTAAACCTGACAACTAACATCCCTGGTACCTTGTGTCCAAGAAAACCACCTGGAAACATGAAGAGCTGTAGCACCAAGTAGGTGTCTTAACTCAGACTCCCATAACCAAATAGACAGAGTAGGTGACTTAGCAACAGAAATGAATTTTCTCACAGTTCTACAGGCTGGAATTCCAAGATCAAGGTTTTGGCCAACTTGGTTTCTAGCAAGCCCTCTTTTCTGGTCGCCTACTTGCTGTGCCTCACATGGCCTTTTCTCAGTGAACTCCCTGATGTCTCTCCTTCGAGGGACACTAATGCTCTCAGAGCAGGACTCTATCCTTACGACTTACTTAGCCTGAACACTTCTGTAGAAACAGCCTCGCAGGGGTTAGGAACACAACATACAAATGCTGAGGAAATACAAACATGCAGTCCGTAACAGCAGGGTACTCTGACATGAGCCGTACTCTCAGTCCCAAAGGACAAAACTGAGTCTATATATGCACCCTCTCTCAGGACAATCTGAAAATAATCACACTGAATAATAATAGCCCAGAAAAAGTCAAACTGTGTCATGCCGAAGGCAGAAACTGAAAGGGCAAAATTTAGTGACTGACAGAAAACAGTGCTGAAAGACAGCTGCATATCAGCAGACGTACAAGTCGAGGTTAAGTATCCTGAGACGTGAGGTCACCCTGCTTCATTCCTCAACTCCAACAATAAGGGAAGAAATAAATCTATGTAGAAATGCAAATGGACTCAAAAGGTCATAGATGATCTCAGAAATCCACCACAAGCACAACGAGGCACAGCACTGACTAAGGAAAGCAGGCTGTGCGGATCCGGGCCCCGATGGCCGGACGAGCCAGAGGGGCTCCCACTATCCGGAACAGTACGCTGTTGTACACAGGCCCCTGTTATTATTATTTTCTCATCTTTCCCACGGGGAAAATGACACTAATGAAAACAAAGGTTCTTCAATGCAAATGTTTAAAAAGAGCCGGTTAAAGCTGGCAGATTAAGGCCAGCAGGTGGTATGGAGATTAAAGTGGCTGGATCCCACATGGCCAGCTGGACAGTTCAAGACCCAGACCCAGAGACTTAAAAATATGCCAGGCACGTGAGCATGCATACCTAAAATCCCAAGGAAAACGGAGGAGAAGGGGCTGTGGCATGGCCATCCCCCGAAGGGTGACTTGTCACCACTACTCCCCATACCTCTCTAGGAAGGACATGTATCCTATACCAAAATATAAGGGAAAAAAAAAAAGGCAGGCTGACCTTGGGATCTGAGGAACAACATAATGCTAAGTTCCCTAGGTTTTAGTTTTGACTTACATATCCCAGACTGAGCACTGGGAAAAGCTCTAACGGGTACAGATAATAAGCCCCAAGGAAAGGCTGTTCTCACAAGGCAAAGGACCAAGGGAAGCGCAGCCTATCAAGACAGAAATCTTTTAGACAATAACCACTCTAGACCATGAGAAAAACTGGCCTCATTCTGACCTGGTCAGCAAACCGAGTGGGATTCCTAGACTTCACCTTCACCTAGCTGTAATGAGGCACCTCTACCCACTCTGACTTGCAGGGAGGTGTCCCAAGAGGTGGAGTGGGGAATGCTGACCCTCCCTTCTCATCTACATAGTGTCCCCAAGAAACTCACTTCAATTATGATGGTACAGTAGCTTGAAAGTGAAAGGTTGGAAAAGATATACCATGCAAACAATCAAAAGTGGGGTCTGGATGACGGTGGAATGGTAAAAAAAAAAAAAAAAAAAAAAAAAAAAAACAATAAATAAATAAAAATAAAAATTCCATGAAGCAGACTCCTCCCCCTGCCATGGGAAGATTCCGTGTTTGCATCTAGAGACCTCACTGAGTTTGCTGGACATGCACATGCCCGTGATCCGAGGGCTAGCTACAACGGTGTGGACTGAGGAAACAGGGTACTGTTGGGGATACTTCGTTCTCTCTCACAGAAGAAATACATATAAGCTTTTTTTAAAAAAATCTACAATTGCAGTTAAAGACTCCAATGCTCCTCTTTTTTTTTAAAATAGATTTTTGCCATAGGGTGTGTAAGCTTACTGGAGAGAGAAATAGAGAAGGAAAGTGAGAAATCACCCCCGAGGGATGGCCATGCCACGATCCCTTCTCTCCCGTTCTCCTCCTGGGATTTTGGGCACACAGGTGCCTGGTGTGTTTTTCAAGTCACCAAGTCTGGGTCTCAAATCATGCTGTCGGCTATGTGGGAATCCAGCACCTTAATGACCATGCCATCTGCTGGCCCCAAAGACTGCCTTTTCTATCAAATAGTAATTTTTAAGGCACTATCTTACCTAAGAAAGTAACAATACATAAAAAGCTGTGAAATAAAAATCAGCTTTTGGCATTTCTTTTAAGACTCACTTTGCTAAGTTAATTCTCTTTGTGGCTACGATAAAAATTAGCATTTCAAATAGCAGGGGGCTTTCAGTTCTGTTGCTCAATGTTCCCAGGAGATAGCTTTCTAAATGTTTAAGTCTCTGACAGTTCATAGGCCAGATAAACACAATCTAACTGCAATCAAAGCACGAGAGTCTTCTAACCTCATGTTTGAGACTAGAGTGTGTAAAATTTTAACCGAGCAATTCTCATATTATTAAGTAGCATTAATCTAAGTAATTAAGTAATCTCACTATTAAGGAAGTGAGATTGTGGGGGTGGGGCTGTGTGGAAGTAAGTCTTTCATGTCCCAAATTAAGTCGGACTTTATTTGCATGGAAAGCATTTATAGAAAAGGTATTCTATCTTTGACCTTTATTAGCTTTTTGGTATTAACTTATTGTAGTATAATTCATATAACATAAAATTCCATTTTTAAAGTGTATGATTCAGGGCTGGCAGGGTGGTTGAGATGCTAGACTCTCACATGAATCACTAATGTTCAATTCCTAGACCTGGAAGCTTGAAAATCACACCAGGCATGTGTGCATGCATGACCAAAATCCTGAGAAGAGAACAGAGAGGGGATTGTGTGGCCATCCCCTCTGGAGGGTGATTTTTCACTGTCTCTCTCGGGCGAGTGCACGTGTGTTATAGCAAAAACCTAAGGAGAAAAAAATAAAGTTAAAAAAAAAAATGAAGTGTACAATTCAGTGATTTTTAGTATAATCACAAAGTTGTACAGCCAACACCACTTTATAATTCCAGAACATTTTCATCACAAGAAGAAATCCTATACCTATTAGCAGTCATTTCCATCTGCTCTTCTCCCAGCTCCTAGCAACCAGCAATCTACTTTTTGACTATGAATTCACCTATTCTGGACATTTCCTATAACTGATATCCTATATGTGGTCTCTTACGGCTGGCTTTTTTTTTTTTTTTAACCTAGAACAATATTTTCAAAGTTCATCCATGTGGTTAGTTTTTCTGTTTGTTTGTTTGTTTATTTGTTTAGGTTTTTGTCATAGGGCACATTTGCTTGCCAGACAGAGAGAGGTAAGTAAAGTGAGAAATCACTCCCGGGCGGGGGTCGGGGGATGGCCACACCACGATCCCTTCTCCTCCATCCTCCTCTTGGGATTTTGGGCATGCAAGAAATGGACTTTAACTTTGTTAGGCATTATTTACCTAAGAAAGATAATAGATTCAGCTACTTGTTCTGTCTAATAAATGCCCTAAAGGGGAAAAATAGAAACTGTGTCATCAACTAAAATCTCAACTAAATTCTCCAGATACAAGATTCAAAGTGATCTAAAATTTGATAAATACCTTAAAAGTTCTCTGACAGTTAGAAATTCATATGGGGGTTGTTGACTATTTTAGCTTTTCCCTGTCATTCCAGGAAAGGCCTAGCAGTTATTACAAGGGTGCTTTGCCTTTTTTTTTTTTTTTTTTTTTTTTAGCATGCACCTTTCTAAAACTTACAAACCAGAAAAGTATCTCAAGATATCTAGATAAATGCTAAAAAAGAAGGCATAGAAAAGAGTTTATGAACCCAACAGACAAAATTTAGCCCCCCCCCCCCTTTATTTATAACAGACCATGAACATTTACATGTCACAGAAAGAGAGGGAAAGAGAGAGAGAAAGAGAGAAGTACCCTTACAGGGACTGGTCATGCCACAGTCCCTTTCTCCAGTCTTCCACACCCATGCTTGGTAAGTTTTTTCCCCCAAACCTCGCCAGACCAGGAATTCAAACTGTGGCTACGTCACCATGTGAGATCCAGCATCTCTTGAGTAGCAAGTTACTGCTGCACCAAGGAGTCAGCCCAAATTAGGACTTTCTTAATGTTTGTTTTAGGAAAGGTGGCAAGCAAGCAGACAGTCACTATAACAAAGTGAGGGGGAAATCTGAAAAGAAGAAAGGAGCAGTTCATATCAGGGGACACAGGGGTTCGTGTGTGAGTTATCCTCACCTTTTTGTGTGCTATCAGGAGGCAGTTGGAATGCTCATGTTCACACGCAATTTCATAATCAGGGATCAGATCCACCAACTCACGCACAAACCGCACCACTTCCTCATGCCAGGGTACGTTGGCCATGGTGAGACTGCTTGCTGAACTTTCCCCACAGTAGGTAACACCCTGTGGAAACATTGCAACAGTCAGAGATGATTTCAGACCTATCTGAATGTCGCTCACTAAGACTTTCAGGGCCAGAAAGGCTTCCTGAGGTCATCCAATCCAATCTATATTTGAAGTGAAGAAAGTGATTCAAAGATAGTAAGATTTGCTTAGGAGAGCATACAGGTAGTTAGTGACTAAGACAGCTCTGATATCCCAGGCCCAAGCTCGTGGCATTCTCTGACAATGCTATGACACAATAACGTTTTTGAATGAAGAGTATAGCTTTTCATTCAGATATTTTTTCCATTCAAATTCATCTGTGCACTACAGCAGATTAATTCTGAAGGGCTTATTATTCCCTAGTACAATGTTGGGGACAGAGTAGATACTCATAAAAATTCAATGATTACCAATTCCCTGGGCAAATGGGGTGAGCATCCATTTTCCATAGTAGTTGAGACTAAGAATGGCAAACATATTCTGTAAAGGGATCCCTGAAAAATTATTCTTTAGAGAGATCACTTTGTAATATACTTTGAAAATGAACCTATGTAAATAAAGACTCATGCCAAAAGGGAAACGTGCCCATGTTTATACACACAAAGCTTTACACACATCTACATATTAAAGGACTTCAAAAAGTTAATGGAATACCAGAATTAAGTAAAACTCTTTTGGTAGAAAAAACATGTGTTGCAAAAAACATTTTTTTAATCTACGTGTGATTTTTTTTTATAATAAGCATTTTCCACAAACTTTTTTTAGAGACTTTTTTTTTTGCTACAGGGGACATGTGCTTACTGGAAAAACAGACAGAAAGCATGAAATCATGCACACACACATGCCCAGCACATTTATGTTTTAAGCTGCCAGGTCTGGGACTCGAACCACAGTCAACTATGTGGGAGTGCAGCAACATAACCCATTACACCATCTGCTGGTCCCATTTTCCATAAACTTTCATACAGTATACATATATCACGCCAATATAGAAATCATACTAAGTACAACTATGGTAAGATTAAGTTGGTGGGGCCAGCAGGTGGTGTGATGGTTGGGATGCTGGACTCCCACATGGTCAGTGGTAGTTCAAGTACTGGACACCTGGTGGCTTGCTTTCTCACTGTCCCTCTCTATCTCTCTGCCTCTCTCTGGTGAGCACATGTGCCCTATAGCAATTTAAAATAATAATAATGAGAGTAAATAAAGTTAAATAAATAGTTCTTTAAAAAAAAAAAACAAAAAGATTAAGTTGTCTCCTAACTCTAGAACCCCACTTGATAATTCATAACTTGATAGTTTATAACTTTTAGTCATTTAAAACCTAAAAACTAAAAGTTTCAGAACTAAGTTCTCTATTTCATAAATTTTACAATAGTAAATTACTTTTCTAGTAATAAGGGATATCTTAATTCTGTGGGCTCTTTAAATACCTGCAAAATTAAACTTCTTGACAACTGGTTTGACTATTCCATTACAGATATGCTTCCACTAAATGAGGGATAACTGAAGTAAAAAGACATGTGTAGCACTGCCACTGTTGCTCTGTCTCTCTCTCACACACGATCATACGCAGTACACAGACTGAAGGAGGCAGAACGACATTAAATTTAAAAAAAAAAGAGAAAAAAAAACCATAAATGAGCACTGCCGAATGGCCCTGACCCTACAGATGGCAGAGCTGGGACTTGGCTGAAGACTCAGATGAGCTCTGCAAAATGCTCTACACTCCAGATGGCTGTTCAAAAAGATTACTGGTCTACTAAACGGAAACGGCCTTTGCTGAATGTAAGCTATAGCCTACCCAGCTTAATTATAATAATAAACAAGAGGATCTTTTTTATTTGCCCAGTGATTTACAGAATTCATTAAACTGAGTTTGAGTTTTAGGTGAATAAAAATGCAAGTAAAAGGTGCAGTGGCACACAGGTAGTCCAGCACTTGGAAGGCTAGAGGCATATGGGGTCCTGGTTTGATGTCCGTACCAACCTGAACATACCAGGCATGGCTATGTATGTGTCTAGGGTCCTAGCTAATAGTGAGGCTGGGGCAGGAGGACCACAACATGGTTGAGACTCTATCAAAATATACCCATCTCTTTTCTCCCATAAGGAGAAGAAAGAAAATAACAACATAATTCAAAATAACATTTTAAAAAATGGCTGAAAAACTGTTAAACTCATCCAGATGCATAAAAGTGCTTTATTGAAAGTGTGCTTTACTTCATTTAAATACTCCTTATGATGTGTGAATGAAACAAACAACCAGGTATGGAGTAGCTAATTCAAAGGAATTTCTTTTTAATATTTAAAAAAGTTCACTGAAGCACAGAGGTTTAGATAAGATCTTAAACTCATGATAATGGTTTTAAAAATATTTTAATATTTAATTATTCAGCAATAATAAATCATGAAATAGTAAAAGGAGATTTGGTTTGGAAACGGAATGACTGCTAAGATTGGTTATGATGTCTTCACATAATACTCTTCCTTATAATTGTATGATGCTTCCTACTTCACATAAAAGTTCTCATTTTAGTCAAACAAAATGGTCCAAAGTAGGCAGTACTGGGTCACTCACAGAGACCAAGCCTTCACTGTGACTGAAATGCCTGGGTGGAGGCAGGGTTGGTGAATTAGACTGCAGGTCACCTCCATGAGGCCGATCCCTTGCTCGGTGTGACTTCAGTATCTGGCCGCCTGGCGTTCTCCTCTCCATCTGACTACTTCACTTCATCCTGCGCTCTCTAGTCTACTGATAACTTTGCCCTCACTTTCTTCCTGAGCACAGCGGATCCTGAATCAGCTAAAAATGCTTCAATTTTCCCTCATACGATGGCTGACACCTTTTGATCCACTGCCACCCATACCCCAGTCCCATTTCTGCTCAGTAGCAAGTTCTTCCCCAACAACTCTGAATGGAGATCAACCTCAAGAAAACAGAGAGGTTCAAGGTGGCATTGAAAAGCAAAGTCACACATTCCAGAAACTGCAGGCTGGTGTGTCAAGAAGTCCCAAGAAAGTTCATGAAGGGCAGGACCAGTTATGCATCTTTATAGGCTTGTGGTGAAAAAGCAGATGCGACCAGTACGACCTGGGGGCTTTCTAATGCACTGCACTGTTCTAGGAGATGGAGGCCGCAGGTGGTTTTTGTCGGCTGTTTGGAAAGTCTGCATTGAGCTTCATGGTCTGTGGGAAGAGCAGTTATTCCATCAGTTTGACTATTTGATGTTCTAATTAAGCCAACTGTTTATCAAAAGACTCCTTACAGTTTGATGAGAAAAGAAATGTTGTGTGTGTGTGTGTGTGTGTGTGTGTGTGTGTGTGTGTTTTAGCAATATACCTAAACTATAGCACTCTTTTTCTCATTCTTTTTTTTAAAGAGATTTTTGCTATAGGGTGCATGCACTCACTGGAGGGACAGAGAGACAGAAAGCTGTAAATCACCCCACCCCATGGGGGATGGCCACGCTGCAATCCCTTTTCCATTCTCCTCTTGGGATTTTGGGTATGCATGCATATGTGCCAGTGTGAGTCTTAAGCTGCCAGATCCGAGACCCGAACCATGGTCGACTACATGGGAGTCCAGCAACATAACCATTATGCCATCTATTGGCCCCTCTTAGCACTCTTTAATTCTCAGAATGTTTCAATAGTTCTCCTCAAATGTCAGCCCCAGCTTCTCTGCATGGCACACAAGACCTTCACCTACCTTTGTAGCCTGTTCTAACGATGAGCCAGCAGCCTTTCATGAGCCCTGGTCTCCAACTGCAGACACAAGTGTCTCAAGAGTTGGACTGCCACGGAAATTAGCAGTTAGTGTAATGGCTATGTCGCTGGACTCCCACGTAGTCGACCGCGATTCGCATCCCGGACCCAGCGGCTTAAAACTCACGCCGGGCACGTGTGCGTGCGTGCCCAAGATCCCAAGAGGAGAATGGAGGAGAAGGGATTGCGGCGTGACCATCCCCCCTGGGGGGTGATTTCTCGCTTTCTATCTCTCTGTCTCTCTCTGTCTGTCTGGCGAGCACACGTGCCCTATAGCAAAAACTTCTCAAAAAAAAAAAAAAGTAAAAAAAGAGCTGGACTGCCCCTTGAGTGTCCAGTCTTTACCTAGCTGTATTATAAATAAATAAATAAATAAATAAATAACAGGGACCAGCAGATGGTATAGCAGTTATATCACTGGACTCCCATGTAGTCGACTGTGGTTCAAGTCCTAGACTGGGTGACTTAAAATTCATGCTGGGTACACGTGCATGCATGACCAAAATCCTGAGAGGAGAATGGAGGAAAAGGGACTGTGGCCTGGCCATCCCCCTGGGGGTGACTTCTTGTTTTCTGTCTCTCTGGTGAGCACACACACTTCACAGAAAAAAAAAAAAAAAAAAAAAAAAAAACTCTCAGGAAAAAAAAAAGAATCATTTCTTTAACCTCCATTCAGGAACACCTACTCCATCTGACCCCAATCTCACCATATCTGTTCCCAGATAGTGGGTAAAATGACGTGTTTAAACTCTGAGCTATTAGAAGGCAAGGACTCTGGCCCTGAACCCCAACTGATCCACACTGAGGAAACTAAGTTCAAGCCATACATTCTTTTTTTTTTTTTTTTTTTTTTTTGAGAGGTTTTTGCTATAGGGCACTGGCCAGAAAGACAGAGACAGAAAGAAAGAAAGAAATCACCCCCTAGGGAGGATGGCCACGCCACAATCCCTTCTCCTCCATTCTCCTCTCGGGATCTTGGGCATGCATGCACACGCGCCCAGCATGAGTTTAAGCCACCAGGTCTGGGGCTCGAACCGTGGTGGACTACATGGGAATCCAGCGACATAGCCATTATGCTAACTGCTGGTCCCAAGCCATACATTCTTTATGACATTAATTTTAGAACTCTTTTCCAATGTAAGATCTCATTCATGTTTTTCCAATTTTTTTTTATTTTTACTTTTTAATAATTCTAAACCAACTGCTAAATACTGGTTAGATGTGCTGTTACAGAAATGAATGACTGGTAACATGCATTACCTTTGTGTGGACAAAGAGAGGGAGGCTATGCTAAGGCAATCACCTTGCAGGGTGCACTCTGCAAAGACGGAGCAGTGTAGACCTGCAGTGTAAACAGTTAGTAGATTTAAACCTTTAATGAGAAATAATCACTTGCCACTTGCTGTTCTCAAGGTGTAACGAGAAGGAGAGAATACAAAGACTATTTCATTTACAAATGCATTACAATAGAAAAATTTTCAAAAAGGTAGGTAATTGTAACATGAAAGACATTTTTACAAACAAGCAGGCAGATGAGATAGTTCAGGGGGCCAGTAGGTGGTATAGTGGTTGAGGCACTGGACTCCCACATGGCTCACTGTGGTTCAAGTCCCAAACGTGACAGCTTGAAACTCATGCCAGGCGCATGTGCATGCATGTCCGAAATCCCAAGAGGAGAACAGAGGAGAAGGGACTGCAGAATGGAGAGAAATCCCCCCCTTGGGGATTTCTTTCTGTCTCTCTGGTGAGTGCACACACCCTATAGCAAAAATCTATCTAAAATAAAAAAGATAGTTCAGATTCTCAGGCTAGAAAATAAAAGACTGTTTAAGCCTAATGAAGCAAAAATACATGCTGATTTACACAGACTACAACAAAAATATCCTACAGGACTAGCAATGAAAGAGTTTCAAAATCAATATAATAAAGAAATAGCCTTTATTGATTTTTTTATAAATAAATGTACTTACTGGAAAATAATCTAAACATTTCCTGAATCCAGACATATATTACCTGACTTCATTTTCAAAACAAACCTATTAAATAGATATTATTCTAGTTTTAATATAAAGGAAATTTACACTCAATGTAGGCTCAATGTCCTAGGTTACTTCAGTACATTTAGGAATGTATCAAAACTGCCCTTCCCCTCTCACACACGGGACTCCAATGTGCACAGACTATGAGAAAATTCCCCCTATTGTTTGGTGAGAAAAGAAATGATGGGTTTTATTTTTTAAAGAATTATTATTTTATTCAACTTTATTTATTTATTTGTTTATTTCAGTTTGACCAGAAAGGGACCGAGAGAGAGAAGGAAAGTAAGAAACCAAGCCACCAAGACCAGGACTTGAACCGTGATAGGCCATGTGGGAGCCCGGTGCCCTTAATTACCACTCCACCTGCCAGCCCCAAGAAATATGTTTTGGTTTTTTTTCAGCAAGAATTTTTAATGATAAAATCTCTCAAGGCAGGGCTGGCAGGTGGCATAGTAGTTAAGGCACTAGACGCCCATGTGGTCAAACGCGGTTCAAGTCCCGGATCTGGAATCTTGCTTTCTCATGTTTGCTCTCTGTCTCTCTCTGGTCAAAATTAAAAAATAATGATGAATAAAATAATTAAAAAAAAAAAAACTCAAAGTAACTCATTTTACCCCTGGAGCCCGATATAGACATGTGCATGTCCAGGAGAGAAGATGCTGGGGGAACAGGATGTCATTCCTACATTTACAATCTCTCCTTCTTGACATAAGAGTGCTACTACCATAACTTACATGAACAAAGTTGGGGTGATTTTTTTTTTCTTTAGCTCACAAATAAAATGAAAAGACAAATGTAAAAAGTATAGAAAAAGGAAGATTTTCCTAATCCAATTAAGTTAGTACTAGAAGACAAAGGTGTAAGTTCAATAGGGAGCATACAACATGTGAGAAACCTTACTCAAAGTAGCTTCCGTAATTTGTAAACAGTTTAGTACAATATCCTGAACACACACACACACACACACACACACACGCTTTAAAGTCCTAGAAATTAATAATAAAAAGGTAAGCAACCCAACTGAAATACAGGCAAGATATGAACAATACTGCTTCTGCATAGCTCTGTAGGCAATATCATTGTATTATCAGTTTCACACCTTGGGGGCATTTACACAACCTTGAGGTACTACTAAATTTGAACTCTCAACTCTTCTAAGGGTTAGGCTCTGGGGAATCTCTCTTTTCTAGCCAGAGTTATAGGTACGGGACGAGCTCTCCAAGTGCTGTCTGTGCCATTGCGGAACTTTTTCCCTAATCCATCCTTTCACTGAAGGTGAGGACCCTACTCTTCGCCTTTAAACCCAAGTCCTATCTCTACCAGAACTGTGGAGTATCACCTGGATGGTCTCTGTTCCCTTAACCCTTCAGGTTTCCCTTATAGATCTGACAGGTCAACTATGATCTCAAAAGTGTGTTTTTATAACACAATCACTTCTAAGTGTTTAATTTCACAGGATTTGAGGTTATCTTTGCCTGCCACATTGCTATTCCTCATCGAATGTTTTCTGAAGAGGGTTTATTATTTTTTAAATGCTGCCATTTTTAGAGAATTTTTTTTAATTAATAAGACAACAGCAAGAAAATGCCTTTTCAGACATTAAGTAGCTTAATCCTATTGAACAGGGAACTGTGCCTTTTTCACTTACTGATTTCAATTCAGTCTTTTGAATTACAAAAGTAATGCATGCTCACTATAAGGATTCACACAATACAGAATTGAGAGAAGTAAATTAAAAACTCTTTCCTCCCACTTCTCTCAGAGGACACAGTTAACAATTTTATATCCTCCAGGACCAGTAGTTGGCGTAAATGGCTATGTCGCTGGACTCCCATGTAGTCGACCGCGTTTCAAGTCCCGGACCTGGTGGCTTGAACTCACGTTGGGCGCGTTTGTGCACGTGCCCAAGATCCTGAGAGAAGAATGGAGGACAAGGGATTGCAGTGTGGCCATCCCACCTGGGAGGTGATTTCTCACTTTCTGTCTCTCTGCCTCGCTCTGTCTTTCTGGCAAGCACACACGCCCTATAGCAAAAACCTCTCCATAAAAAAAATTACAAAAAAAAAAAAATTAAAATTATCTCCTTCTACACTTTACATAAATAAAATAAATAAATATATTAACTTCTTTTGTCTTTTAATGGCATATTATATCCTATAAACAGCTGAAGTTGCTACTTCAACTTCAAAGGACATTTCACTAACTTGCTGGACAAATGAGAGGTGAAGTTAACAAAGCACGTGATCTAATCTTCCGCTGTCCAGGTACTTGGCATTGCAGGACAGCTCCCCTCAGGTCTTCTACAAGGGACACGTTGATCACGACTGTGCTTTCCTCCAATAAGACACAAACTGTTATCTATTATATTATTACGTCACTAACATTTTTTTAAACTGTGATTCAAATTACACATTTCTCCAAGAATTTTTAATTACAAAATCTCTCAAAGTAACTCATTTTACATTTGTAAATTTCCCCTACTCAATAAGATACTCATTTCCTAAATAGTACATCCAGATCACATTTTTTATTTCCAGTACTTTAACAAGGCCGGGCACATGAAGGGAGCTCAAAAATATTGTTAACTGCGGGGATAAAACAGTAAAGTGGAAACCTTACTTGAGAGGATCTATGTCTTTATAACATCTCAACTACAGACAGAAGGCTTTATCTACTTCCTAGTGATGTTAACAATTTGCCAAACTAAAATTTATCCATCAGAGAATTATCTTTACCAAGGAGCCATCTTCCTTTTAAAATGACATTTACTGTTTTTTGTCTGTCTGTTTTTGTTTTTCAGACTATAAAATACCTTATTCATTATAGAAAACACGACTGTGCAGACCAGCCCCTTCACACAGCTGCACAGAGGAAGCCCGATCCCACACGGCCAGCCAGGGTTCAAGTCTCGGCCCCAGAGGCTTGAAAAGCACACCAGGCATGTGTGTGCATGCCAGGATCCTGACAGGACGAAGAACTAGAGGAAAAAGCATTGTGGGGGACCAAGCCCTCCCAGAGAGTGTCCTCATCTCTCTCTCCCTCCCCCTCTCTCTTTCATGCACATGAACGCATCCTCTGGCATATATATATATATATATATATATATATATATATATATATAAAGAAAAAGTGACAGTGAGAGGATAGACGGGAGAAAAGGAAGGAGGGAAGGAGCCAAAAAAGGTGACTGTGATCCAGCCAAGTTTCTTTACAGTAACAGGTTTTACTGCAACATGAGTTGAGGCAGCGTTCTTTAATTGCTATATCATAAATTAAAACACCACTAGTCTCTGATGCTGGCAAGGTTTTCTTAAACTAGTGCACTTATTTTCAGATGTAGTTGTATCTATGTATCATTACAGCTCTTGCCAAGAGTAGCCTTTTGAAATTAAGAGCGATTTCAAAAGAAAAGAGGTTCTTCGACCTGACCGGAGATGAAATGCTACACACTCAGACAGCGGTATTTCATCTGTTCTGACCTCGCACTCCTCCAGAGTGCAGTAATCCAGAAAACAGCACTTGCTACAAGACAGCTGTAAAACTCGGAACTGTTCTCTGATAGGACACAGGGAGCATTCAGTGTCAAAACTATAAACTGCGAAGAGTGGTGCTGGCTGTCAGAGACGAGGTAAACATGCCCATAGCTTGTTCTCATTCCGCCGACTCTTACTGGCCTCAAACAGCAGTTTGCCTCTCAACACTCACAGCTTTAGCTATTGTCTCAGGCTGACGACTTCCAAATCAGTACTCCCAGCCCTGACGTATCCCCCAAACTCCGGGCTTGTATAACCTAGGGTCTACTTGAACCTGTACCACACTCAGATATTTTAAAGATATCTCAAACGTAATATGGCCAGCAGAAAACTCATAAAATTGCTCCCAAAATAGCTCGCTTCCGCAACTGGTTTTCTCCATCTCAGCGAACTGTTCCACCTGCCACATAATTGCTTAAGCCAAAAATCCAGGTGCCATGCTTTTCATTTTCTTTTCTTTCCGTTTTTTAATTGCTAGAGGGCACATGTGCTCACCAAAGAGAGAAACAGGGGCAGGAAGCACCCCTCAATGGGATACGGTTACACTGCAATCTCATTTCCTCCATTTCTCCACACCGTCAGGGTATGCACATGCATGTGTCTAGCACATTTTTCAGACCTCCAGGGCCAGGATTCGAACCATAGTCAGCCACGTGGTATCCAGATACCTAAGCACAGCACCTAACTTCTGCACTGTAGGGTCAGCCCCAATGCCATTCTTGGTTCTTTTTTTCCTTTCACCCTGGACATCTAATCTAGCAACAAGTTCTATCTGTCCTACTTCCCAAACATCCTAAGTACACTGGCTGCCTTGCAGCTATGTTACTACTGACCCCCAAATCACCATATCTCTTGGCTGGAGTAAGCAAAAAATCATAACTGGCCTATCTACTTCTGCTACTGCTCTTATAATCCACTCATGACACAGCAGCAGGGTGATCTTTTAAAAATCACAAATCAGATATCATTCCCCAGCTTAAAACTCTTTCCTAGTATGCCTAGTATTAACAAATCTTACAATAAAAGTTAGTGTAAAATTCAATTCCCTTATTTTTGCTTTAAAGGTCTAATAAAATCTGTCTCTAGGGCTGGTGGTGTGGTGGTTAGGGTGGCTGGATTTCACATGGCTGATTGCCAGTGATTTCCCAGTGCCTTGAGAAACACATTGGGCACATGTATGCGTAAGCCCAAAATCCTGAGACAGAATGGAGGAGAAGGGATAGCAGCATGGCCAGCCCCGCTGAGGGGGTACTTACTTACTCACTTTCTCTCTCTCTCTCCCCCTCCACCCCTCCCCTCATGAATGCATGCACCCTATAGCAAATTACAAAAAAAAAAACACACATAAAGCTGTCCCCTAGGCCAACTTGGTGGCACAGCAATAACATGCTGCTCAAGATTTGTGTAGAAGATCATAGGTTCGGTTCCCTAGTCAACCTCTACACACTGGGCACAGGTACATTACGTTACAATGGTACATTACAACATTATAATAGCTACAATGTCACTAGATAATAGAAAATTTTCAGCTGCATTATAATCTTTTATTAAGAATTATTTTATTGGGACCAGCAGTTAGCGTAATGGCTATGTCGCTGGACTCCCATGTAGTAGACCGCGGTTCGTGTCCCAGACCCGGTGGCTTAAAAAACTCACACCGGACGCATGTGCATGTGTGCCCAAGATCGCAAGAGGAGAATGGAGGAGAAGGAATTGTGGCGTGGCCATCCCCCCTGGGGGGGGGGGGGGGGGTGATTTCTCACTTTCTATCTCTCTGTCTCTCTCTGTCTGTCTGGCGAGCGCACACACCCTAAAGCAAAAACCTCTCCAAAAAAAAAAAAGAGAATTATTTTATTTTCTCTTATTTATTATTATTATTATTATTATTTTCTTTTTGGAGAGGTTTTTGCTATAGGGTGTGGGCACTCTCCAGAAAGACAGAGAGACAGAAAGCAAGAAATCACCCCCTGGGGGGATGGCCATGCTGCAATCCCTTCTCCTCCATTCTCCTCTCGGGATCTCGGGCACGCACACACTTGTGCCCAGCGTGAGTTTAAGCCACCGGATCCAGGACTCGAACTGTGGGCGACAACATGGGAGTCCAGCGTCATAGCCATTACGCCAACTGCTGGTCCCTATTATTATTTTTTTAATTTGACTAGAGAGGGGGGGGGGCAGTGAGAAAGCATGCTGCCAGGACTTGAACCACGGTCACCATGTGGGAGTCCAGTGCCTCAACCACCATGCCACCTGCCAGCCCCAGCTGCATTATAATCTTATGGGGCCACCACTGTGATTCACCGTTGACCAAAATGTCATTATGTGGTGTATGACTATATATCCCTACTCACTTTCTCTTCTCTGCTCCAGAGGAGCACAAGAAACTCACTAGCTGGGAAGGCTGGCATAAAAAGGCAGCATAAGACCCTGTTGAGTGTGTTTGTCTCTCTTTTCTCTATCTCTCAGTCTCTCTCTCTCCCTCTAATGAAAAAAATAAACTTTTAAAAAAAAGATCTGCCTGCAGCACACTTCTCTAGTTCATCTTCTATCACTGCCACCCTTATCTGCTTCACTAGGATCACACAGGACCTCTGTGCACTAGCTACACCATCTGCCTCAGAGTATTCTTACCCCAAATCTTTACACATTAGATTGCTTCTTACCATTTTAAGAGGGGGGAATATTTGGAAAAGGAACTGATAAACCAAAAGAAATTTAAGAGAAATAATCCAATTATAATACATAGCCCTTATTTGGTACCTGATTCAAAAATACTGTTTAAATATAAATAGGGACCAGCAGTTAGCGTAATGATTATGTCGCTGGACTCCCATGTGGTTGACCACAGTACGAGTCCCAGACCTGGTGGCTTAAACTCACTCTGGGTGCATGTGCGTGCGTGCCCAGGATCCCAAGAGGAGAATGGAGGAGAAGGGATTGCAGCGTGGCCATCCCCCCTGGGGGGGGTGATTTCTCACTTTCTGTCTCTCTGTCTCTCTCAGTCTTTCTGGTGAGCGCACACACCCTATAACAAAAACCTCTCCCAAAAATAAATAAATAAATAAATAAATAAATAAATAAATAAATAGAAATAATTGAAATAATTTAAAATTTGAAACTTCTATGTTCTAATAATTCAAATGTTTTAGATGAAATTATTTAGGTATAACTCTACTACTCTTTATGGTGTTTTAAAACAGTTTGTATCTTTTAGGGACATGTACTGGAACAGTCACAGGTGAAAGACATAATGTTGGAGGGTTCGCTTCAAAGTAATCTGGAGCAAGGGCAAAGAAAGTGTGTAGGGATGAGGCCAGCAGGTGGCATGGTGGCTATGGGCACTGGACTCCCACATGGCAGACCACAGTTTGAGTCCCAGACCTGGCAGCTTGCTTTCTTACTTTCCCTCTGCCTGCTCCCCCTCACTCTGTCCCTCTTGGGTCAAATTTAAATAAAGTTAAATAAAATAATTCTTAAAAAAAGGAAGATAGAAAGAAAGAAAGTGGGTAGGGATATACAGTCATGCACTACATAATGATATTTCAGTTAACAACAAACCACAATGGTGGCCCCATAAAATTACACTAGAGCTGAAAATTTCCTATCACCTGATGATGTTGTCACTATTGTACACTGTAAAGCAAAACATTCACGGTTTGTGGTGATGCTGGTATAAACAAACCTGCTGCACTGCCAATCGCATAAAAGCACACATCCTTCAGGAGGTATTCCAGAAGAAGGCATTGTTATCATAGGGGATGACAGTCCCATGAGGGTTACTGCCCCTGAATGCCTTCCAGTAGGACATGATATGAAAGTGGAAGGCAGTGGGAACCAGCAGTTAGCGTAATGGCTATGTCGCTGGACTCCCATGTAGTCGACCGCGGTTTGTGTCCCGGACCCGGTGGCTTCAAACTCACGCCGGGCACGTGTGCATGCGTGCCCAAGATCCCGAGAGGAGAATGGAGGAGAAGGGATTGCGGCGTGACCATCCCCCCTGGGTGGTGATTTCTCGCTTTCTGTCTCTACGTCTCTCTCTGTCTGTCTGGCGAGCGCACACGCCCTATAGTGAAAATCTCTCCAAAAAAAAAGAAAGTGGAAGGCAATGACAGTGATGATTCTGACCTGTGTATGTCTAGGCTACAGTGTGTGTTTGTATCTTAGCTTTTAACTAAAAAGTTATAAATACATCATTTTAAAAATAGAAAAAAGCAGGGCCAGCAGGTGGCGTGGTGAGTTAAGGCACTGGACTCCCACATGGCCAACCATGGTTCTACACCTGGTGGCTTGCTTTCTCATCTTCCCTTTGTCTGTCTGTCTGTCTCTCTCTCTCTCGTCAAATTGAAAAAACAATAATAATTATTTTTTAAAAATAGAAAAAAGAAAAGCATACAAAGTAAAAAATATTTTTGTATGGCTGTACAATATGCTGGTTTATTTTGGGGGGTGTAATTTTGCTATAGGGCACATATACTAGCTAGAGAGAGGGAGAAAAACACAAAGAGAGTAACAAAGCAGCCCCAGGGGACAACCACACCCCTCCACTCTCCTTTCAGGTTGTGGGCCCACGTGCACACACACATACACATGCTCAGTGTGTTTTTCAAGCCACTGGGCCTGAACTCAAACCACACAGTCAGTCAGATGGGACATAACTGCCTTAACCATCATGCTACTGGCTGTTATTACGACAGAGCCAAAAAGCAAAAAAATCCAAAAAAAAAAAAAAGATTTTTAAGTAAAAAATTACAGTAGGCCAAAGTTAATTTTTAAAATTGTATTTATCATTATTTTTTCATGTGCTATAGGGCACCTGCGCTCATCAGAGAGAGGAGTGAGATGGAGCAAGAAAGTGAGAAAGCAAGCTGCCAGGTCTGGGACTTGAACTGCAATTGGTCATATGGGAGTCCAGTGCCCCAACCACTGCGCCACCTGCTGGCCTAAAGTTGATTTATTAATGAAGAAAGAAACTATAAATTTAGAGCAGCCTGGACTAGCAGATGGTATGGTAGTTAAAGGCGCTGGACTTCTACTTTGGCAACCGTGGTTTGAGTTACAGACTGGTGGCTTGAAAAATGATGCAGGAGCATGTGTGTACGTGCCCAAATCCCGAGAGGAGAAGGAAAGAGAAGGGATTGCAACGTGACCATTCCCCTTGGGGGTGATTTCGCACTTTCCATCTTCCTTCTCTCTGGCGAGTACACACACCTTAAAAAAAAAAAAAGGAAAAAGAAAATCACACTGAGTGTGTGTGTGTGTGTGTGTGTGTGTGTGTGTGTCCATGGCCAAATCCCGGGAGAATAGAGGAAAAGGGATTGCAGTGTGGCCATCCTCCCTGAGGGGCTAGTTTCTCATTTTCCCTCTCACTGTCTCTCTCTAGTGAGTACACATGTCCTATGGCAAAAAAGACTTATCAAAAAAAAAGAAAAACATGTAGTGTAGCCTAAGTGTACACTGTTGACAAAGCCTACAGCAGTGTATAGCCACGTCCTCGGCTTTCACCTTCGCTCACCACTCGCTAACTAGCTCACTCAGAGCACATTCCAGTCCTGCAAGTTCCTTTCATGGTAAGTACCCTATATACATGTACCTTTTAAAAAAAAATCTTTCATAATATACTTTAATCGTACCTATTCTATGTTCAGATATGTTTATATATATAAAGATTTACTATATATTACAACTGCCTATAGTAATGTGCTATATAGGCTTGCAGCCTTGGAGCAACAGGCTATACCACAATCTAGATTTGTGTAAGACGCTCTGTGATATTCTCACGAGGGTAAAACTGCCTAACGACACATTTCTTAGAATGTATTCCTAGCATAAAGTGATGCACTCTGTAACTGAAACAAGACTAATCATGAATTGATAATTTTCTGAAGATGAGTGATGAATGAATGGGGATTCATTAGGTCAGTCTCTACCTCTGTATATGTTTGAAATGTCCTACAATAAAAACTTAATTAAAAGCCAACCAACAGTACCAGCAGTTGGCATAATGGTTATGTCACTGGACTCCCACATAGTCGACTGTGGTTAAAGTCCAGGACACACCAGGTGTGTGTGTGTGTGCCCAAAATCCCAAGAGGAGACTGAAGGAGAAGGAATTGCAGATTTCTCACTTTCTGTCCCTCTGTTTCTCTGTCTCTCTGGCAAGCGCACGTGCCCTCTAGCAAAAGTCTCTCTAAAAAAAAAAAAGAGAAAGAAAAGTCAACCAACTACAGAGACCAGCAGGTGGCATGGTGGTTAAGGTGCTGGACTCCCACATGGCCAACCACAGTTCAAGTCCTGGTCCCAGGGGCTAGATAATCATGCCAGGTGCATGTGCATGCCCCAAATTCCAAGAGAATAGAGGAGAGGGGATTGCAGTGTGGCCATCTCACTTTCCCTCTGTCTGTCTCTGGCAAGCACACGTGCCTGTGGCAAAAAAGAAAAAGGCGAACCAACTACAACATTATTTTCTTCTTGATATATAAATGCCATTATGCAGTTTTTAATTACTCATTTTGTGTTGTCTATCTCCCACTAACAAATAAGCTCTATAAAACCAAGAGCTTGGTCTTCTTCACTGCAGTTATCCCCAATGCCTAGAACAGGTTCAGATACTTAATATTACTAAACGAATCAACAAATAAAATACCAAGCCTCTTTTAGAGTTTGAAAAGATTTAACTCCACTACGATCAACAAAGCATAGAGTGAGACGGGCCTGCCGTCAGCCAGCAGGGGCTTACCTTCACTTCTATGAAGTCGGGGTTCCCCAGGCACACGAGCTCCGCATAGGCCTGCAGTTCATCTACATTCCACGCCTTCACAAGGGTCAGCCTATAGACAGTGCGCTGTTGCTAAAATGAAGGAAAAGTCAACTTTGTTTTCATCTTGGTTATAGTCATCTCTTAGGCGGATTCTTAAACTTTTCAAACCATAGAGAACCCAGGTCAGGTGAAACCCAGCAGGAACTGTACAAACTGAAATTATATTTTGTAGAATGATGAAAAAAATGTAAACAATGTGATTAGCTTCTAATTGCCCGTTCAAAGACATAGACACTGGCATATTTCTTTACTCTCCCCCTCACAACAGGTAATATTATGTTAGATATGCAAAGATTTTCTCAAAATATATACACTGAATTAGATTCAATAAGAAATAATAAAAATAACCAAATAGTTTTAAATGATGGAAAATGAATTCAAATAACTTTCAGGCTTTCAGGTAAGCTTTTAGTGACAAGAAATGTTTATGCATATCCTCTTTCCTAGTTTCTCATAATTTAATGATCTCTTGGCATTTCTTGGTTAAAAAAGGCACATTTATGGACTGGCGATGTTACCATTTGTTTAACATATACTCAAAAGAGGTACTGGCTTTCTGAAAAACAATTACATAATCATCATTAAAGTCTTTAAAAATACCCTTGACTTTGTAGCTCCTTTCTAGGACTCAAAACAAATGATCAAACATTCAAAGATTTTCTAAAAAAAAAAAAATCCCCAAACAACATTATTAACAATAGCTTAAAACCTAAAGTCAGATCCCCCCCTTTAGTGGGAGCAGAACCTGTGACTTGCCCATAGCTAAGGGAATATGGCAAACGTGGTAGGATGTACATGGTTATGTGCACACACATCTGTAGCAAGCTCCCAGGTGATACCCATACTACCAGATCTCAAACCATAGCCCAAGTAGCAAGACCCAAAATACTTAAGAGAGAAATAAAGTGATATCAACTTCTTCACTTTTGTCTGTTTGAAAGTTTCCATGATCAAGGAAAAAAGAAACACTTAAGATCTTTAATAAAGAAAGCCAAGAGATCTTTAACAAAGAGCATTAGGCAGCCACACCATAAAATGGTGTTTTCCAAGTATATTAACTCAGTTCCAAGAGTTCTTTTTAAAATGCAGAATATAATGCAAGAAAAGAAAGAAATCTTCCAGATTCCCTTTACAGAGCTAGAATTCTTCCAATGCCAAAGCCTAGCAAAAATAGTGAAAAGCTGCAGAGCAATCTCACTTATAGATGCAAAGATCTGATAGAAATTTTAGAAAATAAAATTTAGCACTGTGTTAAAAATTCGAGGAATGCATACATGACTCAATATGAAGTGATACATGAGTAATACTATTTGTCATACTAATAGTTCAACCCAGAAAAACTATGTGATCATGTTCACAGAGATTCAAAGACATCTGTCATCATTTAAGGTCATCACTGATTTTAAAACAAAAGAGACTGAACAAATCAAAAACCATTTGGTAAATTTGAAAATTAAACACATCTTTAATGTAAGAAGTCAATGTGGGGGCCAGCAGTTAGCGTAATGGCTATGTCGCTGGACTCCCACATAGTCAACCGCGGTTCGAGTCCTGGACCCGGTGGCTTAAACTCACGCCTGGTGCATATGTGTGCGTGCCCAAGATCCCGAGAGGAGAATGGAGGAGAAGGGATTGTGGCGTGGCCATCCCCCCTGGGGGGTGATTTCTCGCTTTCTGTCTCTGTCTCTCTCTGTCTGGCGAGCGCACGCGTCCTATAGCAAAAACCTCTAAAAAAAAAAAAAAAAAAAAAAAAAGAAGTCAATGTCATTCTTAGTGGCTTAAAAAGGCAGAGGAATTTCCTTTTAGTCAGACTACCAGAAGAATGGCCGTTCTTATTTTTAAAACCTTTCTTGCAAGCTATAACCAAAACACTAAAGCCAGTATGGGAATTACTGAAGAGTATAAAAAAAATTAGTTGCAAGTAATATAACTGGCTTCTTGGAAACCTAAGAGAATCAACTAAAAAAATAAGATTAGAAAAATTGTCCAGTTATATGAAAATCAATAGTTGGTGAGTTAAATTTGGATTCTAGGGCCAGACTGAATCCCAGACACATACCTATCTGTTCTCAGTTCCTCCCTATATAAAATAGGGATGGTACACAGGAGAAAAAGTGTTAATCCAAATAACACTTAGATCCAAGCCTGGCAACAGTTAAATCATACGAAGAATTAGCTATGATATGCCATCAATGACCAATTACAAAATACAAGATAAAGAATATTCTTTGCTTTCTTTCCCCCTTTTTTTTTTTTTTCAAACTTGCTACAGGGCACATGTGCTCACCCACATGCCACACCACATAACCCTCTCCTTCACTCTCTTCTCAGAATTTTGGGCACTCACACACACTCACCTGGCATGTTTTTGAAGCTGCCAGGTCCAGAACTCAAACAGTGCAGTCAGCCACGTGGGATCTAGGTACCTTAACCACCACACCATCAGCTGGCTCAAGAATATTCTACTTATAGTTATAAAATAGTAGGTCATCAGAAACATGACACATTGTCTTATGTTTTTCTACACAAAAATGTGTCACACCTTGTCCAGCAACCCAATACATCTCTAAGAGACTCAGTGATTAATTTATGAAACATGAAGGAGTGTGACTAAAACAAATTCTCCTGAGAAACCTAAAGAAATACTCACCTACATGGGAAGGGAAGCTAAATCATAAATAAGATGCAATTCGAGTGGGAGTTTATAATTCTTTTGAACAAATAAACCAGCAAGGATACCAATAATAGAAACAATAGGGAGAGTAAGGAATTAGTCAGCACTTACTATGTGCCAGCTGTTGCTATAAAATGCTTTGTATCTTAGCAAAGATTCTAACATTTGTGTGGTCTTTACAACAAATCTTACAAAAAAGATTTGATAATTATCTTTTTTATAGTTCTTTTAGAATTCTTTTATTTAATTTATTTATAAGTTATTATTTTTCAATTTGACCAGAGAGAGAAAGAGAAAGAGAGGGAGAGTGAGAAGGCAAACTGCCAGATCTGGGACTCAAACCACCGTCTGCCATGAGGAAGTCCAGAACCTTAACTACCACGCCACCTGCTGGCCCCAACAATTACCTTTACAGATACAAAATTGAGGCCAAGAGCTGTAAGGTAAATTGCCCAAAGTCACACAGCTGGAAAGCAGGAAGCTGGGATACAAACCCAGGTAGTGGGAATTTAGAATAGGCTCTCTCTCACTTTACTAAACCTTTTTAAACTGGAAGATAAAACACATGAAGAGAAAAATGAAAACAAAACATGAATGTATTATTCAAGGGATTATCAGAAAATACCTATCACTCAGACCCCCCTACTTTTCCTCCCAGTCACTATCCACTTCCTTCACCCTAAAGATAACTAATATCTTGACTTCATAGTTTAGTTTTCAGCCTGTGTTTGAAACTTATAAAAATGGAATCATATACTATTTTGTGTATGGCTTTTATTACTTGACACCATGTTTATAAAAGTCATCCATGTTGCCGCATGTTGAAGTGTGTTCATTTTCTTGTTATCTAGTACTTCAATGCATGAATATAAAACAATTCCCTATTGGTAGGCATTTAGATTGTTCCCAGGTAGTGGCTATCATGAAAAAATTCTGTTATCTCTTTTAACACTAGAGTTTAGTTTTACCTATTTAAGAAGATTATATAAAATGCTACTGTGACATACATTCTTTTATGTCTTGACTTTTTTCAATATATTCAATGTTTGTAAGATTCATTTATACTATTTTACATAGTTTAAGTTACATTTCTATCTTTTTACATTTTTTTAAAGAATTATCTTATTTAACTTTATGTAGTTAGTTTAATTTGACCAGAGAGGGACAGAGTGAGAGAGAAAGAAAGTGAGAAAGTGAGCCACCAGACCCAAGACTCAAACCGCAGTCAGCCATGTGGGAGTACAGCCCCCTTAACCACCATGCCACCTGCCGGCTCCAAGTAACATTTCTATTGCCATTTGGCATGGATTATACAGTTGACTGTGGAGAGTGGCCAATCTGAGAAAACATGGTGACCTTAAGATGCATACAGAAAGGCTTCTGTGCGTTTCATTAGCGATGGCTATGAGAGCATTTGCATACGAAAACGCTATCTACCTGTTGTTGGTTATCTTCCTGTTGCTGTAGATACCTGATACCTGATATCCAATATTGTAGGGCAGTAGTGGCTAAAGGATGCCACGTGTTTATCAAATTTTGCCCCAAAAAGATGACAGAAATTACAGGGTGCCAGTTCCTTTCGCATCTTCAGACAATTTACATCCTAAAGCAACTGGCTTTGCATTCTCTTTCCTCTTCCCCCATTTTCTGCCTTTTAAAAGAGTAAACCTGGGAACCAGCAGTTAGCGTAATGGCTATGTCGCTGGACTCCCACGTGGTCGACCGCGGTTCGTGTCCCGGACCCGGTGGCTTGGAACTCACGCTGGGTGCGTGTGCGTGCGTGCCCAAGATCCCGAGAGGAGAATGGAGGAGAAGGGATTGCGGCGTGACCATCCCCCCTGGGGGGTGATTTCTCGCTTTCTGTCTCTATGTCTCTCTCTGTCTGTCTGGCGAGCGCACGCGCCCTATAGCAAAAAAACCTCTCCAAAAAATAAATAAATAAATAAATAAATAAATAAAAGAATAAACCTGAGGCAGGTTCCTGGTCGCAACTTCTCCATCAGATAAGTTGGGCCCACCAGATCCTCCTCGCTTTTCTATACTTGTGTGTGTCTTTGTGTGTTTGTTGTTAGGTTTATTTCTGATTCACAGCCTTCCCCACTCAGAAAAACATGTTTAGCTGAGCAGGTTCTGGCAGCCAGAGAGAGACGGTGAGAGGGAAAGTGAGAAATCACCCCACAAAAATGGCCACACTCCAATCCCTTCTTCTCCATCCTCCTCCTGGGATTTTGGGCATGCAGGAACATATGCCTGGCATGATTTTCAAGCTGCCAGGTTCACAGCTTGAACCGAGGTCAGCCATGTGGGAGTCCAGTGCAGTAACGACTATACCACCTGCTGCTGGACCCTAGTACATTCCACTTTTTTCTCTTTTTAAAAAATTTTATAATTATCATAGTCTTGTTTATATTACATTGATTCACATATATCTTTACAGTGTATTACATTTCTTTTTCCAGAAGGAATACCATGCATTTCAGTCAAGACAAAGACATTACTATCCACATCATTATCATCAAATAGATTTTCATCATTATTTTCCAGATTATTATTATTATTTATTCTCATTATTTTTTAAACATCCAATCACTACATATCATTTTGCATGTAAAAAGAATTTACCCAACATGAAATACTTCTCAGACCATCCAGTTGACAATACTACACGTTACCATCAACAGGTAATAAACCATTTCTGTGTCCTATTAATGTCATGCCTCTCTATTATTCTCTTGCTATCCTCTATACTCTTCCCTTCTCCTGCCCTGTTCCACACTGTCTGCAGCATCCCTATTTTCACTGCTTTTATGCCCTTCGATATTTTGATCTCTACCATAAAGTGCGGATAATCAGTATAGTACATTCCATTATAGCATTCTTTTCTGTCATGATTAGTGCTTCTCGTGTCTTTTTTTTTTTTTTTTCCCCCACTTTGTCATAGGGCACATGCACTCCCCAGAGAGTAACAGAAAGAAAAAGAGAGAGAAAGCATCCCCTGGGGGAGGCAGCCAAGCCGCAGTCCCTTCTCTCATTTCTCCTCTCGGGATTTTGGACACACACACTCACACACCCCATGTGTTTCTCAAGCCACCAGATCTAAATCGCACATTTCTAATCGCACAGTCGGCCAACTCCAACCTCCTCTAGCCAGCCTGTCCCACGTGAGGGGCTGGGCACCTGGAGAGGAGCCGAGAAGCACTCGTGAAGTTCACAGTTCAGGAGTCTAACTCTACAAAACATTGAAACTAATTGTGAGGCCTCTCCTGCACATTAACCCTACAATAATGAAAAGCTCATCTGCTGCAGTTCTTTTTTACCAGTTTATCAAGTATTCTTCCAACAAAACACTGTAAAGCTTGAGGCTGCAGGGGAAATTCAGGTTTGGTTTGTGACTCAACCTAATATGTCTATTTAGGTCTACACCCCTGGTCTTAAGTGAACTGAGAGGCTGGGGCAGGGGTATGGCAACATGGCAAGACCTCATCAAAAATACCCATCTTTTTCTGTCTTTCATGCACGTGCACTCTTTCTCTCATTAAACACACACACACACACACACACACACACACACACACACACACAAAGGCATACTAAAACACACAGTTTGAAAAGACTGAACATGTATCAGAACCAAAGTCCGATACAGCAGGAAGTTGGAAATATTAGACCAGGTATTTTTTTTTCTTTAGGTTTTTGACATAGGATATGTGCACTGACTGGAGAGACACAGAGACAGACAAGAGGGAGAAAGTGAGAAGTCACCCCCCACAGTGGGGATGACCATGCCACAATCCCTTCTCCTCCTCTCGGGATTTTGGGCATGAATGCACACGCGCCCAGCATGATTTTCAAGTCACCAAGTCTAGGACTTGAACCACGGTCAGCCACATGGGCGTACAGGCCTTAAATACCACACCATCTGCTGGCTCCTAGACCAGTACATTTTTAAAGCTATGATCAACATGCTAGGAGTTTTAAAAGAAAAAATAGAAAATATTTTAAAAGAAAAATGGCTACTGTAAGCTGAGAGAGCAAACTCTAAGAAATAATCAAAAAAAAGAAATGTTACATTTCAAAAACACTGTAACAGGAGCCAGCCTGTGGCATGGTGGTTGAGGTAGCTGGATCTTACATGGCCAGTAGCGTGGTTTGAGTCTCGGACCTGGCAGCTTGCGGAACACTTGGACACATGTGCTTATATGCTCAAAATCCCAAAGAGAGGGAAAAAAAATGGAGAAGGGATTCCCCACGAAAGGTTCATTCTCATTCATTCTCTCTCTCCCTCTCTCTCGCTCTTTTTCTCTCGCTCCAGTGAGTATATGTACCCTCTAGGAGGAAAAACGAAGGGAAAAAAATTAACAAAAGTGAAGAATGCTTTTGACACGCTCCTTAGTTAAGTAGCCAAAGCTGAGGAGACTCTCTTGAGTGTGAGGTTATCTCAACAGAACCTTCCAAACTGATAAGCAAAGAGAAAAAAGACTGAAGTATACAAGGGAATACCCAGCAACTCTAGGAAAACTATAAAAGATGAAATGAAAATTATAAAGAAGAGAGACAAGATGAACAGAATCAATATTTTTACGAATAATGACAGAATATTACATATTCTGACACCAAACAACCTATCTAGGGTGCTCAGAGAACACTAAGAAGACTAAATGTTAAAAGAACCAAACCTAGGTATACCATATTCAAACTTCAGAAATTCAAAGATAAAGAAATTATTCTGAAACAAGCCAGAGGAAAAGAACACCTTACCTCTGTAGAGGAGCAAAAATAAGAATTACACCTGACGTCTTGGGAACCATGCAAACGAAGAATGAGTGGAACACTGAGAGAAATACATCATCTAGAATTCTCTGTACCCTACAAAAATATCCTACAAAACTAAAGAAGAGACACTTTCTCATACAAACAGAAACTGAAGGAATTTATCGCCTGCTGAGCTCCCTTACCAAAAAAAATGATGAAGTCAGAAACATGGATGTATATAAAGAAAGAGCATCTGAGAATGAATAAGTGAAGATAAAATAAAAACTTGTACCTTTCATATTCTTAATTGACTTAACAGATAACAGTTTGTATAAAACAGTAATAGCAACAACGTACTTGATTATGTATATGTATGTACACATAGATACATGTTTACATATATACTCATATATAAGTAAAATAATGACAGCAATGCTTCAAGAGACAAGAGGGGGGAACTAGGAATATTTTGCCACTATGAGGCATTTGCACTACCTGTATAGTTTTTTGAAAGTGGACTTAGATTAGTTGTAAATATGCACTGCAAACTCTAGAGCAACTGCTAAAATAAGTCTTAAAAAGCAGTATAAATGATATAAGAGAAAAAAATCATATAAAATGCTCAATTAAAACTGCAAAAGACATAAAAGTGTAAAAGACAAAAATGAGAATAAAGAATAAGAGCAACAAGTAGACAACAATAGCAAATATAGTAGATATTAATCCAGAATCAATCATCATCTTAAATGCCAATGATCTAAATATACCAACTAAAAGACAGATTGTCTGAGAAGTTATAAAAAAAAAAGACCCAATTATAAGCTGTCTACAAGAAATCTACTTTAAATACAGACACATAAAAATCAAAAGAAAACAGATGGCGAAAGATACAGTACAATGATAACACTGTTCAAAAGAAAGCACAAGTCGCTTTATTAACAGAGCAAATATCAGAGCAGGAAAGTTATCAGAGATAAAATTACATAATGATAGAAGAGTTAATACTCCAAGAAGACATCACAATCCTTAATGTGTAAGTAACTACCACAGTGCCAAAATATATAAGGTGAAAGCTGATAGAGATGCAAGGAAAAATAAATGAATCAACAGTAAAATTGGAGACTTCAACACCCATCTATAAAAAATAGATCCAGCAGGTAGAAAATCAGTAAGGACACAGTTAAACACAAGAACGCCATTAATCAATTGAATATAATTGACATTTATGGAATACTTTTCCAGCAGCAGAATATAAATTCTATTTTTCTTTTTTTGAGAGGTTTTTGCTATAAGGTGCATGCACTCACTGGAGAGACAGAGACAGAAAGCGAGAAATCACCGCCTCAGGGGAGACAGTCACACGGAAGTCCCTCCTTTCCAGTCTCCTCTTGGGGTTTTAGGTGCACATATGCCCAGCATGAGTTTCAAGTAATTAGATCCAGGACTCAAACTGCAGTCGATCATGTGGGAGTCCAGTGCCTTAACGACTACGCCACCTGCTGGCCCCCAGAATACATATTCTTAAATTTGCATGAACATTCACCAAGACAGATCACATTACAGGCCATAAAACACACTTTAACACACTTAAAAGAACATAAATCATACAATGTCTATACTCATAGCATAATGGAAATAAACTACAAATCAATAACACAAAGACAAGTGGGGAATTCCGAACACACTTGGAAATCAAACAATATACTTTAACACAACACATTGGTGAAAAATGTAATATCAAGAGAAACTTTTAATTCTGTACTACCTAAAATGAAAATACAACTTACTGGGCCAGCCTGTGGCCAAGTGGTTAAGGCAGCTGATCCCAAAGGAATGACTACACAGTTTGAGCCCTGGACCCAACAGCTTGAAAAACATACCAGACAAACGTGTGTCCATGTCCAAAATCCCAAAAAGAAGGAGAAATGGAGGAGGGCGAATTGTGGTGTGACCATTACCATTGAGGGTGCTTTCTCCCTTTCCTTGTCTCTCATTCATATATATGTATATATGTGTACATAATATATATTATATATATGCTCCCTAATGGGTGTGTATGTGTGTATGTGTGGGTGGATGGATGGCTGGCTGGATGGATAGATAGATAGATAGATAGATAGATAGATAGATGATAGATAGGTAGGTAGGTAGATAGATAAAGTCTCCAGTGGGCACCTGTGCCCTCTAGAAAATTTAAAAAAGAAAAGAAAGAAAATACAACCTACCATAAATAAATTTCTAGAAACACAAATGCCAAAAATGACTCAAGAAGAAATGGAAAATCTGAACAGACATATAATAAGTCAAGAGACTGAACAGTAACCAAAAAACTTCCAACAAAGAAAATCTCATGAACAGATGGCTTCATTGCAAAACATTTTAGGATGAATGATTTCAAATTCTTCTAAAATTCAGAAAAAGAAATCCTTTATAAGTCCATTTTGGAGGCAGCATTATCTTTATACCAAAACCAGACAAAGACATCACAAGAAATAAACTGCACACCAATCTCTTAAGATAGACATCCTCAAAAAATAATCAAACCAAATCTATCACCACATTAAAAAATTATATATTACTACCAAGTGGGATTTACCACAAGTTTTATTCAACATTGTCATCAGATGTCAAAGACACTAAAACATAAAAAATAAAATGCATGATTACAAAAACAATCTGTATATACTTAACGACAAAAACAAAGAATGAAAAGTGCTAGAAGGAAGCATTCAAATTTGAAAAAGTCTTTACATGTTTTATACAGAAGTATTCCTGGACAGAATGATATTATGTCTTTGATGGGATTTAAAATATTCCAATGACTACCCCACATCCAAAAGTAAAGAGATAAATGAAACATCTCTTGGAATGCTGATAGTTATCAAAGCTAAGATGATGGCTAAAAAGAATTTATTATATCATCCTCTCTTCTCATGGCATTTAAAAAATCCATAATAAGGAATTTAAAATGTACAATTATGAGTAAGAATTTGGTTGCTTCTATTCAGGCAACTTTCAGTACTCTGGATGAGGTTATTATATGCCAGGACTACAACTCAAGTTCAGTGATTTGTCTCGACAGTGGCAATTCAAGAAGAACTTTAGTTGAAGCTGTGTCAAAACAAGATAAAATGGTCTCCTAAAATATGGATACTGACTTACTAGTAATCAAAGAAATGTAAATTGAAGCACTAATGAGGTACCATTTTGGCTTATCAAATTGGTGAAGATTTTTTTTTTTTTAAATAGCAATATCAATGCTGCCTAGAGTTTAGCAAGACAGGCTTATTCATTGATAGTGGGAGTATAATTCAGTACAAACAGTCTGGGAAGTAACATGGCAACATGATAAAAGAACTTGCAAAAAATATTCAGATCTGTTGATCCAGCAACTGCATTTCTTTAGCTTATAGAAATGACAAAAATTGTAGACAAATACTGATGAATAACAATACGCATTCAGCTTTATTTATAATAATGAGATAATATGAATTCTCAGGATGTTCAATCCCAAGGAATAGCTATGTGTGCGTGTGTGCCCAAAATGACAAGAGAAAAGGGGAGGAGAAAGGATGGCAGCATGGTCACCCTCATGGGGGGTGATTTCTCTCTTTCTCTCTCCCTTGCACACTTACACGCAAGTGCATGCACCCTATAGCAAACAAACAAAAACTCCCACACATGCACACGCACACACACACACACACACACACACACACACAAAAAGATTTTAAAAAACTGGGGTAATTATATGTTATAATGTTGAAATTTTTTTAGAGAGATTTTTTGCTATAGGGCATGTGCGCTTGACCGGCAGAGAGACAGAAAGAGAGAAATCAACCCCCAGGGCAGATGGCCACACCACAGTCCCTTCCCCTCCATTCTTCTTTCAGGATCTTGGGCACACATGCACACACCCAGCCTGAGTTTGACGCCACCAGGTCCAGGCCTTGAACCGCAGTCAACTACATGAGAGTCCAGTCACATAACCATTTTGCCATCTGCTGGCCCCAACAATGTTGAAATTTTTAAAGTTTATTTACTTCTTCCATGAGAGAAATTGAGAGAGAGACAGAAAGGAAGAAAGATAGGCACCTCCAATAGACACTCTACTCCCCAATACACCTCAGTTCATGGCACAGATGCACATATCCAAAGTGTTCATAGAGATCCCAGGACACAAAATTAAGACCTTTCTCATATGGGTCCAGTTGTATAACCACATTCTGCCCATAACACTGAACTTTTTAAAAGAAAGTTACACATAAAACATGGTATTAATGACAAATATAAATGCATGGAAGAAGAAGGGCTTAGAAGGAAATACAATGGAAGTTGTGGGATCAGAAAATGTACCTGCACGTATACACACTTTTAAAAACTGTGTGAATGTGCTATTTTAAAGAACACACTCTTTTTAATAGCAATAACTCTTAAGAAACTGGATCAGCTGGGACCAGCAGTTAGCGTAATGGCTATGTCGCTAGACTCCCATGTAGTCAACCGCGGTTCGAGTCCCGGACCCGGCGGCTTAAACTCACGCCGGGCGCGTGTGCATGCGTGCCCAAGATCCCGAGAGGAGAATGGAGAAGAAGGGATTGTGGCGTGGCCATCCCCCCCTGGGGGGTGATTTCCTGCTTTCTATCTCTCTGTCTCTCTCTGTCTGTCTGGCGAGCGCACGCGCCCTATAGCAAAAACCTTTCCAAAAAAAGAAAAAAAAAAAAAAAGAAACTGGATCAGCTTAATGGCCTCTTGATGTGTCTGATCTTAAGTTCCTTAAACAAATTCTCCTGCTCAAAAGACCAGAAACTTGGTAAAGAGGGTAGAAAATAATTGCCCTAGGTTCAGCAAAATCTGAAAGAATATGCATATCAGCTGGAATTTGGGACAGGTTGGCCAGCGTCTGAACAGTCATAAACTTCTACAAGTTTTTTTAAAATAAAAAATAGAAGAGAGTGACATTCTCCTGGCAATTTAGGAAACAGAATGGTTAACCAGCTTTATCCATTTATGGGGTCGTCAGGAAAGTCATGATGCACTTTTACATAGAAATACTTTTTGACTCTCCCGCTGACTAATAATTTTCATCTTTCATATCATCTATTGTGAAAGAATTCCTTCCCTGTGTGAAGGAATAAGAGGAGGATGAAACAAAAAGAGAGAGAGAGAGAGAGAGAGAGAGATATGAGTATAAGAAAGCTGAGAAGTGCAAGATGCAAAGACAAAAGAAGCTAAGAGCACCAGCAGTGGGATGCGATAAGGAGGGATTACAAGGAAAGTCATTGTACAATAGCAGAAATAAAATTCCCACTAAAGATTAAAAAAAATTATTTGTACCTCAGAAAAATCTAATTAGTAATACAGAGCAGTGTTTCCCCATCTTTGGAAGTCTGGAGAAATTAGTAGGGGGTCTTCTATGGACATTTTGAACAGGTCAGTTCTCCATGCCCAGAGAACCACTAACACAGAAATATGCAACATGGGAATGTACGGAAAGGGTCAAAAAAATTAGAAGATTCAAAGATAGCAGGTTTAATAAGACAGAGAGAATGTAAAGAGCTAAGAAAAAATAAGAATAGCTAAAAGAGAATAAATAAATAGGTTTTTAGAGGAAGAAAGGTCCAACTACAAAGTCATAAGGAAAACTGTATATTTTCCACTTGGGAAATCTATCTGAAAAATCTTAGATCACTACCACAAGGTGATCAAGAGAGGTACGTTATCTGCAGAATAGTAAATAAAGTCCATAAAAACTGGCAAGTAGAAAATCAGCTACACTAGATGCTAACACAGATTTCTATCATTTAAAGCAACGTATCAACTTGGCTGTCCAAGGATACTGACAAAAAAATCTCTGTTCCTGCCACCAAAGTGTATCCATCATTCCTGTAGCAGACACAAATAAATAGAAACGGATGGACCAGAAGTATGTCAAAGACAGGGTATGAGAAGAATATCTCAATATAGCCAAACACATTTCACAAAAGTACCATGAAAAGTAAATTTGAAAGTAATATGTGGCAGTCAAAAACCATACATCCCTATAAGCAGTAATATACCCTATAGCAGATCTAGTTTTCCAAAAATGTTACTTGTACCAATCTATGTGTGTAAGTTCCAATTATTACAGTAAAGACTCCATTCCTCTGGAGTTAAATGTTCAAATGCAAAAACTCTGTAGTCCAGGAATATTTAGATTATTTTTCATATCTTTTTTTTTTTTTTTTAAAAGAGAGATTTTTGTTATAGGGCATGCGCACTCACAGAGAGACAGAGAGATAGAAAGCAAGAAATCACCACCCGGAGGAATGGCCAGACCACCATCCCTTCTCCTCCATTCTCCTCTCGGGATTTTGGGCATGTATGTATATGCACCCAGCATGAGATTTAAGCTGCCATGTCTGGGACTGAAACCACGGTCGATCACATGGGAGTCCAGCAACAAAACCATTATGCCATCTGCTAGTACCCAGATTTTTTTCTAAAGAATTATTTATTTAATTCCATTTGTTATTATTATTATTTTTTACATACGATACTTTTATTTTAGACATGCAAGGAAAGCTAATTCAGAATCTACTACTTAAAGCAAGCAGGTCTACACATATAACAAAAATAAGCAATATTTCCATTTGTTATTATTATTTTAAAATTTGACTAGAGAGAGACAGAGAAAGGGAAAGAGAGAAAGCAAGCCATCAGGTCCAGGACTTGAACCACAGTCAGCCATGTGGGAATCCAGCACTTTTAATCACCACCCACCACCAGATTATTTTTAACCCATCAATTAACCTCCCTGTGCTTAAGCTTAGCTCTGCAAAAAAGAAAAAAGAAAAAAAGCCAAACTCATTAGAAGGTGACTCAGTTCTTTAAGTCAGCCTATAAAGTTTCCTCCCTGGGAAGTTTATCAGTGACGAGATGTCCTTGTGCGTACAGTACCCTACCTCGTGCCTGACTCATGAGAAAGTGAATCAGGAATGATAACAACATGAGCCTGGAAGAAGAATATATTGTACCTACAACACTAAAAATCCAATAATTAAGCTTTTCATCCAAAACCCTTTATCTAATTTATATTAGTTGCTAAACAATATATAAACAGATAATAGACATATAGTCAAAAGAGTACTCTATCTCCTGAAGCATCCCTACTGCTACAGATAAAATGAAAATGAAATGGATAAATCTAGCTAAAACATATAATGAAACAGCCTCATGACCAGAAATTGGACCTAGCTGCCTGCGAGAGCACGCATGTGAGTAAAAATAACACCTACTCAAGATGAGCCTGCCAAGCAACATTCCAAAAGATGTGCAGCAACCTAACAGTTCAGAAACAGAGCCAGTGCAATCTACAATTAGAGGATACATTTTAGTGAAAGAAAATTAAAGTGATAGGACAGATCGCTTTAAAATAAAAGATAAGTGAAAGACATGACTTCATAAAGATGGCAACTGTCCTCAAATTAACCTACAGTCAATGCATTTTAATAACTATCCCAAAGTTGTGTATGTATATGAACACTAAAAACCTAGATCCCGAATAAAATATAAGAATGCAGTAAAAGGCTAAGAACGGAAAAGGTGATTTTGTAGGAAAAAAAATGTTGAAGGAAGTGTCTTTAATGATAGCTATCAAAACTTATAAAGTTATGCTAGCTTACTAAGGTAATGAGACAAGAGAGAAAAATTGACCAATATAATACAGTAGAAAGTTCAGTAACAGATATATGAATATAAGGAATTTAATTATAACAGGCAACATTAAAAATCATTGAGGAAGGGAATGAATTTTCAACAAATAATGCTGGTTAAATCGATTACCTACACAGAAAAAAAAGAGCCCCTGTCTCATACCATACCTGAAGAAATATATACAGATAAGCACACACACACGTATGTGTGTATTTTGTATGTATGCACGTACATACAAATATTAAGTCCTTAATAAAAGCCTTCGCAAGTCACTCAAAATCATAAACATCTTAGACAAAAAATGATAAAGAACCAGTATAGGTCTTTTGAAAAAAAATTAGAAATGACTCATAACAATACTGCAAATTATTTTGATATTACAAAATATTAGGAAAAAAAGAAAGTCATGGCAATCCCACATGATGAATGACTATGTTGCCATTCAACTTGAAATAACAGAATACTTAAGAGAATCATGATATATTTCTTTGAAGCACTCACTTTAGGAAGGCAAAGAAAGACGCAAGATGAAGAAAATAAAGTATGAGATGTAGAGAAAAAAAAAAATCGATGAAATCGATACCAGAAAACCAATAGAGAAAAATGAACAAGAACCAAAACTGGTTCTTGAGGGAGGGAAACAAATTAGTATAATTAACAAACCTTTAGTCAAGCTAGTCAAGAAAAGGAGAGAAAAGACACAAATCACCAATATAAAACAGAGACCATAACTACTGATGTTATGGACAAAAGTAAATACTATAAAGAAAACCATACCTACAAATTTGATACAAATTCACAATTTCTTCCAGAATCTAAAAGGAGAAGGAACACCCAAATCATTCAATCTATGAGGCCAAAATCGCCCTGATACCAAAATTGGAAAGAGGCATTTAAAAAGGAAAATTAGAGATCAATATCTCCCATAAACAGATACAAAAATCCTCAAGAAAAGATTAGCAAATTGAATATAACAATTTATGAAAATAACTATATACCTGCTGACCAGTTAAGATTTATTCCAGGCAAGAAAATTTGGTTCAACATTCAAAAATTACTCAGCATGGGACCAGCAGTTAGCGTAATGGCTATGTCGCTGGACTCCCACGTAGTCGACTGAGGTTCGCGTCCTGGACCCGGTGGCTTAAAACTCACGCCAGGCGTGTGTGTGTGTGTGTGCCCAAGATCCCAAGAGGAGAATGGAGGAGAAGGGACTGCAGCGTGGCCATCCCCCCCCTGGGGGGGGATTTCTCGCTTTCTGTCTCTCTGTCTCTCTCTGTCTGGCGAGTGCACGCACCCTATAGCAAAAACCTCTAAAAAAAAAATTACTCAGCATCACATATTAATAGGCTATTGTCGAAAAAAATGAGCATATTAATTGATGAAGAAAAAAATTTGACAAAAGCCAATATCTATTTATGATAAAAGTCTCACCAAACATGAAATTAAGGGAAACTTCCTCAATAGAATAAAGGATAGTTAAAGAATACCAAGAGGGGGGAAAAAAAAGGAATGGAAAGCAACTACAGATAGCAGAGATAGAGTGGGAGGAGGGTGGGATATGGCAGAGGGTGAGAAAGGGGGTGGGAGGAATATATATATTCGAAACAAGAAATGGAAAATTATTTGTGATGATAACATGATGACTAAGCCACTATACAGTGATTTCTGGATGGGAAACTGCATTTTGTATGCTGTGATGATGTTCAGTGAACAAATGCATATATATAAAGAATACTTAGAGCTAATAACAAACTCAATGGTGAGAAACTAGACACTTTCTCCCTAAGGTTGGGAATAGTAAATATACTGATTGGAAAGGAAGAAATAACAGTGTCTATTTGTGATTGTCTATACAATACAGGAAATCCCAAAGAAGAAACAAATAAATTCCTGAAACTAGTAACTATACCAAAGTTGCAACATACAAGGTTAATATACAAAAATAAATAAATAAATAAAGCAATACCATTTACATTATAACTTACAAAAACAATAACACACCTAGGAACAATTTTTTTTGAGAGTTTTTTTGCTATAGGGCACGTGTACTTACTGGAGAGACAGAGAGATAGAAAGCAAGAAATCGCCCCCTAAGGGAAATGGCCATGCTACAATCCCTTCTTCATTCTCTCTCTGTATTTTGGGTATGCATGCACACGTGCCTGGTATGAGTTTTAACCTGCCATGTCCAGGACTCAAACCACAGTCAACTATGCGGGAGTCCAGCGACGTAACCATTACACCATCTGCTGGTCCTACTAGAAATAAATTTAATTAAAGAGGTGAAGCATCTCTATAATGAAAACCTTAAGACACTAAGGACAGAAATTGAAGAAGACATCAAAAACTAGAAAGATTCCATGTTTATGATTTGGATAAATCAATATTGTTAAAATAGATATATTACCCAAAGCAATTCACAAATTCAATCACAAAAACCAGAAGAAAAAAAATCCTAAAAATATATGGCACAACAAAAGATCCCAAATAGCCAAATTAATCTGAAGTAAAAAAAAAAGAAAGCTGAGGCAGTTCATGGCATGGTAGCTAAGGTGACTAGATTTCACATGGCAACTATCACCTGGTAGCTTGAAAAACACACTGAATGGGACCAGCAGTTGGTGTAATGGCTATGTTGCTGGACTCCCACGTAGTCAACTACAGTTTGAGTCCTGGACCCGGTGGCTTAAACTCACGCCAGGCAAATGTATATGCATGCGCAAGATCCCAAGAGGAGAATGGAGGAGCATGGCCATCACCCCTGTGGGGGTGATCTCTCGCTTTCTGTCTCTTTGTTTCTCTCTGTCTTCCTGGCAAGCACATGCGCCCTATAGTAAAAACCTCTCCAAAAAAGAAAAAAGAAAAACACACTGAGTATGTGTGCATATTATGCTCAAAATCTCAACAGAAGGGAGAAAGAGAGAAGGAATTGCAGCATGACCATACCCCATGGGGGAGGGTGTGTGTGTGTGTGTGTGTGTATATGTACTTTTTCATGTCCCCCCACCCTCTATGGTGGACACACATGCCCTGGGGCAAATTTTTTAAAAAGAACAAAATTGGCAGTATCACACTACTTGAATTCAGAACACACTACAAAGTTATAATAACCAAAACAGTATGGTGTTGGCAAAATAAATAAACACACAGATCAATAGAACAGAATAGAGAACCCAGAAATAAATCAAAATACATACTCCCAACTAATTTTTGACAAGAGTGACAAGAACATTCACTGAGAAAAAGTCTATTTAATAATGGTGCTGGGAAATTGGACATGGATTTGTCAAAGATGATACCAGATCCCTATTTCTTACCATATAAAAAAAAATTAAAAATTGATTTAAGACTTAAGCACAACATCACAAATCATGAGATTACTAAAGGAAAACAATGGGGAAACATTTCAAGGCATTGGTGCTTCGAAGATTTTTGGGGTTTTTTGGGGGGGTTTTTTGGAGAGATTTTTTGCTATCAGGTACATACACTCATCAGAGTAAGAAAGACAGAAAGCGAGAAATCACCCCCCAGGATAAATGGCCTTGCCACAATCCCTTCTCCTCCATTCTCCTCTCAGAATTTTGGGCATGCGTGCACACACACCTGGCATGAGTTTTAAGTCACTGCAGTCGACTATGTGAGAGTCCAGCAACGTAACCATTACACCATCTGCTAGTTCCTTGAAGACTTTTGAAAATAAGACCCCAAGGGACCAGCAGTTAGCGTAATGGCTATGTCGCTGGACTTCCACGTAGTCAACTGCAGTTCACGTCCTGGACCCGATGGCTTAAAACTCACGCCAGGAGCGTGTGCGTGCATGCCCAGGATCCCGAGAGGAGAGTGGAGGAGAGGGGATTGTAGCGTGGTCACACCCCTTGGGGGGGTGATTCCTCACTTTCTGTCTCTCTGTCTCTCTCTGTCTGTCTGGTGAGTGCACGCGCCCTATAGCAAAAACCTCTAAAAAACAAATAAATAAGACCCCAAAAGCCTTGGCAAGAACAGCCAAAACAGACAAATGAGATTATATCAAACTAAAAATCTTCTGTGTGGCAAAAGAAACAATAAACAGAGTGAAGAGACAACCTACAAAATGGATGAAAATATTTGCAAACTATACATCTGACAAAGGATCAACAATCAGAATATATAAGAAGTTCAACTCAGCAGCAAAAAACAAATAAATCAGTATTAAAATATGAAAGTGTCCTGAATAGACAATTATCAAAAGAAGACATACAAATGGCCAAGAAGCATATGAAAAAACGCTCATCATCACTAATCATCAGCAAAGTGCAAGTCAAAGCCACAATCAAATATCACCTCACCTTAGTTAGAACGGCTATGACCAAAATGACTTTTTAAAATGTCAATGCCTATACCCTGGAAAAAACAGGGGAGCTAGCTAGTGATGTGGTAGTTAAAGTGGCTGGATCCCACATGACCAACTATGCAGTTCAAATCTCAGACCTGGCAGTTCTAAAAACACACCAGTGTATGTGTGTGCATGCCTAAAATCCTGAAAGGAAGGAGAAATGGAGGAAAAGGAATTGCAACATGATTATTCCCCATAGGGTTTACTTTCTTTTTATTTTTTTAAGAGGCTTTTGACTTACGGCACATGTGCTCACCATAGACAGAGACAGTGAGACGGAAAGAGAAATCACCCCCTGAGGGGGTGGCCAGGTCACAATATCTTCTCCTCCATTCTCCTCCTGGGATCTTGTGCAAGCGCACACACACCCAGCATGAAATCTCAAGCCACCGGGTCTGGGACTCAAACCATGGTCAGCCATGTAGAAGTCCAGCAACATAACTACTACATCATCTGCTTGCCCCCTAGGATTTACTCTCTTACTCCCCCTCTGTGTCTCCAGTGAGCACACATGCCCTCTGGCAAAAAATAAAACAAAGAAAAACAAGTGATGGCAAAGATACAGAGCAAATAAAACATTTTTTAGAGAGAGATTTTTGCTATAGGGCCCATGCACTTGCCAGAGAGACAGAAAGCAAGAAATCACCCCCCACAGAGGATGGCCACACCACAATCCCTTCTCCTCCATTCTCCTCTTAAGATCTTGGGCATGGACACACATGTGCCCAGCATGAGTTTTAAGCCGCTAGGTCCAGGACTCAAACCACAGTCGACTACATGGGAGTCCAACGACAAAACCATTCCGCCATCTGCTGTTCCCAGCAAAGAAAACTTATACACTATCAGTGGGACAGTAAAGTAGCACAACCATTATGGAAGATACTAAAAACATTAAAACAGAACTGCGGGACCAGCAGTTGGCATAATGGCTATGTCGCTGGACTCCCACGTAGTCGACCGCGGTTCGAGTCCCGGACCCGGCGGCTTAAACTCACGCCGGGCGCGTGTGCGTGCGTGCCCAAGATCCCGAGAGGAGAATGGAGGAGAAGGGATTGCGGCATGGCCATCCCCCCTGGGGGGTGATTTCCTGCTTTCTATCTCTCTGTCTCTCTCTGTCTGTCTGGCGAGCGCACGCGCCCTATAGCAAAAACCTCTCAAAAAAAAAAAAAAAAAAAAACAGAACTGCTGTATGATCCAGCAATCCCACTACTGGGTATATATCCAAAGGAAAGGAAATCAGTATGCTGAAGAGGTAGCTGCATTCCCGTATTTATTGCAGCACTATTTAAACAGACAGGAGATAGAAGCAACCTAAGTGACCATCAACAGATTAATGGATGAAGAAACTGTCACACACAGACATAATAAAATACAATTTAGCCATTAAAAAGAATGAAAATCTGTCATTTGAAGAAGCATAGACAAGCCTGCAGAACATTACATTAAGTGAAACAACCGAGGCACAGAAAGAGAAATACTAATATGTGGAAACTAAAAAGACGAGCTCACAGAAGTAGAGCGTAGAACAGTGATTAATAGAGGCTGTGAAGGGTAAGGGATAGGGTAAGAGGGAAAGGAATATATTCATTAACAGAAAATTATAGTTAGATAAGGGAAATGAGTTCTAGTGTTCTATAGTACAGTAGGATAACTATACTTAACAATAATTTATTGTGTATTTCAGATTATTTAAAAGATTTTGAATGTTTCCAACACAAAGTGATGACAAATTTCTGAGATGATGGATATGCTAATTACTTGGATTTGATTGCTACATATTGTATTCATGTACTGAAAAAAAATCACATGGTACTCCACACATAGGCACAATTATTACATGATGATTTTTTAATAAAAATTTAAAATACCAAAAATAATTTAGTTATGGGTCAAATAGGAAAAAAATTAAAAGTAAACACATAACGGAAGAAATTTATAATTATCATGTGGATACTTATAGACGAATCTGAAAAGTTGATGACAAGAAGGAAATAAAGAAGTAAAAATTAATTGATTAGTGCCTATTACTGAAGATTTGAAAATGTCATTAATATTCTCTATTCAATGATTTCCTTAGTTCTTTAATGTAATAAACATGCAGTCATACACCACTTAATGCTGTTCTGAGGAATGTGTCAAGCCATTACGTCGCTGTGCAATCATTATGTGGTGTATTTACATAACCTAGATGGTACGGCCTACTACGCATTGAAGCTATGTGCACAGCTCATACGCTCTTTATGGGACCATTGTCATATATGTAGTCTGTGGTTGACTGAAACATCATTATGCTGTGTATGACTAGAATATTTTGAAGGGCTTTCATTGATTTACTACAATGCCCAACTTTGATTTGCCTTTTCTTTTAGGGTGCTAAGTTTACCTATCTTGACTTCTAGCACATGGATTTTGTGGAATGCAATCATTATTTTTGATTTTTAAAAAAAGCTGAATTCAAAATGCAGCTAAACTAAATGGGAAGTTCTAAAGAGATGGACATGTGGTTTTATGGACTTTACTTCCTTTATTTCCTCTTAGAGAGCATGAGGAAGAAGTTCTGGAAAATCGGGTGGTCTTTGGCCTTCCTCTAATCCCTGACCTCAGTCCTAACCACTTCCAGAAAATGGCAACCAGGAATCCAAAAAATAATCACTGCCTACATCCTGAGAAAAACTGGATCTGCACTTAAATTGTAATGGGTTATAAATATACAAATGAAACTATAACTTAATTCTCCAGTGGTCTTCAATGTCTACCAGATATTTTCAAAGTACATAAAGTCAAAGTCGGTAATTTCCTATCATGAGCCAGGGACAGAAAAAAAGAAATGTTCTTTCTGGTCATTTAAATCTTTAAATAGGCAGTTTTGAAAGTCAATGGAGTCAACAGACAAGAATAAGTATAAAATAAAATAAAGGCTTCCTTGAGTCTTGGTACTGTAATTAGAAGGCAAGATAATTGGCACATCCTTTTCAAGATTTTTTTTTTCACTTTCCAGAGATTTATTGGATTTATTGTAAAGAAAAAAAAAAAAAAAGAGTCAAAAAAGCATCCTCCATCAGGAATGGTCATGCCACACTCATCCCTCCCTCCTTTCAGGATTCTCTCTCCTTTCCAGAACTTAACTCACACCTGGCCATGTGAGATCTCATCACCTTAACCGTCAGGCCACAGACTGGACCCCTTTCAAGCTTTTAATACAGGCAGAGACATATGGATGTGTATGTGTGTGTGTGTGTGTGTGCATGTTTATGTATGTATGTATGTATACATATACATTCACACACATATATACAAACTTTAGCCTTAATATGTCTTAGCAAGAAAATAATTGCTCAAATTTTATTTATGTGATTTTAAAAAAAAAATTTTTTTAAGCATTTGGGGTTTTTTTTGCCATAGGTCACATGCGCTCACTGGAGAGAAAAAAAAAGGGAGGAGAAAGGGAAAGTGAGACATCACCCCTCAGAAGGGATGCCCACACTGCAATCCCTATCCATTCTGCTTCTGGGATAGGTGGACATGCGCACACATGTGCCTGGCGTGATTTTCAAGTCGTTGAATTTGGAACTTGAACCGTTATCAGCCATAGGGGAGTCCAGTGCTGTAACTGCTATGCCACTCGCTGGCCCCTTATTTATGTGATTTTTTAACATCACTAACATGTCACATGCAAAACATTTTTTCCCACTGTGTGGCTGGATAAAGGGAAGGTACAAATGGCTGAATATAAATGGTATTTACTTCAATCCAATATATTAGACTATGAAAAAAGTAATGGCATAATTTTTTTATTCCTATGTGGGTGGCAAATGGGTCTTTGTCACATACACTAGCGTCTTATGGGCCCACATCAGAGGAGCAAGTTATCGCATTGCCATAAATCAAACAGAACCTTTAAGGTTTCTACTGTCTTCATTTCCCAAGTACACTAATAAAGGTTTTCATTTGTCAATTTGAGAAAGTACTTCCTTCTTTCTGGTTTCAATAAGCAAAAGAAATTAGCTCTGACCATTCGTTTTAATTTCCCTTCCTTTCAAACTCTTCTTTTCATAAATCAAACAAAATGATTCTCATAAAAGAGTTCAATTTTAATCTCCAAAACGGTGATCGTTAAGCTAAAATTTTAAAAATAAGCCTTGAGATGAACGGTCTTGAATGATTCCATTTGAAAGAAATTAAAGTGGATGAAATCTACTAGGAGGCAATAAAAATTGCCCACTTGTCTCAGGATTAGGAGTTGATGACTTTGATATCCATTTGTGGCAATAGATCTCTCAATCACTTTAAATGCTAAAATCACTTTCGATAAAATATAAAAATATTCTTCAAATGCTATTTGAAAATTCAGAGTAAATATCATTAAAAACCAATAGAAAGTAATTTTTTTTAATGTTCAAATTGCTTGAGTGCCCTTAGAGCATCCCCCTACCCAATTCTCTCTGCCAGGTGAAAATTCATAATTCATGCAAATTAGGACAAATAAAAATAATTCTACCTCCCAAATAATCAGCCTGTGAAGTGATCTTAGTTATAACTTAGTGTCCAGGTCTAATGCGATTTTTTAAAATCTTTAAATCTTACTAACAACAGTCTGTTGAAGAACAACTCAAGAACAACTCAAGAATTCCAAGGCTCTGGGTGAAACCATAATTCTAGAAATTACAAATGAGGGGCTGGCAGGTGGTGAGGCAGTTAAGGAGCTGGACTCCCACATGGCCTACCGCAGTTCAAGTCCCAGACCTGGTGGTTTATCACTTTCTCTCTCTCTCTCTCTCTGTCTCTCTCTCTCTGTCTCTCTCTCTCTGGTCAAATTAAGAATAATAATAATAAATAAAATTAAATAATCAATTCTTTTAAAAAATTACAAATGAATCATATCTCTTTTGAGATATATAAAGATCACTATCTCTTACCTCTTCCTCTCTACCTACATAACCATGTTATATCTCCCCAAATTCTAATGAACTAACATATAACAGCTCTCCTCAGGGATGTTAATATGAAAATACAAAAAGATATTCAGAAAAATGACCATAGGAAACACATATCCAACTTGCTTCTTGTACTTCAAGATATGAAATGAATAATATGATAATTTCATGTCGTTTCATAATAATAAAACAATGGTAACACTGGCATCTTCCAGTTGAGAGGAGTAATTTATTGACAATATCTGACATTATGCATTAAAAAATGTTAAATGAAGCATTATTTTCCATTATTTTAAAATTTTATTTTAAAGTAATGTTTTAATGTTTTCCCATTATTTCAAGTGGGAAAAAAAATTAAAATATGCTATCCAACTCAAAACCTCCAAAGAGTTTCTTAAAATGGAACTAAGACAAGGTAAAATGACTGTATTTTAATATAATAATTATTGTGTTGGTTGGTAAAATATGTAAAACATGCTTCTAGGAGGCCAGCAGTGGTGCAGTGGTTAAGGTGCTGGACTCATACATGGCCGACCACGGTTTGAGCCTTGGACCTGGTGGCTTGAAAATTATGCTGGGTGTGTGTGCATGTGTGCCCAAAGTCCCAGGAGGAGAACGGAAAAGAAAGGATTGTGGTGTGGCCATCCCAAATGGGGGATGCTATCTCGCTTTCTCTCTCTCTGTCTCTCTGGTGAGCACATGCACCTTATAGCAAAAATCTCTCTTAAAAAAAAAAAAAAAGGAGAGAAATAAAAGAAATATACTTCCTGATCTAACAACTGAAAACAAACAGCAACTGCTCAGTAAAGGAAAGTGGACTCTCTCAGTGCCAGTACCACACCACCAAGAACCAAAACCCTTTGGCCACACTTGGTAAGCTTTACAAATATTCATATCTGACCGGTGATCTCCCAACTGTATCCTACCCTTATGACTATCAATTAATAGCACTGCACTGAAAGACTTCTATGCTATAAGTTTAGATCTTAAAAACATAGTTGTGTACTACCAGAAAAACAACCTGCAGTGAGATGATCTGTAAGATACGCCTATGTTTGGAGACCAGCCGATAGTGTAACGGTTGCATCGCTGGACTCGCACAGAGTGGATCGTGGTTTGAGTCCTTGATCTGGGAACTTAAAACTCACACCAGGTGCATGCCCAAGATCCCAAGAGGAGAATAGAGGAGAAGGGATTGTGGGTGGCCATACCCTCGGGGGTGATTTCTCCCTTTCTGTCTCTCTGGCAAGCGCACGCACCCTATAGCAAAAAAAACTCTCAAAAAAAAAAAAAAAAAAAAAGTAAACGGGTATGCCTATGTTTGTAAGAGAAGTCTCTTCCTATGCTCTTCAAATGATCTAATCATATATATGAGTTGAAAGCCAAAGGGTAGATAAAATTCTATTAACTTGTGGATAGCCACATGTTTAACGTCATTTCTCATCTTCTGAGTAGTCATGTGTCACTACTATTCAAAAGCCACAATCTACTCAGAGCTGGCCTAAATACTCAGGTAGCTTCATGTAATGACACTTTCTCAACTGAAAAAAGGTTTTGGTCCTAAAAGTCCCCATCTTTAAATGCATATTATTTTGTGTATTTGGTCCTTTAGAACATCAAGTTTTAGAAATATCTACTGAATAAAGTATGGACTGCTACATTAGAGACTTGTACAAAATTTCAACAAACTTTTAAAGATAAAATACAAATGTTTTTGTGTAATGTTATTGTAGGTTTTGTTTTAATGGAAATTGGAAAACACGAAAAAATATTATCTATGACTCAATAGTTATACAGTTCTTATAAATGTTTTTGTTCAACACAGTTTTTAAGTGAAAAATGCATCTAATTAGTATATACATCAAAAATGCTTTTTTACCCTCTGTCAGATGATTAATTGTTTTTGGAATCACAGAATTTTAACAGGTTTTTAAAGGCTCTATTGGTGTGCTAGACACCATTAACTTGTGGATAGTGAGATGTTTAAAATCATTTCTCTCTTTCTCTCTCTCTTTTTTTAAAGAGATTTTTGATATAGGGCACATGTGCTCCCAGGAGAGACAAAGAAACAGAAAGTGAGAAATAACCCCTCCCAGGGCAGGGGGTGAGGGTAGATGGCCACACCGCAATCCCTTCTCCTCCATTCTCCTCTTGGGATTTTGGACACACATTCACATGCTACATTTCCGGTTTGTGGAGTAGTGAAGGGGTTTTTTGTTTTTGTTTTGTTTTCACCATAACTGAAAAACCGCCTTCTCAACACACTAGCCTTAGTCTCTCGTCATCCTGCTATCCAGTCCACTCCATGCTCTTGGATTTTAGCAGAACTGAACTGTTGGACAAGCCACACATGCCTTTTCAAATCTCCTAACTCTACTCTTACTAGCCCAGCCGGGAAGGTGCCTCAATAATCAGTGGTGGCTCTCAAAGAGCACTGAGAAGCTGGAGGACAAAAGTTGAAGAAAAGCTGCCTTTTAATAAGGCCATATCATTCTGTAGCAGATATACTTCATACCGGGATGAATTATATATTAAATAATAGCTTTTTAAGTCTCACGTCAGCTATCACCTCTTGTAGGAGCCTCTTCGTGATCCCAACATCTCTCCTTATGCTCTTTGTAGCCCCTGTGTATACTCATAGCCCACTTGTCACCATTTTATCTATTTGTCCCCAGAAGACTACAATTCCTCCAGGGCACATACCACATCCTAGTTGTAAGGACGTTCCTGAGCCTAGCGTAGGACTTGAGACACAGCAAATTCAAAGTAAGAGGTGGCTAAAATGAGTACAGCATAAATAAATCAAGTTTCTAAACTACTGAGTCATTGTATCCAAAAAGTATTCTAAGAGGCAAACAATCACTAGTTATGTCTGAGCTCACTGTATTAATAACAGCATTGACATTATTGAGTCTGTGTGCCAAACAATGTACTAAGAGTTTTACATGTATTATTTAATTCTAAAACACAACTGGCCAGTTAGGAACTGCTCTTAACCCCACTTTACTGGTGAGGAAGCAAATGCTTCACAAGGCTTGATAGTTTGGCCAAGATTACACAGCTGGCTGGTATGGCACGTTGTAGACCAAATATCTCAACTCTGCTCACTTTCTGAGGAGCAGAGAGACCTACACGGGGTTCCAAATACTTTGGATAGACAAACATTAACTGTAAAAACAATCTTTTTCTGAAAGCTTCCGAAGCTTTAAAAGTTTAAAAAAAAAAAAAATTGGTACCAGCAGAGGACATAATGGTTATGTCGCTGGACTCCCACATGGTCAAATGAAGTTCAGTCCCAGACCCGGAGACATGCCAGGTACATGGGCATATGTGCCCAAAATCCTAACAGAATGGAAAAAGAAGAGATTGCAGTATGGTCATCCCTCCTGGGAGGTGACTTCTCACTTCCTGTCTCTCTCTCTCTCTCTCTCTGGTAAGCACACACACCCTATAGCAAAAATCTCCCTATAAAAAGAAAAGAAAACAGGGCCAGTAGGTGACATGGTGTTTAAGGTGCTGGACTCCCACATGGCCGAACACAGTTTGAGTCCTGGACCCGGAGGCTTGAAACTCATGCTGGGCGCATGTGCATATGTGCCCAAAATCCCAAGAGGAGAATGGAGAAGAAGGAACTGCAGCATGGTCATGCCCGCTGGGGTGTGATTTCTCAATTTTTTGTCTCTTTCTGGTGACCATACACATTCTATAGAAAAATCTCCCTATTAAAAAAAAAAATCAGGGCCAGCACGTGACATGGTGATTAAGGCGCTGGACTCCCATATGGCTGAGTCCAGTTCAAGTGTCAGACCTGGCAGCTTGCTTTCTCTCTCTGTCTCTTTCTGGTGAGCATGTGTGCCCTATAGCAACTTCAAAAATAATAATAAATAAAATTAAATAATCATTTTTTTTAATTCAAAAACAAACAAAAAAACTGGAGACAGAGTATGTAAGAAAAATCAATGTGTTTCAATAAACATTGTACTAAATGGTGGGTCAAACAATGGAATTAAGATAAACAACTACTAGTTTAAGTCTTAAATTACTTTAAGTGTAAGTTAGAATATTTCAGAAAAACAAATATATGTGATGTTGAAGAAATAGGAACTCAAGAAGAATAATTCTGTACAAAAGATAATTAACATATTCCTACTTTCTATAACCCAATATAATCTAAGTCACATCATATTTCCAGACTCAGCTAGCAGCTTCTATAATACCTTTTCTACTTTGCTTAAGCCACAATAATACTTTTTAATACTAGAAAGAAAAGGACTTAAAACACACAATTCCTTTCCCTAGAAAAATTATCTTTGGGGCAGCTTCCAACAGTTGTCCTTTTTAAAAATTAGTAACACACTGAAAAAGTAAAGAACAACACAGCAAAAGCTCTCCCTCTAGCCCCAGACACTCCAGCAAAAAAAAAAAAAAAAAAAAATGTGGATGTACCATAATTTATTTAATAAGTTCCCTACGATGGATATTTAGTTTGCTTCCAATCTTTTGCTATTATAAATAATGTCACAATGAATAATGGCATATATATTTTACTTCACGTGAATGTCTGTCTCAGGGTAAATTACTAGATATGAGCTGCTCACTCCCAGCACACACACATTTTTTATTTTAATAGATACCATAAAAGTGACCTTTGAAGATGAGGTTGTAGTAATTTATATTCTCACCAGAGGTATATGAGAGTACTTTCTCACTAATATTTTTTCTCTATTTAAGGGACATTTGTATTTTCTTTTTCCACTAAGGGTTTGTATTTTTTTTTCTTATTTTTCTATTGGTTTATTGGTCTGATTGGTTGTTGCATTTTTGACTATATTTAAGATAGTAACGTTATTCACTTTAATTTGTTTTAAAATATTTTCCCCCAGAACTGTTTCAATCCCAAAACACACCATCATAGCATATAAATGAGAGAAATTCAAGAAATGAAATAAGAACCTTGACAAATATTTTATAAGATCTAAGAACAAAAAAAATTTTTAAAAAAGATCTTGTTTCTTTTATATTACAGATCATGAAGCTAAATGATGATTCACAAAGAAGATAATTCTAAGAGGAAAATGAAACCTCTTATGTTATATGGTGATCACTACACTTTCTGGTGTTTGAGGACCTGAATTTTTCATTTGAGGATGATGTAAAATATATACACGTATCTATGGAGAGGGCCTTCAAAAAGTGGATGTAATATGAGAATTATGAAAAAGCTGATGCAAGAATTTCAACTTTTTTTTGTACCACAATAAACTCAAAATAATTGAACAGGATCTAGTTTGAGGCACTAAGAAGAACAAGACATTGTTTGCAAAGAGCCCTATCAGAACAACTCTTTTGCTAAAGTTAAAGCAAATACAAACATCAAATCTATGGAAAAACTCAGTGGAAGGATGGTGAAATCATTGAAGCTTTATAAAAAGTTTATGAGCCAATGAACTAAAGAAACCAGAAACCAGCAGTGTATAAATAGGTAACCCTTTTTAAGAAGGGATGAGATGATGTTGAAGATGCCCACAAAAGCAGACCATCTACTTTAATTTGTGAGGAAAAAATTAACCTGGTTTGTGCCATATCGGAAACCAACCATTAACAGCCAAAACAGCAGCTAACATCACTGACATTTTTTTTTTTGGGGGGGGGGGGGGTTTGCTATAGGGTGTGTGCGCTCACCAGAAAGACAAAGAGAGACAGAGAGACAGAAAGCGAGAAATCACCCCCCAGGGGAGATGGCCACGCCGCAATCCCTTTTCCTCCATTCTCCTCTTGGGATCTTGGGCACGCACGCACACACGCCCAGCGTGAGTTGAAGTCACTGGGTCCAGCACTTAAACCATGCTCGACTCCATGGGAGTCCAGAGGCATAGCCATTACGCCAACTGCTGGTCCCCACCACTGACACTTCAACTGGTTCGTCTTACGACACAAGTCTGACAACAAAATTAAAAGTTCAGTAAACTTTCTGCTCAATGGGTAGAAGAGCTGCTGCACCCAGATGAGCTATTGACAAGAGGAGAGCTTTTCATGGAAATTTTAAATGAGACAGAGATCCTGAAGCATTTCTTCAGAGAATTTTAATGTAGCTAATACATGGCTTTACCAGTACAACCTAATAACAAGGCACAATCAAAACAACGGCCACCAAGTCCAGTCACAGCAAAAGTGGACCAGCCAAACTCTGAGTGACGTGGCTTACAGGGGCGGACACTCCAGGAACCAGGCTGGCTGGGTTTGCTGGCCAGATGCTAGTGGAGCAGCAACCATGATGGGTAGCACACCCTGTACAGAGAAGCCCAACTAGCTGGAGATCTAAGCACGAACCACAAAGGCTTTCACAAAATGTTTCAATGTTAAATATTTTTTTAAAACAACTTGGCTGGGGTTATGAAAATGTTCCAGAATTAGATAGTAGTGGCCGCACAATTTCATGCATATACTCAAAATCATATCTTAGAGGAGTATTTTATGATATGTAAAATTACATCTCAGTTTTTTTTTAAAAAAAAATGTGTCTCCCCATTTCTATGGTTCCAAGGAGTTTTTCTCCTTGTGGTAGGACAAAAAGTGTTCGGCAGAATTAAGAATGACTATCTGCATTGGTGTCAACTTCGGCTTGCTGGCCCAGCAGAATTTTTTTTCTGCTTTTGTCTGGGTTCTCTGACAAGGTGAATGCATGCACCATGCTGAGGGTCACAAAGTTATTAGGACATATGGTATCCTTTCATTACCTTCTAGCACTTGTTTACACAGCCCAAGATAGAAGTAATTATTTCTGGGAACCTGAGTACCAGGATGCATGCATTCTTTTATATTAATTCTATAAATATTTATTAAATGCATACTACAGGCAAAGTGTTATTCTAGGCACTGAGGATACAGCAGTGAATGAGACAATAATGCCCCTGCTCTCACAAGCTAGCTAGCAGTGAGCTGAACAGTAAGTCTGATGGTGCTATGGAACAAAACAAGCAGGGGAGACAGATGGGAAACGCGCCAAGGAGGGTTATTATTTTACATAGGATGGTCAGGGAATAACTCTAATAAGGTGGTATTTGAGCGGAGTTCTGAAGGAAATGAGAAAACAAACCACACCAATGTTAGGAAAAACACATCACAGATGGAAAGAATGAGTCATAAAAATTTAGACGAAGGCAAACAACCAATGGGGAAATGGGGAAATGGTATGGGAAGGCTACTAACAGAATGGCCAAAAGCACACTCCAAAAATGCTCACCCCACTAATCAGAGGAATGCAAAAGAAAAATATCAGATTGGCAAAACTGAAAAACATGACAATACCAAGTATTTGTAAGGATAAAAAAATGAAAATTCTTACACGCTAGTCTCAACAAAAGTTAGTTAAGCTGAAGATGTATATCTTTTATAATACAACAAATTCCAATCATAGATATGGACCCAAAACAAAAAAGCAAAAAACTGCTGCACACGTACACAGAGACACTCTCAATAACATTCATTACAGAGTTGAAAACTGTAGAACCCAAATGCCCATCTGTAGAAGAATGAATAATTCACTGTGGAATGTTTACATAATGGAATGCTACATAGCAGTTATAAAGTCTCAAAAGCTAAACAAATCAACATGGATAAATCCCGTATACACAATATCAGACAAACAAACAAGAAAAGTTGTAGGGAAAAGGAAATGGGTAGCAGATAACTGTTTAATGAGGTTTCAGTTTGGGAAGATGAAAAAGTTCTGGAGATGAATGGCAGTGATTACACGATTATGTAAATGGAAGTGATGCCACTGAACCATACATTTAAAAAACGGTTAAAATGGGGGCCAGCAGATGGCATAGTGGTCAAGGCGTTGGACTTCCAACATAGTTGACCACGGTTAGAGTTCTGGACCCAGTGTCTTGAAATTCACATTGGGCGCATATGCGTGTATGCCCCAAATCCCAAGAAGATAATGGAGGAGAAGGGACTGTGGCATGGTCATCCCCCCAGGGGGGTGATTTCTAGCTTTCTATTTTTCTGTCTCTCTCTGTCTCTCCAGTGAGTGCACGTACCGTATAGCAAAAAAACTCACAAAAATAAATAGTTAAAATAATAATTTTTATTTTTAGAAAATGGTTGAAAAATAAACCAAGTTGCAAAAGTATACATATAGAATATGCTATTACATGAAGTTTTAAAATATGGAAAACAATATGCTATGTTGTTTATGGAGTTAAACACACAGTGAAGTATAAAGGCAACATGAAATGATAAACACCAAATATAGATTCTGGTTACCTGTGAAAGAAGGGGAAGAAAAGGAGGTATGGTAGGATAGCAGGTCACAGGAACTGCAACTAAATTTATTTTATTTCTTAAGCTATATGGTAATTATATTGGCATTTGCCATCTTATTTGCTACATCGGTTTTGTGTTTAAAATTTTTAATTATATATACAAAATATTTAATAATAAATGGTGATATATTGAACTTTTTTCTGATTTGCCAGAGGGCACATGCTCTCATTGGAGAGAAAACACAGAGAAAATGAAAAAGCATTCCCCATGGGAAACAGAGAGAGAATATGAAAGACAGAGATAGAGAGGAGCACCCTCCACAGGGTCTAGTTACACACAATCCCCAGCTTCCTGCAGTCCTCCAAGCCCATCACATTTTGGGTACCCATGTGTGTGCCCACGGTGTTCAAGTTGACCAAGCCAAGGATTCGAACCACAGTCAACCAATGAGATCTGAGTTCTCTTAGGCAGATATTGTCGCTACACTGTGGAGCTTGTCTTACCTGGTTTTATCAGAGCCTGAATGACCAGGAGGAAAACAAATACCCATCTCCAGTCACCACAAGCCTTCTATATGAGATCAAAACAAAGCAAAACTCTGCAGCCCACTCTAGTTATACTGTCCTGCTAAGGAGAGAAAGAGAAACTGAGACTCACTTGTGAACTTCGCAATCCAGAAGTGCAGGCTCAACTAAAAGACTGAGATGGAATCACAGGACTACAGAATGCTCCCCATCCCCGACGCCATACCACTACAAACTACGGGCCTAACTACGGCAGTTCTTACCTACGACATCATGGTCAGCTACCAAGAAAAAGTTACAGGGCAACTAAAACAGCAAAAGACAAAGTTCGAAGGGACAGAGCAAGCATCAAAACCAGATTGAGATATGCCAGGAATGTTAGGATTATCAGATCAGGAATTTAAAACAGCTATCATTGATATATGAAGGGCTCTGATGGATAAAGTAAGCAGCACACAAAACAGATGGGCAATGTAAGCAGAGAGACAGATACCCTAAAAAAGAACCAAGAAGAAGTGCTAGAGATCACAAACACTTAACAGATTGGCCCAGTCACTGCGGCGCACGCTGCTAACACTATGCTTTGCAGGCTGGGACCACATGGGATGCCTAAATTCGATTCCCAGGCTAACCAAGGCCAGGTACAGTGATGCGTGCCTGTTAATTCCAGTGACTTGAGGAGGCTGAGGCAGGAGAATCAAAAAAAAAAAAAAAAAAAAAACAGAAATGAAGAAGGTCTCTGAATGTTTTTGAGATATATTCAGGAAGTGATCTCCAAGATTGTGACTATCTCAACAGACACATCTAAAACTAACAGTCAAGAAGTAAAATAACTAAAATAAACTGGAGCTGAATATGCAAGAACTGTGGGACAGGGGACGGCAAGTGGCATGGTGGTTGCGGGGGCTGGACTCCCACATGGCCAAGAGCGGCTCAATTACCCGACCCGGCAGCTTGCTTTCTCATTTTCCCTTTCTTACACTCTGGTCAAATTTAAATGAATGAATGAATGAATGAATAAAGTTAAATAAAAAAATAATAATAGTAATTCTAAAAAAAAGAACTGTGGGATAGTTTGTAAAACAAATAACATAAGTATAATAGGAAGAACAAAAGAAAAGAAAGAATAAAACAATAAAACAATAAAAGCAATATCTGAAACAATAATGACTGAGAATTTCCCAAATTCATGTCCAATACCAGACTTAAGTCCTAGAGGCTCAGAACACACCAAACAGGATAAATCCCAGAAAACTGCCAGGTAGCAGTTAGACACGAGCAGGGTAAGACAGGCCTGCCCACCACCCCCAGATGGAAAGTCTCCCAGATCAGTCCGGCCTGTTGTCAACAATTCCTCATAGAAAGGGTATCAGTCACCCTCCAGGAAAGTCCCTACCTCAGTGCCAAAGCCCTGCTTGCCGTGCCTCAAGGCCAAACCCCTACTTGCCCCAAGGCCTAACACAGACAGTAGGCCAGTGGCCTGTACTTAAGCTACCTGTACTCACTTAGCATTTATTAGTATTTTTTATTTTGAGAGGTTTTTGCTATAGGGCACGTGCGCTTGCCAGACAGACAGAGACAGAGAGACAGAAAGCAGGAAATCACCCCCCAGGTGGGATGGCCATGCCGCAATCCCTTCTCCTCCATTCTCCTCTCGGGATCTTGGGCACGCACGCATATGCGCCCGGCGTGAGTTTTAAGCCACTGGGTCCGGGACTCGAACCGTGGTCGACTACGTGGGAGTCCAGTGACATAGCCATTACGCTAACTGCTGGTCCCAGCATTTATTAGTATTGAGGGTGTTTTGTTTTTGTTTTTGTTTTTGTTTTTTTTGCTGTAGTTGCTGTTACTAAAGAATTATTTAACTTTATTTACTTATTTTTAATTTTTTTTAGAAGATTTTTGCTATAGGGCACGTGCACTCGCCAGACAGACAGACAGAGAGAGACAGATAGACAGAAAGTGAGAAATCACCCCCCGGGGGGATGGCCACGCCGCATCCTCTTAGGATCTTGGGCACGCACACACACGCGCTCGGCGTGAGTTTTAAGCCACCGGGTCTGGGACTCGAACCGCAGTCAACTATGTGGGAGTCCAGCGACATAGCCATTACGCTAACTGCTGGTCCCTTATCTTTAAATTTTTACCAGAGAGGTACAGAGCGAGAAAGAGAGCAGAAAAGAGAGAGAAGAAACATGAGAAAGCAAGCTGCCAGGTCCACGACTCAAACCATGGTTGGCCATGTGGGAGTCCACCACACCACCTGCTGGCCCCAGTACTACAGTTTTGACACCCCCACAGTGGGCTTTCATGATGCATTCTAGAAAAATGCATGTGCAGAAATGTGTATGTTATGTAAGTCCCTGGCTATTAATCAAAGATGACCCCCAAGTGACCAGAATGGAGAACCAGAGTCATCGTAAAAGAAACACATTCACACATCTCTGAGGCTGGCTGGTCTGACTTCAGTAAGCCTATTCTCCCTACTTGAAACTGTACTTATATATTTTTTTACATGGCCAAATAAAGTTTCTATGCTTATCTGCTGGTGTCTATCTTCAATTCTTTTTTCTAAGAGATATTTTTGCTATAGTGTACATTCACTGGTGAGACAGAGAGAAAGAAAGTGAGAAATCAGCCCCCAGGGGAATGGCCACACACAATCCCTTCTCTTCCATTCTCCTCTCAGGATTTTGGGCACATATGCAAACGTGCCTGGCATGAGTTTCAAGTCATTGAGCCCAGGGCTCAAACCGTGATTGGCCATGTAGGAGTCCAGAAACATAACCATTACACCATCTGCTGGTCCCTCATGTTCAATTCTTTGTCAGTGAATGCCAAGAACTGAGGACGGTGATCACCCGGTAATAAAACTACATGTAAGCACATTGTTTTTAAACTACAGAGAAATCTAACATAAAGAAAAAAATCAAGGGGCTAGCAGGTAGCATACAGTTAAAGCACTGGACTCCCACATGGCCGATGGTGGTTCGAGTCCCAGAGCTGGTGGCTTGCTTTCTCACTTTCCTTGTCTTTCTCTGGTGAGAGCATATGCCCTGTAGCAAATTAATAATTATAATAAATCAATAAATAAAATTAAATAATACTTTTCTTTTTAATAAATAATTCTTTTTTAAAAAAACAGGAGAAAAATATCAAGAAAGACAATAGATGAAAAATATACCTTACCTACAGAGGAGCAAAGATAATGATCACATCTACTTCTCCTCAGAAACCAGGCTAACAGGAGAGAGTGAAGTGAAATATTCAGTATTGAGAGAAAAAACTACCACGTAGGATTCTGTACTCTACAAACCCAGATTTTTCTCAGGCAAGAAGAAACTGAGAAAATATGCTGCAAGTAGACTAGCCGTGAAGGAAAAATTAAAAGAAGTTCTTCAGAGAGAAGGAAATGATAAAGGTCAGAAATTCAGACCTACATAGAGAAAGGAAGAGCATCAGAAAATGAGTAAGTCAAAGTAAAACAAAACCTTATATTTTTCTTATTCTTCATTCATCTAGATAACAGTTTGTTCAAACAATAATAGTAACACTGTATTCAATTGTGTATACTTAGGTATAAGTGAAATGAACAGCAGCAGTGATATAAGGAATGGGAGGAAAGAATTGGGATGACTTTGGAAGGAATAATTAGGATTACTTTGATAAAATACTTGTACTCTTCATGAAGTGGTACAGTGGTATTTGAAAACAGACTTGGATTCATTGTAAATATATATTGAAAAGCTCCAGAGAAACCACTAAAAAAAGTAGCAACAAAGTATAATGGATATGTTAATAAGTGTAGAAAATTAATTCACATATTAAATGCTGAATTAAAATCACAAAAGACAAAAAACTTGGAAAAAGATATGAAAAAGAACAAAGGCAACAAATAGATAAACAATAACAAATATGGAAGATATTAATCCAACCATATTAAAAATCACCCTAAATGTGTGTGGTATTATTGAATCGTGAGAATAGACCAATGGGACAGAACAGAGAGCCCAGAAATAGACGTACATAAATACTGTCAACTGATCTTTAACAAAAGAGCAAAAGCAATAGAGAAAAGACAGTCTTTTTAGCAGATGCTGTTGGAACAACTGGAAATCTATCCCATGTAAAAAATGAATCTAGACACAGACCTTACACCCTTTACAAAAATTAACTCTAAATGGATCACAAACCTGAATGAAAAGGCAAATCTGTAAGAGTTTTATATTACAATGTAGGAGACGGTCTAAATGGCCTTGGATTCTGTGAGAACTTTTTAGATACCATACAAAAGACATGATTATGAAAGAAAGAACTGGAAGCTGGACTTCATTCATATTAAATCTTTTTGCTTTATAAAAGGTACTGTCAAGAGATGAAAATACAAGTCACAGGGCTGACCTGAGCAGCCATTCATTCATTCATATGTCTTATTTACTCTCTTTACTTATACCCTTCCAATTCATCCCACTACACAATGGCTTCCAAAAAAATCACTGCAGTTAGCAGTTAAAGTTCAACTGGACAATCAAGTTTCTTTTTTGTTTTATCTGGACCTTTACTTTGTCATCTTTCTGGAAACTCACTGTTTGCTTGAATTGTATGCAATCTACCACACTTGCATGCAACTGGATTAACATCTGTATCAGACTCACTGTCTACATGCTCTTCATCTTAAAAGCATCAACATTTTTGTTCCCTAAGCCTCCTTCGGCCCTCTCAAGCACATCTTGGATATTCCATTCACTTCTTTACCTTTAACTACAATTTATTATTACAGAGATAATTTTCTAATCTACATGTTCATATTCCAACGTTCCTCTGAGTCTCCAACCTATTATAAGCCTTTATCTATAGACATATGCCTCAACATAAACCTAAGATACAATATGTTCATATTTCCCTCACAAAAGCGTGAGTATAAGTCAGGTCTGGAGGAAACTTACTTATCAGGGAATTTCCTGAATCTGGGGGACAATAACCAGCTTACATATGATGACACCACTGGATAGATCAAGCACAAAAGTCTTGGTCTAATTCCGAAGTGGCTAATCAGAATATCATTTTAGCTAAGCAAAGCAGGGTAAAACAGCAGTAAATCTATGCTGCATAGAATCAATACCCTGGGGAATCCATGCCTACAGAAAGGACTCCCACTGCCTGTATAAAGGTTAAAAAGACAAGAAAAACCCTTTTAAAAAGGTGAGCAGATTCAGACCAGTCAGATAAGCTAAGGCTCACGAATAGCCTTTGGCATCGACAATGGAGGGTAAAATAAACAAAACAGGTCAATAAGTAAGGGAACTAATCAGAACCACAGAAAAAAGACTAGCTCATCTAGTCATCTAGGAAAGGAAGATGTAATATTTCATTGACTCCACAATATGCTGGATTATACGACACATCGTTATTTTATGTACCATTATGTTGTCTCTCCTTTATGAAGACAACAATGGTACCATTAAATATGGCATGCCATCTCAGGCTACATCCAATTTTAGAAATGTTAAAAAGTGACAAAAATATTCATGTTATAACTCGGGAGCAACAGAGGTGCTAAGTCTCCCTCTCGAGTGTGCAAAAGAATAGCAAACCTAACTTACTGTCAGGCTCCCAGAATGGGAAGATGCATACAGGAATACCATACATTCTGGCTACTCCCTGCTACTGGCCAACAAGAAAAAAATTGAGCAAGATGAAAGCTTAAGCTGTCTTTGAAATGAAGGTCATAGTGCCCAACTAAGCTCAGTTGGTATTAATAGAATATGAACTCTTTTTTTTCTTTTTTTTCTTTTAGAGAGAGAGAGATTTTTGCTATAGGGCGCTGCGCTCGTTGGAGAGACACACAGAGACAGACAGAAAGTGAGAAATCACCCCCCAGGATGGATGGCCACACACCCCAGAGGAGATGGCCATGCCACAATTCCTTCTCCTCCATTCTCTCTGAATTTTGGGCAAACATGCCCGGCGTGAGTTTTAAGCTTCTGAGTCCAGGCCTCAAATCACGGTCAACTACGTGGGACTCCAGAGACATAACCATTACACTATCTGCCAGTCCAAAATGTGGATTCTTAAAATGAAGGTCATAGAGAAATTTAATGGCATAGGAAAATGTGCATGACACAATGTTAAACAACAAAAACATAAAATTGAATTATATGGTATATGCAAAAAAAGCACTTTTTTCTCAAAAAAAATTCAAATGTTAATCTCCATAATCAACACAATATTTTTATAAACAGAGAAAAGATTAAATATCAAATGTCTGCTTTTTTTTTTTTGCCCTTTTTTTTTGGAAGTTTTTGCCACAAGGTGTGTGCACTCATTAGAGAGAGAGGGGGAGAGAGAGACAGAGATAGTAGGAGGGAAAGAGAGAAATCACAACCCTCTTCCCCCGCAGGGAAGAAGGCCATGTGGCAATCCCTTAGCTGTTTTGAGATCTTGAGCACACATACATGCCCAGCGTGATTTTCAAGGCACCAGGTCCGGGACTCAAACTGCAATCAGCCACGTTGGAGCCCAGCAACATACCACTATGCCATCTGCTGGCCCCCAAATTCCTGCTTTTTAATTTGCAAATTGTCGGTCACATGCTCACATTGGTTTATTTATATATTAGATACAGAGCTATAACATCAATGTACAATAAACCTTCCTTAACAATAGAACAATATTACTCAAATAATAATGTCAGGTCAGAACATCCTAACATTTATAGAAAGAGGGCTGATGTTCACTTTTGATATCCAAGAATGTCTAATGCAGGAAATTACTTTTGTCTTTTTCTTTTTAAATATGAGGTTTCAAGAATGTCAGTGTTACTGCTTTAACATGGAATGGGATTAAATACTTCAATTTCCTACTGTATCTTGACCTTGGCATAATAATGCACCAGCAGAAACTCATCTGGTCACATTGCTGTTAAAAATCTACTGCTAAAGGTAGGCTGTGTTTGTTGTCTTGTACAAAATGGATTTCTTTTTTAAAATAAAGACCATTTGATATGTAGCTGTCACAGACGGAAATTGAAGCTAACACACTTTTGCTGTTATCTTGACAGAATTGTTTTTCAGTCCCACATACTCAAGTACCAATATATTTCTCTTCTCTCCTCGTATTGACAAGGAACATTTTAACAAAGGATAAAGATCTATAAATGTAAACATTATACTTGCCAAGAATAAAAAAAACAAATATTCTACCTTCTAATTTGGGTAGCATTAGCTTATAAATAAATAGACTGAAAATCTTGGGACAAATCAAATTTGTTTGTAAAGTTCAAGAAACTCTCTCTCGTCAAATACCTCTCCTTGCTCAGGTATACTAAAAATCTAAACAAGTAATAGGAGTAACAGGGTAGATGTTCTAAATAAAATATCTGAAATAGCACTTTTATCTGAAAACTCAAACAATATTACAGTATGTTAATAATACATTTGACCCTAGCTGATAAACACAGTTATAACATCCACGTTTTATTTTTGAATCTTAAATAGCAGTAAAACAAACCTTTCTTGATAGTATCTATTATACTTTATAATATCTGATATTCAGAAGGAAATAACAGTTTGAGTTAATTTAAAGAAGACTTTTTTATTCCAGAGCAGCTTCCTGCCACAGATCCTTCTTAAATGGCAACATAAACAATACAAAAATGAGAAACATAAACCTATTGCTACAAAATGCTTAAAAAGCAAATGCCCTATTCCTGGGCAAATAGTTAAATTGTCCAAGAAAACACTTCCAACTAGAATAACAAGGAAATATTGAGGTAGAGGCTATTCCAGTGGGTAGTTAGGGAAAACGGGGAGTCAAGTGGAATATTGTCCCCGATTCAGGGAGACCCCGAAACCAGGCAGTCTACCCAAAACCAGTCAGCCCACTATAACAGAACTGAAAAAGTAACTTTCCTTCCTGCTCTCTCTCCCTCTGGTCCATACCTATACTAAAAAACATACAAACAAAATAATTAGAGACAAGGACTCGAGACAGAACAACTTCCAAGTCTAGAATTTTAAGCGATCGGACCCAATAAAAATTATAGATCAATGAGCTTAATACATGGAAAAATTACAGCCTCCCCCCCGATGGTCTACACTAAGAAGACCATGTGTGGAGCCAAAGGACAATCTTAACCACTTATCTAAAAAAATACAAGACTAGCCAGTATGGACTACAATTAAGAACAAAGGGCACCTATACCATGAGCCTGAATGATACAAGAATTCTTGTGACCATTAACCATTTCTTCTTTGTAAAAGCCTTACTTTAAAAAATCCATGTGAGGTAGGAGACAGGAACTCTAAGAATATAGTTAGGGTATAGGTACAAAATAAAACCACAAAATGACTGAGTTTTGAGATGGAGACAGCTGTAGCTTAACTGCTTGCTCAGAGAGACAACTTCCTGTGGTGAGTTACCAATTAATCTAAAAACAAAGTGGTTTTTTTCCTGGTCCCATCACATTCTAGGTAGAGGGTAACAGTCTTTAATAGCTCAAAGCTTTTAAGCAAAGAGTTTCCTGATTCTCATACCCACTCCAAAATTAGGAAAAGTAACCAGTTCTATCCAGCATGTGACCCCCACCACAAAAAAAAAAAAAAAAATGCATGCACCACCTGAGAAGAAGCACAAACAGAGCTCCTCTGACCCATTAAAGCCCCCTGCCTCAGTCCCTCTTCAGCAACCCATTTGAGATCCGCTCTCTGCTTGAGATCTCTACTCTTCCCTCCTTTCTTCGTGAGCTGCGGACAAGAACCAGTGTCCCACTGGGAGTGCTCGGCTTGATTACCCCTGCACTCCGGCATCCCCACATCAACATTAGTGATATTATATGTACATGCTCATGGGTCTGAGATTATTGTAGAACTCTAAGTTACTGCATTACTAGCCATGAGTCAACCCAGAGTAATAACAATTGAATTGGACATCTAAAAGCTAGTAACTTCAAGGTAAGAATTAAGGTTGTGGGAAATTTTGGCCAAAGAAGTAAGCCATTAAGCTATTCATTCAATGTCTATTTATCATCTTCCACGCTCTTGAGTCAGGATACAGTTTAAACAACAATCTGAGATGAGTCTGGTATTTCCAACTCTTGCTGTTTATTGCCATGTAATTCCATTCTGAGTTTTATGTAATGTATCTCCTGTCCATGAAACAAGAGAAGGTGATACAGCTGAAGGGAAAATCCAAAGTCAAAACTATTGTAGGAATGCAAGTAGCACTCAGCCTGCGGGTTTTATAAATTACCCAAGACAGCTCGAAAACCAAGTGCCTTTCTGCATTTACTAATGTCAATGCTAATGACCAAAAAGGGGCATAATTTAATTTTCAAACATAAAATAGTAAAAATAAGTAAGTAAAATTTTAAAAGATTTAATCAACTGAACAGGCAGGAAAATGCATGCCGTACACTACAAACCTTGGATGAGATTCCACATATTCATTCCTTTAAGAAACATTAAATACCATAAAATGTGCTGTGTGTGCCAAACATTGTGTGGGGTTCAGACACGAGTCAAGAATCTAGTTCAACAGAGAGGATGGAGCAAGGATGAAACAGACCACAAAGGGTATTTTTATAAATATAAAACTTAAGAAGGAAAAATGGGCAGCTCACTGCAATTGGAAAAGGCTTCCTACTAGAGGTAAAAATGAAGTTGAGCCTAGGAGGGTAAGAAGAATTCATACAAGTCAAAGAATGGCAAGAAAGGACATTCTGAGATCTGAAGAGAGAAAAACCAAAGTCTCAGAAGAAAGGCCAGGCAGTGCAGAAACAGCCACGTCAGCAGAGAAGTGTGGCGCTCCTGGGAAATAGAGTGAACAATGAGTCTGGAAATGTAAGCCAGAGCCAGACAGAGATGGACTGAGAATGTCAAAGCAAGTGCAAGGCAAAGGAGGGAAGGGCGGTGTTCTGAGACGTTGACTCCCGTACATAGTCTGCACATCAAAAGTCCTTGGGGATGCCACCAGGATCACCAGGAACAGGAAACTGCAATTTTTAAAGTTTTCGTGGTGATCCTCATTATCAGTCAGATATGAGTAGCACAGAAAGAACTGCTCAGAGAAGTGACAGGAAGTAAGATCAAGTGGAGGCTTTTCTACTAACCTAAGCAACACATACAGGGCAGGAGAGAAGAGAATATAAAGGGGAAAGTGGCTACAAGAGATGTATAAAGGTAGAACTTACAGAAAGTACCAACTACTGATATGTCAGATTGGGAAAGAAGAACCAGAATGACACTCTAGGTCAAAGAATAGGCAGGTATGTCATAAGAGAGTACACACAAGGGTGAAATGTTTGCAGGAAGAAACATTAAATTCGGACATCATAAGGTTGAGTTGCTTTTGGGGTAGAAAATTTGGTTTCAGAAATTCAGGGAATTTAACTTCATCTTAAGTATACAACTTCTGCTGGCACCTCTGTAAGATTTGCTACGGGCCAGTCAGTGGCATGGAGGTTAAAGTGGCTGGATCCCACATGGCCGACTGTGCAGTCTGAGTCCCAGACCATGTGACTTGAAAAACACACCAGGTGCATATGCATGTCTACAAAAATACCAAGAGAAGAATGGACTGCAGTGTGGCCATCTCCCCAGAGGAGTGATTTCTCACCACCACCACCGCCGCCACCCCCACCCTCCACTGTCTCCTTGGGGTGCACAGGCCCTATAGCATAAACTAAAAAAAAATTTGCTATGTACTGCTACCTATCTCTGTTTTATAAATTATCTTTGGGGGTATATGTTATCTTTCTCCTTAAATACACAAAGGGAAAATTATATATATTGGCACTGTTCTACAATAAAGGAATTCAATAAATATTTATTAAATAGTAAATGTTCAATTTTCCTCAAAGAAGAAGTCTTTAAAATGTTGCATTTTCATTTACTCTCTATTTTAAAGAGCAAAACAATACCTGTTTCTTTTTCCTGCTCTTGTTTATTTATTTATTTACATTTATTTTTACGATGTCATAATTCTTACCTTTGCTGCCAAGGCTTTTAAACTGTCAAGGAACCTTTGCCAGAAATCCTTAAAGAGTGGACGGTCAATTTTCTTAAGGCTGTCTTTGGTGCTGGCATCCACACTGACATATAGTTGAGTAACTGGCTTCAGGTTTCTTGGTAATTAAAAAAAGAGAAAAGGAAAAAGAAAATTATGCTTATATCAGGCTTTCCATGATGTAAAACTTATGATCTGTACTAGATGTGGTGATTAAATATTTCACTGGGTCTAGAAGCTTCTAACTCTCCCAGAAGACAGAAGAATGATTTTAATAATGTGACAAAATGGGATGTCCTCTGGTTATTTTTTAAATGACAGGACTTCATCCCTAGTAAATTGAAAACATTCAATGACTTAAAATTGGTCCCTCTTCACAGACTAGGTTTTAATGGAAAATAAGCAAACCGAGGTGTAACTTTAGGCCTGGCAGCAGCAGTCCAGCACGATGATGAGCTCTCAGACCTGGCTTTCCCACTGAATTCTGCCACTAAGACTTACACAATTGAAACCTCACAGTCCTGAGAGGTCTGTGCTGATGGGTCTCTTCCCATTATCAACTCACTAACGGAAGTCTTCAAATGAACAAGAAACAACCCCGAAAGCTTAAGCCTTATTTAGAAGGCGCAAGGCCACACTGTGCCTCTGAAAGTAGGAGGGTTTAAAGTCAAACCTTGTGTAGGGGCCAGCAAGTGGCATGGTGGTGAAGGCGGCTGGATTCCCACATGGTCGAATGTGGTTCGAGTCCCAGACCCAGTGGTTTGAAACTTGTGCCAGGCACTCATGCGTGCATGCCCAAAATCCTGAGAGGAGAATGGAGGAGAAGGGATTGCAATGTGACCATCTCCACCCCGCAGGGTGATTTCTCACTTTCCCTCTCTCTGTCTCTCTCTGCTTTGGTAAGTATATGTGCCCTGTGGCAAAAACCTAAAATAAATAAATAAATAAAAGTCAAACATTGACTGATTCAGGGAGACTGAAGCACTGCTGACCTAGAACACCCTCCTAGCACTTAAAGGACAACCAAGAAGAAAATGCTGTGCTGCAGATTCTTCTTTTTCCTTGCTTTATCAATCAGTTTCCATGAACACCACTCATCCCCCACTTCTCTCAAATTCATTTACTCATTTCATAATTTCATTCCCATCTACTAGATTTCTTGTAAATTATGCTTTACACCTGTATTATACTTTTTCCAAAGCTCCTTTCCTTCTCCATTCAAAGAGTTCTCGTAATTCATTTGAGTAAATTTGGAATTAATTAGAAAAAATAAATTACCCCCCCTTAGTAATTCTCTGACCAAATTCTCCCATTATTAACCATTCAGGTTATCCACATTTACCCTAGGATGATATCTATGCAATTTTTTTTCTTTCCAAGTCCATGTATTTTTAAAAATTGAAATATAATTCACATGCCATAAAATTCAGCATTTTAAAGTGGCTTATGTGCTTTTTCTATCAGTATCAGCCTTATCAACCTTTGAGTGTAAGACCTTAAAGGGCAGGAATCCTATCTTTCTTTTTCTCCAGTCACACAAGCAATAACTTAAAGCTATTTTTTAGTAGCTATCATTGACTTCAGTGGACAGGACTTTCATGGGAATGCAGTCTAAACAAATGACTTGCAATGACCTCCCTTAGTGGCATATAGAAAATCAGAAATGTCTAGACCCACATTATTAAAATGGAGAAGCTCTTACCAAAGACAAGGAAGAGGTAATTAAATACTGCCAGATTCTCATCGCTTTAGCCCCTCTGCAGTACTGACACACAAAGGGAATCATTAAAGTTCAGTACCTACCAAAGCACATTACTTCCTGAAAATGTAAAATAACAGCATCTGTAATAGCAGTATGCTCTCATCACTCCTTTGTTCTTAGTCTCTTCAATAACAAACATGCCACGCTACCACCTTAACTGTTTCTTAAACTAAAAAAAAAAGGCTTAATGTTTACTGCTGGCTATCATCACCTGATACTTACAAGACTTTGCCATAAAGCTTCCTGATGCAAAATGGGAACTGGCCTGACCTTTTCACTATGCCTCTGCAACTTCTTAAGATTATGAACAGTAAATTCCAAAGGCCACACTTATTTCACAAACCTCTACCGTTTACAAAAAAGGAAGCCCTGACAGTCCCAATAAGGAATTCTAGTCAATACTGCACTGAATGTCTGCGATGTTACAATCAAGGTCATTTATAGTTCCTTGCCAGGGAGCAATGAAAAAACAGAGAAGAGGAAAAGTCCCTAGAAATTATACAGCTCATTTCTAAGGGGCTCAGAAACAGCAAAGGAACTTGAAGAAGTGTTCTGAGCCTCGGGGATCTATTAATAATTTCTGTCTGCTTCTGGCTTCTGTTCACCCAGGACTCACTGACTCTAAGCTTACCCATGTGGTTCGATTTGGCGATGGGCAGTGAGCTAATGTGACACAAGCAGAGGACTGAAAAGCCTCTTGTACTCTACGGTCTACCCCCTTGCTGCTCTCTGAAACTGCCACCATACGATGAAGTCCAGAGCAGGACTGGAGGAGAAGAGGTCATATGACCAGAGGTCCCAGGTGTCCCAGCCAAGGCCACCATACACCAACCAGCCCTAGAGAACCCACCAATGGACTAGACACCTGAGCAACCCTGGGATGAACCAAGCTGGCCAAGACTGAAAGACCTCCCAGCCGCTATGCAGAATTAGGAGCTAAATAAATAGCTGTTAGGTTGAGCCACGCAGTTTGGGGTTAAAGCAAAAACAGCCAATACATGCTAACATACATCGGTCATACACCTATCAAAAATACAATAAAAACATGTTTTGGTGGGTCTAAAAGGGCGTTTCCTCAAGAGAAATGGCTTTTTTACTATAAGCCTTATTAACAGTGTCTGGCATATTCCTGTCACTTTTATTAACCTTTGTTTTGACAAACAAAAGCATAAAGCTGTTCAAACAGAGTGTAACAGCATTCTCATTTGCCTAGGTTATTTGTCCCAGCCAGCAGGGACCTGCACGATGCTGCCTACTCCCATATATCCTGCAGAGTCACACACCTCCAACTGACTTTGTGTGTGTTTGCATGTGTGTGTGTGTGTGTGTGTGTGTGTGTGTGGCTATTCTTTCTAGAAGTACATTTTTTTGCTTTTATAATTATTTTCTCCTTTATACCTGTCATACCTTTCTGGCTAGTCTTTAGAAAACAAATTTGAATTCAAAAAGACCATTGTTTTCTATTCCTATGAGAATTTCCTCAATATTTCACCATCCATTTATTGAACACCTGTATTATGCCAGGTAGTGTATTATACTAGTGGCACAAAGATAAACAAACAGGGGTCTTTGACCTCAAGGAACTCACAGTCTAATGGGAAACGCATAGGTAAGTAAAAATCAGGCCAAGTAGAATGTAAGATTTTTGGTGCTAGACCATGTACATAGCCTAAGTATAATACAGAATAGGTCATTTCCAGGCTGTGGGGGATGCCTCTGATCATCTCTAGCTGGAGAGCCTGCCCCCTAAGTCATCCAAACCAACCTCATCATCTTTTCTTTTTTTAATGATCTTATTTAACTTTATTTATTTGTTTATTTATTTTAATTTGGCCAGAGAGGGACAGAGAAAGAGAGAGAAAGAGAGTGAGAAAGCAAGCCTCCAGGTCCAGGACTTGAAACATGATCGGCCATGTGGAAGTCCAATGCCCTTAACCACCACCCCACCTGCCAGCCCCAACCTCATCATCTTAATACCGCAACCTGGTCCTTCCTTACCATGATCCCTCTACTGTTGTGGGACCCCATAATCCTACCAACAAACATGACTGGAACCCTCAACATAATTATTTAGACTTCCTCTATCCTGGCCTCTCAGAGCCATCCAGTTTGCCAATCTTTTCTATTATGCCTCACAAATATCTGTTTTAAGAGTCCTTGTTCTCACTGTCCTTCTTCCATCCTCCTAACTCTAATGTAAACAAAACATCATAATCTCCTATTCAGGTTCCTGCTTCTTGTCTCTCCCATTTCATACCGTGCTAGCAGATTACTCTGCAGGAAGCAAGATCTTTCTAAAGAACAGCATTTGAAATCCCCTACACTCTATCCCCAACCTTTCCAACCTCATTTCCAACTGCTGCTCTTTTTCTCTAAGTACAGATGAAGGATATTTACATAATGGTTGTCATAAATACCCTAACTCCAAATCTTAGGAGGTTCTTTATTTAAAAATATATATCATTTCCTTCCTCCCCAAGTACCAATCCCAGGCATATTTTAAGATCCAAATTAAAGGTTGGCTTCTTTAAAAAGTTTAACCTTGCTTCTGCCATTTGGGAAAAAATAAATAAATACATTCTCTTTTGAGTTCTCCTACTAATTTATTTGTGCCTCTTTTCTTTTAACTAATGTCTTTGCTAATAGAACCGATTTTGAAGAGCAAACGCTGCCTCCCAAAGTCCAGCATTCATATGTAGTAATTAATGAATAAATCCACTTGGGCTATATTCATGCTTGTTAGTTTTACTTTGCAGTCAAACACAGATTCTATCACTATATCTCAACAGACTGAACCACTCACCTGATTTCCACCGGGAATTGTGCATTTGTGACCAGGAAACTGGAGATTTTACACTGGTGGAGTAGATTCAAAAACTTGTTGATCTCTGGGTACATTATTGGTTCTCCCACAAGCGATAATGCACAGTGCTTTACTTTCATTCCTTCTTCAAATCGTTCTGCTTTAACACCTGGCACTCCTGGAGAAGGCAGGAGAAAGGAACAAGCTAACTAAGGCACACACAGAGGATATCACTTACATTTTTCTTAACAATTTATTGATTATAGAGGGAGAATTCATTCCTGATACCAACTAGAAAATACAAGTAAGGGTAATGTGGATAGGGAGGTGTAGAATTCTTAAATCAGAACAGTCAGTCAGCAATCTCATCCTTAGTTTTAATACCAATCAAACTACATCAAGATAAACAGGCAAAACTATTACTAACTTTGTTAGTTAAAGTATTCAGGCAGCAGAAAACATCATTTTCCATAATTTGCTTAGCTCTCTCTTCTTTCATGTTGGTCTAAGAAAATAAACTCAGCATATCTACATAAATATAAGCCTCTTCTATATTAAGTATCCTGAATTGGGAAATTAAATGTAGTTAGATCAAATGCGTAGAGGAGAGGAAAAAAAGAGACTGGGGAGCTTCCAAAAATACTGCTGCCAGCGTCAGCTTCTAAAGATTCTGTTTCATTAGTGTGGGGCAAGCCGGGTCAATGAGAGGTATTTTTTGTTTGTTTGTTTGTTCTTTTTATTTATTTTTTTCCCATGAGAGAAAGTGAAACAAAGAACCCCAACAAGTGCTTTCATGCCTTGATCCACCCCAACTCTCAGCCAGCTTAGATCACAACAGCACATCCATGTTCACATCCAGTATGCTCAGGGAGACCCCAGGAATTGAATCCAGGACCCCTTGTGGGTCCAACTATATTACCTCTGTATTACGGCATGGCCCCTGGGGAAACAAGAATTTGAAAAGTTCTTCAGATGATTCTAATTTACAGCATAGGTCAGAGGACTCCAGACCTCTTCCCACATTCAAAATCACCTAGGGGCTGGCCCAGGGCATAGTGGTTAAGGTGGCTGAATCCCACATGGCCAACTGCGAGGTTTGATAAATACACTAGGTGTATGTGCATGTTTGCCCAAAATCTCAAGAGGGATAAAGGGAAGAAATAGAATTGTGGCATACCTCTGTGTGTGTGTGTGTGTGTGTGTGTGCGCACGCGTGTGTGTCTCAGCGAGCACATACCCCCTGTAGCAAAAATTTAAAAATAAAAATTTTTTAAAACCACCTAGAATTCTAAACTTCCAAAATCAAGCAACAGCTCAGACCAACTAAATCACAATCTCTGGGGCAGGAAGACACAGGCATTAGCAGTGTTTGAAGTTCTTCCGGTGATGCCAATATGTAGACAAGTTTGGGAACCACTAATACATTCCACCAGTTCTCAACCCCAGTTAGCCACTGGAATTTACATAAAGAACTTTAAAAACTCCTAATGTCCAGGCAGTATGTCCCCTATTTGCATCACAATCTCTAGGGATGAAACTCATCAGTATTTAAGTGCCCTCCATGTGATTCCTGTGTGCAGCAATGGCTTGACAAGGATTGCTCTCAGCTTCAATGTAGAAGGCATTCCAAGACAGGCTATGCTAAAAGCTCTCATCTCTAATACAGAATGTGAAAGATTTGGAAATAATATAAACAGATAAATATAAGTGTTATCTCCTTTGGTCCAGCCACAGTTGCACAGGTGGTAGGACACTGCTGAGGGACACTGGAGCCACATGAGAGGCCCAGGTTCAAATCCTAGGCCAACCCAACACGTAGGCCTGTGATCCTGGCTCACTGGCTTGTGTGTGACAAGATCCTGTCAATAATCCCCCCCCCTCTCTCTCTCAAACAAAAAAAGAAAATAAACTTTAAATACCACCTTTATCCCTTATTAAAATGATTAAGTATCAGTCACTGTCATCTTAACAATAACATGGGCTAACACGGCACAGCAGTAGTGTGCTGCTGAAGAGAAGCCAGATCCCACATGGTGACTGGTTTAAGCTGACAGCCCGGTTAGCCTGACACACACAGGGCATGCACCTGAGTGTCCAAAACCCGATGGGCTGGCGAGCTGGAGGAAGGGGACTGTGGCATAACCAGACCCTATGGAGTGTGCTCCTCTCTCTTTCTCTCACCCTTATGTGTTCATGCACTTGCTCCATCATCAATAAAGAAAAAAAAATAACAGAACCTAGGAAAAATAAAGTTCACTTGCATTGTTCATTTATGCCTTAGTTTACAGGAAGTAAATTTATTTGCACATGCCCCAACACACAAAATCTACTTGGAAATAAGCAAGCAAAGTAAATACCCAACAAGAGCCCAAACCAACATAATACAGGCGAAAATACAACAACCTGAAAGTGACAGATGTTATCTTCTTTTAGGACTACCTAACTTCAATTCTAAAGATGTATTTTACGTCAGTATTTTTGGATGAATAATTTTTTAGGTTATTGAAATCTAAGATCTTAACTCAAGTGAATCAAGGTTTTAAATAAAACTTGATCCTTAAACTCACTGTGTTGCCAAGACAACTCAGCATTAAGCATAACATTTCCTCTTTATGAAAAGTGTCATTAACTTTAATTCCCTCATGAACAGTTAAGTAGAAGGGTATATTTAATCTGAACTCCAAAACTAACCTAAAAGTCCAAAGCAAAATGAGTAAGGATTGGTTAAGCTCTGTCTACTAGCAATCAGATGCATTGATTCAAATTCTGGCTCCACCCCTAAGGTAGTTTTGTGTCCTGGGTGAAGCCTCTCCCCCTCTACACACACTAAAAACAAAAAACAAACAAACAAAACATCTTAACTGCTAGGGCCAGCAGGTAGCATAGTAGGTAAGGCGCTGGACTCCCACATGGCTGACTATGGTTCGAGTTCCGAACCTGGTGGCTTGCTTTCTCACTTTCTCTCTCTCTCTCTCTCACTAGTGAGCACATATATTCTATAGCAAACTGAAAAATGATAATAATAATAAATAAATCTTTAAAAAAAATTGTTGGTTATAAATATGCTATTTTGTAAACTGAAAAAGAAATTCAATTATTTTTATAACTTACATAATGGTAATTCCACTCAATTAAACGTATATTTATTCATTAGCTATGTGCTAGCACTGTTTTTTGTTTTTGCTTTTTTTTTTAAGTTGCTGCCTTAGGGCACATGCATTCCCTGGACAGAGAGGCAGACAAAAGTAAGAAATCACCCCCTTTGGGGATGGCCACACTGTAATCCCTTCTCCTCCATTCTCCTCTTGAGATGTTGGGCATACATGCACAAGCACCTGGCCTGATTTTCAGACCACCCAGTCTGGGACACAAACCACAATTGGTCATGTGGGAGTCCAGCATCTTAACCACCATGCCACCTGCTAGCCTCACCAACATTGTTTTAGGAGATTTTTTTTTTTTTTATCAGTAAATAAAACAAAGAATGATCTCTACCTTTGTGGAGTTTACTTTCTAATAAATGAGATATAGAAAATAACATTAGACACAATACATCGGTAAATTCTGTGGCAGAGCTGTTTAATTCTGAAATAATGAAAATAATTCTGTCTGTGCTACTTAATATAGTAGCCAGCAGCACACATGGGACTACCGAGCATTTGAAATATAGCTAGTATGAAGGAGAAAGTAAAGTCTTTATTTTATTTTTACTAATTAAAACTTAAAAAAAAATATGTGGCTAGTGGCTACCATATTAGATACGCATTTCTATAATGCATACATTAGAAGATGACAAGCATATGGAAAAGAAAAAGGAGAGCAGGGTAAAGAGGATGTGAAATACCAAAAGGAAAATAACAGGGCAGGCTGCCCTGTTACTTAGGGTGGTCAGGATAAGCCTCACTGAAAAGGAAAGATCTGACTTACAAGAGATAAGGGAGTGGGCCAAGAGGATACTGAGGGGAAAAGCATTCCAGGCAGAGAAAAGGCCCCAGGAGACAGCTTGTCTGTTGTGTTCAGTCAATCTGAATAACCTGAGTAGCCACTTTTTAAATTTTTATTTAACTCCATTTATTTATTATTTTTTTTTTAATTTGACCTGAGAGGGACAGTTTAAGAGAGAGAGAAAGGCAAGCTGCCAGGTCCAGGACTTGAACCGTGGACGGCCATGTGGGAATCCAGTGCCTTCAACCATCCTGCCATCTGCCGGCCCCATCCACTGATGGGTTTTGAAGTGAAGAATGATATAATATTTTTTGAATGGATCACATTGGTTGCTATATTGTGCAAGAAAAGAAGCTAAATCGCTAAGAAGCTGTTATATAATCTAAGCAAGAAATAATGGCTGGGCTAGCCCCATATCCCAGTAGTTAAGAGATTCTGATCCCACATGGCAGACCACAGTTATAATCTCTGCCTCTGCAGCTGAAAAAACACACCAGACGCATGTGCATGCATACCCCAAATCCCGACTGGATGGAGAAATGAGGAGAAGGGACTGTGAGGTCATACCACGTCCTGTTGGGGGGTACTTTCTCTCTCTGTCTCTCTTTGACAAGTGCACATACCCTCTACCAACTTAAAAAAGAAAGAAAGAAATGGTGGTGGCTTAGAACAAGTGGTGACAGTGGAGGTCAGAAGGGATCATCAGGATGTATTTTGAAGGTATAGACAACAGAATTTTTTAATAGATTGGATGTAGAGTATGAGAGCATGAAAGGTGTCAGTGCTTTCTGCAGTTCTTGGCCTAAGTAACAGAGCTGCTATCAGGTGAGACAAAGAGAGCCTCGAGGGTAACAGGTAACGGGAAGGGAGTAGTGTGCAGAACAGGCGTTCTAGTTCAGACCTGTGAAATCCGACATGACAATTAGACATCTTAATGTGCACATGATGTTCAAAGTGGATTTTGGCAGAAAGGACTGGGTGGAAATAAACATTTAGCAAACGGATTTCCATCCAGTGGCTGAGTAAGATCACAGAGGAGAGGACCAAAGGCTGAGTCCTAGGATACTTGCAAGGCTAGGGAGAGGCAGAGGGGTCAGCAAAGGACACTACCAAGGAGCAGACAGGCAGGAAGGAGATCAAATATCACCTTTTCTGGTAAAAACATCACAATCATACTTCCCTGTTTAGACACCTACAAAAACAAAACAATCAAAAATAAAAACCCTACAGCTAACCCTTTTAAAAGAATGGATTCTGGCATTTAACAATTATCCTAATTCTCTCAAAAGTAAGGTATTGAGAAGGAGATGTAAAACCTTGGTTCTGTCCTTCACAAAAGCCTTTCTATTTAGCGCGCACTGCCAGAGGCTATTCCATTGGACCTCCCTAAAACAAGGCCTCGGGAATCAACCTCATGCCTTCTTCTGCTGTCCTCAAGCAAATGTGTCAGAAAATAAAACAGCCTATGAATTTCTAATGGGAAGAAGTCCTGAGGGAGGAAGAGCAGTCCAGGAGACCGGAGAAACTGTTTCAGCAGCAAATCTAGAGCACCTTTCCACGAAGTGACACGCACCCTACAGAATCTGTGCTCTTCGTGTTCCCAAACCTTAACACTTTAGCAACTAAACTCTGCTTTGCTATCCTAAAGAATTATTTCATTTAACTTTATTTATTTATTTTAATTTTATCAGAGAGGGACGAGAGTGAGTGAGAGAGAGAGAGAGAGAGAGAGAGAGAGAGAGAGAAGGCAGGTCGCCAGGTCTGGGACTCGAACCGTGGTCAGCCATGTGGGAGTCCAGCACCTTTAACCATCAGGCCAACTGCCGGCCCCATGTTACTCTAATTCTTTATGTATTTTGTTGAGCATGTTTTCTGACATTGTTGAGCAGGTTTTCTGGCATTTCTTTTATCCTGAACAGCTTCCCAAACCTAGATAATCTCCTCTATAGTCATCAGATTAACTAAGAAATGTATTTTATCTTGCTAAAAGATGCCAAAATTAGAGATGCTAGAATTTTTATCTTAACATCATAGCAATAAACAAAGTAACACACAAATAAACATGGCATATTGCTCAGCATATGTAGTATTGTATTTCTAAAGTTCATGCTTATCAAAAATAGGGGCCACGCTATGGCACAGTGGTAAAGCCACTAGTAACACAACTGGACCCTCATGGGAAAGAAAGGTCCTGATTTCGCATCCTAGGTCCTCTCTGAGCACACTGGTCATGCACACACATGCCCATGATTCAGGCCAGTTGAAACTGGGGGTGAATCGCAGCATGAAGGTCCTAACGGAGGTGCCCCCTCTTTCTCTCTCTTTCCTTCTCCTCTCAATAAATAAATCAACTTTAGTAAATAAATAAAAGACTTTCTCCTCATAACATAGCTAGCTGCTGGCCAAAGATCTTCCCAAGAACCCGTCTTGGCTGAAAGCCATATATAAAACACATCTTTGACATCAGCCACCTTGCTGGAGGGTTTTCATAAATTTCAGAAGATAATCAGCAGGTGGTGTTCCTTTCCCAGCCTCCAGGTTTCTTTCTGATGCGTTGTTCAGCATACTGAAAACCATCTATCGGAGACCCTTTATTTTTGGCATTTCTTCACTTCTATCTTAAAGCACAGAATTAAAAAGTAGCAATGAATCATGTTTTTTTTTTTCAAGTTTGCATCTTCAGAAATGAAGACATCCCTGACATAGTGTTCACTCACTTGATGTGTGCTGAGCTGATGGGAAACTGGCATATAATAAAACCTCAGCTCCCTTCTCTGGGAACTATTTCTCCCAGCCATGTTGGAACTTGGAAAGGGGGCAGGCAGCATTTTGAAAAGATGCTGAGCGGCACTGAAATTCTGACCCACTTTTAATCAATATAAAGTTAATTTTGCATGGGTATAAAGGGAAAGCTAATAAAGGTCATGAGAAGAAAGATGTTTAATAATTCAGTAAAAGAATTGAAAAGACAATGATTGCCCTCAGAACTGAGAATAGCAGCACAAAGGGGAAGCATTTAAAAAATCAGAGTATCTTCACAGTCTTTTCAAGGCTGGCCACTTAGCTAAAGCTGGAATCTCAGGACAATAAACAATACCACAACCAGTCCCATCCTCACAAAAATAAAATCAAACAATAATGGAGCCAGACCCATAAGAGACAGCAGGTGTTCTTCACCACTGGGTAGGAAAGCACACTTGGAAACACAGGACTCTAAGCAGAACAGAGTGTGTATGTGTGTGTGTGTGTGTGTGTGTGTGTTTACACATTTTTTTAAATTTTTTATTTTACTTTGTTTATTTTTAATTTTTGCATATGCACTCATCAGAGAGAGAGAAAGTGAGAAAGTAAACCACCAGGTCTGGGACTCGAACCATATGGGAGTCCAGTGCCTTAACCACCACACCACCTGCTGGCCCCACAGAATAGGGTATATTATTAATGAGGTAAAACACTGGGCCTCTAGAGAGAGGTGGAAGTGAAGGTACACAATATAAAAGATTAAGAAGGAAATGGCTTCAGGGCTTTGAAAAGTGACTAGAATTTCCAATTTATAAGAGAATCCTTGGCCCAGCCACAGTGGCACAAGAAGGAAAACATAACCAATATTCTGAAATTCTATAATGTTACTTAGTTAGTTATTATTTTTTTAAAGTGTAAATTTGTGCTGGCAAGTGACATGGTGGTTAAAGGCACTGGACTCTCACAGGTTTGAGTCCCAGACCTGGCAGCTTGCTTTCTCACTTTCCCTCTCTCTCTCTTTCTCTCTCACTCTGTCCTTCTGGTCAAATTAAAATAAGTAAATAAATAAATAAAGTTAAATAAAATAATTCTTTGAAGACAATGTGTAAAATTTTTTTACAAACTACTACTACCAATTTTCCAAAAGGGCTGTGGTTTCTTACACTGTAGTTTTGCAGCAAGATTTACTGTGACTATTACAGCAATAAGACAGGGTTTTTTTCAAAAAGTAATGGCTTGTTTTAGGCTCAGAATAAAGAAAAAAGCACTAACCAAATAGTCACCACCCCAAAAATTAAGAGTCCCCTCATTGATCATGAAAATATAAAAGGAATGAGAGCTCCCTGTGTCCACAGGCTGGCCTGGCTACACTCATACCTTTAAACATACACCTGTTTGCTTCTACTGAAAAGTTCAAAGAAAACCTGCTTTGCTAACCTGAAGAATGTCAATGTACAAATATCAACCAGTTCTACTTTGAAAATCTTTCTAGCAAATTTACTGATGATTAAATTGATGTTTTTCTGACATGGTAACATTTTTGTCAAGTCAATCAATTAAAATGTGAGAAAAATCTTAATTGTGGACATTACCAGGGTAAAATAGACATCGTAGAAGGGCTATTTGTAAGAGTTACCTGCTGGCAGTTGCTGAATTTCTGGGACTCATTCCCTCCCCTATGCATTCTAACCCCCAGATACGCCCTAGTCCTTCTCCCTGCTACCCTGGAGCCTATCGTCCCCCCACAAGACAATATGCATTTTAAATTCTTTAGTGTGTTTCTTACACCATGGGAACCAGAAGATGAATCACTTGAGATCCTTATCCATTAAAGTAAGGCCAAGGTTAGAGACTAGACGCACCTCTCTGAACAGAACAAGCCCCACCAATAAGCTTAGCAGAGAGCAAGCAATATGTTCACTGCACTCACCTAACATAATTGATTACCAAGAACAGAGTCTACCTCATGATTTATTAGTTACTTGTTTCCATTTAAAGTACATCTGCAAAAATGCTGTCAGAAAAATTACTATCAAAACTCAGATCATCATTCTTTATCAAGGAGAGCTCGGAATGAAGAAATGAGTATCTACTCCTCAAGGCTGCTTCCTCTCCAACAAACTGTCTGGGATAGGATTCGTTCACGGAGATTCTGCAGTATCCAGATAACATACCTCCATATTCAGCATGCTATTATTGAAGGGTTCAATTGACTCTTTAAGCACTAAGCAAAAACAAACTTTTAGAATATTAAAATAAAACTACTGGCATTACCCGCTTCTGATATTACTATCTATAATAGTTAATTTTATGTGTCACCTTACCTGGGCCATGGTGCCCAGAGATTTGGTCAAACATTATTCTGGATTATTCTGTGAAGATATTTTTTGGATGAAATTAACATTCAAATCGGTGGACTCTGAGTAAAGCAGAGTACCCTCCATAATGTGGATGAACTTTATCCAATTAATTGAAGACCTTAGTAGAACAAAAACTGACCTCATTCTGAGTGAGAAGGAATTGTGGCAGTAGACTCTGATGACTTGAACAGCCTCTCTTCCCTACATCTCCAACCTGTCAGTCAAGTCCATCGGATTTTGGACTCACCAAGCCTCCCAAATCATATAAGGCAATTCCTTAAAATTCATGTATCAATCTCTCACTCTCTAAACACACACACACACACACACACACACACACACGCATCCATAATTGGTCTGCTTCTATGGAGAATTCTAATTTACCATCCAAAAGAAAGCATGACTTTGCCCTGAAATTTATTTTAAAAAAATACAGCTTATTTAAAGATTAACAATCAATAAAATGAACTAAACCAATGAGCCTAAGAAAAGCTAGTCAAATTTCAGTTGTGGGTCTTATTAGTTTCTGATAGTTTCATTTAATTTTCTAAAAGACTGTAAGAATTGCTGTATCCAAATAAGAGAAAGTAATCTGTCCCCAACATACACTAAGTGCTTAAGCATAAAAGCAAAAATGAAAAAGTAAAATAGTTGCTAATATCTTTGTAGATATACAAAATTAAGTCAGCCCATACACAGACATTGACAAATAAGTACAGGCCAACTTTCCCTAGAAAACTCATATAGAATAAAATAAAAGTATAATTACTGACTAATTGTCTTATAAGCTACTGTTGATATTTTGAACCATTATTTGCATTGCTTATCTCCAATTCTCATAAGAAACAAGAACAGTAATAAGAAGTAATATAATCTTAGATTTTTTTGCTATATGGTATATGCACTCACCAGAGAGACAGAGAGAGAGAGAAACAGAGACTGAAATCAAGAAATCACCTCCCAGGAGGAATGACCACACTGCAATCCCTTCTCCTCCGTTCTCTTCTTGGGATTTGGGGCATACATGCACACATGCCTGATGTGAGTTTTAAGCGGCCAGGTCCAGGACTTGAACCACGGTTGACTACATGGGAGTCCAGTGACATAATCATTATGCCATCTGCTGGTCCCAGAAGTACTAAAATCTTAATGAGTGACCTGAAGTGAACAAATTTCATTGCACAAAAGAGTCGCCTGATCTTCACAGTGCTAGATATCAGGGCTTATAAACACTCTCATAAATGTTATTAATGCCGTAAGAGTGTCTATATTACAACAACCTTGGCTAGAGTTATTTTATTATTGCTGTAAATGGAAGGAAAGGATCATATAGGAGAGAGGGGTTACCAGTGGTAGGTGTAGAAAGAAGCACACAAATTTAACAGGGAACCTAATGAGTTTCAATTCGTCACCCACATTTGTAACTTTATTAACTTCACTTTTTAAGATCCACTATTTCTGAAACCAGCAGTTGGCATAATGGCTATGTTGCTGGACTCCCATGTAGTCAACCGTGGTTCGAGTCCCGGATCTGGTGGCTTAAACTCACACCAGGCACGTGTGCATGCATGCCCAATATACCAAGAGGAGAATGGGGAAGAGATTGCAGCGTGGCCATCCACCCTTGGGGGTGATTTCTTGCTTTCTGTCTCTCTGTCTCTCTCTGTCTTTCTGGTGAGCACATGCGCCCTATAGCAAAAAACTCTAAAAAAAAAAAAAAAAGAAAAAAAACCACTATCTTTTATTTCTATCATAATAGTGACTCCCCAGTTCAACAACATCAACACCACTCAGAAGAAACCTGTTTGAAATGCACATTCCTGGATTCCATCTCAGATTTACTGAATCATTCTCTGGGAAGGAGACTAGCAAACTGTGTTTGAACAAACCCTCTAGGGGCCAATAGGTGGTTTGGTAGTTTAGACACTGGACTCCCACATGGCTGACTACAGTTCAAGTCCTGGACCTAGCAACTTGTTTTCTCCTTTTCCTCTCTCTCTTTCTCTATCTCTCTGTCTCTCTCTGGTGAGCGCATGTGCCCTATTGCAAAAATTAAAATAATAATAATATTAAGAAATAAAATTAAATAAATAACTCCAAACCGGAAAAAAAAAAAAACCTCCGAATGATTCTGATGCATGATAGTTTGAGAACCACTGTTCTCCAGCAAAGTAAAATCCCTTTTTTTAAAAAGAGCTTTTGCCTTGGGGCGTGTGCTCGCTGGAGAGAGAGACAGAGACAGTGAGAAGAAATGTGAGAAATCACCCCCCGTGGGGGATAGCCATGCTGCAATCCCTTCTCCTATATTCTCCTTCTGGAATCTTGGGCACAGATGCACACACACCCAGCATGATTTTCAAGTCACCAGGTCTGGGACTCAAACTGTGGTTGGCAATGTTAGAGTCCAGCAACATACCGCTACACCACCTGTTGGCCCCTCATATATCTCTAAACACTGAATGACAAAATTTTTGCCACATCATTATGAATCACATGAAAGAAATTTTGTTTATTTATTCTTTAGAGACAAAGTCTTGCCACATTGCCCAGGCTGAGTTCAAATTCATGATCCTCCTAGCTCAGCTTCTTGAATAGCTGGTGAGTATAGGCACCCAGCTCCACACCCAGCTGGAAGAAATTTGCATTAATACTATCCTTCCTTTTTATAAGGCTTTCAGTCAAATATGTTTTCCCAACACCACCTACCTGACATTATTTACAAATCTACCAATGGCATAAAATCCCCAGTCTATTCATAAGGCTGCTTTGTGCTCATCAAGACAAAACAACAGCAAAGATTTTTAGGAAGGATTATGCTACATTCCCAGGCAAATCCTACAAGTTGAGTGTACTCTATTATAAATTGCCAAGTTTTAGATTCAAGTTTTAGTTCTTCGTCATAAGGGATATAAAAGTTAAAAAGGCCAAAATATTAGGTCATCAGAAAAGTCAGGACACATTTTTGCAAAGAAAAGCAGAAAAATACATCATGATTTTTCTGACAACCCAACATATATAGTATTTCTACAAAGTTATCATTTCCCTATAGGTAAATTTGCCAGTAGGGCAAAATCCCCCTGAAGAGGCTATTACTCTGCCAATTTCATTCAGGCTACTAATAAGTACTTGCATTCCTTTGTAGCACTAAGATAAATACCTTTAAACTGTTTAATCATATTCTGATGGTTTTCGATGGCCTCCTGTAAGATCATTTCAGGCTGGTCCATCTTCCACCGCCATTCAGTGCCCACGGGATTGGTGTGATGCCTAGGAACAAGACACAAAGATCTTATTACTCCCTGTAATAAGTTCTCGGCTAATCATCTATTATGAGGTAGTCCATAATATCATAAATCAGAGTTGGTTTCCTCCTATGAGCTCAATTGTTTACAGGAAAAGTTTGCAATTATTTCAAGTCATGACAACTAGCAGACAAGGGAAGATGAAGAAGAGAAGTCATTCAACATCTCTGCTTAGCCCCTGGCCCTTAACGGAGTCAACTTCAGTTATAGGTTGATAGAACACCCTCTCTTGCTTTTAATCAGGTTAGCTATGTGCACACACCAACACAAGGTGAGCTGTCACCACCACATTGCCACCACCAAAGTCAACGTTCCATAGGGTGACAAAAGCTAAAACACCTATTTTGAAAATCATATTGAGAAAGTGTGAGAGAGTGCCTCTTGATATAGGCCTAAAGGAGGGAACAGAAACTCCATTTGTAACCTTCTTCCCTACAACACTTACAGAACAGAAGTGGGGAGAGTTCAATTTCTCTTTCAAGCGTGCACACAATCACCTTCTGGCATTTATAAATATATACATATTTTACAGAGTACACACACTAGAACTAGTAAGAAAACGAGTAAGGGAGCCTAACAAATGCATAAGATATGTGCTAAATATATAAAAAAGCTATTGTCTTTATATACCAGCAATGTAAAAATTATCATTGGAAACTTAAAGAAAATACAATTTACATTCCAAAAAGAAATCTCTTCCCCTTAGCTATCACTCTTGAGTCCCTACATCACCTCCCCCTCCAGGCAACCACTAATCTATTTTCTGTCTTTATAGATTTGTCTATTCTGGGCATTTCGTAAAAATGAAATCATACAAAATATGACCTTTTGTGATTGGCATCATTTTTTTTTTTAAGAGAAATTTTTGCTATCAGGTGAATGCGACTGCCAGAGAGACACAGACAGAGAAAGTAAGAAATCACCTCCCAGAGAAGATGGTCAAGCCGCAATCTCTTCTCCTCCATTTTCCTCTTGAGATGTTGGGAATGGATGCACGCACATGTGCCCAGTGTGAGTTTCAAGCCATCACTTCTGGGACTTGAACTGCAGTTGGCCATATGGGAGTCCAATGCCTTAATCATTATACCACCTGCTGGCCCCTTGTGTGTAGCATCTTAACATAATGTTTTCGGTGTTCATCCATTATATAGCATGTTATCATTATTTAATTAATTTTTATTGCCAAATAATATTCTACCACGTTCTGTCTATCCATTTATCAGCTAATGAACATATGATCTGCATTTCTTTTTGGATATTATGAATATGTCTTCATGCACATATTGGTTATTTGTATATCTTCTTTTGAGGACTGTCTATTCAATTCCTTTGCCTTTTTTTTTTTCTTTTTTTTTTTAAGAGAGAGAGTTTTGCTATAGGGCACATGCACTTACCAAAGAAACAGAGAGGAACAGAGACAGAAAGTGAGAAATCACCCCCCAGGGGGTATGGCCACATCGCAATCCCTTCTCCTCCATTCTCCTTGTGGGATCTTGGACATGTATGCACATGCACCTGGCGTGAATTTTATGCTACCAGGTCTGGGACTTGAACCACAGTCAATGATGTGGGTGTCCAGTGACATAACCATTACACCATCTGCTGGTCCCCTTTGCCCATTTTTTTAATTGCCAGAGGGTATGTATGCTCATAGGGGTGGTGGGGAGCACCTCCCCGTGGGACATGGTCACACCACAATCCCTTCTCTTCCATTTCTCCATCCTATCTGGATTTTGGACATGCACATGCCCAACATGTTTCTCATGTTGCTGGGGCCGGGATTCAGACTGTAGCCAGTCATGTGGAATCTGGCTCCCTTAAGCACTAGACTACAGGGCTGGCCTGCCTTTTTCTTTTTAAATTGAGTTATTTGCTCAAGACAGATATAATTCTTAATTAAAAATTTTCAAGAATAAAATAAAATTTCTATTTAAACAAACAAATATGAGACACACAATGGTTAATCTGGGACATCTATACATATGACACCCAACAAATGCTTCTGAAAACTAGGAGAATAGTATTTAACTACCCATAATAATCTATTTCATGTATTATTAAAAAGAAGTAAAAAAAACTCACTTTGAAAATTTTACATCTATGTATAACATATTATAGCTTAAAGACACTGCCATGCACAATCTCACTCAAGTAATTAAATCTTACAGAAACCATATAAGGAAAACACTATTGTTCTAATTTATAGTTAGGAAACTGAGACTCACAGAATATTTTTTAAATCTCTTTAAGAAAAAAAAAAACATTTATGTAAGCATTTACATGGATTTTTGTTAGGCCTTTTCTGTCATCCTTGTTATACTACTGTATTCTTAATTGAAACAGATGGCAAATTCTAATTTTAAAAGTTAGTATATTAGTATTTCTTTACCAGAAGCCATGGCAAATGAAATAGCTCCATTTAGTTAGATCTCACTAAAATTTCATTAATGAATTTGTTAAGCATATTGTTTGCTTGTTTTTTAATCTTCGTAAGTTTATTGCTCAAGAAATAGGACTACATTTTTGCCTACAACTGGTAATAAAGGTAAAAAGCATTATCCATTAAGTTCTGTTATTTCTTTTTAAATTTTTGCAAACAAACAACTATTTATATCAATAAGCTAAAGATTAGGAATCATGGCTACTATAAAATGTAAAACCATGAGAATAAGAACACAAAGCATTTGATTATTTCTCCCACAACTTAAGTATAATGTGATCAAGATATTCCAGCTGACATAATCATGGCTCACATGCTTTTGTTTTGGAAGTGCTCACTCTGTAATATTTCTTTCCTTCCCTTTTCTTTTTTAGTTTTTTGTAATATTTCAAATTTTGGGCCAGCCCATGGAGTGGTGATTAGGTGGTTGAATTCCATATAGTTGACTGCATGTTCAAGTCCTGGACCTCGGGGCTTGAAAAACACACCAGGCACTCATGTGTGCATGCCCACCCTAAATCCTAATGAGAGGGAGAAATGGGGAGAAGGGATGACTAGAAAAGGAAATACACGGTATTGTGGCTATATTCTTTTTTATAATAGGTCTTATTTTTGTAGATTTTATGTTATCTGTCAATTGAAACATGTACCAGCAAAAAACATGGTGGCTCACATTAGCATCAAAATGGTAAGAACTAAAGTAGGTAGAGAAAACATGATTGTTCAAATGATGACAAATGTATACAGAGGTTCATTGTACTATCCTCTCTCTACCTGCATTTAAAAGACCATGACAAAGAAAAAAATTCTCTTTGAACAAAGGAGGGAGATCTATTATATATCCCAGAAGATAAATTAACAACCTACTGCTGACTATGTCAAAACAATACAACCGAGACAAACAATAGATAGCAGACTGCCTGGGAGGAAAAACTATCAATAAAAGACAGACTATATGGTGACTTGGGACACTGAAAAGTGTTCACGGGTCTTGAAATTTACAGTCTCACATCGGACAGGATAAATGTAAGATCTGAGAATATCCAAAAATTTCACATATGCCTGATCTTTAGGCTTAGCACAAGTAGGAAGTGAATGCTAAGCTAAGGCAGAGTTGTAAATGCCCTGGCAAAGTTTTAAAAGAGTACCAGACTCAGCTGCAATGCCATACACTGCTAAGCTGCTGTGCTCCATAGTCTGGAACCAAAAGGGAGGCCTCGGATCAATTCCTAGTTTCATCTCAAGTTCTGTAGAGTGGGACACAACTGTACTCCAGCAACTTGAGGAGGTTGAGAGAAGGAGCATGAATTTGAGGCTGGCCCACACAACAGAGCAAGACCCTTTCTAAAAAAGAGCCAGGTGCAGAGGTGCATATCTGTAATAGCAGCTGGGAGGTAGGGGCAGGTGGATCATACCACAGCAATAAAAATAAATCAAAATATTTTTTTTTGGAAAGTGCCTTACAGAAATGGATTGCTGTCTGTTGATGATAATGTGTATAGTATCCTCAACTGGACTGGTGTGTGGTATATTCGTGTTGGTAAATCCACTTTACAACCTAGTGATGTACAGTGATTGAATGAATACAATAAATTTAAAAAAAAGAAAGGTACCCCAACCCACAGTCAATCCGCAAAGACTAGAAAAAGCTTTTTCCTTTCCTGCTTTATTTCCTTTAGTTCTATGAGCTCAAGAAAATCTCTGTAAATTACTGGATCCTCAGGAAAGTCATGACACATTTTTGCATAGAAAAACACCGAAAAATACATCATGACTTTTCCGATGATTCTATTAGCTGACAACTAAACTTAAGAGACAAACATCAGAGACAAAACACAACAAAGAACAGAGTCTTCACAAATATAGTGTAGAAACCTCACTAAACATACAACTAAAACCCAGAATGAACAACAAAAACAAACCTGAAGAGGAGGAAGAACCTGACTTACACCTGACTTACAGAGTTATTTATAGAGTTAACATACCACAATCATCAAGATAACCAGTTTTCAACAAAACAGTACAGCATGCAAAGAAACAAGAAAAGTATGGCCATTTACAGGAGGCATTAATGGTAGGACACTTACTTGTAAGCAGTATGCCTAAAATACAAGGCCGAAGTTGCATAGATAAAGGCAGGAGAAAAAAGTCTTAATAAGCAAAACTCAAGTGCACTGATATTAATATCAGAAGGGACTTCAAGAAGAAACTTTAAAGCTGGTTTATTATCCAACAAGTAAAAAAATAAACTTTTATTTTCCATCTACATATGATAATTTTTTAATGAGGTTTTTACCTTAGGGTGTCTGCTCTAGCCAGAGAGAGAGAGAGACAGAGACAGTGAGAGGGAAAGTGAGAAATCACCCCTTCCGGGGGGAGGGAGATGACCACGCCGCAATCCCTTCTCCTCCATTCTCCTCCAGGGATCTTGGGCATACATGCACAAGCGCCCAGAGTGATTTTTAAGCCACCAGATCCGGGACTCAAACCGCAGTGGACCATGTTAGAGTCCAGCAATGTAACTGCTATGCCATCTGCTGGCTCCTGATAGATTTTTAAATTTTGCCATAGAGTGCATTTGCTCAGACAGGGGCTGGCACAGGGGAGGGGAGTGGAAAAATACTCCCAAGGCAGATGGCCATACTACAAATCCCTTCTCCATCATTCTCCTCTCGGGATTCTGGGCATGCACACACACATGCTGGGCATGTTTTTCTAGCCGCCAAGACTTGAGCTGCGTAGTCAGTCATGCAAAATCCAGCCATCTTCATTACCATACCACCAGCTGGCCTAACAGATTTTTTTTTTATTTTCTTTAACAGGGCATATACATTCACCAGATAGAGACAGAGAAAGAGAGGAAGCAAGAAAGTACACACCATGAGGCACTGTCACACAATCCCTTCTCCTCCATCTCCCCCTCCTTTCAGGATTCTGGACATGCATGCACAAGCACCCAGTGTGTTTCCCAAGCCACCATGTCTGGAACTTGAACCGTGCAATCAGCCATGGGATATCCAACTGCCTTAACCATCATGCCACAAGCTTATGCCATATGACAGATTTTTTAAAAAGAATCATTTTAATTTTATTTTATGAATTCATTCATTTTTGTTACTTTAATTTGACCAGAGAGGGGGGAGGGAGTGAGAAAGCAAGCCACCAGGTCCAGGACTTGAACCGTGGTCATCCATGTAGGAGTGTCCAGCACCTTAACCACCACGCCACCTGCTGGTCCCTTCATGTGACAGATTTTTAAAATCTGACCATATACTAGGCAATATAGCACTTCTCAATATTTTTTCAAATAACTTATAGAGACCCTATTGTGTAACAATAACACAACTTGGTTGAAAATTAACAACAAAATCATGACATTTCCCCCCCAAAAAAGTCTAATTAATGTGTAATTTTTAAATACAGGATGAGTATCTCTAATCTAAAAATCCAAAATCTTTCCAAATCTGAAACTTTGAGAAATGACACAATGCCACAAGAGGAAAATTCCACACCTGATTTCAGATGGGTTGCAGTCAAAATACTGTAATAGAAATACATTGTACAAAGTAACCTTCGTACTGTATGTATAAGCTGTATAAGAAGCACAAACAGATTTTGTGTTCACAATTCAGCCCCATCCCAAGATAGCTTATCATGTGTATGCAAATATACGAAAACTAAATCTAATCTAAAATCAAAAACATTTCTGAACCCATGTATTTTGTTTCGGACAAGGGATAGTCAACCCGTAAATATGTCTTTTAATTGTGAGTTAGTTACACAGAAATCATAATGAAAATTAGGAAATATTTACTACCAAATAATAATTAATGTACTACTAATTACAATATATAAAATGTAACTAAAGAACTGAGAGAAAATTTTATAAATATTTATAGAGGACTAAATATTAATGAACAGGCCACGTTAAGTAAGGAAAAAAAAACAAGAATAGTAGCAAATTAGTGAACTAGAAAATAAAGATATAATAGAGAGGATCCACACAGCTAAAATGTTCTTCAGGACCAGCAGATGGTGTAACGGTTATGTCACTAGCCTCCTACATAGTCAACCACGGTTCGAGTCCTGGACTCAGCAGCTTACAACTCATACCAGGCACGTGTGCATACATGACCAAAATCCCAAGAGGAGAATCAAGGAGAAGGGAGTGCAGTGTGGCCATCCTCCCTGGGGCCGGGGGGGGGGGGGGGGGTACAATTTGTCACTTTCTGTCTCTCTGTCTCTCTGGCCCTGTAGCAAAAATCTCTCTCTTAAAAAAAAAAAGTAGTTCTTCAAAAAGACTGACAAATCCCTAGTAAAACTGGTCAGAAAAACACACACACACACAAAAAAAAACCAAATGTATATGCACTAAGTTTAGGAATTTTTGAAAAAGGAAAGTAATTATGAAAACACAAGAGCTTTAGGTAAGTTTGAATGTAGTAGTAGAAAGAAACTGATTATTAGAGATCATTACATACTGGTCACTGTGGCCACTCAGTTTTTACTTACCGCCAACAGAAGACACATTTATTTGCACATGCCAAACTCGGGGTGGTTTCCATGCAGCGATGGCTTTCAATGCCATAGAACGTATGTTTATAGCAACCTCCTCTCCCGCGAAGCATCGACTATGACAAGCAATAAACAAATGACAGTCATTAAAGAACACACAGAAAACACCAATGTGTTGTTTTTAAGAAGAAGCCATGTGTTTCATAAGCATAACTACTATTTGCCTGATACAGAAAATTAACATTACAGTACCACCTCAGAAAGCTCTATAGCAAGGCCTAAAACAATATTAGCACAAAAATATATAGAGCCAAGGGACAGATATGACAGGATCCTAAAAACACAGGCGCAGGGCTGTTGTTTAGTGTGGATACATTCTTTTATTATTATAAAATGTCTCACTTTGTCACTAGGAATTCTCTTTGTTCTGACATCTACCTAATATATTAAGATAGGCACTTCTACTTTCTGGAGTACCATTGATGTGGTATATTTTTTCCAGTTTTTTGTTAACATTTATTTATTTATTTATTTACCTATTTATTTGTTGTGATTTATTTATTTTTTTGAGCCACCAGATCCGGGACATGAACCACAGTCATCCGTGTGGGTGTCCAATGTCTTAACCACGTCACGTGCTGGCCCCTTTCCAATCATTTTAGACATAAAGCTGTTGCAAACAGACTTATGTTACTGAATTTGAAGTGAATATTCTTGTAAACATATACTTAGTCATGATTTTCATCCATTCTTCCCATCTCTAACATTTGAGCAATATATTTACAATAGTTACATTTGAGTAATTACTGATACATTAGCACCTAACTCTACTACTTTATTATTTGTCTTCTATTTCCGTTCTCCTGTTCCTCTTTTCTTGACCTTCTACAGATTACATAAACATTTTTAAGCTTCCCTCTTAATTTGTGCCGTGTTTTTGACTTTCTGTCTTTGTGTAGTTTTTGGATTGGTTGCTTTGGGTAACCCAACATACGTACGTGGACTTACCATAGTCTACTAGTATTGACACCACTTTCAATGAAGTATGGAAATACTATTTCCATTTAGGTTTTTTAGCCTCCCCCCATTTAAATATCATTGTCTTGAGTATCATATATTATAATTTTCATTTCAGTAATCAATATGATTTATAAAACTTCTGCAGAAAATGATCATTACTGGTATTCATTCTTTTGCTTTTTTCCATTGTTCTTCGTTAATTCCAGATGCTCCAAGAATCATTCTTATTTTCATGTAACTCCGTTTGCAGAATTATCTTTAACTAATCTGTAAGTGCAGGCTGGACAGCAACAAATTCTTTTAGTTTTTCTTGATCTGATAATGTCTTTATTTACTTTTCATTCCTAAAGGATATTTTTGCCAGATATGGAATTCAAGGTTAATGGTTCCTTTGTTTCAACACTTGAAAAGTGCTACTTCTTATCTCCATGATATCGGCACTATTCTTAATATCAGCCTTATTCTATAGGTAATACATATCAGCATAGTTCTATAGGTAATACACTGGTTTTTCACAGCAGCTTTCTAGATTTTTAGATTAATTATAAAAAGTGTCTTGGTATGGGTTTCTTTGTTTTAATCCTGTTTGGAGTTCAGTCACATTCTTGAATCTGTAGGCCTCATCAAATTTGGGCCGTTTTCAGCCATTATTTCTGCAAATACTGTTTCAGCACTATTCATTTCACTTCCGTTCCGTAGCTCCAATGACATAAACACTGTACCTCTTATTATTGCCCCACAAGTTCCTAGGGCTCTACTTACTGTTCATTTTCCCTCATTTATTTTTGCCTCTGTTGTTCAGAATGGATAAATTCTATTGATCTGTCCTGTTCACAGATCACTCTATTGATCCATCAAGGTCGCTGATCCCATACCCTGTCATCTCCACTTGACTGTCGAGCCCATCAGTGAGATGTTTATTTCTGTTACTTTACCTTTCAATTTTATAACTCCTCCTTGCTTCTTTTATAACTTCTATTTCTTTGCTGAGGTTTTTTTATGTTTTCATTTGTTTCAAGCAGTTTGTGACTGATTTCTGAAGGATTTTTGCTGACAGCTACTTTAAAATTCTTGTCAGCTAAGTTTATCATTTGATTGATCTGATGTTTGTGTCGGTTGATTATCTTTTCTTATTCAAATTGTGATTTTCTTGGTTCTTGGTATGACAGGTGATTTTGTATACTCACACACACATACACACACACACACACTGTATCCTAGACATTTTACCTACTATCTTAGGAGACTAGACTCTATAGCAGGTAGTCATTTTGCTTCAGTTTAGTATGCTGTTCGTGGCCTACTTTTGTGTACTATGGTTCTAATAGCAGTTTAATTTTGAGACCCTTTTTTTCCTATTTATTTCTTTTTCTTATTTTAACTGCCAGAGGGTGAGTATGCTTGCCAGAGAGAGAGACAAAGAGAGGGAGAGGAAAAATGCATCCCCCAATGGGGCATAATCTTACATCTCTCCATTATGAAGGAATTTAGGACATACATACACAAACGTCAACATGTTTTCCAAAGAGCTGGGGCCAGGATTTGAACTGCGATCAGTCATCTGGGATCTGGCTCACCCTAAAGCACTAAGCTATGGGGCAGCCCATTTTTGAGAGCCTTTGCAGCATAATTATGGTGGACTTCCAAGGCCACATTGCTTGGAGGTCCGAGTTCCTACAGCCTATGCTCTCTGGTAGCCCCAGTATTTCTGGGTAGAGAGGAAGTCTCAGACCCAAAAGACACTGAGGCCCTGGATGGGCCACTTGCTGTAGTAGGCTCTCCCTTACCAGTGCCTCCCAGCAACAAGAGTACCTCTTGGTGAGGAAAAGGAGTCTCCGGCCCAGCAGGAATAGAAAGTACTTCACAGGCAAGGCCATTTGTTGCGTGGGAGGATGGAGTTCCTCTTTCTGCTGCCACTTGGCCAACCTGTTATCTCTCGGCAGGGGAGAGAAAGTTCAAGCAAGGCAAGGAAGGAGCACTTGCCCTGATGCTTATTTTAGTAGGGATCCCAATCAACCCCCTTTGCCAATGGTATTGGGTTTGCGTGATCTAGTTGGAGGGATTCCCATTCAAGCCAAGGAAAGAATAAGCCAACCTCAGTGTCCCTCTGTTGTTAGGTTAGGAGCAAAACAACACTGGATCTAGGTGGCCAACTTCTCTTAGTTGGGGGAATATAAGACACTCTGCCATTGTGTTGTTCCTCTCGTCCCAGGGTCCCAAACCAGATAGCCTTCCTCTTACCATGTCAGAGCTCTTGCTGGGTTGCCTCTTATGTGTTTTTCCCAGAGTTTATAGTTGTGCTTAGTAAGGAACAGGGAGGAATGGTTTCTGTCATCTTTTCTAGACCAGAAGTCTCTTGACATTACTTGTTCCAAGTGCTACCGCAACTAACACAGAATAGACAGGCAGCGTTGAAATGCAAAGACCTGACTGCCATACATGTTCAGGCTTAAAAGTGTTCACATAGTAAATGTAGGGGGAAATATATAGATAGTGTCAGACTCATCAATTTATGAATTCTTGTCCTCAAAGAAAAGAAGGACCTCAGAAAATACAACTGCAGCCTGGCAGAGCCACACTAAATGAATGCAAGACATAATTCATGGCTATGATCTGTGTACATTAATTGTACTGCCTCTCTTTAGAATATCTTTTCAAAAATGCTTGTTTAACAAACAGTCTTAGAAGACAGAAACAGAGGTAACCACCTCTAAAGCAAATGGTGGGTATATTTCCTGTCCATTTTTATCAATATAATGTATCTTGCTGGGGCAAAGGTCAGACAGGATTACTGCCAATTATAAGACTCATGCTCCCTTGCTTGGGGTTCCTCACCTCTGGTATATGAAGAGATGTTACCTGGTCCTCCTAATGCTGCTTTATGGGAGTTGGGGCTCAGGAACCAGAGCGAATGATGATAGTCTGGCTATTAAGTCTGGCTATTATTACAATTATGAGTAATAAAATTATCCTTGTCTCTAAACAGAAGTCTCACATCTACCAGGATCCATGAAACTACAGGAGGCTAACTAGTTAGCTTGCAAGTAGAGTAACATTTTGGACTTTTCCATTTTCAAATGAAGTAATGAAGAGCTCAATTCAGAGGTCAATAAACTACAATCATGAGACAAATCCGGCCAACTGTTCACTTGTCCAAATGAAGTTTTATCTGAATCCAGTTGCCCCCATTCATTTATGTATCATCAATGGCTGCTTTTATGCTACCATGGCAGAGCTGACAGCTACAACAGAGATCATGACCCTCAAGCCTAAGATAATCATTATTGGATTTTTTTTTTTTTTTTTAGAGATTTTTGCTATAGGGCGCATGCACTCACCAGAACGATAAGAGAGAAACAGAAAGTGAGAAATCACCCCCAGGGGGGATGGCCTTACTGCAATCCCTTCTCCTTCATTCTCCTCTTGAGATTTTGGGCATGCACGCACATACACACAGAGTGTTTTAAGCCATGGGGTCTGGGACTTGAACCATGGTCAACTACGTACATGAGAGTCCAGCAACATAACCATTACACTATTTGCTGGTCCCTACTATCTGGCTTTTTAAGAAAAAGTTTGCTGGGACCAGCACATGGTGTAATGGATATGTCACTGGACTCCCACATGGCCGACCACAGTTCAAGTCCCAGATCTGGTGGCTTGAAATTGACACCAGGCATGTGTGCGTGCATGCCCAAGGTCCCAAGAGAGAATAAAGGAGAAGGAACTGCAGCATGGCCATCTCCTACCCCCAGGGCGGGGGGATGATTTCTCACTTTCTGTCTCTCTCTCCCTGGCAAGCACTCTATAGCAAAAATCTCTCTTAAAAGAAAGAAAGAAAGAAAGAAAGAAAGAAAGAAAGAAAGAAAGAAAGAAAGAAAGAAAGAAAGAAAGAGAGAGAAAGAAAGAGAGAAAGAAAGAAAGGTTTGCTGACTGCCGATTTAAATATTTATTCCATACTCCAGAACAATCAATTCCAAATGACTAAACAAACCATAAAAAAAAATAATAAAAAATAAATAAAAAACAGAAGTGACTAGTCATCCAAATCCATGTGAAAGAATTTTGTAAGTTTTACAAGCAGGAAAAAAATACAAAGGTAATAGTAAATGGATAAAAATATATAAAAATGTAAAACTTAAATATATCAAACATCAAAGGGTAATAAATAAACTAGGAAAAAATATTTTCAATAAATGACAAATTCAGATTTTTTTAATAGTTTTGGCAAATAGTTCATAGGAAATTATAAGAAAAGACCATTATATATCTTTTTGAGGTTTTTTTTTTTTTTGAGTTTTTTTTTTTTTTTTTTTTTTTTTGCTATAGGGCATGTACGCTCGCCAGAAAGACAGAGAGAGACAGAGAGATAGAAAGCGAGAAATCACCCCCAGGGGGGATGGCCACACCACAATCCCTTCTCCTCCATTCTCCTCTCGGGATCTTGGGCACACACACACATGCGCCCGGCATGAGTTTAAGCCACCAGGTCCGGCACTCGAACTGCGGTCGACTACATGGGAGTCCAGCGACATAGCCATTATGTTAGCTGCTGGTCCCAGAAAAGGCCATTATATTTTTTAAAATAGTAATATCATTTCTAGGACATCCTTCTAAAGAAATAATCTAAATGCAAATAAAACTTAATGCAAAAACACATTTGCATAATTATAAAAGTGAGAGAAAAAAGCTAGAAACAACCTCATCATCACCCAGGTGAATGGCAAATTAAACTATGGCACATTTATCAGTAATTAGTCATTAAAAATTATGCAAAAAAAAGGTTTAATAGGAAAATGTATATGTCATATTAGATGAAAATAAGTGATGCAAAAATTTCATATACAATATGCTCTCAAGTATGTACAAACCTATGAAGAGACTTCAGAGTCCATGGGGTGAGGGGGGGGAAGTCCATGGAAGGACCAGCAGATGGCATAGTGGTTACATCACTGGACTCCCATGTAGTTGACTGCATTTCGTTTCCTAGACCTGGTAGCTTAAAACTCACGCCAGAGGCACTATGCGTGTGGACCCAAAATTCCAAGAAGAGAATGGAGGAGAAGGGCTTACAGTGTGGCCATCCCCTCTGGGGGAGTGATTTCTCACTTTCTATCTCTGTCTTGCTGGCAAGCACACACACACTATAGCAAAAAAATCAAAAAAAAAAAATCTATGGAAAAATGGAATTAAAGTAAGTCTATTTGATACAGAAAAATTTTAAATCTATGCATAGTTTTTTCATAATACATATTTCCACAAACTTTTTTCTTTTTTCTTAGTTTTTGGCTATGGTGCATGTACACTCACCAGACAGAGAGAGAGAAAAAGTAAGAACCCAGGTCAGGTGACCACACAGTCAACCCTTCTGCTCCATTCTCTTCTCAGGATTTTTGGGCATGCACATCCATGCACCCGGCATGATTTTTTGAGCCACCTGGTCTGAGATGCAAACCACAAAGTCAGCCACATGTGACCAAGCCATCTTAGCCTCCAGTTGCTGAATCGAACTCTTTCTTTTTCTTTTTTTTTTTTTTTGAGATATTTTGCTTCATGTGCTTGCTAGAGAGACAGAAAATGAGAAATCATCCCCCTGAGGGATGGCCATGCCGCAATCCCTTCTCTTCTATTTTCCTCTTGGGATTTTTGGGCACATATGCACATGCACCTGTTGTGAATTTTAAGTCACCGGGTCCAGGACTCGAAATGTTTCTACTATATTCAGTGATGTAACCATTATGCCATCTGCTGGTCCCCAGCCCCAAACTTTTTAAAAAATACCAGAGGGCACGTGCACAAGTCTGAGAAAGTACCTTCCAACAGGGCTTGGTCACCCCACAATCCTTTCTCCTCCATCTCTCCATCCTGTCAGGATTGTGGGCACACAGCTACACTCATTCATTTTGCCCCCAGGGTGCAGATTCACACCAGGGTCCGCCATGGGGGATCCAGCCTCCTCTGCACAGCGTTTAACCACTGCACGTCCACGAATTTTTTGAAAACTCCTTGTACATAAAGGTAAATAGAAAAAAACAAAGGCAAGGAAACACACCAAAATTCCTGCATACTGGAATATAACTATCTTTCTAAGGACATGTGTTATTTTAATAATAAAAATGTTTAGAAGATAAATCATTTGAATTATAACTTGGGAACAGCATCATCCCTAAACCTGTAAATCTTTTTCCCAAATATGAGTCCATAAGTTTCAGCAGTGTTTGATTACATTTTTCATCAGAATGTGATTGTTTTTCCAACTACTACCTGCATAATTCATCGCCACACACTACACTTCACCCTTTTCTCGAGTGCTGACAATGTGCTTTCTCATCACTTAGTTGAGGCCTGACATTTCAGTAAGAGTTATAGATCCTGTCCCTAACTTGTATATTATCAAAGAAGAGTTATTTTTCAAAATAAATTAATAAATTTTTTTTTGTAAATTTCCAAAAAGCTTACCAATTTCCGATTTTAATACTATACCTTTCTATTTAACTCCAACTAAAGTTCTGGACTGTAGGAGTTTCCTAAGAACTAGGAAGATGTGATTACCGTCCAAAGGGAAAAAAAGTTATTAATGTATATCAATCTTGAAATGACCCAAATATGAAATTACCCAAAATTTCAAAGCAGCTATTATTATAGAAGAATAAAGATGACAGAAGAAACTCCAAAAAACTGGACAATAATAAACAAAAAGTACTATTCTGAAGAAAAGAAAAAAAAAAGAATTAAAGAAAAAATGAACAGTCTTTGGTACATGTAGAAAAATATCAAAAAGTCTAACATTTGTGTTGTTGGGGCATCAGAGAAGTGGGGCACAGAAAAGTTATTTAAAGAAATAATAGCCAAATTTAATGAAAGTCTTCAATTTAGGGACCAGCAGGTGGCATGATGGTTAAGGTGCTGGATACTCCCACATGGCGATCACGGTTCGAGTCCTGGATCTAGTGGCTTACTTCCTCACTTTCTCTCTCTGATCAAATTAAAATAAATGAATGAATAAATAAAATAAATAATTCTCTTTTTTAAAAAGTCTTAAATTTATAGATTTAATAAGTTTGGGAAAACCCAAGTAGGATGAGCCCAAAGTAAAAACACACCCAGGTGTCACGTCATAAAACACGCCGTAAGACACATCATAGACAAACTTCTAAAAACCAAAGAAAAGAGAAAAATCTAAAGCACCAGAGAAACACAACACATTAAATGGTCATTTCTGAAACATTTGTTTTAAAAACATGAATTTGTTCCAACACATTGACATATTAGAGTACTTAGCATAACGTGAATTTTGCACTTGTTACGGTGCCAGAAACACTAGGTGAATACAGAAAACTGTACCCAGCAAAACCAAGCCACATATGAGCACACAGGAGGCACACAGGCATAGCCCCGAACACCTCACAGCTCCCCGGGTTCAGCACGTGGATTAGGAGCCATGCCCATCTGTGTCTGTGGTTGCAACTTTCCACCTGATTCCAAATAACCCCCTTTCATCCACCTCATTGTAGCATAAGCTGTGATCCTCTCAACAGTCATTTCTAGGAGCAAACCAGTCTTTTTCAAGGTAAAATGCCATATTTACTGCAGTATTTATGTATTTCTTAACCACTTAATGTGTGAAAGTATACTACCATTTTTATCATTTCTATTTTTCAAGTGTCAACAGAAAGTTTTTGAGTGGTTTGGCCTTATCTCCATATTTCCCATAAGCCCTGTGGTTTTTAATTGCATGATTTTGCATCATGTGGTGATTTTTAGGAACACATATGTCAGGTTCTGGCAGAACTCACTGTAAGGGAACAATGATATGAATAAATGAGAATTTCTCAGCAGAAACCACAAAGGCCGAAAGAACAGAGCAGCATCTTTAAAATGCTCAAAGAAAAGAATTGTTGGACCAGCCAGTGGCATGGTGGTTAACAAAGCTGGATCCCTGGGACCGGCAGTTAGCGTAATGGCTATGTCGACCATGGAGTCAACCGTGGTTCGAGTTTCGGACCCGGTGGCTTAAACTCACGCCGGGCGCGTGTGCGTGCGTGCCCAAGATCCCGAGAGGAGAATGGAGGAGAAGAGATTGCGGCGTGGCCATCCCCCTTGGGGGGTGATTTCTCACCTTCTATCTCTCTGTCTCTCTCTGTCTGTCTGGCAAGCACACGCGCCCTATAGCAAAAACCTCTCAAAAAAAAAAAAAAACAAAGCTGGATCCCAGCCAACTGCATAGTTGGAGGGCTGGACCCAGTGGCTTGAGAAATACCCCGGGCAAACATACCTGAGTGCTCAAAATCCCTAAAGGAGGGAGAGGGGAGGAGTACGGGATTGCAGTGTGACCATTCCCCATAGGGGTGCCATCTGACTTTCCCTCTCACTCACTCTCTGCCTCTCTCTAGCAAGTACATGAGCTCTTTGGCAAAAATGAAAAAAAAAAAAATATTATCAGTCCAGAATTTTATATATATATATATATATGCCTCAGATATGAAAGCAAAATAAGGATATTCTCAGAAGAAAAAAGCCAGCAGAAGACAAAAACAGTTAAAACAGAAGGACAGCAAAAAGTATAATACGCAAACATTAACCAAAAGAAAGCTGGAATGGCCATGTTAATATCAGACACAGTAAACTACTAAATAGAGACCTTTGCTATAGAAAAATAGGGACACAGGGCCAGCCAGTGATGTGGTGGTTAAAGTGGCTGGATTCCACATGTATGACTGATTGGTTTGAGTCCCAGACTCAGCAGCTTGAAAAACACACTGGGCACATGTGCTTGCCTGCCCAAAATCTCAAGAGGAGAGTGGAGGAGAAGGGATAATGGCATGATCATCCCCTTGGGGGGCGGGGAGAAGGCTGGCAGGCACTCTCTCGCTCTCACTGGCTCTCTCTCTCTCTCCAGCAAGCACACATGCCCTACAGCAAATTGAAAAAATAAAAAAATAAAATAAAGGACACTACATAATAATAAAAGGGTAGAATCACCAAAATGACATAACAATATTAAATGTGAATGTATCTAACATCATAGATTCAAAATAAATGTAGCAAAAGTTAGATTTGAGATGAGAAATGGAGAAATCCACAATTAAGAGTCTTTATCAACCCCTCTGAGTTAAATTAAAACAAGTAGACAGAAAATCAGCAAGGACACAAAGTAACTATTATGAAATCAACTTCTGATCCTTGTTTGAGTTTACTGAAGTTTTACTTAGAGGTGCAGGGAAAATACACCGTGAAAGAGATACAACGTAAAGACGGGAGAAGGACCCTTTCACCAAGCTGCAATATAAATTCACCAAAGGCAATTAATCATCTTCCACATGATTACCAGGCACACAGAAAACATTCAATATTTGCTGAAAGGCTGACAGTGGTGTGATGAGGCCACATTTCCATTTCTCCTACTCTCTGCGACATGTGGCTTAGGTAGTCCTTATGAGGTTTGTATTTTACCACAGTTACTCAACAGTAATAAAGCCACAACCACAGTGAAGAGTAAAGGGGCTATATGTGATTAAGAACTATGAGGGAAAAAAGCAGTCAGAGGAGTCTGCAATGCCAGGCCCACTTAAATTCTATTGGCCTGGGTAAGGCATGAGCTTGAGATTCTGGTTACGCCCGTACCAATTGTTTTGAGGCATACTTTAGTCCTGATGTGAAGAATGAGGTATAGTCAACTCTTCATCTGTGTTTCAGAATGGACCAATGTGAATTCTTACCAAAGAACTTGTAACTTCCCTCCTCCTTGCCCTTCTCGTCATTACGAAACCTTTGCACAGGCCTGTACTGGACCACACATTTTAGGCATCTGCAATTTGTATCGCCCAAGCAACAAATAAAGCCCGGGCTCAAATACACCAATTTCAATTCTCTTACTGTGCCTCCTTGTTTCTTTCTAGATTGACAACTGTTATTCACTCCTGGCGCTTCCCAAACCAAATGTGGGTTTTTCTCATACAACTCTGGGACACCAACTGGGTATCCAACAAGTTGCGATTCAATTCTGATAATAACTATCAACAGTTAGCATCAGATCCCACAAGTTAAGGCTCTCCATCTCTCAAGACATTGAAAGCCCCACCAAAAGTCAGGAAGCAAAACTCAAGAAGAGTTGAAAAAGACATTATGAATAGCAAAAGACTCTCTTCTCACCCCGTCACCCGGGAAATTCCAAGAGTTTTAGAGACTCTTGTGTCAGAAAACAAGAGCAAAGTCAAATATATATGTCTTAGTATATCACAGTATCTAAATAATATATGCTATATAAAAAATATGCACACTATATCCATATGGATATGCATTGCAAATACATGTTATACATACTTGTAGTAAACATATATTTATTTTCTAGATTTGGACACTGCGATGGTAAGGATGAGAAGATAGACTATTAAGTGACTTCATCAAACAGCAAGTCCTCCATTGATACCTTTCACGTCTTCCTTTTCTGGCTGAAAGAACCTCCTACTCCCCAGGTTCCCACCCAGATGACAGAGGGTTGCAAAATGGAAATGGCAAAGTCACAAAGTGCTTGACAGACCACTTGCCGAGCCCTTCATCTTTTGAGCAGATACCCCTTGACACAGAATTGGGATAAGAAAAAAAAAATCACATTTCCTGTACTTTCCTCAACATTCTCATCTAACTCCATACCTATACCACTATACCATAAAAGTTGTTCTGGCTCAAGGCTTCCAGCAGTTCCAGTTTTGTCATCTTTCACTGTCAATGCGTCTCTGCACACAGGTATTTAACACCTAACACCTGCCAACTGGGCAGGAAAGCAAAACCACCTCCTCATGAGTAACCAACATCATGTGGCTCAGATGCTACCGCTGCGTAACAAACTGCCCCAAACTCCATGCTCAATACAAATAAAGAGTCCACTTGTTCCAAAATGAGGACAAGGGGCTATTACAGAATGGACTCAGGCATGCAGGAGGTGGGCCACCTCGTAATGTGCACTCTGAGCATAACCCCCTTTGCCACAGGACCTCAGACAAATCACCTAAAGTAGTTCAAGATGCTACTAATAATTGGTGGGCTTGGGACCAGCAGTTAGTGTATTGGCTATGTCGCTGGACTCCCACGTAGTTGACCGCGGTTTGAGCCCCAGATCCGGTGGCTTAAACTCACGCTGGCACGTGTGCGTGCGTGCCCAAGATCCCAAGAGGAGAATGGAGGAGAAGGGATTACGGCATGGCCATCCCCCTGGGGGGTGATTTCTCGCTTTCTATCTCTCTGTCTCTCTCTGTCTCTCCAGCGAGTGCACACGCCCTACAGCAAAAACCTCTCTTAAAAAAAAATAACAATAATAATTGGCGGGCTTTTTAGATGATGGGCATCCTTACTGACCAAATAAATTCTTCTCTTATGCTTATCTGGTAGTTACAACAATGTGCCAGACACACTGACTTCCACATTGGCCTTAAATGACTATGAAGTCACCCTGCTCCCCTTATCATTCAGCCAATCACTGCTGTACAAGTCTCCCTACTACAGTACTGACCAGTGTAAAACTTGGACTAATAATTATGTCATCTTGTCCCCATTCATCACTCTTGCCTTTAAAATCACTCTGAAATCCGCAAAATCACAGCACACATCATTCAAGGTAACTTGAATTTTGTGGTGCCTGGGTGACTGTCCTAACCCTGACCCAAATAAACTCTTTTTCTTGACTTAATTTGCCTCAGGCCTTCCTTTTTATGTTTATTATCTCACACTCTGTCAGTCATCTGGGTGGTTTTCCCAACCCACATGGTGTGGGCACATGTGCACACACATGAGCCTGGCATGTTTTTCAGGCTGCTGGGGTTGACTCAAACTGTGAGGTCAGCCATATGGGACCCAGTTCCCTGAACCACTAGGTCATAGGGCCAGCCTCAGGAAAAGTCTTATGAAAGAATGTTCACAGCACTGTTGCTCATAATAGCCAAAAGTTGAAAACAGACTAATATTTATCAAGAAATCAAAAAGCTGGCATATTCTTCTACAATGGAGTTAAGACTGAGTAATAAACAAGAATGAACTGCTGATACACGCTACAATGCCAAGGCATCTCAGTAAGAAGCCATTCACAAAAGACTATACGTTATACGATAGGTCTTCCAAAAGTTCATGAAAATGCATGCTATGAAAAAGCTATGAGGCTAGCTCTGTGGCACAGTGGTAATGTGCTGCTCAAAAGAAGTTAGCTCCCACATGGTAACCGTGGTTTGCATCCCTGGTCCGCTCAGCCTGAAATATGCCAGGCACACCCATGAGTGCCTAGTACCCACCCAACTAGACGACCAGAGGAAGGGGACCACAGTATGACTGGACCCTGGGGAAGGTGTTTCTCTTTCTCACTCTTGGAGGCATGCAGTCATGTTCTACCATGAGTAAAGAAAAAGTGTATAGATTTCAAAAAGAATGTTTAAATGTTACCACAGACTGGGTACCCTCACTAGAGACAGAGAGAAAAAAAGAAACACCCCCCCCCCCATGGGGGATGACGACACTGCAATCCCTCCTCCATTTCTCCTTTTGAGGTTTTGGGCAAACACGCACACATACCAGGCATGTTTTCTCAAGCTGTCAGCCCAGGACTTGAACCACACAGTCAGCCATGTGGGATTCAGCCACCTTAACCATCATGCCCTGGGCTGGACCTGTATTTCAAAATTTTTTAGCATCAAAAAAAAATTTTTTTAAGTTTTTTGCTATAGGGTGCATGTACCTGTCAGAGAGAGAGAGAGAGGGAAAGTGAGAAATCATTCCTCAGGGCAATGGCCACACCACAACCCCTTCTCCTCCATTCTCCTCTTGGGATTTTGGGCATGCACACGTGCCCAGCATGTTTTTCCATCTGCGAAGTCTGGTATCAAACTGTTCAGTTGGCCATGTGGGATCCAGCACCTTAACCACCATACCACCTGCTAGACCTAAAATACTCATATTTTAATTCTATTGTTCCCTTTTTATAGTCCCCTCATATGATTCCATTTGTATGAAATTCTAGCAAGGCGAAAATAAGTAACAATAGCAAGCTTGCCTGAGGAGAGAGGTGTTAACTAGAAACAGCCTAAGTATAATAAAATAACTGGAATGAAGAAAATAGTTGATATCTTAACTGAGTTTGTGGATGTGAGTTCTATATCCCTTAAAACTTGATGAATTCATTTTTAAAATTCACTCAAAACTGTGCATTTCATTAAATGTAAATTAAACCTTTAACTTCTAAACATATGAACTACATGTAACAGTCATACAAAAGTTGTGCATAACAGAAATAACATTTGATTAAAAACAAATAAATACCTTTGTCCACCTGCAAAGCTTCACTCCAGAGTGACTCCCAATCAATTGATAACCTGAATGAAAAAAACAGAAAACACAAAACTGAACTGATCCAAAGCCTCATTTTTAAAAGGTGGTATTAAAATTTAGCAAAATGAGTTTTCTTTGCTTAAATTATAAACATCAATGCTATAGCAGAAAATATTAAAGGTTTTAATTCGCCAGGATCAAAAATCAATTTAAAATGGATATGCATCTAATAACATAGACTCAAAATCCATAAAGAAATAATAATGTAATCCAAAATTACACAGAGAGGTTTTAACCCTTTCAATATCTCACAAATCTTATAGGCCAAAACAGTAAAGGTAAAGGTCCACAAGATCTGAGCAACACAAGAACAAACACACTTGACCAAGGACATATATAGAGCACTGTGCTCAACTACAGAATACATATTCTTTTCAAAGACCTCTGGGTGACCAGCAGTTGGTATAATAGCTATGTCACTGGACTCCCATGCAGTCGACTGCAGTTCGAGTACTGGATCCAGTGGCTTAAAACTCACGCCGGGTGCGTGTGTGTGCGTGCCCAAGATCCCAAGAGGAGAATGGAGGAGAAGGGACTGCGGTGTGGCCATCCCTCTGGGGGGTGATTTCTCGCTTTCTGTCTCTCTGTCTCTCTCTGTCTGGCTGGCAAGCGCACGCACCCTATAACAAAAAAAAAAAAAAGAAAGAAAAGAAAAGGCCACTGGAACATTTATAACTAGAGCAGAAGTGAATGATATATTTCCAACAAATGACTGGGAAACTATCATCAGTAATCTCTCAAAACAGATGAAGATTCAAATGGACAACAGCAAATTAAAACAAAGAAATGCTGAGACAAAGGCAGTATATCAAATTCTAGGAACTACAACCTAATGTGAATTTCCGGTACCACTCTACAACCTACCATTTAAAAATTTTGTGCCACCTAAGACACAAAAAGCATTAAAAAAAAAAAAAAAAAAAAGCCATGCCAAAGTAATTTCCTTTCCTTTTTTAGCAAACCAATAACCAAACAAGTAGAACATTCCAATTTCAGAAAGCATTCAATAAAGTTTCTCAAGAGGTTTCAAGTAGTGGACAATTAGCATGACTCTCTTGCATAAAAAGACTTGCAGACAAATGAGGCAAATGAAGAAATGCAGTCTAGATGCTGTTACAAGGGGATTAGCGGCTGGCTAAATGGCCATATTCACCGTGTAATGATTAACGGAACAATGTCGTTGTGGATAACAAGTCTCGATTGGCAACATTTACAGGGCTTCGTAGTTTATCCTCCTCCACATTTATGTAAACATCTCGCATATAAATAAGTAAAGCACAGTTTATCTACTTAAAGATGGAACTGAGTCTGAGTATCTCTGATACATCATAAGTACGTAAAAGATTCCTGAAGAAAATTCTAGTTCTTTTCTTGGATTCCCATATTATGTTGTTCATAACACTACCACAGACATCATGCACTGCTACATACAATAGTTCTTTATATCATTCTCTTCCAAGATACAGAAGGTCCATAAAATTTTCCATTTAGGTATGAAAAATACACGTATTTCGGAAGGAGAGAGAACTGTAGTTGAGTACAACATCAAGATAATTCAACAGCTGCTAAAAATCATAGTACAGAATTCTGCTTTGGGGCCCTGATGGTGGTGTAGCAGTAAATGCAACTCTCTATGAGGCAGACCCATGTGGGAAGGTTGCCAGTTCACAACCAGAAACTTCCATGAGTATGTCAAGCACGCATGTACACATGATCCAGCCTGCCTGGAGCTAGGGATGGATCATGGTATCAAGACTGTCAAATGCTGTATCATTGTGTGTGTGTGTGTGTGTGTGTGTGTGTGTGTGTGTGTGCATGTGTCTCCCTATCTGTCTCTTTGACTCATAGAAAAAAGTAAATAAACTTAAAAAAAAAGAGAGAAAAGAACTATTAAAGTGATTAAGGTGCTGACTCCCACATAGTTGACTACAATTTGAGTCCCAGACCAAACCACGATCAGCCATGTGATAGACCAGAGCCTTAAACACTGCCACCTGCTGGCCCCAATCATGTAAATCTTTAATAGATAATTGACTGTTTAAACTAAAATAGTAACAATGTGATGGAGGGTTTATAAGATATGTAGAACTTTACAACTTCTAATTAACTAGGAAGTGATACACCACCAGTCAAATATACACTGTGATATGATAAAGAGGTACAGCATAAAAACTCAAGCAACCACTAAATAACAAATGTGTTATAGCCAATACGTTCACAAAGATATAAAAGGTTCAATTAATCCAAAGAAGGCAGAAGAAAAGGAAAAAGAAAATCAAATAACAGATGAGATGAGTAGAAAATAAAGAGTAAGGGGCCTGCAGGTGGCGCACGGTTTGAGTCCTGAATCTGGTGGCTTGTTTTCTCTCTTTCCTTCCCTCCCTCTCCTCTCTCTCACTCGCTCACTCTGTCCCTCTCTGGTCAAATTAAAAATAAATAAATAAAGTTAAATTTTAAAAATAATTATTTAAAATAAAATAAAAAGAAGAGACCAGCAGTTGGCATAATGGCTACGTCGCAGGATTCCCATGTAGTCGACCGCAGTTCCAGCCCCAGACCCACTGGCTTAAACTCACACCAGGCAAGCATGTGTGTGTGCCCAAGATCCCAAGAAGAGAATGGAGAAGAAGGGATTGCAGCGTGGCCATCCCCCCGGGGCATGATTTCTCGCTTCCTGTCTCTATGTCTCTCTCTGTCTTTCTGGCAAGCACATGTGCCCTATAGCAAAAACTTCTCCAAAATAATAAATTAATTAATTAAATAAAATAAAAATAAAAATATGATAGATGTAAATCCATCATAAAATCACTTTAATATAAAAAGCGTATCTCATTTAGAAGGCAAATTATATATATTATATATTCATATTTATCTGCCTCCTCTATCAACTTGATAGTTCCTTGAAAGAGATTTTTGTATCCTATCCCTGCACTGTCAGACTCACATAAAAGGTCTTCCATAAATGTGGAGGGGGAGGAATGTGAGAGGAAGGGAATGAGGTCAGTCTACTGACTCATAATTCACTCTTCTGTCTTCCATAGGAAACTCATATTTTTATTCATCCAACTACAGCCTCCTTACTAAGGTATGACCAAAGAAAAAAAAAACCGATATGGTACTTCTACATAAAACATTTCTAATTAACCCTGCAGCATAACATGTACGCTTTTTATCTGCATTTAATAGTTTCCCCTTAATAAACTGATTTGCAAAGAGGCCGGAGACAGACAGCCTTTCCTATCTGCATACATGAGCCACAATGATAGTTACATCCCAATAAACCAAGCAAAGAGGGTATTTGCTGGTCCAGGTGGCCAACACACAGGTGAGCCATAAAAGAGGGTAAATCTTTAGGCAGCTACATCTGCTACTATAACACAGCTGCCGAGCTAACGAGAGAGAATTCATTACCCTTTTTCCTCCTAGCAATCCCTATTTTGTGCTTCCTCTCTTAGGTATTAAATTAGAATGCTTAAGAGTGTAGTAAACTTAACAAGTCTCGAGGATGTTCACCTTGTTTAGTAAGAGCTTCTCGGAGAGCAGGAGTTATCATAGCTCTTCTTTCATCATCTTCAATCTTCCCCAGGCTCCTTTTTTCTTCCTGCTGCTCCTTTTCTCTCTGCATTGTAATAAAAAGAATGAAATCCAGAATTGGCAATGTGCAATAAAAATAGTAACACAATAATCGGGAACATCTAGCATCGATAAAAGGTTCATTGCAAGCCATGGCCCGCAATTCTGTCCCTTCCTGAGTGATCACATTTCCAGCTGGATAACAATCTAAAGATATGTCAGCGTCACTTTTATGACAAGAGTGCTCTGAGCTGCCCTGTGAGTCAACAGTTCAGAGACCAAGTTAACTCACTACCACCACCACCCACACAACATCCCATTTCAGAAGATTCTGTGCAGGAAATTCCTTTTCAGTGATAGAAAAATATATATTTAAGAAATTTGGAGTATAATAAAAGACTGGTTGTATTTCCTGTTAGGGCCATCAGAAAATTCAGCAGCAGGACCAGCAGTTGGCGTAATGGCTATGTCGCTGGACTCCCATACAGTCAACCGCAGTTCAAGTCCCAGACCTAGTGGCTTAAACTCATACCAGGCACATGTGCGTGCGTGCCCAAGATCCCGAGAGGAGAATGGAGGAGAAAGGATTGTGGCATGGTCATCCCCCCTGGCGGGTGATTTCTCACTTTCTGTCTCTCTGTCTCTCTCTGTCTTTTTGGCGAGCGCACGTGCCCTATAGAGAAAACCTCTCCAAAAAAAAAAAAAAAGAAAGAAAGAAAATCCAGCAGCACACCAGCACACCTCAGTGCTGTAACACCCCACATCGTGGTTGTCCTGTCTTTGCCGTAATTGGTGTCCTATTACCAAATGACCCTCACTCACCTTTTCTACTTATTTCTTCCTCTTTTTAAATCTTATATATGAGTATTTTTTAAGTTATCACAACATCTTTTTGGAAGATGGCAGAGTGCTATTTCAGAGACATCACACAGTCTGTGTTGTACTTTAAAGGAGATATTCAGGCTGGCTCCATGGCCTGATTGTTAAGGGAGCCAACCACACAGATCAAATCCCAGCTGTGGCAGCTTGAAAAACATGCCAAGCCGTGCACCTGCATGCCCAAAACACTGGGGATGAAGAAATGGAGGAAAAAGGATTGAAACATGACTGTGCCCCATTGAAAGGTGTTTTCTCCCCCCTCCCCGTTTCTCTGTCTCTCTAAAGTGAGCATACACACCCTCTAGCCAAAAAAAAAGACGTATTCATCAAATCTTACTTAAATCTATGGAAATTCAAAATAACTCACCTCAGCAGTATCCCCACCACCCATCTTCACACCACCCTCAGGGCCCATCCATTTTAGATGCCCAGCCACCTGGCTCTCAATCGTTAAAAAAAAAAAAAAGGAAAAGGAAAAAAAAAGGCTTTAAGAAAATACATATATATATATATATATATATATATATATATATAGCAAAAATCTCTGTAGGGAAAAAAAAAAACAAGAACATATATATATAAAAAAACACACAGAAAATAAACCAATGAAATTTGGAGTTAATTTCTCTACCTTCTCTATTACTTCAGGGACCTGCTCTGAAATAGGAAGTCAGTGCAAAGCACTTTAGAGAATCAAATGGGCCAAAAGAGAAAAGTAATCCCACACTAAGCCATATCTGTCTTTAAAAATCAGCATTCCAAATTACTAAATATAATCAAAATGCAAAACAAATGAACAATTTTGCTTCTATTAATAGACTTCTTAACTATGCATTTCCATATTGAACTGAAAAAAATGTATAAACAAACATCAATCATTCGTTATCTATTATAAAAGTAATCAGTTTAATGCTATGCATTGTATAGAAATAAAAAGGCTACAGTTATTATTTTGTTCAAATATTTTCTTTCTTTTTTTTGAGAGATTTTTGCTGTAGGACGAATGAGCTCACTGGAGAGACAGAGGGAGACAGAGAGACAGAGACAGAAAGAGAGAAATCAGCTCCCACAGGGGATGTCCACACTGCAATCCTTTCTCCTCCATTCTCTCTTCGAGTTTTTGGGCACACATGCATACATGCTAAGCGTGAGTTTTAAGTCACCAGGTTGACTGTGTGGGAGTCCAGCGACATAACCATTACACGGTCTGCTGGTCCCTATTTTACTCACATATTTTCAAATAAGCTCAGTGGTGCAGGCAGTAGCATACTGATCTGCAGTGCTGGAAGTCACATGGCTGACCTGGGTTTGGATCCCAAAGGGACCCGAAACATGCCAAGCATATACATGCACACCCAAGATCCCAACAGCTGTGAGGATGAGGAAACCCTTCAAGAGTATCTGTCTCGGGACCAGCAGTTAGCGTAATGGCTATGTCGCTGGACTCCCACGTAGTCGACCGCGGTTCGAGTCCCGGACCCGGCGGCTTAAACTCACGCCGGGCGCGTGTGCGTGCGTGCCCAAGATCCCGAGAGGAGAATGGAGGAGAAGGGATTGCGGCGTGGCCATCCCCCCTGGGGGGTGATTTCCTGCTTTCTGTCTCTCTGTCTCTCTCTGTCTGTCTGGCGAGCGCACACGCCCTATAGCAAAAACCTCTCCAAAAAAAGAAAAGAAAAAAAAAAAAAAGAGTATCTGTCTCAGGGGACCAGCAGTTAGCGTAATGGCTATGTCGCTGGACTCCCACATAGTTGACCGCAGTTCACATCCCAGACCCGGTGGCTTAAAACTCACGCCGGGCGCGTGTGCGTGCGTGCCCAAGATCCCAAGAGGAGAATGGAGGAGAAGGGATTGCGGCGTGGCCATTCCCCCGGGGGGTGATTTCCCACTTTCTGTCTCTCTGTCTCTCTCTCTGTCTGGTGAGCACATGCGCCCTATAGCAAAAACCTCTCCAAAAAAGAAAAAAAAAAGAAAAAAGAGTATCTGTCTCTCGGGACCAGCAGTTAGCATAATGGCTATGTCGCTGGACTCCCATGTAGCCAACCGCGGTGGCTTAAACTCACACCGGGCGCGTGTGCGTGCAAGCCCAAGATCCCGAGAGGAGAATGGAGAAGGGATTACAGCGTGGCCATCCCCCCTGGTGGGTGATTTCTCACTTTCTGTCTCTCTGTCTCTCTCTGTCTTTCTGGTGAGTGCATGCGTCTTATAGCAAAAACCTCTCCCCCCAAAAAAAGAGTACCTGTCTCTTTCTCCCTCTCTCTCTCTGTCTCTCACATGCTCATGAGTATATGTGCTTTCTCATGTACTCTCTTTCAATATCTCTCATAAAAGAAATTAAATAAACTTTATATTTAAAAATTAAGTTCTTAAGCTTTTTTTTTTGTCAAAACTCTATTTCAGATCTAAAAGCAAAGGGGTGGACTTAAAAAGGAAGTCTTCTGGGCCAGCAGATGGCATGGTGGTTAAGGTACTAGACTCCCATATGGCCCACCATGGTTTGAGTGCCAGTCCAGGTGGCTTGCATTCTCATTTTCTCTCTCTCTTTCTCTTGCTTTCTCATTTTTCTCTCTCTGTCTCTCTTTGGTGAGCACATGTGCCCTATAGCAAATTAAAAATAACAATAATAAATTATTTTTTTAAAAAAAGAAAGTAAGTCATGGTAGAGCAAAATGAACTAACCTGACATTAAGAACATCCAAGTGTCTCTGAATTTACATACCAAGTAACTATGACTCCGCTACTAAGCATTCTTCTCCGTGATAGGTGGGAGCAGTATTTGCCCTCAAAAACCTTGGTCACCATCAAACATCAGCAGCTTACACGCTCACAAAGGCATTCTGTATGCAAAGGCCAAATAAATTCAAAACCGAACCCAGCCCATGACACTGGGCCTCTCACCACTGTGCCCAGAGCTCCACAGCCACGCCCTTTTTGTTTTCAACAAAACCTTTGGAGTATTATGAAATGAATAGTCAGCCCTCCATTTCCACAGGATCCGCATTCCCAGGTTCCACATTCACAGATTGCAACAACCACAAATCAAGAATCAAAAAAAGGGAAAAAAATGGATAGTTGCATCTGTGCTAAAAATGTACAGGCTTTTCTCCTTGTCATTATTCCCTAAACGGTACAGTGTAACAACTATTTACACAGCATTTGCACGGTATTAGGTATTACAAGGGATCTAGAGGGGATTTAAAACATACAAGAGGATGTGTGTAGGTTACATGAAAATATTATATCATTGTATGTAAGAGAGCTGAGCATCCACAAACTTTGGTGCCCACAGGGTCCTGAAGCCAGTCTGCTGTGCATACCAATGGACCACTATACACACTAAAGGACGGCCAGAGAGCACTGCCCAGGTCCCACTGCTAGAGAAATTACCTTTGTCAAATGTGAATGTTGCTACTCCACATTGAATCATAGAGGCTACAGTCAAAAGTCTCGAGCACAAAGACAAATGGCATTTATTATTCCTTCCCTCTAAGGTAGCTTAGTCCAATCTTTCACGTGCAGTAATAACTTCATTTTTGAGAACAAATGCAATGGTTCACCACACTCCCCAACAGTTTAAAGCACCATTCAAATTCTAATTCTAATCTCCTAGGTGCAGACATTGTTCACTCTCTACCCAGGATATAACAATGAAACAACTTTCTAAGACCCTTATTTTGTTTATGTATTTATTTATAGTTATGACGTGGCCTAAGCAGAAACAAAGGAAGATCCTAGAATAAGGCAACCTGGATTCCTCCCTCCCTAGTACATCCTATCCCTTTCAACAAGGAATTTGATAAAATTCTAGAGTTTCAAGTCTCAAAGTAACAGTTATTTTTATCCACAAGGCCCCTGCTCTTGGCCACCACCTTGGCTTTCCCAAGGGGACAATGTCAGAGCCAAAGCATATGGTCACCCCCCCTCCAACCTCTATTTCCACCCTTTCCCATGGTCCACTTTCCCAGAAAGAAAACTCTTGTCCTGTCAAACTGCTGCTTCCCAAAATGCAAAAAGGAAACCAATTATAAACTAATTTCTTTTTCTTTCTTTTTTTTTGGAGAGATTTTTGCTATAGGGCACATGTGCTCGTCAGAGAGACAGAGAGACAGAAAGCGAGAAATCACCCTCCCCCCCCCCCCAGGGCGGATGGCCACTCCGCAATCTCTTCTCCTCGATTCTCCTCTCGGGATCTTAGGTACACACACATACACACACACACACACGCGCGCGCGCGCCCAGCGTGAGTTTAAGCCAACGGGTCCAGGACTCGAACCACGGTCGACTACATGGGAGTCCAGTGACATAGCCAGTACGCTAACTGCTGGCCCCATAATCTAATTTCTTAAGCACTTATAGAAATGACTATGACTTCAGGGACCAGCAGCTGGCATATTGGTTATGACACTGGATTCCCAAGTAATTGACCACAATTCGAGTCCTGAACTCGACAGCTTAAAACTCACGCCAGGCGGGGGTGGATTTCTCGCTTTCTGTCTCTCTGTCTCTCTGTCTGTCTGGCGAGCACACACGCCCTATAGCAAAAACCTCTCCAAAAAAAAAAAAAACCTCACGCCAGGCACATGTGCATGAGTGCATGTCCAAAACCCCAAGAGGAGACTGGAGGAGAAGGGACTGCAGTGTGGCCATCCCCCCATGGGGTGATTTCTCACTTTCTGTCTGCTCTCTTAAAAAAGAAAATAAATGACTACGACTACATAAAAAGTTCTTAGTAAATTGGCAGGACTAGGCCCAGCCACAGTGACAGAGGCAGTAACGGCACTTCTGTGCAATGCTTGAAGTCACACGGGAAGGTTCTGGGTTTGGTTCCGAGTCTACCTGAATGTGCTAAGCATGCCAGCAGGCACTGCAGGGCTGGGGGAGGGAGATCGCTGTTTGGAGACCCTGTGTAGGCTGCCTGTCTCTTTCCTCTACTTCTCAGGAATTAATATAAATATACTTTTTGAAAGTTGACAGAATTATATGAATTTTCTGTAAAAACAGGAGTAAACCTATAGTACTGATTTTATTTTTCTTTTTTTAAAGACATCATACACTACCACCTAACTCATTTTCCCACCATCATCCCATAAAACAAAGCACTATCCAATTTTGCCTAGGATAAAAACAAGGCAAAAGAGTGATTTTAAGGCAAAATGCTGCCTAGGAGAATTGCCAAACAGGTGTTTTACAACAAACAAAAGCTTTTGGTTACCAAAGCATACATTTCTTCTGGGAAAGAGTCTTTCTGATTGTGTGCTTGTTTGTTTTATTGACCCTCGTTTACCACCAAGTAACTTCTTTTCTTATCAATCCATACCGCAAACTTTGGATATAGAATCCCCAGGTTCTCTAGAGGTCACTTGTCTACACAGTCAACCTACCTGGGCCTGGAGCCAGCTGACACAGGGCAGAGGTTCAGTAAATGTTGGCTTAGTAAATGAGTAAATGCCTCAAAACTACCAGAAAACAATTTCTCCTCCCAGAAAGAAAAAGGCCCCACTTCTTTCAGTAACTGATTCTAGATCTGTCAACTTTCTTTTTCTCGTTTTAAATTTTGCCAGAAGGCATGTGCGCTAGCTGGGGAGAGGGAGAACAAGAGAGTGGGAAAAGTGAGAAAGCACCTCCCTACTCCCGGGGGATGGTTACTCTGTAATCCCTTCTCCTTCACTTCTCTTTTCAGGAGTTTGGGCACACACACACATGCACTCTGCTTGTTTTCAAGACACCAGGTCTGGGGTTCAAACCCTGCTTTCGTTGAGGAACCAGCAGTTAGTGTAATGGCTATGTCGTTGGACTCCCACGTAGTCAACCGCGGTTCGCGTCCTGGACCCAGTGGCTTAAAACTCACGCTGGGTGCGTGTGCGTGCATGCCCAAGATCCCGAGAGGAGAATGGAGGAGAAGGGATTGCGGCGTGACCATCCCCCCGGCGGGTGATTTCTCGCTTTCTGTCTCTATGCCTCTCTCTGTCTGGCGAGCGCACGCGCCCTATAGCGAAAATCTCTCAAAAAAAACAAAACAAAAAAAACCCTGTTGTCGTTCATGTGGGATCCAGCCACCTTAAATACCACACCACTGGCTGGGCCCTGGCAACTTTCTATATTAAAAACTATTCTTTAGGGCCAGCAAGTATCATAGTGTTTAAGGCACTGGACTCCCTCATGGTCAACAGCAGTTCGAGACCCAGATCCAGTGACTTGAAACACACAGGTGCAAGTAAGTGTATGCCCAAAATCCCAAGAGAGAGAATGCAGGAAAGCGATTGTGGTGTGACCATCCCCCCAGGGGTATAATTTCTCACTTTTTCCCTTTCTGTCTCTCTGGCAAGCACATGCACCTTACAGCAAAAATCTTTCTCTAAAAAAATTTTTTAAGTGTGTATATATATATATATACACACACATATATATATATACACATATATATGTGTGTGTATATACACACACACACACACACATACATATATATACTTCATGTATAACTAAAATTCCCTTTGCTGCAATTTAACCCCACATCCTCATAGTCTATTTCTTTTTCATTTTCTATTTTTAAATTGACACATAATAATTATACACACTTACAGAGCACAATGTGATATTTCAATACACATACACACAATGTAATGAATCAAATTAGATTAATTAGCACATCCATCACCTCAAACACTTATCTTTATAGTGAGAACACTGGAAATTCTTTCTTGTAGCGATTTTGAAATATAGTGTATATTATCATTAACTATAGTCACCCCTGTACAATAACATGCCAGAACTTATTCCTCCTATCTATGCCTCTGTACACACTGACCAATCATTCCCCATCCCATTTCCCTCTCTCTCTCTAATAAATCACTCCCTATGTACTACTTGCAGTGATCTGAGTGCCTCCCACCTTACGCTGAAACTGGACAACTGAAGCAGCAATGTGGGGACACAGAGCCCAGTAGGAGGAGCTTGGCAGAGAGGCCAGCTCCCTCATGAATAACTAGTGTGTAGGGAAGGGGCGAGTTCTCACTAAAAAGCAAGCTAGATGCCTGCAGGTCTCCCTCTTTGCGCATACCTGCTTTCCTCTCACACTTCTCTCCGCTGTGTTGTGATGAAGCAGACAGTAGCCTCTGCTCTTGGACTTTCCAGTCACCAGAATGAGCCAAATGAATCTTTTCTCTTTATACATCTCCAGTCTCACGTCTTTCCGTTCCAGTAACACAAGAGACTAAGACACCACTCATTGTCATAGCTTGCTTTCCTTTTTTTGTTTTGTTTTGTTTTTTAGGTTTTTGCCATAGGGCACGTGTGCTCATCAGGGAGAGACAGAGAGACAGTGAGAGGGAAAGTGAGAGAGCGCCCCTGGAAGGATGGCCACTCTGCAGTCTCTCCCCCTTCATTCTCCTCCTGGAATTCACGCATGTACACACACACCTGGAGTGATTTTCAAGCCTCTCGGTCCAGGACTGGAACCACGGTCAGCCATGTGGGAGTCCATTACCTTAACCATCATACCACCTGCTGGCTCAGTGTTTTTTTGTTTGTTTGTTTGTTTGTTTTTTCTTCTGCTATATGGTACATGCACTCACTGGAGAGAAACACAGAAAGAGTGAGCATCCCCCCCCACCTCCCCTGGAGAGATGGCCACACCACAATCTCTCCTCCATTCCTCTCTTGGGATTTTGGGCATATACACACACAAACATCTGGCATGTTCTTCAAGTCACTGGGTCCGGGACTCAAACCATGCAGGTGGCCATAGAGGATCTAGCCACCGTAACCACCATGCCACCTGGTTGGGCCTCATAGTTCAGTTTTTAAATGATTCATTTTTACCATGACTCAAAGATTTTTGTATATATTAGGTTTCAAGGATAGTTTGAATTTGTGGAAAAGCATTTTAACAAGGTGTAGCAAGAACTTTATATTCTTGGGGCCAGCCAGTGGCATGGAAGGTAAGGAAGCTGTATTCCACATGTCTGACTGTGCAGTTCAAGTCCTGGACCCAGTAGCTTGAAGGACACAGTGGACATCTGTGCAGGTATGTCTAAAATCCCAAGAGAAGAATGGAGAAGGGACTACAGCATGGCCATCCCCCTGAGGAGTGATTTCTCACCACTACCCCCATCTCTCTCCAGCAAACACATGTGTCCTATAACAAAAACTGTTTTAAAAAAAGTCTTATACTCCGGCACAGTGATTCTTTTCGGTAATATGATTTACCAAAATAATTTCAGAACTCACCGTGTAGTGTTCCCGGCTGCATAAGTCAGGTAACTTAAGAAGGTTTAAAGACAACATGTGCAGGCCTGGCCTATAGCCTAGCAATGAAAAGAACCAGATCCAACAGGGCTGACCTTAGTTGAAATCCCAACCTCAGTGGCTTGAAGATGCCCCAAGCATGTGTGTATGTGTGGACAAAATCGAAACGAGATGGAGAAATGGAGGAGAAGTGATTGTGGCATGACCAAGTCCCACCAGGAGATGCTTTCTCCCTCCTTCGATCTCCCTGTGTCTTTCTCCAGTGAGTGTATATACCCTCTGGCAATTAAAGAAAAAAAAAAAAAAAAAAGGTAGCACGTTGGGATTGAAGGGATATCACCTTTTTTCCTGGAGGTTTGTTAAACACGCAAAGCCTAAAAAAATAATTATGAAACAAGCTTAATGTTATTCCACTGCAGTACTTTAGCAACAGAACTGGACAGACTGAAAGTCTTTTGTCATTTAAATAGCTGGTAAATTAAAATGTTTCTCTGGTGAGTAATTATCACATATTTGCCATTTGTTTCCAAAATAGCCATACAGATATTACTGTCTCTCTGCTTAACCAGAACATACCATAGGGAGTACTTAGCAATATTTATTTACTACAGGGGAAAAATTTTTTTTTTTAAAAAGGAGCAATTGACTTTCCATTTACAAAGTGTGACGTAAGATAAACAGTGTAAGAATTGTTGGGCTATTCCTGACTCTTCGTTCTCTAAGCTCTGCAGCTTCCTTCCCTTCTGGACACCATTCCCCCCATGGGGTGACAACAAAGGCGAGTGACAGAGAGAGAGGAGTCTAATCCTGAACCCAACACTTACCAGGCATCTGACTATAGATAATGGCTTACTCTCTCTAAGCCTTAGTTGGTAAATATAGATAATAATATAGATACCTCAGGGTCACTGTTAGGACTAAGATAATACAATATGTACTTTGATTTTTTCCTATATAGCTTTTTTTTTAATTTTGCCAGAAGGTGCACGTTCTTGGCAGAAAGAGAGAGAAGGACAGGGACAAAGGAGAGAGAGGATAAAAGCAAGAAAGCACCTCCCCATGGGAAATTACACACTGTGATATCTTCTCAATTTCTCCCTCCTTTCAGGATTTTGGGTACCTATGCCCAGCATATTTTTCAAGCTGCCAGGTCTAGGACTTGAACTGTGTGGTCAGCCATGTGAGATCAACTCCCTTAACCACCAGGACCTTTGAACCTACACTACAACTCTCCTTTCTCCCTATACTCCCCATTCTCAATCCCCCAAACCTATTCTCCTATCCAATCAAATTGCATTGCTTCCCACTGCCTATAAGACAAAGCTCTGACTCCATTACAGGGCAGCAGAGGCCTCCAGAATCCAGGCCCTGTCTTCCTTCTCTATGTCACCTCTCCAAACATCCCCACCCCATTCTACCCCAGACATACCAAACTATCTGTAATTCCCTGAACATGCCATGTTCCCTAACATCCTATCCCCTACACATCTGGATCTGTCTTCCTAACTTTTCTGTGTTTCAGATGCTAGTGCTCTTGTTCTTGGAAATCAATCCTACCACCAAATTCTCTTCAGCTCTAGAATTCCTTAGACATTACTATAGAGGGAGGGAGGCAGAATACCATGCTGGTCTTCCAGTCAGAACAAATTTGCTCCATTTGAAGAAATGATATTATACAATAGTTAATGGCTATCAAGTACTTACTATGTGGATGGATAACTTATTTAATCTTCATAACTTTAGAAGGCAGACACTGTTACCTCCCACTTACAAATAACACTACAGCACAGAGGACTGAAATAACTTGCCCACAAATACACAAACTGAGACAGTATAATTCCATGAAAAGTGAACTTTTTCTTTTGTATAGATCTTTGCAATAGGGTGTGGGTGCACTCGCCAGAGAGAAACAGAAAAAGGGAAAGTGAGGGATCACTCTTCGGGGGGATGGCCATGCCACAATCCTTCTCCTCCATTATTCTATCAGGATTTCGAGCACATTCACACATATGCCTGCATGAATTTTAAACCACCAGATCTGGGCTTCAATCTGGTGGCCATGTAGAATCCAGCACCTTAACCACCATGACACCTGCAGGCCCCAAGTGAACATTATCTCTAAAAAGTCTTAATGAGGGACCAGCAGATGGCTTAATGGTTATTTTGCTGGATTCTCACATGACCAACCACAGTTTAAGTCCCAGATCCAGCAGCTTGAAACTCATACTGTGGTGTGCGTGAGTGCCCAGAATCCCAAAAGGATTATGGAGAAGGGACTGCGACGTGGCCATTCCCTCTGGGGGTGATTTCTCACTTTCTGTCTCTCTGTCTCTCCAGTGAGCACATTGGATCCTATAGCTAAAATCTCTAAAAAAGGAAAAAAGGATTTCTTAAAAACAAAGTCTTAATAATGAGAGCACTTTGGTCCAAGCCTAGAGCTGAGGCTCTCAATCACTAGCACATACTGACTCCCCATACGATAGCAACTAAGGTGATTTAATGTGATTCATAACGATGATCACTCAGAAAACAGGTTGTAAATATGTGTGAACTGGTCCCCAAAAAAATGCCAAAAATATATGAAAAAGAAAAGCGAAGGGCCAGACAGTAGTACTGCAATAAACATGACACCACAAGGTTAAGTCCACATGGGACAATCCCTGGTTTAAGGGATCTTCCCTGAGTTTGCTAGGCACACCCATGCCCATGATCCTGGGTTGGCTAAGGTAGACTGCTGTGTTAATACCCTCTTAGGAACACACACACACACTCTCTCTGAGAAATAAATAAACTTAAAAAAAAAAAAGTTAAGCAGTAAAAACTTCCATCACTGAGTTTACATACTATAACTAACATCAAATAAAAAGATCTATTTGACGGCACCAGCAGTTGGCATAATGGCTATGTTGCTGGACTCCCATGTAGTCAACATGGTTCGAGTCCCGGACCCAGTGGCTTAAACTCGTGCCAGGCGCATGAGCGTGCAAGCCCAAGATCCCGAGAGGAGAATGGAGGAGAAGGGATTGCGGCGTGGCCATCCCCCCTGAGAGGTGACTTCTCGCTTTCTGTCTCTCTGTCTCTCTCTGTCTTTCTGGCAAGCGCATGCACTCTATAGCAAAAACCTCTCAAAAAAAAAAAAAGTAAAAAGACCTATTTGAAAATTCTGCTGTAACCTCACAATAATGAAAAAATGGCTTATTTTCACATTGTACTAAAAATAGAAAAAATGTATATCCCCCCAAGATCTAATGAGTTTATGAGATATTTTTATGAGAAAACTGAAATATCACATAGTGGTTGCTTAAAGCCTATAAAGTCCAAAATCATTTCATCGCAAAAAAAATAATTTACATGGCCATGTCCAAAATTTATTTGTGCTTTCTCCAGTGCCCTCTACTGGCCATAAGATGGAAAGGCAAAGCAAAAAAAATGCCAACAAATTATCCCAAACTCTCCATCCACTACAAATAAAGCTTCAAATAAAGCTTAACCTGGTAGAAAATCCAGAAATCAGTCTAATTCAGCTTCCTCGTGTATTTTAAGTCAACATCACCAATGAAAATTACTCATATTTTTAATTAAGAGTCATAAAAATAAACTTTGCTTTGATCCACAATATCAATTTGGGGAAAATACAACCACACTTTTTGAAGAATTACTCATGTTAGACCATGTGTGTACATAGGGGGGTTGGGGGTGGGAGATGAGTCTGGTCATGACATCATCTCCTTCCTCCAGCCCTCCAGCCCTCCAGCCCTCCAGCCCTCCAGCCCTCCAGCCCTCCAGCCCTCCAATCCTCCAGCCCTCCAGCCCTCCAGTCCTCCAGCCCTCCAGCCCTCCAGCCCTCCAGCCCTCCAATCCTCCAGCCCTCCAGCCCTCCAGCCCTCCAGTCCTCCAGTCCTCCAGTCTTCCAGTCCAATGGATCTTGGTCATTCTCTCACATGCCCAGTGTGTTTAGACTAACAGGCCAGGGATTTGAATCAGTCACCATGTGAGATCCACCTTCTCTTGAACAGCATATCACTGCTCTGCCATAAGCCAGCTTAATATTCATGGGGGGGTTTTGTTGTTGTTGTTTAGGTTTTTGCCATAGGGCTCCTGTGCTCACTGAAGAGAGACAGAAAGAGACAGAAAAAGAGAAAGTGAAAAATCACCACCCAGAGGGAATGGCCATACTGCAATCCCTTCTTCTCCATTCTCCTCTCGGGATCTTGGACACACATGCACACACGCCCAACATGATTTTTATGTAGCAAAGTACTAGGCTCAAATCACAATTGGCCATATGGGAGTTCAACACCTAAAACATCATGCCACCTGTTGGCCCTAGTGTTCATGCTTGTAAAAAAGTAAAAAATGTTGGGACTGGCAGATGGTGTAGTGGTTACATCGCTGGACTCCCATATGTCTGGACCTGGTGGCTTGAAACTCATGCTGGGCACATACAGTCCTCCAGTCCTCCAATCCAATGGATCCTCCCAGGAGGAGAAGAGATTGCAGTATGGTCAACCCCCTGGGGGGTGATTTCTCACTTTTGCTCTCACTGCCTCTTTCTCTCTCTCTCTCTCTTTCTACTTCTCTCTTTCTCTCTCTTTTTACTTCTCTCTCTCTTTCTCTCTCTCTCCCCTCTCTCTCGTGAGCACATGTGCCCTAAGGCAAAAATCTATTTAAAAAAAAAAGTAAAAAATGTCTCCACTCAAAGTTAATTACAAAAATTGAAAACAAGCCAAATTATCAATGCTAAGAAAATATATAAGAAAAAAATCATTTTTTAGAGCAATTTTTGCTATAGGGTGCATGCACTCACCAGAGACACACAAAACAAGAAATCACCCCCCCCCCCCCCCCCAGGGAGGATGGCTATGCCTCAACACCCTTCTCCTCCATTCTCCTCTCAGGATTTTGGGCATGCATGCACATGCGCCCAGCATGAGTTTCAGCCACCGGGTCCAGGACTCAAACCTCAGTCAACTACGTGGGAGTCCATCACCTTCACCACCATACCACCTGCTGGCCCATACTTGTCATTCTTAATAACACTTCTTCCAGGGCCTCAAAAATACAAAAAATACCGAAAATGGCAGAGACAACACTGACACAGAGTGGTTTTAGAAAATAAGCAACAAAATGCTGTAATAGGGAACAATAGTTTTAAATCCAGGAAATAGTTTTACACATATCGAAGTGTTTTTTGGTTTTAAGGCTTTCAAAAGAAGTCAACCAACCAATAAAAGGCAATGTATAATAAGAAGAATGAGAAGAACTGGCTTTTGTCCCCTGCCCCTGGAAGGTGATCACTGAACTCTTGGAATTTCTTGCATGATTAGAGTATCTTTATTATTCATGGTGAGCCCCCTAGACCAGACCTGACAGCTTATAATAACAATATGGCACACTTTCCCTCTCTTTGCGTCTCTCTCCAGTGACCACATGTACCCTATGGCAAAAATCTAAAAAGAAAAAAATAAAATTAGCAGCCACAAAAAATATGAGAGCAAGTATATCCATTACAGAAGCCAGAAAACACCTAAATGTTAATCAACAAGAGCTAAATAAATTATGGAACATAGTTATGGGCCACATAGATCTTAAAATGAGTTTATGACAAGGTTGAAAAGCTATAATGCTGAAGGTATTTTACAAAAGTAATCTGGGGGCCAGCCAGTAGCATAGTGGTTAAGGTAGCCAGATACCACATGGCTAACTCCACAATTCAAGTCCCAGACCTGGAAGCTTGAAAACTACTTAAAAACACTGGGCGTGTCGGGCCAGCAAAGGGCGTAATGGCTACGTCACTGGACTCCCACGTAGTTGACCGCAATTCAAGTCCTGGACCTGGCAGCTTAAATTCACACCAGGTGCATGTGCATGTGTACCCAAGATCCCAAGAGGAGAATGGAGAAGGGATTGCAGTGTGTCCAATCCCCTGGGGAGTGATTTCTCTCTGTCTCTGTCTTTCTGGTGAGTGCATGCGCCCTATAGCATAAACCACCCAAAAAATCAAAAACAAACAAACAAGAAAGTGCTAGGCACATGTGCACACACCCCCAAAATCCCAAGAGGAGAATAGAAGAGTAAGGATTGCAGCATGGCCACCCCTGCTGGGAGGTGATTTCTCACTTTATTTCTCCTTCTCTCCCTCCCTCTGGTGAGTGTACATGCCCTAAACCAAAACTGAACAGCAACCAAAAAAAAAAGGCAACCTGAAACCTAAGAGAACAAAATGATCCTAATGTAGCCAAAACACAATATTATACAAAATATCAATGTGTTCTGTAAAATACCTGGAAGGATATTATCAAACTATAAAGTGGTTACCTATGAAAAGTGGATTCGGTACAGGGAACTCTAGCCTGAAGTTTTTGAATGTTTGTAACAGGGTATTAAATTAAATGAAACTCTAAATGGATAGTCATATCAAGTTATAAACTTTCAAAAGAAATAAATATACAAATTAAAAAAAAAAAAAGAAAACAAACACCAGGCACATGTACATGTCTGCCCAAAATCCCAAGAGGAGAAAGGAAGAGAAGGAATTGTGGGAACTTCTCTTTCCCTCTCTCTGTGTCTCTCTCCAGTGACCACATGTACTCTATGGCAAAAATCTAAAAAGAAAAAAATAAATTAGCAGTCACAAAAAATATGAGAGCAAGTATATCTATTATAGAAGTCAGAAAACACCTGAAATACCTGAGGGCCAGCCCCAGAGTACAGTGGTTAAATGGAATTCATAAGGCATTCAGTCCCACAGGCCAACTCTGAGTTGAACCCCAGCACTGGTAGCTTGAAAAATTCACCAGGTACATATACATTTGTATCCAAAATCCTGACAAGATGGAAAAATAGAGGAAAAAGCATTGTGGAGTGACTGTTGCAGAAAAACAGACACCAAGGGATGGAAACACAGCACTCCAGAGAAGAAAAAGAACTCTTCATTATGCTAGTGGGCATGGAGGAGTTAACACTCTGAATCTCTCGCCCCAGCTAAGAGTTGAACACAGACTTTTATGGGTGAATTGGGGAGAGGCGGTTGCTGCACGCCTGGAGTGTCCTATCAGGGTAGGAGCTCTGTGTCTGCCCTAATACAAAGCTGGCAGAGAAGCAGGGAGCTCAAGATCTCCAGCTGCTCAACAGTTCAGAGGAGGGACAGTTTCAGCACACTGGGGAACAGAAAGCCCAGGCAACAATCAGCCAGCCCTGGGCTGCTTCAAGGTTATGCACAAGTCTCTCTATATCAGAACAGAAAGCTCAGGCAATTGTCAGACTTGGGTTGTTCCACATCATGGCCATGTTCTGTTGGGCATGCTTTCCTCTCTCCCTCTCTCTCTGGCAAGTGCATACACTGTTACACACACACACACACACACACACACACACACACACAAGCCTGAGAGAGTTTGACAACTTTAAAAAGGGGTATTCCACATTAAAGGTATGAAAGAGTGGAGAAAATGGAGGTAATGAGAGAATTTGTAAAGATTTATTTGCAGAATGTTAGTAAAGGTACTTAGAGTTCCCTCTTCACCTCACATGAACAGGCTGGGATGTGGTGCCTTCTTACCTCAAACCCCAAGAGATGGGCTGAACTGGTTATACTTGGAAATAATAAAGGCTATTGACTTAGTGCATTACTACATGTTATACTACATTCGTAAATTCTTTCATTTGAATTAACATAAGTTTTATCATGGATTTTTTTCAGATTTTCTAATAGTTTTATATTTTTCCCCTCAAGGTTTATGAACCTGATCAATTTTTAGTTTCTTTAGGGAAGTCTCATTTTCTGAAACCAACAGTTAAATTGGAAGACTTTTATTATTTTTTCTATTTTCTTAAGAACTTTTTATTTATTGAATTCCATTTGCCATTATTATTTTTTAATTTGAACAGAGAGAGGACGAGAGAGAGAAGGGGAAAGGGAGAAAGCAAGCCACCAGGTCCAGGACTCAAATCACAGCCAGCCATGTGGGAATCCAGCACCCTTTAACTACCACGCCGCCTGCCGGCCCCAAGACTTTATATTTTTATATTAGAGTACAGGTTGAATAACCCACTGAAAATGCTTGTAACCAGAAAGGTTTCGGATTTCAGATTTTGGAATATTTACAAATATATAATAATGTCTTGGGGATGGCACCTAAGTCTGAACATAAAATTCATTTGTGTTTCATATACACCTTATACACAAAGTCTGAAGGGAATTTTATACAATATTTTGTGCTGCAGCATCTTGACTGTGACCCATTACATAAAGTCTGACATGGAATTTTCCACTAATAGTGTAAATAGTCAAAAGTTTCAGATATTAGACCTTTCAGATTTGGGAATTTTGGATTAGGGTTGTTCAACCCATATATGTGATATCATTATAATTTCAGACAATTGGAATCTGCATAAAATCTTACTGCACTATAGAATTCTCATGTTCATCTCATCACTGAGACTATACATGCCAGACTAACATTTCCTGGGTTTCTAGGACCCCTACCCATGCTCATCTCAAACCTATACAACAGGCTGCCATCCCTATATCCCAACACTATGCAATCTATGTAAAAAGGAAGCAAATTTACACCAGAACTCTACCTGGAATCTCGGCAATCATAAATCCTATCATGCCGTTCACTCTCACACAGCCCTGAATGAAGCCTGTCTAACCACCTACCTTTTCCCTCAATCTCTATCCTAAAACTTCCAGCTTATCCTCCTACAAACCTATTTTCCCAGAGTTGAGAGGGAAAATTTCCACAAAGCTCATGAAAAATGACCAATTATTATAAATGTCTCAAGAGAAGAACTAGAGAAATCATACTGTGAGTTCAGATAAGACTATATTGCAATACAGTACACAAAATGATAACCAGCACACGACCCAAGTTCATTATTCCCCCAAATAATGGTACCTTTTCTTTTCTCATATGATCCATAATCTTGCCAAGATCCTCAACATCAACGACAGAATTTAGGCTCTGATGGTCCTCAGCACCACACTCTTCCTCGCTGGTGCTCTCACAGGGCTCTTCCTCCTGGAAGATAAATGCTTCAGTAAAACAATGTTCAAAGTAGCAGAGGCCATGTTCTTTTACACGTCCCTCACCCTGAGAGTCCACTGTCTATACATTGTTTTTTGATTGCCAGAGAGCATGCACACTCACCAGAGAGCAGAGACACAGAGAGAGGGAGTGGGAGAAAGCACCCTCCCACCATATCCTTGGATCATAATCACACTGCAATCCCTCCTCCTCCATTTTCCATCCTTTCAAAATTTGAGGTATATACGTAGACATGTTTAGCATGTTTTTCAAGCTGTCAGGGCCAGGATTTGAACCACAGTTGGCCATGTGGGATTCTGCTTTCTTAACCATTAGACTCAAGAGTCAGCCCAAATACTTAATGGGAGAAAAAAAAAATGTTAGGTCTTTGGCTTCAGATGAATCACTGTGAATGAGCATCACAGAGTGAGAATAACTAACATCTCACCTGCCCTTGAACATGGAAACAGTATGAGCAGGCCCAGGGAAAGGAGAGGTACCTAGACAGAAGCAATAAACACATGACGTGACTCTGAAGGAAGATTTGCGTGTATCTACTATGTGCCCAACACACAGCGTTCTCCAGACATTCGCTCTTTAATCCTTAACTAATTATGATGTAGACATGTTCAGCATCATCTTGCAGGGAGGAAATTAAGGGCTAGAGCAGTTAGGAAATCACCAAGAGAGGCACAGCCTTTATCCCTTTTTCCAAGGAGATGCTAAGGTAGAACTGAAGGATAAACAGGTAATTATTAATTAGAAGTGAGGTAGCTGGTTATTATATCTGTATATTTTGGGGGGGACAGGGTCTCATGATGTTGCCCAGGATAGCCTCCAACTCACAATCCATCTGCCTCTCAAGGAGCTGGGGGGTTGTTTATTTTAAACATCAGGCACTTGCTAAATAACCCCAGGGTCATTTTAATGTTAAAAGAAACAAGATATTGGTAACCTTCATGTGCCAGCCAATATACTCCAGAGTATAGCAGAGATGTCAGGTGATACAAATCAAGTGCTTAATACAAAACAAAATGGCCCCACTTGAGGTCACTCCTGGTCCTGCCCCAGATGACACTACACACAGAGGTTCTTACCATCTCCTGTTGAAACCAAGCCTGATAATACAGAAGCAGGGCTGTGGTGGATCACTGGTGAATCTTTGGCTTTGTCAATAAGTGACTCACACAGCCGTTCCCTTACTTCCCATGACAAAATAAACTATTCCTACTAATAAGTGTCTGGAAGTATAATTTAACGTATCTCAGTCCAGCTTCAACAGAAAAATTTCTCCCAGTTCGCTCCACCCCTACCCCCCAGTCTCATGCTCAAGCTATCAAGAACAGAGTTGAGACCACCACCTTAAACATATTTCATAACGATCAGTCAATTTGTTAGAGCTTCTAGTCCAATGTTTCCCAGTCAATGTGCCTAAACATACATGGGAACTGTCTCTCCGGACATGCTTGTTTTCCGAGGACTACAGTAAAAATCAGTATAACCTATGTGTTCTCTGCTCCTACTTCTCATTCCCAATAAATTACAGAATCTCAGCTATGGAAGACATCAGGCATCATCTCGTCAATCGCCCCATCTTACCCTGGAAAGGGCCAAATAGTAAACATTTCTGACCATGCAGGATATACATCTGTCTCAACTCTGCAACTCAGCCACTTTAACACAAACGTAGCTGCAACAACACACAAATGAATGGGAATGGCTCTGTTCCCAAAACCTTTACTTAAAAAAAAAAAAAAAAAAAAAAAAAAGGCAGGCCCAGCCACGCAGCCTAAGTCAGAAGGCACCTCTGCAAGATGGATGAGGCCACATGGAGGCCCAGGTTCCCAGCTCAACCTAAACAGCCCCGGCACAATGGCCTCCACCTACGGTCCTAGCTGGCTGAGAGGCTGGGGCGGAAGGATCACATGGTGACGTGGCCAAACTCCATCAAAACACACACACACACACACACACACACACACACACAAATAAATAAAGCAAAAACCAGGCAGTAGGTTGGATTTGGCCAGTGAGCCAGTTTGCTGACTCTTGTCCTAGACGCCCCTCTACAGTAACTTCTCCTTAGACTCTCAGAGTTTCTGGCAGAGAGTCTCATGTCAGGAATTTACTGTCTCCCAAAGGAACCTATTTCGTCTTCACATAAAATCTAATTGTAACTGCTACTAACTGGGCTCTGTGACCTTGGGAAATCTCAAAAGTTCTTTGCAATAAATATTACACATGATTCATGATGGGCACTAGGGCTAGAAAATTAATGTGACACATTCCCCTAGTCCTCAGAGAGACTTCAAGTCCAGTAAAAGAGACACAGAGACACATATACTATAAAGTGCTAATGCTTTGGTGGAAAGGTTCAGAACACAAAATGCAGCCTGGCCCAGAATCTACAGGAGGCTGCTTGAACGAGACGACACTTGAGCTAAATGTTAAGGAAGGATAAGTAAACTGGCCTAGCGAGGAAAAGACAGGTGAGGAAGTTGTTGGAGATAGACAGCCAAAGTCATTCAGCCTGGGCAGGAGGCATGCAGCAACTACAACCAAGTCAGAAATTGCCTGTAAAGAAAAGAATAAAGCACACGAAGTAGGAAGAAAATGCTAAAAAGGAAGATGTGGGCAAGACTGTGTAGAGTCCTATGTGTCCTAGAAGGAGAGGATGGGAAGCTTCTAAAATGGTCTAAACTGAGAAATCACACAGATCTGCAGTTCATCACTTCAGTTTACTGGGAATATAGAAGATCATTTAAGGGAGGCAAGACTGTAGACAAGGATAATGATGAGTGATTTGTTGCAATACTCTAGGGAAGAAAATATACTAGTCTGACCCACAGAGTAACAGGAGAACGTAAGATTGGATGTCTGAAATTACTTGTCATTCAATAAATATTTCCAATACCAATACAACTAGTGTGGCCAGAGCTTGGTGAAGAGAGAGAATAGTAGGATGAGGATAGAGAAATGCAGAGTAAGATTAGGTGCTGACATGGAATGCAGCTTTTATTAAAACAGCAATGGGAAATCACTTACGACTTTTAAGTAGGAGTGTAACATGATCTGATTTGTGATTTTTAAGATTACTCTGAGATAGGGCCAGCAGATGGTGTAATGGTTATGTAGCTGGACTCCCACATAGTCAACTGTGGTTGGAGTCATGGACCCAGAGGCTTGAAATTCATGCCAGGCACGTGTGCGTGCGTGCCCAAAGTTCCAAGAGGAGAATGGGTGAGAAGGGATTGCAGCATGGCCATTCCCCCTGGGGGGTGATATCTCTCTTTCTATTTCTTTGTCTCTCCAGCGAGTGCACACACCCTACAGCAAAAATCTCTCAAAAAAAAATTAAGATTATCCTGAGGGACCAGCAAATGGCATACTAGCTGCATTGCTGGACTCCCTCATAGTCAACTACACTTCGAGTCCTGGACCTAACACACGCCAGGCGCATATGCATGCATGCCCAAAATCCTTAGAGGAGAATGGAGGAGAAAGGATCGCAGCATGGCCATCCTCTCTAGGAGGCGATCTCTCACTTTCTGTCTCTCTAGCAAGTGAATGTGCCCTACAGCAAAAATCTCTCTTAAAAAAAAGAAAGAAAGAAAGAAAGAAAGAAAGGAAGGAAGGAAGGAAGGAAGGAAGGAAGGAAGGAAGGAAGGAAGGAAGGAAGAAAGAAAGAAAGAAAGAAAGAAAGAAAGAAAGAAAGAAAGAAAGAAAGAAAGAAAGGAAAAGTACTCTGAATGTTCGCTGAAGAACATATAGAGGAAAAAACAAGAGGGAAGACCCATACTAGTCTAATCAAGAAATAAGGTTTCAACTCACTAGGTTAACAGTAGAGATATAAGGAAATGGATGGGTTTAACATACTTTAGGCAAGAGAGCAAACTATGGTCCACAAGCCAAATCCAGCTGGCCTCAGGCCAAATCTCTACATGACCATTCATTTACACATTGTCTATAGCTGTTTTCTTGATACAGATTCAATGCAATCTCAATCAAAAACCCAACTATGTTTTGCAAAATTGAAAAAGTCAATTCTTGAATTCATATAAAAGTACAAAGGGCTCCAAGTAGCCAAAACAATAATGAAAAAGCAGAGTAACATCAGAGAACTCAGTTTCTGATTTCAAATGTTACTGTATAGCTACAGTAATCAAAACAGTTTAGCACTGGGGTCAGCAGGTGGCATAGTAGTTAAGGCACTGGACTCTCACATGGCCAACTGCCGCTGAGTTCCAGAGCTAGAAGCTTTCTCTCTCTCTCTCTCTCTCTCTCTCTCTCTCTCTCTCTCTCTCATGAGCACACACGCCGTGTAGCAAATTTAATAATAATAACAATAATAATAATAATAATAATAATAATATGGGACCAGCAGATGGCAAAACGGAGACTCCCACAGTCGACTATGGTTCAAGTCCCAGACCCAGTGGTTTCAAATTCATGCCAGGTACGTGTGTGCACATGACCAAAATCCAGAAAGGAGAACAGAGGAGAGGAGACTGCAGTGTGGCCATCCTCCTCTGGGGAGGCATGAAGCAACTACAACCAAGTCAGAAATTGCCTGTAAAGAAAAGAATAAAGCACACGAAGTAGGAAGAAAATGCTAGAAAGGAAGATGTGGGCAAGACTGTGTAGAGTCCTATGTGTCCTAGAAGGAGAGGATGGGAAGTTTCTAAAATGGTCTAAACTGAGAAATAACACAGATCTGCAGTTCATCACTTCAGTTTACTGGGAATATAGAAGATCATTTAAGGGAGGCAAGACTGTAGACAAGGATAATGATGAGTGATTTGTTGCAATACTCTAGGGAAGAAATATTTCACTTTCTGTCTCTCTGTCTTTCCAGCCAGTGCACATAAAAAACTCTCTAAAAATAATAAGTAAAATTAAATAAATAATTTTAAAAGAGGGAGGGCCAGCAGATGGCATAATGATTACATTGCTGTACTCTCACATGGCCAACTGCAGTTCGAGTCCTAGATCCAGTGGCTTGAAAATCACACTGTGCATTTGTATATGCATGCCTAAGATCCTAGGAGGAGAATGAAGAAGGGATTGTGGTGTGGCCATCCCCTCTGGAGGGTGATTTCTCACTTTCTTTCTCTCTCTCCCTGGTGAGCATACATCCTATGGAAAACCTGTGAAAAAAATTAAAATAGGGGCCAGCAGGTGCCATAGTGGTTATGGTGCTGAACCCGGGTCAAGTCCTGAACCCAGTGGTTTGACATTCACACTGGGCACATATGCATGCCTACCCAAAATCCCAAAAGGAGAATAAAGAAGGGATTGCAGTGTGGCCATCCTTGCTCTGGAGTGATTTCTCACTTTCTCTCTCTGTCTCTCTGGCTAGTACACACACCCTATAGCAAATAGCTCTCTAAAGAAAAAAAGAAGAGCACAGTACTGACATAATACATATAGATCAATTAAACAGAACAGATTCCAAAAACAAATACATCTAAGGAAAAAGACTTTTGGTAAGGATTCCAAGTCCATTCAATGGAAAAAGAAGAGTTTTCTCAACAATGGTACTAGGACAGTTGGGTCCCACACACAAAAGGATGAAGGTGGGGGCCAAACAGTGCCATGGTGGCTCTGGCTACTGGATCCCTCATGGCCAAGTGCTCAAAAAACACACCAGCCACACACGCATGTGTCCAATATCTCCAAGAGAATGGAGAAGGGATTACAGCATGGACATTCCTTCTAGGGGAGCTTTCTCACTTTCTCCCTCTCTCTCCATTTCTCTCCTGAAAGCACACATATCCTATAGCAAATAAAACTTAAGAAAAAAAAAGATTGAAGCTGGACTCCTACTTCACATCATAAAAATTAATGCAGAAATGGATCAAAGATCTAAACATAAGAGCTAAAACTATAAAATCCTGGAGAAAAAATAGGGGCAAATCTTTATTACCTTGTATTTCTTATTGGGTTCATATATATGATCTCAAAAGCATGAACAACAAAAGAATAGGTAAACTGAACATAAAATTATAATCTTGGGCACGTCAAAAGACATTATCAAGAAAGTGAAAAAGAACACCTACAGAATGGGAAAAAATACTTGCAAATTACGTATCTGATAAGGGTGACTAAGACAAAATAAAGACCACTTATCATTTAACAACAAAAACACAACCCAATTTAAAATAATATAAAGGGTAGAGGGGATGGACAATAGCACAGGAATAAAGCATAACACTTTTCAAGACTGACCCACATCGAAAGGTTCCAGGTTCATGTCTGTAGGCTTCCCTGCATAAGCCAGGCACAAACATGCCCATGATCCAGAGGTGGCTAAAGCTGAGATGGAGTGCATCATTAAGACTCTATTGGAGGGACCAGCAGTTAGCGTAATGGCTATGTCACTGAACTCCCATATAGCCAACTGTGGTTCAAGTCTCGGACCCAGTGGCTTAAACTCACGCCGGGCGTGTGTGTGTGCATGCCCAAGATCCTGAGAGGAGAATGGAGGAGAAAGGACTGCGGCATGGCCATCCCCCCTGGGGGGTGATTTCTCGCTTTCTACCTTTCTAGCTCTTTTTCTTTCTGGAGAGCGCATGCGCCCTATAGCAAAAACCTCTAAAAAAAAAAAAAAAAAAAAAAAAAAAAAAAAGACTATTGGAAATGCTGTCTCTCTGTTTCTCACATAGAAGAAATACACAAATAAACTTTTTTTTTTTTTTTTTTAAGTTTTAATATAGGGCACATGTACCTGCTGAATAGAGACAGAGAGAGAGAAAGAAATCACCTACTGCTCCCAGGGAGGAGGGAAACACCACAGTCCTTTCTCTTCCATTTTCTTCTTGGGACTTTGAGCTTTGTGACATTCACACACGATGCAAGCAATTTCCACTCTCCAGTGAAAAAGGCATGGGATTAAAAGAATTTCAAAGTAGGTAGGGGGCCTCAGAGTGAGGTCAGGATAGGATCACAGGAATTTGAATTTCAGGAGTGACCCTGGAAGGGACAGACCAGGGTCAGTGAAAAAATGGTGGCTGGAAGTGTGAAAGCCAGGAAATAGGTCAAGACGTTAGGTAGATTATCTACATGGCTATCTTAGCCACAAAAACTAGTGATAAGGGACCAGCAGATGGCATGGTGGTTGGGGTGCTGGACACTCCCACATGGCTGACCATGGTTCAAGTCCTGGATCTGGCGGCTTGCTTTCACACTTTCTCTCTCTCTCTCTCTCTCTCTCTATTTCTCTCTGGTCAAATTAAAATAAATGAATGAATAAATAAAATTAAATTAAATAATTAAAAAAAAAAAAAGAAAATGTTTATAAAAAAAACTAGTGATAAGAGTAAGGACGGCAAAAAAGACAGTAAGTCAGAATTCAAAGTTATTCCTATCAGGACCAGCAGGTGGCATGGTGGTTAAGGTGCTGGACACTCACATGGCTGACCACAGTTCAAGTTTCAGACCTAGCGGCTTGCTTTCTCACTTTCCCTCTCTCTTGTTCTCTGTGTCTCTCTATGGTCAAATTAAAAATAAATGAATGAATAAATAAAATTAAATTTAAAAAAAAAGTTGTTCCTATGATGTGAGTGGCCAAAAGGTAACAGCTGTGAGGATGTCAGCAGTGATACCTGAAGACATGAGGATCAAAGGAAGTATCTGAAGGAGGAAGAGAAATGGTTAGAATATAGGAGAAGAAAGAGATGTGGAGATGGCTTGCAGTCATCTGATAACTAGTGGAGTCATTTACATAAGGAGGACTACATGATCTGAGGATATCAAAAAATGAATTCACCCTGGAACATATTTAAGGTCTCTGAGCTCCCATTACTTATCCTGCAAAAGGCAGTAAAATATACCTGATTCTAATGCAATAATTAAAGAGGAGATACAGCAAAGCATCTAGCACAAGGTGGCTTGACTCCTAAGGTCACGCACTCTCTAAAACACCAGCACATGAGTTTCAGATCTTCTTTCTAACCAGGAGCCAGTGGAATGGTTTCTGAGGTCAGAGGTAAAGTCTGGTATCTCCAAAGGTAGGAGGAAAGTGGCCAAGGGATGACTGCATGGGCTGCATACCTCGGGGTCTCTGTGATGTGATTCATCTTGGGTGTGGGATGCCAGGTCCTTCTGCTGTGAGCCATGCAGATTAGATTCACATTTGCCTTTCTTGCAGTTGCCATCACAAGATCTTTTCTCTCCTTTGCAAAGTGCCCGCAACCGAGAGATGAACTTGGTCCTCCAAGCTCTGAAGTCAGCCTCAATGCTGCCATGTTTGCTTCTGACCACATCACAGTCACCCTCCCCTCTGGCCACCACACGATGTGCACCCAGCATCCAGAGCCACTTATCGACATTTTTGCCAACCTGCAGGACAAAGAGGAAGATGAGCTAAAGTCCTCTAAATCTGTTTTATGACCTCCTAAATCTGGTTTTTAGACTAGTCTACAGAAGCCCAAAGTTCTTCTGGGATCCCTGATGATTGCCACTCGTGAGAGAAGGAACCGTTCAGTAAAAGGGGTTTTCGGACCCCAAACCCGAGCCTGAATCTAGAGAAGCTACGTGCTATGTATTCTAATTTTCTGCATAAAAATTTTTTAACAAAAGAACAAACCAACCTTTTTATTAAGCAAGGGGTTCATAACCAAAACAGAATTTGAAAGCTACCACTGTAAATCATGGTCAGAGTAAAATATGCATTAACAAAATTAATTCCAAAAATGTAACAAAAGCCTATGGGACCAATGCCCATTTGATAATAACTGCAAATGTACTTAATTTGCCAAGATTCAGAATTTCATAAACTCAGAAATTTATTTCATTGTGATGTGGAGAAATTAAGCAGAGGCACGGGGTTATTGAGAAGCACAGTTAAGAGTTCAAAAACTTGGGGACCAGCAGTTATCGTAATGGCTATGTCGCTGGACTCCCACATGGTTGACCACGGTTCACATCCCGGACCCAGTGGCTTAAAACTCACGCCGGGCGCGTGTGCGTGTGTGCCTAAGATCCCGAGAGGAGAATGAAGGAGAAGGGATTGCAGTGTGGCCATCCCCCCGGGGGGTGATTTCTCGCTTTCTGTCTCTCTCTCTCTCTGTCTGGCGAGCACATGCGCCCTATAGCAATAAACCTCTCAAAAAAAAAAAAAAAAAAGAGTTCAAAAACTTAATAGGCTTCCTGAGCAGAAAGATATTAAACAAAATATTTACATTATCTGGATTTTCTCATTCTTAGTCTAATTCCTTTGAAAATATGTGAGGAAATCTATGCTGTGATGTAACAATTGAATTTAAAAAGTTAAAAGAAACCTCCACACATCCACCATCATTCACACTCCACCAAAGACAGCCAAGCTGGGCTGGGCCCATCTCTAGGAAGGGGTGGACACACAAAAGCTTTTACAACCACTAAGAAACTGAGAGGCTTCATGAAGTATAGAAAACAGAACTAAAACAAAAAGAAGCAAAATTAATTTCTCACTTAATTTTGAAAAAAGATCGAGGAAAATAAACAAAAAGATTTATAATGTTTTATTTACATTAATGTTTTATTTACATTAAGGACAGTGAACATTTTTCTTCTATTTCCTTTTAAAAATTAATAATTTAAACAAAATGAGTTCACTTGTATTAAGAGCTAGGTTGGGCAAGGGGCCAGCACATGGTGTGGTAGTTAAGGCGAACATGGCTGACCATGGTTTGAGTCCCGGACCTGACAGCTTGCTTTTTCACTTTCCCTCTCTCTCTGTCTCTCTCTAGTCAAATTCATACAAAAAATTTTAAAAATAAAATAATGACAATGAATAAAATTAAATTAAATTGAAAAAAGAGTTAGGTTGGGCAATAAAGTTTATTCAACCACAGAACAAATCATTAAGAAAATCTGAAGATTCAGTGATCTTTCACCTACAAGGTTCTGACTGAGGCCAGGAGGCTGGACTCAATGGTCATGAGTTCAGGCTGCTAAGACACTAGACAACAGGAGGCATACTCATTCATTCCACTCAATCAAAACTTATTGAGAGGGGGACCAGCAGTTAGCGTAATGGCTATGTCGCTGGACTCCCACGTAGTCGACCGCGGTTCGAGTCCCGGACCCGGCGGCTTAAACTCACGCCGGGCGCGTGTGCGTGCGTGCCCAAGATCCCGAGAGGAGAATGGAGGAGAAGGGATTGCGGCGTGGCCATCCCCCCTGGGGGGTGATTTCCTGCTTTCTATCTCTCTGTCTCTCTCTGTCTGTCTGGCGAGCGCACGCGCCCTATAGCAAAAACCTCTCCAAAAAAAAAAAAAAGAAAAAAAAAAGAAAAACTTATTGAGAGGGACCAGCAGTTAGCGTAATGACTATGTCGCTGGACTCCCACCTGGTCGACCGCGGTTCGCGTCCCAGACCCGGTGGCTTAAAATTCACGCCGGGCACGTGTGCGTGTGTGCCCAAGATCCCGAGAGGAGAATGGAGGAGAAAGGATTGCGGCGTGGCCATCCCCCCTGGGGGGTGATTTCTCGCTTTCTGTCTCTCTGTCTCTCTCTGTCTGTCTGGCGATCGCACGCGCCCTATAGCGAAAACCTCTCAAAAAAAAAAAAAAAAAAAAAACTTATTGAGAAATACCAGGAGATGGCATTGCGGTTGGGGCGCTAAACTCCCAAATGGCCGACTATGGTTCGAGTCCTACACCTGGGGGGCTTGCATTCTCACTTTCCCCCTCTCTCTCCCTCTCTGTCTCTCTCTGGTGAGCATGTATGCCCTAGAGCAAATTTTTAAAATAATAACAAATAAAATTACGTAATTCTTTAAACAACAACAAAAAATCTGGGTGTGGTGGTGCCCATCCTATAACAACAAAAATATCTTATTGAGAGCCTACGTTACATACTATGTATACTGTACAATAACATGAGGGGCCAGCAGATAAATGGTGGCTAGTACATTGGATTTCCACATGACCGACCATGGTTCAAGTCTGGGACCTGGTGACCTAAAAGACACATGGGGCACCTGTGCATGCATGCCCAAAATCCTGAGAGAAGAATGGAAGAGAAGGGATTGAGGCATGTCCATCCCCCTTGAAGGGTGATTTCTGAATTTCTCTCTTTCTCTCTCTTCGATGGGCACACACACTCTATGGGGAAAAAATATAGATAGATAGATAGATAGATAGATAGATAGCTAACTAGCACACAAAATCTATCATTAAGTACCAAAGTTTCCATATTGTTTCGCATATGTGTGTTTGCGGACAGAGTAAAACAGTTTTTTGTTTTTTGTTTTTTTTTTTAATTAAATGATCATTTATCCCTGTAATTTGACATATACCTACCTTGTTGAAGTGGCTCACATAGGCAGAATTTCCTAGGCCAAACACTGCATATCTCATACCCTTCAGGTAAGTTTTGCCAAATCGAAAATCGCTGGACGCTTCCTCCAACCATTTGCAGAACCACTCTGCACTCTCCGTTGGTCGGCCGTCAGTATACGTAGCAACCAGGAAGACACAGACGTTTTTGCTAGTAGCCTAACCAAGAAAAGTAATAGTTTTAGAAGCACACTAAGGATATAAGTTATCTGTGAAGATGATCCTTTCTTAAAATCCTGACATTTGTGGGACCAGCAGTTGGTGTAATGACTATGTCGCTGGACTCCCACATAGTAGACCGCGGTTCGCGTCCCGGACCCAGTGGCTTAAAACTCACGCCGAGCGCGTGTGCGTGCGTGCCCAAGATCCCGAGAGGAGAATGGAGGAGAAGGGATTGCGGCGTGACCATCCCCCCTGGGGGGTGATTTCTCGCTTTCTGTCTCTATGTCTCTCTCTGTCTGTCTGGCGAGTACACACGTCCTACAGCAAAAACCTCTCCAAAAAAAAAAAAAAAATCCTGACATTTGTGCCATACTAATCCCTAATGACAAAGGTACTTGCATAAACACTACTCATTTTCAAAACTGAAAGAAATCACAGCAAGGACACCTTGCCCAGGAGAAAAACTGCAAATATACCTCCTGGTAGCCTTCACACATACCTCCCTCCATTTCTCAAACTGTAAGTTCCTATCATCTCTGATCGGTCATATTCAAAATAAAATCCAAATCAGTCAAAGAGAAAAATACAGACAGATTTCTTTAAAATTACCGTAAAATTTAAGCAATACAATTTTCCAGTGTAAAGTAACTTAACTCTTGGCACCATCAACTACATAGGCAAACAAAAGACATGCTCAGTCCTGCTAGCCTAGTATTTCATCTGCTTGAGTCCCAAGTCATGACACAAGTTATAAATAATCTCTTCTTTATAATTAAGCATCAAAGTTTGCTAATAATTTCTCACAAATAATTCACAGCACATTCAAGTTCACTCATGCGCACGCCAACGTTTTCTTATGGGAGAAATAAATGGACAGAGTTACAGCCTGACGCTTGTCCAGGGGCTGCCAAAGTGCAGCCCACAGGCCACGACTGGCTTGCTGCCTGTTTCTTCTTTCTTTTATTTTTTAAGAAATTTTTGCGTGAGAGCACATGCGCTGGTCAAAGAGAAAGAAAGAGAGACAGTGAGTGGGAAAGTGAGAAATCACCCCACAGGGAGGATGGCCACACTGCAATCCCCTCTCCTCCATTCTCCTCCCAGGACCTTAGGCACACTCGTACCCAGGACTCAGGCCAGTCAGCCAGGTGGGAGTCCAGTGATGTAATCGCTGCACCATCTGCTGGACCCAACCCTGTTTTTTCAAATAAAGCTTCACTACAACACAGCTGCACTTGTTCATTTTAGATTATCTATGACTATTCTGTGGCTCAGTGACAGAAGTGAATAGCAACGTGGCCCACAAAACTGCAGTTACTTGTTGCCTGGCCATTTATGAAAATGTTTGTCAACCTCATCCTAACTGCTTCTTTTCCAACTCTAACTCTTACAATTTTAGCTACAACAGAATCACCTAGAGCACTTATTAAAACAAAGCACCATGCCCAGAGTCTAATTCAGCAGGGCTAGGCTAGGACCTCAGAATCTGCATTTCTAACTAGTTCCTAGGAGATGCTAGTTCTGCTGGTTTAGGGACTACACTTCGAGAACCACTGTTATAGAGCAAAATCCCTTATCTGGGCATGACTGAAGGAAGCTTGGGGAGAGGAGGATGGGTTTTACAAATGAAGAAATGAAACTGTTATAAAGAGTAAGTAATATATTGAGGTGATCCCGCTAATGAGAGATTTCTCTGACTCTAAAACCCATACTTGTAGGACCAGCAGTTGGAGTAATGGCTATGTCGCTGGACTCCCATGTAGTCGACTGTGGTTTGAGTACTGGACCCGGGGCCTTAAACTCACGCCAGGAGCATTTGTGTGTGTGTGTGCCCAAGATCCCGTCTAACTCACATGACACTCTACCATCACTAACAATCCTCCCTGGACTATGAGATTCAAAGTCGAAACCTCCAAAGGACCCAAACTCTCCTACCCATACCCTGCCCCAGAAGGACCTAACACTGCAAAGGGACAGGCCCCACACCACTTTAAAATCAATGTTCTTCACCACACCTCCAACACCTCTGATTCACACCAAAAACTCAACCAACTGAAATAACCTAACACAAAAAATATATGCTGTGGTGAGGCCAGCAGGTGGTGTGGTGGTTAAGGGTGCTGGACTTCCACATGGCCGAACGCAGTTTGAGTCCCGGACCTGGTAGCTTGCTTTCTCACTTTCCATCTCTCTCACTCTTCCTTAATCTGGCCCTTTCTGGTCAAATTAAAATAAATTAAAATTAAATAATTCTTTTAAAAAAGATGAAAATATACGTGCTGGGACAAGGAGCTAGCGTGGTGGTCAATGTGGTGAGATCCCACAGGGCAGACTTTACAGTTCAAGTCCCAGACCTGGTGGCTTGAAAAACACACTAGGTGCATGTGTGCCCAAGATCTCGAGAGAAGAATGGAGGGAAAGGCATTGCAGCATGGCCATCCCCCCTTGGGGGTGATTCCTACTCCCCCACCCCCTACTCCTTGGAAGAGAGCAAATATCCTAAAGTTAAAAAAAAAAAAAAAAAAAGTTCAATTTATTCTGAAGATTCTATTTACCCTAGAAGATAGGAGGTAAATTAAAATTGAGCTTTGGGTGAAGAAAAAAATAAGGCTATTACCAACCTCTTCCAGCAGATGATCATCTGGATCATATTCTTTCAGATTAATAATTTCCACAGGCAGGTTTAGGGAGGCAACTGCTTCAGCAAGAACTGTCGCAAATCCCTAATAGGAAAAAAATAAAATAAAATAAAGTCTTTAATAAGCCAAATATGCAAAATATAGCCTTTATTTACCTCTGTTGGCCAGGAAATATGGCATTTCTCTTTAAAAAAACTTTTCTAGTGGGACCAGCAGTTAGCATAATGACTATGTCGCTGAACTCCCATGTAGTCGACCACGGTTCACGTCCCAGACCTGGTGGCTTAAAACTCACGCCAGGCGTGTGTGCATGAGTGCCCAAGATTCCGAGAGGAGAATGGAAGAGAAGGGATTGCGGCATGGCCACACACACCCCCCCCAGTGGGTGATTTCTTGCTTTCTGTCTCTCTGTCTCTGTCTGTCTGGCGAGCACACACGCCCTACAGCAAAAACCTCTCAAAAAAAAAAAAAAAAAAAAAAAAAAAAACTTTTCTAGTAATAGAAAAAATTTTGGGAAAGAAAGCGAGAAATCACCCCCCAGGGGGGATGGCCACACTGCAATCCCTTCTCCTCCATTCTCCTCTCAGGATCTTGGGCACGCGTGCACATGTGCCCGGCATGAGTTTAAGCCACCAGGTCTGGGACTTGAACCGTGGTCGACTACATGGAAGTCCAGCAACATAGCTATTATGCCTACTGCTGGTCCCTAGTAATAGAAATTTATCATCATGAAGACAAATACTGTTCTCTTACCGTTTTCTCAAGCATCATTTTAGAGATCGATCATTCAATTGGATCTCTCTCACTCCGTAAGAGTAGATATAAAACTAAATTGGGGCCAGCAGGTGGCATAGTGGTTAAGGTGCTGGACTTTCACATAGTTGACCATGGTTCGACCTAGACCTGGTAGCTTGCTTTCTCTCTCTTTCTGATGAGTGTATATGTCCTATAGTAAATTAAAAAGTAATAATAATAAATAAAATTAAGTAATTCTAAAAAAGACAGAAAGACTAAATAATTTGACTCTGTGACATTCCAGCTATTCTTTCCCACTAAAGTAAACATATCAAGGTACAAAAAGAAATAGTAAGAAGTGAAGAGAAGAACCAGCAGACGGCGTAATGATTATATTGCTGGACTCCCACTAGTTGATTGCGGTTCAAGTCCTGGACCCAGTTGCTTAAAACTCACACTGGGCCTGTGTGCATGTGTGCCCAAAAATCCCAAAAGGAGAACGGAGGAGAAGGGATTGCAGCGTGGCCATCCCTCTGGGGGATGCTTTCTCACTTTCTGGCTCTGTCTCTCTAGCGAGTGCATGTACCCTATAGGAAAAATCTCTGTATAAAAAAAGAAAAAGAAAAATGAAGAGAATGGGGAATATGGCGACAATTACTGAATAAGAAATGTTAGAACATTTCTAGAAGACAGAGAGCAAAAAGAAGCAGGTTGACAGAAAGAAAGCCCTAGGGAAAGGTTCATATGCCTGAAAGAAACCCAGAGAGGCTCTAGGCTCAGAGTCAGCCACTGTGACAAAAAGTAGAAGGGAATCTTGCAGTAAGAGAGTCAATTAACCAACCATTTGTCTATGAGAGAAATGTACACAGTCGCAGGGTCCAGGCAACATTTCCTCTTTAACCCAAGGAAAAGACTTGCTAGCTTTGCTCCAAACAAAATTAACCCAACGTTTGGGAAACACTAAAACTTCAATATTAACATTCCCAGAAAAGACCCTACTCTTTTTTTTCTCTTTTTTTTTAAGAGAGATTTTTGCTACAGGACATGTGTGCTCACTGGAGAGCCAGAGAGACAGAAAGTAAGAAATCATCCCCCAGGGAAAATGGCCACGCCGCAATCCATTCTCCCTGACTCTCCTCTTAAGATCTTGGGCACGCACACACATGCGCCCAGTGAGAGTTTTAAGTCTCTGGGTCTGGGACTCAAACCATGGTTGACTTTGCAGGAGTCAAGCAACATAACCATTATTCCATCTGCTGGTCCCAAGGCCTTGCTCTTTTTTCCTTGGTAGTGTAACATCTGACCCCCACCTACTGACAAGAGTACTTTCCATTATGGACCTTCTATATGCCCTGAATTTGTTGCCAACTGCAAGTGTTCATTTAATTCTTGTTTTAATGCTAGAGATGCATGTGTACACAAGAGTCAGGGTGGGCAGGAGAACCCTTGACAGGGTCTCATCAAGTCAAAATCCCCTTTCCCTAGCCCTCCAGCTCCTCAGGTTCTTGGGCATTTGTGCACATACCCCGTACTTTCAGACTAACCCAGGGATCCAAACCCGCAGTCGGCCATGTGACTTGTAACGCCACAGTCCAGTACGCAATGGACTGCATACCCTAAGTTGGGCTCATTTGATCTTCGAAAAAATTTAACAGCATACATAAAGCAGCTCTGAATAAGCTCTTTTATGAGTAGCAGGCCGAATGCAGTTAGGAGTCTGGACCCACCACCATGAAAATCACACCAGGCACATACGCTTGTGTGCCCAAAATTCCAAGAGAAGAATGGAAAAGAAGGGACTACAGGATGGTTGTTCCCCCTGGGTGGTGATTTCTCTCTCTCTCTCTCTCTCTCTCTCTCTCTCTCTCTCTCTCTCTGTCGATTACACACACCCTATAACAAAAAAAAAAAAAAAAAAAGATTTTATTTTGGCTGCTTAGATGCCTTTTTGCCTTTCTTCAGGTTTCTGATCTCTGTTGCTTACGGTTGAACTGAGAGTGACCTTCAACTATAACATGGAACAAAGCGCACCTGGCCTGAAGCACTGAAAACCTAACTAGCATTATTCTGCACATCATCCACAAGAGGGCAGTAAAATCCCCTTTAGTAACGTACAGAAATGAAAAGTCTTTTCTCTCTTTTTTTAATAATTCATTTTCATTCTAGCCTTACTTAGAATCTTTTAAGGAGGCACTAAATAACTGTGATCATTATAACAAAGAAGCAGATAGTATCTATTAATAAAAAGGTACAACTAAAGGATAGAAAGCATCTTTCAGCTACCATATTTATCTATTTTAATGTCTACCTTTAACAATTCTAACACTATTAGAAATCAAGGGTGAGGTCGACTGTGGTCCGGGCGCATGTGCGTGCGTGCCCAGGATTCCCAGGGGAGAATGGAGGAGAAGGGATTGCAGCATAGCCATCCCCGCTGGGGGTGATTTCTCGCTTTCTGTCTCTCTGTCTCTCTGTCTCTCTGGTCTTTCTGGCGAGCCCACACGCCCTATGGCAAAAACCTCTCAAAAAAAAGATGCATATCAGGGATTTTCTTGAAATGTCATAACACCAAGGAAAAGCATCATACAAAATTCTTACCTTTGCTGTACCAGTCTGTGAACCATAAAAAATCTTCACTCCAGATACAAAGATTTCCTTCTTTTGAAGGGAGAGACTGCCATTTGTCATCAAATGCCGAGTTGCTTTTGAAAAAGATTTCTCCTGTGAGTTCTTATTCTGAAAGATAAACAAGTGCACAAAATCTACCAAATCTGAATCTTCTACCAATTTTAATAGGGATAAAAATTAGTACAAATATTGATTCACTTTATTATTCTCTATTTCAGGCTGTATACCCCAAATATTAACCTCTTTAATATAATTAGGTTCTTTAAAAGTAGGAAGTACATTTTTGGGGAACCAGCCGTTAGCGTAATGGCTATATCGCTGGACTCCCACATAGTCAACCACGGTTCACGTCCCGGACCCGGTGGCTTAAAACTCACGCCGGGTGCGTGTGCGTGCGTGCCCAAGATCCCAAGAGGAGAATGGAGGAGAAGGGATTGCGGCGTGACCATCCCCCATGGGGGGTGATTTCTCGCTTTCTGTCTCTATGTGTCTCTCTGTCTGTCTGGCGAGCGCACACTCCCTACAGCAAAAAAAAAAAAAACTCTCCAAAAAAGTAGAAAAAAGTAGGACGTACATTTTTTTAAACTTTAAAAAAATTTTTTTTGGGGGGCCAGCAGATGGCATGGTGGTTGAGGACACTAAATTCCCACATAGCAGACCAGTTTAAGTCCCAGACTTGGTGCCTTGCTTTCTTACTTTCTCTTTCTCTCTCTCTGTCTCTCTTTGATCAAAATAAAAAATAATAATAACAAATGAAATTAAATAAATAAATAACTTTTTTATGGGGGGAGGGGCCAGCAAGTAGCGGGGTAGCTAAGGGCACTGGACTCCCACATGACATGACCAACTGTGGTTCAGGTCCAGTACTTGACAGCTTGCTTTCTCACTTTCCCTCTTTCTCTCTCACTCTGTCCCTCACAAATTAAAATAAATAAATAAAGTCAAATAAAATAATTCTTTATTTTTATTTTTTTTTTTTTTTTGCTAGAAGTCTTGTGCACTCAGCACAGATAGAGGAAAAGAGAAAGGGAAGGAGAAAGCATCTCTCATGGGGAGTGATCATGTCACAGTCCCTTCTCCTCCAACTCTCCTTCCTCCAGGGTTTTGGGTACACATGACATGCACACATGGCATGTCTCTCAAGCTGGGTCTGGGTCTCGAACTACACTGATGGCTATGTAGGCTCTAACTGCCTTAATCACCAGGCCATGAAGCCAGCCCAGAATCACATATATTTCTTAAGAATTATTTCATTTTATTTATCATTATTATTACTATTTTTCAATTTGACCCGAGAGAGAGGGAGAATGAGAAACCAAGCCGCCAGGTTGAACACTTGAACCATGGTCAGGCATGTGGGAATCCAGCACCTTAACCACCATGCCATCTGCCAGCCCCCAGAATAACACTTTTTTTAAAGAATTATTTATCATTAATTTTATTCATTGATTTATCTACTGTAATTTGACCAGAGAGAGACACAGAGAAAGAGAAAGAGAAAGTGAGAAAGCAAACCACCGGGTCTGGGACTCGAACCATGTTCAGCCATGTGGGAGTGTCTAGCACCTTAACCATCACGCCACCTGCAGGTCCCCAGAATAACGTTTTTTAAGGCTATAATGATTCCCATTCCCTCCAGGGAAAATCTATAGTCGTCTCCCTTTTACCCACAGCTTTGTTTCCCACTCTTTTCAGTTACCCATGGTCAATCACAGTCCAAAAACAAACGAACACCAGTATAAATGTTTGAGAGAAAGAGACCACAGTCACATAACTATTATTATATATTATTATAGTTGTTTTATTATTGTTTCCATTAATTTCTTACTGTGCCTAATTTATAAACTAAACTTATTCACCGATATATGTAAAGGAAAAAAGATGGTGGGTATAGGGTTCAGTACCATCCATGGTTTCAGGCATTACTGGGGGTCTTGGAACTTATCCTCATGGATAATGGGGGACTCCTGTACATATTTTCATCTATAATGTTTTAGTGGAATAAGAGTAAGAACTTATTTTCTGGACCTCAGTAATAGAAAGGAAGAGAGAACTACTATCCCTCAAAGATGCAAAACAGATTTTTTTTTAATATAAAAGTTTACTTTTTCATTACAAAAATCTTTTTGTGGGCCAGATCTATAGGCTAGTGTTTAATCCCATATGGCCAACAGGTGGATCAAGTCCCGGCCTTGGTGATTTGAAAACCACACCAAGCACATGTGTGTACATGCCCAAAATCCAGAAGGATAGAGAAATGGAGAAGTAATTTCAGCATGACCACACCTCACTGGGTGTGCTTTTCCTTTTACTTGCCTGTTTCTCTCTCTCTGGTGAGCACAAGCTCTGTCAAATTAAATTCACACACACACACACGTATCTTCTTGTGTGTTAAGACTGAAACGCCCACAACCCCTCAAAAGGAAAGTAAATTATTTAATACATGACAACTTAGTCCCTACAAATTGGAAATATGAAAGTCATTTAAAGTTTAGCTTTAGTGGGGGCCAGCAGGTGGTATGGTGGTTAAGGCACCAGACATTCACACAGTTGACCATGGTTTGAGTCCCAGACCTGGTGGCTTGCTTTCTCACCTTCCCTCTCTCTGTGTGTCTTTCTCTGGTCAAATTAAAATAAATGAATGAATAAATAAAAAAATTTTTTTTAAAAGTTTAGTTTTAGTGGGGCTGGCAGGAGGCATGGTGGTGGGGGGTTGGGACTCCCACATGGCCAACCATGGTTCGAGTCCTGGATCTGGCAGCTTGCCTTCTTACTTCTACTCTCTCCCTTTCTCTCTCTTGCTCTGTCCCTCTCTGGTCAAATTAAAATAAATAAATAAATAAAGTTAAATAAAATAATTCTTTAAAAATAAATAAATAAATAGGGGCCAGCAGGTGGTGTGGTGGTTAAGGGTACTGGACCCCCACATGGCCGACCACGGTTCAAGTTCTGAACCTGGCAGCTTTCTCTCTCTCTCTCTCTCTCTCTCTCTCTGTCCCTCTCTGGTCAAATTAAAATAAATAAAAATGAATAAATGAATAAAATTAAATAAAATAATTTTTTAAATAATAATAATAAATAAATAAAGTTTAGCTTTAGTATAAAGTTTAGTTAATATATAGCTTTCAGCTTTTCTTTATTTTTCTGAAAGTCTTAGAAAATCTGGCACTAGCCTATGATATGCTGGTTAAGGCAGCTGGATCCCACATGGCTATGTGATTCGAATCCCAGACCTGGCAGCTTAAAAAATACAACAGGTGAGTGTGAATAAATGCTCAAAATCTAGAAGGGAGAGAGAAATGGAAGAGAAGGGATCAGTTCGTGACAATTCTCCATTGATGTGTTCTCTCTCTTACAAGCACATTTGCACTCCGGCAAATTAAAAAACAAAGAAAGAAGCCAGCAAATGGCGTAGTAGTTATATCAATGGACTCCCACATAGCTGACCATGGTTCAAGTCCCTGACTCAGTAGCTTAAAACTCACACTGGGCGCAGGTGTGTGTGTGTGTGCCCAAGATCCCAGGAGGAGAAAGGAAGAGGAGGGATTACAGAATGGACATGTCTCCCTGGGTGGGGGTTGGGGGGATGACTTCTCACTTTCTGCCTCTGTTTCTCTCTGTCTCTCCAGCAAGCACATGCACCCTATAGCAAAAAAATAATTATTATAATGCAACAAGCAGGCAGCATGGTGGTTAAAGCACTGCACTCCCACATGGCCGACCACAGTTCGAGTCCTGGACGTGGAGGCTTGAAAATCATGCCAGGTACATGTGCATGTGTGCCCCAAATCCTAGGAGGAGCAGGGATTTCAACACAACCACCCCCTGAGGGTATATTTCTCACTTTCCCTCTCTCTGTCTCTCTGCAGAAAGCATGCGTGCCCTATGGCAAAAACTTAAAAAATTCAGTTAAATTAAAATAATAACTTCACTCACCTGCTTTTTGATGACAATCTGAACACAAATCCAAAGGCTAATGCCAAAGGCAAAGCCCAGATAAATGTAAAACCTATTTATCCATAATAACGCTAAAGGTGAGGAGAAGTCCCACGTAGCCAAAGGATCTAAATTGAAAATGACACATATATTAAATTTTATTTAAGGTTGTATTTACAAAGACATCCATTTTGGGGGCCAGCAGGTGGTATGGTGGTTAAGACACTGGACTCGCACATGGCTGACTGCGGTTTGCACAGACCTCGCAGCTTGTTTTCTCACTTTTTTTTAATAATTATTTTTATTTGGGACCAGCAGTTAGCGTAATGGCTATGTCGCTGGACTCCCATGTAATCAACTGCGGTTTGAGTCCTGGACCTGGTGGCTTAAAACTCACGCCGGGCGCGTGTGCGTGCGTGCCCAAGATCCTGAGAGGAGAATGGAGGAGAAGGGATTGCGGCGTGGCCATCCCCCCGGTGGGGGTGATTTCTCGCTTTCTGTCTCTCTGACTCTCTCTGTCTCTGTGGCGAGCGCACGTGCACTATGGCAAAAAACTCTCCAAAAAAATAATTATTATTATTTTTATTTAACTTCATTTATCCATTTATTTTAATTTGACCAGAGAGCAAGAGTGAAAGAGAGAAAAAGTGAGAAAGCAAGCTGTCAAGTCCTTCCAGGACTCAAACTGTGCTGGGCCCTGTGGGAGTCCAGCACCCTTAACCACCATGCCACCTGCCGGCCCCTCTCACTTTCTCTCTCACTCTGTCTCTCTGTGTCTTTCTGAGGTCAAATTAAAACAAATAATAATAATGACGTTCAATAAAAATAATTGTTAAAACAAAAATATGGCTATTCTTATTTTAAAAATCAAAAAAATCTTCATATTTAACAATTTGGCTGATAAGTCGATAAAAAAAACCAACTCCAATAAAAATAACAGTAGTAATATGACAAAAATCATCATAATGATAATGCTAACTTAAAAATATATATATGAAACTGCGCCTTCATTTGGATATAAGCATTTGGAAGGGAACATGCAATTAAAACACTTTATGTGGAAACTAAGAGTTTATTTTGCTTTGTTGTTTGCTCCATAACAAAAGTTAAAAACAGTAGCGAAAGTGCTCCTTTTTTTAATTGTATTTTTTAAAACCCACAGCTTCTTGTAAAGGACACTCAAATAACTGACCTCACGCCCCATTTTTTTAATAGATAAACACGGACCTGGCCTCAAATATTGGACCTGAGAGCAATTTCAAAAGGCAGAGACTAAAATTTAGAGTTTATTAGGTACGGCTCCACCCTGGAAAAGAACAAAAGTCCCATTACACGTGAGGAAGAGGAGCAGTTTTCTCTGCCTTTTATTTGGGGTTAGAAGCGTACTTTCCTTCTAAATTCACCCCCTAGTCTCAAAAGCCAAAAAGCCAAGTCTAAAGCAGAGATCGGTCCTCCCTTGCTCCCAGTGGCTGCTGTCCAGCGCTGACAAGTGCAATCAACTCGGAACGAAGGCTAGGAGGACGCCACTCCGCCAGGAGAGGGTCTCAGTAAAACGGTTTCCTCCCCTCCCACTCCACGATCTTCGTCTGCAGGGGCCCTTACCCATATTCCTCAGAGCCCCGCGGGCCGACAATAATCTAGAAGCTCGGATCGGGAAAGCCTGGTGGCTCGCGGGGTACCTGGAAACGGCCTCAGCTACCTCGCACCTTTAGCTGTGTGACCTGAGCCGGAGAACTTAGGGGCAGCCATGCTACTCGCGGGCTCTTAAGGATTGGCTCAAAAGGAAAAGGGCGAACCCAGAGGGAAGCCGAGCTCCAGGAGACGAAGCCGGAGCTCTTCAGACCCTGCTGTGATTGGCTCAGACGGGAAAGGGGTGGGTTCAGAGGGGAAAGGGGTGGGCCCGAGGGCAGCCCCGCGCTTTGGGAGAGGAAGCTGGATCTCTCCAGGCCTTACTCTGATTGGCTCAAATTGAAAAGAGGTGGGTTCAGAGGCAAGAACCACTTAAAGCTCTCGGAAGCCAGAGCGCTCCGGGACCTGCTTGGATTGGCTAAGAAAGAAAGGAGGCGGGCCTAGGGAAAAGAACCGCCCAGAGCTCCAGGCAACAGAACAGGAGCGCTTCCGGCTTCGCTGGGATTGGCTCGGAGTGGGAAGGGCGGGTCGGAAAAGCTTCACCAGAAAGTAGTGGTCTGGGAAAGTAGCGGCGGGTGAGGGCAGTGTGCTATTGTATTAAAGAAGAGAATAAACTAATGCAATCTGTGGGCCTATTTTTTTTCTTTTTAGCTTTTTTTAAAAGAATTATTTAATTTTATTTATCCATTTTTTTTTTTTTTTAGTTTGACCACAGAGAGACACAGAGAGCGAGAAAGAGAGGGAGGGAAAGTGAGAAAACAAGCCACCAGACCTGGGACTCAAACCGTGGTCGACCATGTGAGAGTGTACAACACCTTAACTACCACGCCACCTGTTGGTCCCATCTGTTGGCCTATATAGAATATTGATTGGCAGAAACCGACTGTACAACGGTATTATTTCTAAGAAATTCAAGTGTGGACTGGATATACGATCTGATCTCATGTTTATTTGTAAGGGATATAGACAAGTATTCAAAGGTAAAAACGTGATTTGCTTTAAAATACTCCAACAAAAAATGAGGAAGAGGAAATAAAATAAAAATGGCAAAACGGTGATAATTTTGAAGCAGGGATGATGGGTACTTAAGGATGCCTTACACTTTTTCCTTTTCATGTTTAAAGCTTTTCAAGGGACCAGCTGATGGCATAATGGTTACGTGGCTGGACTCTCATGTAGTTGACTGCGGTTGGAGTCCTGGGCCCTGTGGCCTAAAACTCACGCGCCCCAATAGGGCCAGTAAGTGACGTGATAGTTAAAATTGCTAGACTCCCATGGGGCCTACTATGGTTCAAGTCCTAGCATTGATGGCTGGCTTTCTCACTCTCCTTTTCTCTCTCTTCAGTCTCTCTCTCTCTCTCTCTGTTTCTTTCTGGTCAAAGTAGAAACAAATAATAATGATGATAATAGATGAAATGAAATTTTAAAAACACGCTCGCCAGGGGCATGTGCAAATGTCCCCAAAATCTCTAGAGCAGAATGAAGAAGGGATTGTTGCGTGGCCATCCCCCATGGGGAGTGATATCTCCATTTCTTTCTGTCTCTCCAGCAAGCCCACGCACCTATAGCAAAAAAAATCTCTTTACCGGGGCTGGCAGGTGGTGTGGTGGTTAAGGGCGTTGGACTTCCACTGGTCACTGTGATTCACAGCCCAGACCTGGTGGCTTGTTTTCTCATTTTCCCTTTCTCTCCCTCTCTCGCTCACTCACTCTGTCCCTCTCTGGTCAAATATTAATTAATAATTTAAGTAAATCTCTTAAAAAAAATATTTTTTTTCCATAACAAAAAGTTAAATGGGCGTAACTCCTTGAATTCGGCGGAACTCTGTGGTGCCTATACTGTGTTTCCACCCGGTCACTAAACATCAGCCACACGCTTCTCCAAGCTCTTCAGCTCACTGGCAGAAGTAAAAGACGTCAGAGAAGAGCGCCTTCCCTTCGAGGCGTGGGAAGATGCCGTAAAAAGACACAACGCGCAGGCGTTGTTTCTGTTTCACTTGCCCCGCTTCCGCACCATCTGCCGCTTGCGCAGTCGGTTCCTTGTGACGGATGGCCTGGCCGAGTTAGGGCGCTACGCATTTCGCAGTTCTTACAGAGCCGCGCGCCGCCGGGTCATTTCAACGAGGGCTGGTGGCCCTTCGGCCTGGCGGCGCGGATCCGCCCTGGTTCTCGGACCAGGTCTGTGAACAGCCACAATGTCGATCTTCACCCCCACCAACCAGATCCGTCTAACCAATGTGGCTGTTGTACGCATGAAGCGAGGCGGCAAGCGCTTCGAAATCGCCTGCTACAAAAACAAGGTCGTCGGCTGGCGGAGTGGCGTGTGAGTGACTCTATTCCTTGGGCCCTGGCCCAAGCTGGGCGGTCTCCTAGGTGCTCTACCTTTGGTCTAGTTGAGTGAGTAGGCCAAGCTGGGGTCTTGTTAGGGAAAGAAAGGGGAAATTTCTTCTAGTGGGCGTGAAAAGTCGCTGCCCTTCCCGAGTTTGGCATCTGGGCCAGCCTATTTTGGTTGGTTTGGATTGGGTGGTGGTTTTGAGGGTTTGTTTCGCTGGTATTGTAAGAGATACAGCCAAGAAACCCCATAATTACAATTATTTTTTAATAATGTAAAGGCTGGAAGTCTAGTTCTCCAAATGCTGTCAAAGTTATGGTACATTTGATAGATTTCAGTAGCCTGGTAGTGTCACCGAAGTGCGTAGTGTCTTCATTACTGCCATCTAGGGACTGGAATTCTCTGTAGCAACAGCTTTACCCTACCTTGCCCCACCCAACCCCACCCCAGAGCTACACACATGCGCTCTTGATGTTTTTCTCCAATGAGTAACTGGGAATACAGATACGGTCTGGACTTCTTGAAAATATTCCCTCAGCACCAAGGGTCATTTAGGAATATCAGCTGTTTCTTGCTATTGATGTCGTTACCATTTTGTATTTTTAAATGTCACTGAATTTCCAAGTTTAGAGTGTATTCACATGGGACTTTATCTCTTGCCCTTACAAGGGAAAAAGACCTCGATGAAGTCCTGCAGACGCACTCTGTGTTTGTAAATGTTTCCAAAGGTCAGGTTGCAAAGAAGGAAGATCTGGTCAGTGCATTTGGAACAGATGATCAAACTGAAATCTGTAAACAGGTGAGTTCTGGCAACTGAAGTACAGTTGACCCTGATATTCATTTGTAGCCTAAATACTTGCTGGTTTGTTGAACTTTATCTCTTTCTGGAGGAAACAGTCACTGTACAATAATGTGAATTTCTAACCATCACTTTTAATAATACAGAATATGGATTATTAATACAGAATTTTTGCCAGGATCTTCAGAAATTAAATTTTCTACTAACTTGATGTGCTATGCCTGCAAGTATTTCATCCTTTAGACTCTTTGCTAATATTGCTTTTTCCCCTTCTCCCACCTGACCCTCTGACAAGTGAGATTTTGAACCACAACTCAATTCAGTGTGTCCTTTAGGTAAAAGCACAGATTGTTACCTATGTATCAGTAGCTAGAGATGAAATATTGTTTTCTTCCTGGTTTTTCATTCTTGTGGTTAATCAGTGCATAATACATTAAGATACTGCTTTCTTACATTTGTTGTGTCCTTTGTTTTTAGATTTTGACTAAAGGAGAGGTTCAAGTATCAGATAAAGAAAGGCACACACAGCTGGAGCAGATGTTTAGGGACATTGCAACTATTGTAGCAGACAAGTGTGTGAACCCAGAAACAAAGAGACCATACACTGTTATCCTTATTGAAAGAGCCATGAAGGACATCCATTATTCAGTCAAAACCAACAAGAGTACAAAACAGCAGGTAAGTGGTTTGTAGTGTCATAAAAATTGATCCATGGACATCAGTTTTCCCCAAAGAAATAGCTGAAGTAATGGGTCTGCATGAAAGCACGTGGGTAGGGAATTTGGAGACAAGGTGGGAGTTGTAAACAGGAAAACATAATTTGTTTTAACTAAACACAAATGTATATAGGACTTCTGTTTCTATGCAAAGTAAGTGTTTTAAAGATAGAAAGTTAGATTTTTTTCCATAGAATTATGTATTTATTTAATTCCATTGATTATTGTTCTTTTTTTCAATTTGACTAGAGAGAGACAGAGAAAGGGAAAGCGCGAAATCAAGCCGCCAGGTCCAGGACTGGAACCATAGCTGGCCATGTGGGAATCCAGCACCTTTAACCACCAGACCACCTGCCAGCTCCAGAAACTTGGATTTTTTTTTTAAGAATATTTTATTTAACTTTATTTATTCATTTATTTATTATAATTTGACCAGAGAGGGGAGAGAGAGAGAGAGGAAGAGAGAGAGAGAGAGAAAGTGAGAAGGCAAGCTACCAGGTCACCAAGTCTAGGACTCAAACCGTGGTCAGCCATATGGGAATCCAGCACCTTAACCACCATGCCACCTGCCAGCCCCAAAACTTGGATTTTTAAAAGGTCATTTTAAGGGGCAGGCAAGTGGCATGGTGGTTGAGGGCACTGGACCCTCACATGGCTAACATGGTTCAAGTCCTGGACCTGGAAGTTTTCTTTCTCACTTTCTCTTTTTCTCTGTGTGTGTGTGTGTCGCTCTCTGCTCAAATTAAAAATAAAGTTAAATCTTTTTTCTTAAAAAGGTAATTTTAACTCCTTAGTTTATTTATTTATAATTCACATACTGTGAAAGTCACCCTTTTATAAACATACAGTTCAGTGGTATATTAACAGAGTTATGGAATCTTCCCTGCTACCTAACTTGATAACATTTTCATCAACCAAAAGGAAACCCTCGTCCCATTCCCCAACTGCCCTGGAACCACTAATCTACTTTCTGTCTGCGTGGACTAGCCAGATGTTTCACATAAGGGAGATCATATTATGTGGTCTTTTCAAGGTTCATCTATGTTGTACTTGGGCCATACTTCATTTCTTTTTATGGCTGGATAATATTCCATTATGTGGACTGTTTTGTTTATTAGTTGGTGAACATTGGATTGTTTTAACTTTGTAGTTATTATGAGCAGCGTTGCTATGAAATTCATTACAAGTTTTTTGTTTGGACATATTTTCATTTCTCTGTGCTTGACAATGGTATCACTGAGTCATATGGTAATTAATCTTTTGAGGAACTGCCAAAACCTTTTCCAAAACAGCTGCACCATTTTAACATTGCCATCGTCAGTGTATAAAGGCTCCAGTTTCTCCTCATCCTCAGCAGCACTTGTTTTCCACCTTTTCTATTATAGCCATCATGGTAGGGTTTTACTGGTTTTGATCTGTCTTTCCCTAATTAACAAATGACTTGAACATACTTTGAGATGGTTATTAATGTATCTATTTTTGGAGAAACCCCTATTCAGATTCTCTGGGTTATTTTTTAATTATTTGTCTTTTCATTGTTGAGTTACCAGAGTTCTTTATATATTCTGAATACTACTAATTACCAAATTCGATTTACAAGTGTTTTTTCTCATTCTGTAGTTTTCATTTTCTTGATAGTGTTTTTTGAAGCATGGAAGTTTTTCATCTTAATAAAGCCCAATTTTTGTTTTTTTTCTATAGCTACTTACGTTCTTGTGTCATATCTAAAAAAAAACCACCATTGGGGCCAGCAGTTGGTGTAATGGCTATGTCACTAGACTCCCATATAGTCGAACTGCGGTTCGAGTCCCGAACCCGGTGGCTTAAACTCATGCCAGGCATGTGTGTGTGCATGCCCAAGATCCCAAGAGGAGAATGGAGGAGAAGGGATTGCGACATGGCCATCCCCTCCAGGGGGTGATTTCTCACTCTCTCGCTCGCACTCTCTCTCTCTCTCTCTCTCTGGCAGGTGCATATGCCCTATAGCAAAAATCTCTCCAAAAAAAAAACCATTGCCTAGTCCATCCACTGGGTTGTCAGAAAGGTATGACTGCATTTTTACATTAAAAAAAAAAAAAAACAGAAAAAATAAGTCATGACTTTTCCAGCAGCTGAGTACATGGAAACAGCTTTGTTGTTGAATGTCTTATGAAATGATACAACAGCCGAATTAAAGGAATTACAAGTGTTTTCAATTTTGTCTTGATAGGCTTTGGAAGTGATAAAACAGTTAAAGGAGAAAATGAAGATAGAACGTGCTCACATGAGACTTCGGTTCATTCTTCCAGTGAATGAAGGGAAGAAATTGAAAGAAAAACTCAAGCCACTAATAAAGGTTATAGAGAGTGAAGACTACAGCCAACAGTTGGAAATTGTAAGATTAAAGTTTTTTTGCTTCCATGTTCCCAAAGTAGTCTATATATATGAACAAGTTATCTGCAGGTTAATAATGTAAGGTCCAAATAGAACTAAATTGTAATTATTCACACTTACAGGTTTTTTTTTCCCCCCAGTTAAGTTACTCATGATAATATGTGAGGCCCACCCACAGTGACATCAGTAGTAGGGCGCACTGTACAATGCTGCAGGGGAGGCTCAGGTTCAGTATATTCTGCACCTGTAATCCTGGCTAACTAGAGGCTGGGCAGGGGATCAATCACAACGTCACAAGGCCTTATCAGAAAAACCTGTCTGTCCCATGGTCATTTATAATGGTCCTGTTCATTTTAGATAAGCAAATATGTTTTATATGAGTCTTCTATTATGGAACAAACAGAAGTAAGACTGAAGATTAGTCAGCCTCATTTATCACAAAACAGTTTAACAAAGCAGCAAAACCACTGTTGTCTTTGGGTCCTCACTCCATAGCTTCAAACATAGTATAAATTCAGTCGGCCACAAAATCATGCCTGCCTTAAAGGCTCTGCAGTCTAACAAATACGCAAGCTATAGAGCATTGTTGAGTACTGCTGAATATGAAATCTTTTCAAATTTTACACATGGTTTCCAAATAGGTCTTTAATCTGCTTTTTCTCCTTCGTATGTGGAGGTGATTTCACTGAATCATAAAATTTAATGCTAAATTTTAGTTTGAAAGGACGTTCGTCTTTCCATCTGACCCCTTCGTTTTACAGCTGAGGAATCTGGGTAAGTCATTAAACCAGGAGATGAGTGCCTCGTCTTGAGGACCTATGTGGACACCTAAGGGCAGAAGCTAGATGAGACCCCCGTCTGCTGCCCTATCCATTGCCTTATCTACTGCACCGTAGATCTGTAGTTCTAGAAATGTCTGGAAAGCCTTGTGTTTTGTCATAAAGGAGGTTTAAGCTGAGTTTATTCTGTCGTGTTTGTACATCTTCATTTGCTAAACAGCCATGTTAAATGTTTCAGGTATGTCTCATTGACCCAGGCTGCTTCAGAGAAATTGATGAGCTAATTAAAAAGGAAACAAAAGGCAAAGGTTCTTTGGAAGTACTCAACTTGAAAGATGTGGAAGAAGGAGACGAGAAATTTGAATGACATTCATCGGTCTTCAGCTACAAAACACTAAAGCATTTTCGTTTCCAACTGCACTGTTTTATTTCTGTAATCTGCCAAATACCTGTTCACACTAACAGAGATGGGACAGTTTCTATCTTTGTGTTAAGTGTATCTGGAAAGACGTTCGTACGTGAGTATGTGGGAGTGATTTAATTATAAATCGAGGTTTTGGGCAAAAATGAAAGCTCCCAGATAACAAAGTGCAGACAGCATTATGCTGCTGTCAGGCCCTTATTGCTTCCCAACATGAGAGTGCATTGAGGCAACAACTGTTGTAGATAAAAGGTTAAATTTTGTACATTAGAGGAAGATTATTTGGGGGATATTATCTTTATGACAAAAAATAAATGCTGGAAAAGAATACATAATGTCTTATTTCTACATGATAAAATTTGTGTATGGGGTAACTATTGTTTCCCGATGTAAAGCTTGGTTGGTGACCCTCATTATCTGAAAATGAATATATAATGTCCATGCAGAACTTAAATAATTTTCATTGAATATGCTGCCATAGCTAAACTCATTCTTGGTTTTAAAAAAAAGTCATTTATTTCTAATTCTTAAAATTTATAATATATATTAATATAGCTAAAATTATATGTGATCAATAAAACCACTCTTATTTTTCTTAAACTATGGCTTGTGATTCTAGATATTGTCCTCCCTCCCTCACTTTTCTCTGCCTTTGTCTGTAGTAGGGTTGATACTTGTTAAAATGATTAAATAAGTCAGTATACAGAGTGCTTAGAATGGAGCATGGTCTGATAAACCTCTTAATATTATTTAGAATGTCCTAGAATTTAATTATTTTAGTATTTAAACACTTAAATAGGGTACAAGTTCTTTTAAAAAAAAAAATCAATTCTTTTTTTTTTTTTTTTTTTTTTTTGGAGAGGCTTTTTTTGTTTTAGGGTGCCAAAGAGACAGAGAAATCACTCCCCAGGGGGATGGCCACACCGCAGTCCCTTCTCCTCCACTCTTCTCGGGATCTTGGGCATGCACGCACACGTGCCTGGCATAAGTTTAAGCCACTAGGTCTGAGACTTGAACCACGGTCAACTATATGGGAGTCCAGCGACATAGCCATTACACCAACTGTTGGTCCCAAAAAAATCTATTCTCAAAAGAATACATCTAGAGTGTGTTACAGATTCAAATGAAGATATATTTTGTAGACAGTAATTTTAATAGAAAAAAGTTCTTTACTAAGGGCCAGCAGATGGCATGGCTATTATGTCACTACTCCCACATGGCCAATCACAGTTCGAGTCCTGGACCCTCCAGCTTAAACTCACACCAGGCATGTGTGTGTGCGTGCCCAAGATCCCAAGAGGAAAACAGAGGAGAAGGAATTGCAGTATGGCCATCCCCTCTGGAGGGTGATTTCTTGCTTTCTATGAGTGCACGTGCCCTATAGCAAAAAACTCTTAAAAAAAAAAAAAAAAAAAAAAAAACACCTCAAGCTGGGCACAAATGTGTGCATGCCAGAGTCTGAGAAGAGAATGGAGGAGAAGGGAGTGTGGTGAGCTACCTCTACAGAGATGATTTCTCACTTTCTGTCTCTGTCTCTCTTGTAAGCACACACACCCTATAGCAAAAACCTCTCTTAAATAAAATAAAAAGTTCTTTACTTAAACAGGTCCTGATTGGTTTTATGAGCACATAGAATCTCCTGCCAATACAAGTTCTCAATAATATCCCTTTTCCAATAGCTTCAATTGAAATTAAGAAATCGAAAATCATTTTGTAGTGTTAGTATTCTCATGTTTGATAACATAAGAATGAGCACTTTTTTCTTACCACTGAAATTAGTGTAGTCTTTGACATCATCCCTTCACTGCTTCAATGTCATTCATATAGTTGGCCTTATAAAGATAATCTGAACTTGAAGTTCAAGGAGATATTTGTAGCCAATGAGGTTTACACTATTTCCAGCTTAAAGAGATGAAAGAGATGTTTCAGGCTGAAAGCTATAGTCATTACAAATGTCAACTGCTGCATCTTGAGTAGGAAAAGATAAATAGCCACTGTTTTACTGCCTTAAGTTTCTCTGATTCTGATTATTCATCTCTTCTAGAAAGCTGGAACTCCAGAGCCAGCAGGTGATATAGTGGTTGAGGTGCTGGATTCCCACATGGCCAACTGTGGTTTGAGTCCTGAACCCAGCAGCTTGAGACATGCTAGGTGCATTGTGTGCATGTCCTCAGAGGAGAATGGAGGAGAAGGGATTGCAGCATGGCCGTCCCCCCTAGGGAATGACACACTCACTGTGTGTGTGTCTCTCTCTGGCAAGTGCACACACCCCATAGCAAAAAAAGAAACAAAAAAAAACTGGAACTCCAAGAAATGTCAAATGTAGATCACATCTGAGTCGTGCTCATGAACTAATTAAAGCATAATGGTTACATCACTGGACTCCCACACGGCTGACCGCAGTTCAAGCCCCTGACCCAGAGGCCTGAAACTCATGTCGGGCGTGTGTGAGTGTGTGCCCAAGATCCCATGAGGAGAATGGAGAAGGGATTACGGGATGGCCAGCCCCACGGGGAGTGATTTCTTGCTTTCTGTCTGTCTCTCATTAAGTGCATATACTCTATAGCAAAAATCTCTCCAAATAATCTTTTTTCATTTTATATTAATTTCATTACTCAATAGCAAATTTTGATTCATGATCATCTTCCCAGTACCACTGCCACAGTAAATCATTTTATTTTATTAGTTTTGCTATAGGGCATGTGTACTCACCAGAGGGAGACAAGAAGAGAAGAGATTACCCCTCCTCCAGCGAGGGTAACCACGCCACAACCCCATCTCCATTCTCTCAAAATTGTGAGTAATGCACACACACGCACACACACACACACATGCCATAATTCTCAAGCCACCAGGTCCAGGACTCCAACCATGCAGTCAGCCATATGGGATCCAGCACCTTAACCACCATGCTACCTACTGGACCATATGGATTATTTTAAGAATTGTTTAGTTTAAGATCAGCCCATGGCATGGTGGTTAAGGCAGCCAAAACCCAAACGGCCCAACCACATGGTTTGAGTCCTGGCTTGAAAAACACTGAGTCCTGTGTGTGCATGCCCAGGGTTCCAAGGGAAGGGAGAAATGGGAGAGGGGGGGTCGCGGGGATTGCAGTATGACTGTTCCTTCCAGGGGAGTGCTTTCTCACCATTTCTCTCTGCAGTGGGCACACACACACTTTAGTAATTTTTCAATTGTTCATTTTGCTTTTTTAATACAAGCTGAATATTTACTTGATCATAATCGTGTTTCAGAATCGAGCCTCTGTGTTAGCGCCACTGTGCTTGGGGATGCTTTCCTTGCAGGCCATACATAATTAGCTCCACCCTGGAAGCCCAGTCCACACTGAAATGCCCTCAAGACATTGATTCATTTCACCGTGTATTATACGGAACTGTTCAGTTACTTGCTTCCATGTTCAACTGTGAGCTCTTTAAGTGCAAAGGGACTTGGTTATATGTGTGTATGCCACAGTGCTTTGTACTTAACCAAATGGGGAACTGATGTGCAGTAATAAATGTGCTCTCGAAGCTGGGATACAGATTTTGTCAGCTAAGCCAGAGCTCCCCAATCCTCATACTGCAAATCACACACATGATTATTTTTGTAAGAGGTTTTAGCAGTAGGGCGTGTGTTCTCGCTGCAAAGGGAGGGGAGAGGAAGGGAGGGTGAGGAGAGCGAGAAAGAGAAACAGTGGGAGAGTCAGAAATCACCCCTAGGGTTGTTGGCCACACCACAGTCCCTTTTCCTACACACACACACACACGCGCGCGCGCGTGCGTGCGCATGTGGCATGATTTTTAAGCCACCGGGTCCGGGACTCGAAATGCAGTTGGCCATGAAGGGGCCGAACACTGCTGTTACACTATCTGCTGGCCCCCACACACGACCTTAACCTGTATGCTACTCTCAAGCCCACCTCTTGATATTTCAAATGATTTTTATAGAAATGAGATTCTTTACTATTACAGTTTTTTGCCTGCTCCTATGTTAATGAAATTCAAGATATTGGAAAACTTTTTCCTGCCAAACAATAGAACTGATTGTGGATACATACTGTGGCATAAGCAACATTTAATTGTTGAGATAGCCACTGATTTGCATCCTGATTTTCATCTCCATCTGCATTTACCTGGGATGGGGCGTTCAAAATTTTAAGTCTAAATATAACAGTAAAGTATCAACAATTCTGAGTTAAAAGTATAATTCTGAGCTAAATATCAGATTGGCTATTCCAGCTTCTACCCAATAATGATTTCATGATTCCCTGAGCACACATAGCTGAACTGCCCAGGGTCCCTTCCAAGTGTCTCAGGAAAAGTTACCACCTTCACCAAATTCCTAGTAGAATCTACAGACTTTCAGTTTTCCACTGGTAGATAATGAAGATAAGTGGGTTGTGGAATTGAAGAAAGCAGGCATTTTTTTCTGTGAAGAGGAGTGAGTTATGTCTCCTACAAGCAAAACCATCCATATCTTGAGATTTTTTCTGCCTGGTGAGCCACTTGAATGCCCACAGATTCATGAGTGGAGCTCTGTTTCTGTGGCAGAAAAGCCACAGCTAAGAGCAAGAGAAAAAGGCCACTAGCTTATTTCCTCCTGTTAATGAAGATAGAAAAGATTTTACTCTTTACACGTGAAAAGTAAAATAGGGCCAGCCCGTGACATGTCGATTAAGGTGGCTGGATCCCACATGGTTGATCTCATGGTTCAAGTCCCAGACCTGGAAGCTTGAGAAACATACCAGGATTGTGTGCATGGGTGTCTAAAACCCCAAAAGGAGAGAGAGAAAAGAGACTGTGGTGTGACCATTCCCCATAACAGGTGCTTTCTCACTTTCCTTCTCTCACTCTCTCCATCCAGCACACAGGCCCTCTGGCAAGTTCAAAAAAAAAAAAGAAAAAAAAAGTAAAGTAGTTTGTGGATAGTTAAAACTGCAGATTAGAAGGATTTAAGGTATACTTTGGCATGACAAATGAGTAATGTAAAAAAATTTTCTTTAAAAATTTTTAAAGAACAGGAACCAGCAGTTAGCATAATGGCTATGTCGCTGAACTCCCATGTAGTCAACTGCGGTTCGAGTCCCGGACCCGGTGGCTTAAACTCACACCAGGCGCGTGTGTGTGCGTGCCCAAGATCCCAAGAGGAGAATGGAGAAGGGATTGTGGTGTGGCCATCCCCCCAGGGGGTGATTTCTTGCTTTCTATCTTTCTGTCTCTCTCCGTCTTTCTGGCATGCGCCCTATAGCAAAAATCTCTCCAAAAAAAAAAAGTTTAAAGAATTATTTAATTTTACATTTTTTTTTTTTTTTAATTTGAAGAGAAAGAAAAAAATGAAAGTGAGAAAGCAAGCTGCCAGGTCCAGGACTCAAACTGTAGTCGGCCATGTGGGAATCCAGTGCCTTTACCTCCACACCACCTACCGGCACTTCCTTATGAAATTTGTTTATAGAGGTAATTGTGCAGAGCTTGAGTAATAACTGCTTGGTATGTTCAGAAACTTAGTGGTTGACTGAGTTATGATGTTATTGAACATGATGCCATAATGAAGATTTCATAATACTATAAAATATTGAAGACTGACCCCATAGACTGGTTAAAGTGAGCCAGATATGACATGGCTAATGGCGGTTCAAATTCCAACCCTGATGGCTTGGCAAACATGCTGTGCCTGCATTCCCCAAATCTCAACAGGATGGAGAGCTAGAGAGGGATCGTGTCATGACCACGCCCAACTGGGAGGCACTTTCTTCCTTTCCCCTCTCTTTCTGGCTCTCTAGCAAGTCCACGTGCCCTCTGGCAGGGTTTCTGGGCACACATGTACACATACCCAGAGTTATTTTCAAGCCACTGGGTCCAAAACTCAAACCATGGAGTCAGCCACGTGAGATCCAGCCGCTTTGACCTCTACACCACCTGCTGCCCCCCCCCCCCCCGTTTTTTTTTTCTTCCAAAAAGGAATTGTCCGGCCAGCAGGTGGTGTGGTGGTTAAGGCACTGGAATTCCCACATGGCTGACCACAGTTCTAGTCCCAGACCTGTGGCTTGCTTTCTCACTCTCCCTCCCTCTCTCTCTCTCTGGCAAAACTCATGTGAAAAAATAATAAATAAATAAGTAAGTAAGTAAGTAAGTAAGTAAGTAAAATAATTCTTAAAAAATAAAAAAAGAACTGCAATTGGGATTTTGCTTTGAAGTAAAAGGAATTAAAGGACATTACAGTTATGTAAATGAAATTGTTAACAAGTCAAGCAAAAATAGCTAGGTGGATCCTCTCCCAATATGAATAGTATAACTTGAAATATTCATGAAACTCACTTTGGGGGTCCCTCTATGAAAGGCAGACATCCTCCAGAGCATGGGATCTGGCAAACAAAGAACCTGTGATGACCTCAGTCGGGAAAGCTGAGTCTCTGGTACTAAGTGGCCATGGCAGGAGAAGGCGAGCTGTCACAAAGACAGTCAGATACTGGTTCCTCACAAAGCTGCTTCTCATGGGGACAACTCTACATAGTATGTCTGGTATCACAAGAGTCAGAGATTTATTTATGACTGTGTCATTGCCCTGAACAACTCTGATGAAGCCTGCTAATCCTCAGTAGCATGTTTATCCCCACATTCCAGATTTCCTATTCTCAACAGTGATCCCAAGCTTTGTGTACGAGCCCAAACTTTATGTTAATGTTTATAAATATGGCAGGATAGACCCCTCCATCTCACTGCTAGAGCCACCCAACTACCAGTTACTGTGGCTGACGTGAGAGGCTGGAAGAAAGCCCAAATAAGGGGTGAAGACTGCTCAGATAACTTTGAAAAGACAGAATAATAAGGAGGAAGCTGTCTTACCAAGTAAGAGGCTTTCTATAAAGCCACTGTGATCAAAATAATGCAAAACTGGCAAGGAACAGACCAATCAATTTAACAGAACAGAGCTAAAGAAAGCTTCAGAACAGATGAAAACATAGCACAAAAGTACTTGAAAAAGTTTATAGAAAGGGGCTGGCTGCTGGTGTGGTGGTAAAGGCGCTGGACTCCCACATGGCCGACCATGGTTCAAGTCCTGGACCTCTCTTACTTTGTCTCTCTTCCTCTCCCTCTCTCTGGTGAGCGTACGTGCCCTATAGTAAACTAAAAAATAATAATAAAAAAAATAAATATTTTTAAACATTTATTTATTTTAATTCCATTTTTTTTTTTGGAGGGGTTTTTGCCATAGGGCGCGTGCGCTCACCAGACAGAGACAGACAGAAAGCGAGAAATCACCCCCCAGGGGGGATGGCCACGCTGCAATCCCTTCTCTTCCATTCTCTCGGGATCTTGGGCACGCACGCACACGCGCCCGCATGAGTTTCAAGCCACCGGGTCCGGGACTTGAACCGCAGTCAACATAGCCATTACACTAACTGCTGGTACCTCCATTTGTTATTTTTTAATTTGACCAGAGACAGAGAAAGAGAGGGAAAGTAAGAAAGCAAGCCGCCAGGTCCGGAACTCGAACCATGATTGGCCACGTGGAATTCCAGCGCCTTTAACCACCATGCCACCTGCCGACCCCAAAAATAAATTTAAGTTTGTAGAAAAAATGGAAAGTACAAGTTCATTCTGGTGCAAAATTGTTTAAATCCATGCATTACTTTTCTAACACATATTTCCCATGAGCTTTTTGAAGACTCCTCTGAAATGATAAATGCAGCTCTGGTAGACAAAAATAATGCCCTCCCAACCATCCAACCAAAAAATATCCATGCTTCCATCTCTGAAACGTATATCTTTCCTTACATAACAAGCAATTTTATAGACAGAAATAAGATTACTTTGAAACAGGGAGAATAGCCTAGATTACCTGGGTGTTCCCAATTAATGAGCCCTTAAAAATGGAAGGGGGTACCAGCAGATGGCAAAATGGTTACATTACTGGACTCCCATGTAGTCGACCATAATTCAAGTCCCACATCCAGCAGCTAAAACTCACACCAGACGCATGTGCATGCGTGCCCAAAATCCCAAGAAGAGAATGAAGAAGGGATTGCCACGTGGCCATCCCCCCTGGGGTGTGATTTCTCGCTTCCTGCTGTCTCTCCATCTCTCTGGTGAGCACCTTATAGCAAAATTTTCTATTAAAAAAAGAAGAAAGAAAGGGTAAGGGGCCAGCAGGTGGTGTGGTGGTTAAGACTCTGGACACTCCCACATGGCCGACTGCAGTTCAAGCCCTGGACCTGGTGGCTTGCTTTCTCACTTACTCTCTCTGTCTCTGTCTCTCTTTGGTGATCATGTGTTCCCTGTAGCAAATTTTAAAAAATAATGATGATGATAAATAAAATTAAATAAACAATTCTTAAAAAAAAAAAAAAAAGAAAGAAAGAAATGGAAGGGAAAGGCAAAACTGGTTCGGAGAGATGCAACTGAAAGAAGAGGCAAGTGAGTTTTTAAATGTGAGAGAGACTTTACCCACCTGTGGCTGGTGTTGAAGATGGAAGAATGGGGGCCATGAGTCAAAGACTGCTGGGAGCCGCTAGAAGAGAAGGGCCCTCAGCCGACAGCAAATAAAGCAATAGGAGCCTGAAAGGAGCTGAATTCTGCCAACCACTTGATCAATTAAGGAAACAGTCTCTCCTACAGTTTCCAGAAGGGACTAACCCTGCCATCCCTGTTGGTAATAATTTGTTATGGCAAAAGTAGAAACTATAGATTTACAGATATTTCAATAGGATGAAAAAAGAGCAGTTGATCAATTGGCTTTATGTCTAACAAAGGTAGACCCCTATGTTACAACAGAAAAATTAATTTTAGGTGGATTATAGAACTAAGTGTAAATATAAAACTGAATGTTTTAGTGAAAAATGGTTAATCAAATGTAAAAAGCCTTTGTTAAGGAAAACAGAAACCTAGAATCTATAAAAGTAAATACTGAGAAATTCAGCTACATAAGAAGCCCTTGCAGCTTGAAAAACACATCAAGCACGTGTGTGTGTGCATTTGAAATCCAACAGGATGGAAAAATGGAGAGAGAAGGAAAGTGAGAAAGCCAGCCACTAGGTCCAGGACTCAAACCATGGTTGGTCGTGTGGGAATGTCCAGCACCTTAACCACCACACCGCCTGCCAGCCCCATACCTGGATAATTTTCTAAAGCCAAGGGTAGCAAGAGCCACTCTTTACAGATATCACCACGGCTCCCAAATGCAATCGGCTGCAAAATATTCTCACCTAACAGGATTTTAGCTTCTATGCTCCTGCTTTTCCAGCCACAGGTGACAGACAGAGGAGCTCACAGGCCTTGCCTCTCACCAGTAATCAAATCTTTCACACACGCACGTGGTTCACCAGCGCAGGCGCTGCTTCCAGCAGCTCCTATACCACCAGCCCCTTCGCCTCCTTGGTTTTCAGAGCCTTGAGTTCCAGGAGTTCCTGCTCCGCCTTGGCCACACTGCGCCAGCAGCTCAGCCTACTCCTCTGATATCCGAGCCCGCTGTGCCAGCTGCTCCACCGCCTCTTGGGAGTGTAGCTGGACCATGGACCCACTGCGTGTCCAGAGCATCTGGACAGCGGTGCGCAGGACTAGGGTAATTCTCCAGAGGGGCTAAAGCCTTTCTCCACTGCAGCGGTTCTGCGTGTGTGGTCCCCCCACCAGCGGCAGCAACTGGAAACTAGCTAGCCTTGTGTGCCTTAGGCCCCAAGTTCCAGGACCCAGGCCCAGGGGTCTGTGAATCTGTTTAACAAGCTCCCTCTGAGAATTCTGATGCACGCTCGAGTTAGAAAGCCACTGCTTGACCAGAGACTACACTAAAGAAAATAAAATGTAGGCTTATTTTCTGTCTAGTTTCATTAAATATTAAAAGGAAGGAAGGAACTGGCCCTGTGGCCTCCTGGTTAAGGGAGTCAGATCCCACATGGCAGGCAGGGTGATTTGAATCCTAGCACTGGCAGCTCAAAAAACACACCAGGTGTGTATGTGTGCATGCCCCAAATCCTTAGAGGATGGAGAAATGGAAGACAAGGGATTGAAGCATGACCACATCCCACTGGAGAGTGCTCTCTCCCTCTCCCTCTGCATCTGCCCACTATGCATGTCCTCTGGCAATTTTGAAACAAGTGGGTCCACCAGTGGCATGGCGGTTAAGGCAGCTGGCTCCCACATGGCCAACTGTGCGGTTCAAGTCCCGGACTCAGGGGCTTGATATGCACACCAGTTGTAGTATGCCCCAAAATCCCAAATGGAGAGATGGAGGGGAAGGGTAGTGGCATGGCTGTTCCACGTGGTGGTGCTTTCTCACTTTTCCCATCTCTCTGTCTCTCCCTCTCCCTCTCCCTCTCTCTCCCTCTCTCTGGTGAGTACATGTGCCCTCTGGCAAAGATTTAAAAAGAGAGAGAGAGAGAGAGAGAGAGAGAGAAGAAGGGCTTAGTGCTATCCAAACCTCTCTAGTGTATCAGAGAATAATGGTTGAATAAAATGGGAAGAATCAAGAACAAGAATCAAAAACAGATGGCAGCTTCTTTCATTTAGCATGATGTTTTCAAAGCTCCTACAGTTGTAGCTTTTATCAGTACTTCATTCCTCTTTATGGCTGAGTAATATTCCACCTGTCACATTTAGTTTACCCATTCAGGTGGATGGGAGTTCACTGGAGCTGTTCCCAACTTTTAGCTATTGCGAATAATGCTGCTATGAACATTCATGTACACATCTGTCGTTTAACCACCTGTTTTCAGTTCTGCGTATATACTTCTAAGAGAGATTTTTGCTATAAGGCACATGTGCTCACTAGACACACAGAGAGACAGAAAGCAAGAAATCACCCCCCACCAGGGATTGTGGCCACACCACAGTACCTTCTCCACCATTCTCCTCTCGGGATCTTGGGCATGCACACACATGCGCCTGGTATGAGTTGTAAGCTGCCGGCCTTGGGACTCAAACCCTGGTCGACTACATGGGAGTCCAGTGACATAACCATTACACCATCTGCTGGTCCCAATCGTTAACCTTTCAAAATGCTTTTGTTGAAACTACTAACTCCCCGTACCCGAGAATGAAGACAGGGTCTTAAAAGTGCAGCCACACATCACGTAATGAAGGGGTATGTTCTGAGTAATGGGTAGGTAGGCGATTTTGCCACTGTGCAAACATTGCAGCACACCCCCAGGCTACGCGGGATAGCCTGTTATCATCTGTGGGACACCACTGTACATGGGGCCCATCGCTGACAGAAACGTAGGTATGCAGCACCTGACTGTACTCAGTATTGCACAGGAACTGGGGATTCCCTGTTGGCCATCAGTGGATTCGCAGAGGCGGCCCCAAAGGCTCTTACTCAGCACTGAGAGGAAGGAGCTGCCTCTCACCAGTGCCACTTGGAATACCTGTCTCTACAAATGGGCTCAGGCTCTCTTTGCCTCTTCCCAGAGCTGCTTCTCATGGACAAAGCTCTGACACTCCAGCTGCCAATGCAATGAGAGGCAGGGCACTGGGGAGCCTGCCCCATTCCTGCCACAGGCTCCACACCCACTGTGTGGAAATCAGCAAGCCTCCATCCCCACAAAACATGTGGTTTTGCCTTCCTTCATGAAGCAAAGTGCTGGCAGATGGGCCTCTCGTCATCAATTCCAGCCATGGCCAAGTTCTGTAATGTTTTGATTTACAGGGCTGGCAAGACTCCCTTCCTGTTTAGACAGATGTGGACGGACTGTGGCCAGAGGTGAGCTTGGCCTCAGCCTCCTAGCTAATAGCAAGTCCCACCACAGAGGGCGGATGTGAGGATCAGATGCAAGGATGTGGACATGCCAGTATAACGCCAGGAGGCCAGGCCTCTGATCGAGTCATCGCACTGTGCGTGTCTGCACATCTGTCTCCTCTGCAGACTGCGCTTCCCGTGAGGGCAGGACCTGAGCACGGGAGACGTCAATGGGTGATTCGGTCAGTGTCCACTTGAACCATGCATCCCTCTATTTCCTCCCAGCTTATGAACATCTATTATGTTGCCTTTGAAATGGACAGAAGTCTTTTGAATGCATCTAAGCTTGTAAGTATTCGAAATGGGAAATTGTTAGTCACCTTGGAACCAAAAATACTTTAGGTTTTCACAGATTTTTGTAGTTAAAAAATTCAGAAAGACAAGTAAAAATAGCTTAAAATTCAGAACCTTCATTTAACATCAATTAATAAGGGACTACTATCCCCTACCTTAGCTAAATATCATTATCTTTCCACAAATACTTTTTTTTTTTTCAAATTTTGACATAGGACTTCAAAGGCTTAAAATTCTATTAAGCTCTGTACTGAAATAATTTGATAACAAGAGTCTCTGTCTCTCTACATTAGATGGAAGGAAACACATCAGAGAAAACAGAACATAATTAAATTTGGTCTTCTCTTAAGATTGAATCATCACTAGTCCAAGCTCTTTGTAGAATTTAGAAGCATGTAAATTCATTTTCTTATCAGTGCAAACTAAGCTATTTTACAACATAGAATTTGAATTAAAAAACACTTTTAGGTCAGCATGATATGATGCCTAGTTTCCTTTTAATTTAAAGATGATTCCTTTCTTAAAGAGAAACCTGTATTTCTGATCTCTCATTTTCCTTCTTTAAACAAAAGGCTTTTATTCTGTTTCCATGTGGTCATACTATGTTACTTTTGGCCAAAAATGTTTGCCAGGAAATTAGAACACAGAAAACATCTTCCAGGCAAACTGCTGTGTTAGATTAGGTTTCTGAGAAAAAAGATATTTTACATTTCAGAAGACATTTCAGTTTTTAAAATTGGCACCTCCCCAGGGCTGGTCAGTGATGTGCCAGTAAAAAACGTGATATTCTGCAAAGCTGACCCACAGGAAAGGTCCAGATTTACATCCAGAGAGCTCCTTGAGTATGCCAGGCACAATACTCATGACCCAGAGCTGGCTGACGCCGGGTGGCTCAGTTATCGAGACCCAGTGTGGATGCACTCACTCACGCACTGTGCCTTTCTTCTTGCTCATGGAAGAATAAAATAAAATAGACTTTAAAAAAAAAAATGAGACCTCTCCTTCAGAAACAGCAAATGGTATAAAATCAAAAGTTAGTGAAAAAGTGCTAGCCTCAGCAGCACATATACTAAAAATTAGTGAAAAACACACTTTCTCAAGAGAATTAACTCACATCTGCCTGAGTCCTCCTTTCCTTGGCCCATGCTGACATTTGTGTGTGTGTGTGTGTGTGTATGTGTGTGTGTGTGAGATTTTTGCTATAGGGCATGTGCACTCACCGAAGAGACAGAGAGAGAAAGAAAGTGAGAAATCACTCTCCAGGAGGGATGGCCACACTTCAATCCCTTCTCCAGTTTCCTCTCTGGATTTTGGGCACACAAGCACACGCGCCATCGTGAGTTCTAAGCCACCAGATCCAGGACTCGAACTGCAGTCCACTATGTGGGAGTCCAGTGATGTAACCATTACCCCATCTGCTGGTCCCAGCCTATGTTTACATTTGCTACATCTCAGTAGAGTCCACTTTCCTGCTCCTCCTCATAAAGAGATTATGATTTCTAACACACAGCTTAGGATTCAGTGTGCAGTCACCCACCTCCTGGCCCATCCTGCCTTGTGGCATTGAGCGCCCTGCTTACTTCATGCTCTTCTCCCTAAAGCCATAGCGTGGGAGGCAGGGAGAGGCAGGCAGGACTGAAAGGTAACTCACCACTTCTGGGGCGGCAGGGGGGAGTTGTATATGCAGTAAAAGGGGCAGGATAAGAAGTATACCACTTATTGAGGCGGCACGTGGCATGGTGGTTAAGGGAGCTAGACTCCCACATGGCCGACCACGGTTCGAGTCCCAAACCTGGCAGCTTGCTTTCTCACTCTCTCTCACTGTCCCTCTCTGGTTAAATTAAAATAAATAAATAAATAATTACACACACACACACACACACACACACACACACACATGTATGTGTGTGTGTGTATATATATATATACATACACATATACACACATATGTATGTGTGTATATATATGTATATGTGTGTGTATATATGTATGTATGTGTGTGTGTGTGTGTATGTGTGTGTGTGTATATATATATATATATATATACATACCACTTGTCTCACAGTCTCAATGCCTCAATGCCTGCCTGGGCCAAACCTGGGCTCTCTTGCATGCTGGATGATGCATCATCCTCCTGGGCCCACTCTGCTTCCCTCCTGGAGGCCTAGGGCAGGGTAGGTTCTCCTCAGCTCCCAGCATCATCCTGAGGTGTTGGCCAGTCAGGAAAACTAGGGGGAAAGAAGTACAGAGCACAGGCTGGTGGACCTGGCCTGCAGGGACCAGAAGACAGCAGCTGCTCTAAGGGCCCAGGGTCAGTTGCAAGTCAGAAGTTGTGGCTATCAGGAATCTTTCCATCTTTGGCAGAATACTGGAGCCTTTCAAGAAGGTGATGCCTCCCCTAGGAGACACTTTGGAAATTTGAGGGAGTTCTGGTCTTTGCAATACAGTAATAGTGGCCTGCTCCTGGGGTGCAGACTTCAATGGTGCAAGATATGTCGCGTGTTCCACATAGCTGCCAGTGTCTTATCCAATACTTAAACGTAAAGATGAAAAACATTTACATCATCTGAGCCTGGAATCTATCTCTATTTTGCAAAAGGCATTTTTTGCAGTTTTAACATACTGTATTTTCCAGGGACTCCAACTTACATAAGGGAGATTAGGAAAACAGTCAATGAAAATCCCATCTCCAACAGCCCTGTCATAGACATCTGAATGGCCCATCCAAGCCCTTACCTGTCTTTCTGCATGTAGAGTTGTCTCATTCAGTGACCCTCTCGCAGGCAGAAGCATTAAATTCAAATCGTCATCACTTGGTAGATGATACCTTTTGTAGGATAATAAGTTTTAAAAAGAGAAGGCTGGAACTGATTAGGTTGAATCCAAAGTGCCAGGGAAGGCCAAGGGGTCTCCCGAGGGTGGGCTGCAACCTCCCCAGCACGCGTGCCCTTGTAGCAATGCTGTAGCAGGACAGCGGCCGGGCCAGAGCCTGTACCAGAGAGAAGGGGAGGGGTCCCATTCCAGGCAGGTGAATAACACAGTGACCCCTGCATGTGTGCAGCGAGAAGTGGCAGGACCCCCTGTGAGAACGGTGCGCTTTGAGCAAAGGAGGTAGACGATCGAGTACAGAGAGGAGGTATGTGAGCCAGCCCCCTGGTCATGGACGCATTCCAATGCAGACTCCAAGACTTTGTTGACTAGGACAGAAGGATAAAGAGCCAAGGGCTTGAGAAGAATTTTCTAGATCCAGGATGTGATCTGAGAGCCAGGCCAGAGACAAAGGGACTGGGAGTGATGAACTGTTGGATGGAAAAAGCATTTAAAGGCATAGATATTGTTTATTTTATTTTATTATTATTATTATTTAACTTGAGAGAAAGTGAGAAAGCAAACCACCAGGTCTGGGACTCAAACCACAGTTAGCCACGTGGGAGTCCAGCAACCCAACCACCATGTCACCTGATGACCACAAGACATAGATACTCTCCCTTGTGACTCTTTCTTCATTGTTTTTAAGATGGTCTGCTTAATATGATTTCTGGACGTCACGCTCCAAAGTTCTGAAGGACTCTGAAACTTATTTAAAAGTGACAAACATATTGGGTTGTTGGAAAAGTCATGACATATTTTTTCTGTTTTTCCATGCAAAAATGCATCATGACTTTTCTGACAACCCAATAATTCTTGATAAATGAAAAATATTGGCATTAAAGACTCAAGACATTTCTTAGCTATAAGGGATCTCATACTTTTTTTTTTTTTTTTGGAGAGGTTTTTGCTATATGGCGCGTGCACTTGCCAGACAGAGAGAGAGAGAGAGATAGAAAGCGAGAAATCACCCCCCAGGGGGGATGGCCACGCCGCAATCCCTTCTCCTCCATTCTCCTCTCGGGATCTTGGGAACGCACGCACACGCGCCCGGCGTGAGTTTAAGCCACCGGGTCCGGGACTCGAACCGTGGTCAACTACGTGGGAGTCCAGCGACATAGCCATTACGCTAACTGCCGGTCCCCATACATTTTTTTTTTTTAAGAGAGATTTTCCAGTATGGGACATGTGAGCTCACTGGAGACACACACACACAGAGAGAGAGAGACCAACAGACAGAAAACAAATCACCCCCCAAGGGGATGGCCATGCCGCAATCCCTTCTCCTCATTCTCCTCAGGATTTTGGGCACACACACACACGAGCCCGGCATTGAGTTTTAAGCTGTTGGGCTCCAGGACTCGAACCACAGTCAACTACGTGGGAGTCCAGCTACATAACGATTATGCCATCTCCCGGTTCCAGGGTCTCATACATTATTAAGATCAGTCTTTTTAAGGCAACAGGTCCCTTCCATTTGTGGGTCATGCAATCAATTTAATGTCACACCCAGTTCTGAAAAGTAAACAAGAGACTAATATTTTAAAATATCAGTGTGTATCATATGTAGGGAGAGCAATTATCATTCAACGAAGTATGTTTCAGAGACTGGTTCTCATACACCCCACAAATGATAAAGCCCAGCACAGGCATCAGTGTTAATGGGAGATTAATGTGGGGGGCGGGGGCCGAGTCTCCTTGCTTTATTAGTTCTCCTCTACCCAAGTGGAACCAGAGGAGAGCCTCCAGCTGCACTCTTGGGTATCTCCCCTGATCACCTCATTATAATAAATACTTAACACGTGCCAGACACTGCCCTAAGCACCTTCTCTTAACTTGCCAAATCCCCGTAAATGGGTACTGCTATCCTTGTTCTACAGATGAGCAAAATGAGGCAGAGAGGACAGGCCACTTGGCCAAGGTTGCATATCCTGAAAGAACTGGAGCATGAGTTCAGATCCACCATGCCAGGCTTCAGTTCAGAGACCACCCTTCCTGAACTAGTCAGTAGGAGAGCATCACCCTGCAGAGCCTTTTGCATACCACTCCCTTGGGACTACTACGGCAGCAGCCTGGAGGAATCTTGTCCTCGGCTTAGGAGACCGATCCCTGAAAGACTCCCATTCTCCATCCAGCCATGAGCCAGGACCTCTGAGCACGGCTTCTGTGCAGCAGGATCACAGCCCCTGCCCTCCACATGGAATGCTTCAGTCCGGAATTCCCCCATTTGTATTTTCAAATTACACCTCTTCCAAGACGCCTTCTGCAACCACCCCAGCTGAGGTGTCACAGCCATCATTCTCTCCCCTGGTAACCTTCACCTCATCGGCCTCTCACCATTAGATTATAATACATTTATGTGTCTATAAACTGTCTTCTGATTAGAAGGTATATGCCATGAGGTTAGCATTTTGTCTGTGAACTGCTATTTCCCCAGCTTCTAGAACTGGCATTGAAGAGGAACCCAAGAAATATTTTGTTAATATTTAACAAGCAAGAATTTAGAGGAAAGAGGGCCAGTACTAAAAATGAAATCCAGCCCCGCCTTTCCCCTCGGACACAACACACTTACTGCAATCCACTCTTGCCATTTTCAAACTACCCTAGTTCCCCATAACCAACAACTAGCACGAGATAAGGAGTTTGGGGCCTTCAGAGGTTAAGAAGGTGGCCTTCACAAATGGGCAGGGAGGAATTTGAGACAGCAGCTGGGTTCACAATGACCTTGATTAGACTCCACAGTGCCCCTGTCCTGTGCATTTGTTCCACTCTTGGAATCCTTGATGCTGTGTGACTCCGATGAACTGTTTTATTTTTTCTGTGGCTAATAACCAAATATCACAAACTAGGTAATTTACAGAGTAAAAGTTTATTCAGCTCACAGTTTTGGAGGTCCAAGGTCAAAGGGCTGCAGCAGGTGAGGGTCCACTTGTTGGTGAGGTCTTTGCAGTCCTAAGGCAGCACAGGGCATAACATGGCAAGAGAGTAAGAGCGAGTCAGCTCAGTCTCTCCCTCTTATAAAGCCACCACACTCAATTGTGGGGGCAACACCCTGAGGACCTTATCTAATTCTAATTACCTGTCAAATGCCCCACCTCTTAACATCACAGATTAACTTTCCACCCTCCTAATCCCTCTTCAATAGCAACCAAATTTCAACACATTGATTTTGGAAGAATACATTTAAACCACAGTGAGAAGCTTAAAGCATAGTGAACCAACTAGAAAATTAAGTGGTTTTAATTTTTTTATTTTAAAATTTGCAGCAGTTAGCGTAATGGCTATGTCAATGAACTCCCTATGTAGCCAACTACGGTTTGAGTCCCAGACTTGGTGGCTTAAACTCATGCCAGGTGCGTGTGCGTGCGTGCCCAAGATCCCGAGAGGAGAATGGAGAAGGGATTGTGGCGTGGCCATCTACCCTGGGGGGTGAGTGATTTCTTGCTTTCTATCTCTCGTCTCTCTCTTTCTGGTGAGTGCACACTCCCTATAGCAAAAACCTCTCAAAAAAAAAAAAAAATTGCTATGGGACATGTGTACTCACCAGAAGAAAGTGAGAAAGCACCCCCCCAGGAGGAATGGCCAGTCACAATCCCTTCTCCTCCATTCTCTGCTTGGGATTTTGAGCATGCACACATGTGCCCAACGGGTTTTTATTTACTTTTTTTCTTTAATGAGATTTTTGCTATAGATTTGTGTGCCTGCCAGAGATAGAAAGCGAGAAATCACCCTGCCCCTGGCGGGGTTGCAAACCACAATCCCTTCTCCTCCATTCTTCTCAGGGGTTTTGGACATGCATTCATACACGCCTGGTATTGAGTTTAAGCTGCCAGGTTCAGGATTCAAACCACAGTCGACTATGTGGGAGTCTGGTTACATAACCATAACCATTATGCCATCTGCTGGTCCCATCCTAATGTGTTTTTCAAGCTTCCAGGTCCGGGACTCGAACCATCCAGTTGGCCATGTGGAATCCAGCTGCCTTCACGATCATGATACCAGCTGGCCCAAAATTATTTAAAGTAAAATATCTAACTTGAGAACTTAGTACAAGTCAGATTTTACACAGGCTATGTAATACAGAAAGGAGATACAAGCTCTTCTCCTCCAAGGCTTATCCTGTACCGTGACAGAGATGAACCATCACACACGGAAGTACATGGGCACAAGGAGAGTGAAGGGCACAGAGCATTCCATGCAGTGTTCCACCTGTCAATGGGCAGGAGGAAGGACGGCTTGAGAAAGCCAAAAACAAAGAGTCCATTGAGGTATTACCTTCCTCAGCACTGTTCCTGTCCCACAGAGTTCCTTCAGGCAACTTTGTGACCTGGCACCTGCTGGGAAGTCTGAGGAGGGACATGGAGCCTTTGCCCATTGGAAAAGGGACAAAATAGCGTTAGTGAATACGATCTCCCTTTGCTATAGAAATTGTAGAGGGTGCTGGCCAAGGAAGGGCATGTACAGGAGTTCTGTAACAGGAAAGGGCAGGGCGGGCCAGGAGTCACTGCTGGTAACTCCGGCTTATAAACAGCGAAGGTTCATATAACCGAAAAGGCTGTCTGCTAACTCCCCTATCTAGCCAATGTTCTCCACTGCTCTGTATTTTTTACTCTTCAGGGCATGATCTGGGTCCGAGCTGCAAGCACTTGCTGGCCTAGTAAACTACAAGAGGTTTTGTAGAGGGAGAAGATCCAAGTGCTTGGCCAGGCCACTGTAGTGGGAAATGTTGCCTCGTCTCATCCTGAGACTTCAAAGAGTAGGTAACAAAAAAAAAAAAACCTTTGACTGCTTATCGCGTACGTTCTTCCCTTGGGAGACACCCATCAGGCTAGAGGAAAAGGAGACATGACCAATAAATTCAGATGTTTTATTCTGTAAAGCACATATGCACATATTTCAAACACGGAAAATTAATCTGGGAGTGAATGCCATAACAGATCAGCTACTGACCATCATGCAGCAAGAGAAGTGAAATGGATCCGCTGGCCCTCGTAACCCCACAGTGCCTGCAGGAGGGTTGAAAAACCAGGATGCTGAATCTCTACGTACTGCCAAAGAAAGAGCAACACAAATGGCAGGTTCCTAACAACAAGAAAAACTTACAAATAGAATCAAAACTGATTCAAGTCATACAGTGAAAGGACAAAAGGAAAAAGGAAAGAGATCAATATGATCTGAAACAACCTTTGAATAAGAAGTTGCTGACCTTTTATTGGACCTCCAGTCCAAGGTGCCTGAGGACGAGCCAGTGCTCCTGCGGGGGTCACCCCGAACAGCAACGCCCCTGCCTGTAACACTCTTCCCATTCTAAGGCCCACCAGCAAGACAGGGCTGAGGACTGGGCCTTGTCCACCAGGTCACAGCAGGTCCCCTGGACTTCCTGAGAGTCCATGGAGGTCTCTCGAGGCCCTAGGCCTCCTCACTCAGGTCCCACAGCCTCCTCTCTTCCCCAGCCTCTCTTTATACCCCTGGCTGACTCTGTGTTTCTATAAGATCTTGGGGATTGCCTGAGAGGGTGAGTATGGGATTTTTAAAGTGTGTGTCCAGGCCTCAGGGCAGTCCTATTGTCCAGGCATTTTTGGCACTTCTCCTCTTCTGCCTGACAGTGTCCTTCCTCTGCTGGCTACGGATTCCAGCCATTCCCTGTCATTAAAACAAGGGGGTTGGACACACCAGTGAAACCGACTTTTTCCACTTGTCTTTTCCTTTTATATTACTCTACCAGGTATAAATCTATCCCTATAGCTCTACTTCATTGGCATATTATTAATTAAGTAGCAGCTTAATCTAAAATCTGATGATCCAAATGAGAGTGACATTTCTAAAGGCCAAGTCAAATGGCTCTCTCTCAATCTTATCTCATGAGGTTCTCAAAGTCTCTACAGAGAAAACTAAATTAACATCAGGCATCATGTAAGCAACTCATATCATACCAAAACAATGGAGAGACAAGCACAACCACTCCTCGAAAGGTACTAAAAGGAGTAACAGCAACATATCAAGTTACTACAGTGATTATTTTAGCAATCTTCAGTAACAGTCCATAATTGTTTTCCATTCGAGAATGCCTGGGGTCAAGTATTCTAGGCCAACATATTTCAGACTGCAGGAACTCATTCTAATTTAGAACAGACCTAGAGTTAAGGGAAGGAAGTACTGACGGTCATGTCCGAGGTTTCACTTGCACCAGAAGTCACTAGTGACAATGGGCAATTAAGGCAGAGTTAAAAAAAGTAAGACAAGTAGCAACAACAACAAAAATACAAGGAAACAAGAAAGGACTGGAAAAGATTATGTACAATTTTTTTTTTTTTTTACATGAAGAAGGATTAGAAGGAAAAAGGACAGTGGAATTAAATGATTAAAATGTTTTAAGACAGATTTAGATGTTTTTGGTTTCCCCTGATAAATGCTAAGTCAGAATTACAATCCTTCAAATTTCACAGGCATTGTTTTCATAATGTCCCTGATCTACCCATTGCCCTTCTTCTGAAGATATCTCAGTTGCATAAAAGTAAAAGCAGAAAAAAAATAAGAAACCTTTCATGACTATTAGAGCAAATCAACAGTTTCTTTCCATACTGTCATCTGCACTCCGGAAAGCAGGACAGCTGTTATCTACGCTACAGCCATTTCTTAACCTCCAAGGCCTCCTGAGGGAGGAAGCTGCTTTAACTTCTATACTAGAGGGAAGGGACAACAGAGGACAAAAGGACAGCAGACATTCCGTGCTGACTCAAAGAAGACAGGCTCCCCACCACTTGTGTGGAAAATGAAACTTAGATCTTTATCATGTAGGTGACTTTTAAATATTTAACTTTTTACTCAGGATAAAAGCACAAGTCTGCTCTAACTAGAGTAGTATTAAAATGTGACTATTTTATTTTTTCTTAAAAAACGAAAACAAAAATAAACGTAGATAGGTATGTTTCCTTGCAAGCAAAATGGTGGGGAAAAAAAGGTATTATTGTTGTTACGATCATTAAGCCACAGACACATAAAATCCACAAAATGGACTGGTGGCTTTGGAAATGCAGTTTCATATCAAAGGTGCAGACTGTTTCAAACATTCTGTACATATTGGGCTGAAACAAGAACCAAAGCAGCCCTCAACCCCACCAGCAACAAAATGTGGCCTGCGACCTTGGTTAAAACATCACCTGCTTGGACGCAGCAAGATCCACAAGTTCCCTCTAGCAGTAGGCGGAAATATCCCACCAAGTCCGCCAGTCCACCGGTGAGGCTGAAGAGCTCTGGCTGCACCCAGTGCAAAGCACGTGCATCATTGGACCAATTTCCGAATAGATTTTTATAAATATGTACAAATCAGTTACAGGCACTTGAAATGTCTTTGGCTGGAATAACCCAACATTGCAAGATAATGTATTCACAGAGTGTCCAGGCCTAAGCTGGGTTCAGCAGGCAATGATTATGGTTCTCTCAGTTCCTCTCAGAAAACAGGGAGCTATGGGATTAGGCTTCAGCCAAAGCCACCTGGAAGAAAGCAAGACAAGCAATCCAGTCACAGAAGCCTAGGAAACTCAGCCCCCGGCATCCTGTTGGCTCCAACAACCTACCCAAAGACCAGGGAGCCATACTGATCAGGGAGGTGTCTCCTGGGCAAGTTATTAAATCTATAAGAGCAGCAGCAAAATCTCATCTAGGAAGGAAGGAATGAAAATCTAAAAGTCTCCTGCAAGGAGGAGCCAATCTGTGGAGCCACTATTCTGAAGAGATGGAGTCACTGTTGTTGCACCCGGCTAAGTGGTGCTCTGTGAGGTGAGGTGCTATACTGATGCAAGAACAGGACAGGGCAGCCGATCCAGGGTTAGGGCCTCCCCTAGGGGAATTGAAGACAACTGCCAACAGTCAGTCACTTTAACAGCTAAAACGGCCTAGGTATATGACTGAAAATCCAAAACCATAATTTAGGGTGAAGGTAAAGACTATTTCTGATGAAATGACCAGAACTGGGGCTGGCACGTGGCGTGGTAGTTAATAGCACTGGACTCCCACACAGCTGACTGCAGTTTGAATCCTAGACCTGGCGGCTTTCTCTCTCTCTCTTTCTCTCTGTCCCTCTCTGGTCAAATTAAAATAAATAAATTTTTTAAATAATAAAGTTAAATAAAACAATTCTTAAAAAAAAAAAGGGACCAGCAGTTAGCGTAATGGCTATGTCGCTGGACTCCCACGTAGTCGTCGACCGCGGTTTGCGTCCCAGACCTGGTGACTTAAAACTCATGCCGGGCGCGTGTGCGTGCGTGCCCAAGGTCCCAAGAGGAGAATGGAGGAGAAGGGATTGCGATGTGGCCATCCCCCCTGGCGGGTGATTTCTTGCTTTCTGTCTCTCTGTCTCTGTCTGTCTGGCGAACACACACACCCTACAGCAAAAACCTCTCCAAAAAAAAAAAAAAAAAAGAAATGAAGGAACTAATTTCTTTGAAGGAAAAGTACCACCCATAATAAAAGGACTAAGGACTAAATGAGACATTCTGTATGCAGAAACCTCTAGCAAAATGCTGGTCCAGATCCCATTTGCTGCTTACCTTTTCAGGACAAAATTCCGGATTGCTCTGACGCAATTTGCTGGGTCTGCCTTTGATAACAGCATAGCAAAACATCGTTATCACCATCACAAAGAGGAAGTAACTGGTGTGCATGAGATGCAAATTTATTAATGAACGGTCATCCTAAATAAAGAAAAGAAAAAAAAAAAAAAAAAAACAGAAATGTCTGCAGTGAACTACTGAAAGATTTTAATGCTGGGTTCCCGGATATGGATTCTCAACCTCCAGACCTGCCTCAACTTTCTAAAGCTAGAACAGGAAGTTTCTCCTTTTTTCTCCTACACTAGCGAAGCTGGATGTCATTAGGCAAAGACATGGTATTCTGGAGCAATCTCTGCTGGAGACCATCGACTCCTTCCTAACACTGTCCTCTGCCCAAGCTACTGCACCCCTACCCTGCCTGGCTTCTTCCTCTTCCCTTTCATGGATCCTGGAGAGTCTGTCTTTAAGCCCCCTCCGCTCTGGATACAACCTCTACCTCCAATCCCCTCAGGCTGCCTGGCTAACACCCAGCCTGCTCTCCAACCAAAGGCCTCAGCACCTCTCCCAGAGTTGCTCCGTTCTTCTGCCTTTTCCTCACTTGCATAAATCCCTGGCTAAAAATGTCGTGCTCACCCTCACTTCATTCCTTTTTAACCTCCCACACATGCACTCAATCACCAGGCCCTGCCAGTTGTACTTCCATTCCTTCTCCTTCCTACACGTCAGCTCTCACATCAGCCTTGAGCTCCCTCCCATGTACACATCGGGTGGTGGGTGGTGGACAGCCTTCCTAAAGCACTGCTGTACAAATTGCCTAAACCCAAACACTGGCGGTCAGGGATGGCTAAATGCGTCAAAGAGTACAAAGGGCCCCCCTAGAACTGGTCTCTGCCCACCATCCAGCCTGATCTCCACTGCTTCCTCTGGCAGGCCCCTGGCCTACCAACTTTCATAACCTGATAAACTTGAGTCACAAAAAAGGGAAAGGATCAGACCAAAAGAAGAGAAATCTCCCTACCACATATGAACAGGAAGAAAAAAAGGCATTTACAAAACATCAGTGCAATCTGTTCAAAGTGGACTCAAATCTTAGCAGAAAGTTAAACTACCATCTTCCCTACTAGACCAGATTGCAGAATTTTCTTCACCTTTCCTCCTTGTCAAGCTAAAGCCTATTTAGGCCCCAATATCTACCAAAGGGTCTTCTCCTCCTACCACTTACTCACTTCTACCTTTCTGAAGTCCAAACAGCACTACTCTCTGTTCACGCTCACACCGGCCAAAGAATCTTCCAGGAATGACTGTGCACCAGTAGGACTGCACAGCACCCCGCAGTGACCCCCATGGGTTAGGCACCCAGCAGCTGCTCAGTAAATAACAGCTGCTGAATGGAACAGCAGGTATTTCTTAATCAAAAGAATGGCATGTTTTTCTAAGTCTCCACCACTCCGCCTGGTCTCCTAATCCAGCAGGAACTGGAGAGTGACAGGGACTCAGCTAACCCGAGAGAGAGAGTAACCAGGGCCTGTGCTGACAGTTCCAGGACGGACACACACAGACACGCACACTGTGCTCACTTACATCGGGAACAATAACTGTAAGCTTGGGATTTAAAGCATGATAGACTTTTCCAATGGCCCCTTTGTAACACCAGAAAGGATTGTAATCTTGAGCGTATTTTGTGTTGGCATCTCTGGCAGTGGTGAAGATTTTGTACCAGAGCGTGGCATTGCTGTACGTGTCAGGAATGCAGTGTGGTGGCTGCCTGTAAGGGAAGAGAAGGAAAGACACATGCTTGGTGGCCTGAGACATTCACTGTGTCCCCCCACGCACCTGCACAACACTGAACACAGTAACACATGTGGAAGTCAAATTAGACCCAAGTTTCTGACAATGTCATGTTTCTTTAAGATAAAAAACATTGCGTTTTTAGTTTGAGGGTTTTTTTTATTATTTTTTTAAATTAACACATAACAGAAAAAGCAATAGACATCTGATACTTAGGAGCTTGGGGGTTGGATTTTTGCCTTCAGAATTCAATCCATGTATGATGTGGCCAAAGAGAGCCCTGCTCCTTTTAAGGCTACTTTCTAGAACTATCTGAATTCTTAGTTACAAGTGGAAGCTCTACAAACTTCGGCACCAGGTATCATAACATCAAATAATGTTTAACTTACTTGATCTTGTGCTACAAACCTCTATGTCTAAAACAGATCAATTCCAGGACAATTCTTAATAAAATAGGTTCACCATAGAATTCTTTTAAGTAGGTTATATCTTACATATGTCCCATATTTACTACTTATAGATCATTATCTGCTTTTAAGAGAAAAGTTTTTAAAAAAGGACAAAAAGAAAAAATACTTAAAGGCAAAGCAGTAACCATGACTGCCACTCAGAAAAGACTGAATTCAGCAAAGGTTTCAGAAACAATAACTGCCTAGCGGAAAACAAGGTTCAATATATACTCTTGATTTTATTAAAGAGGAACACTTTCTGGATCATGAAGATGAACAGATCTTTCATCTTTACGGAGCCTTAGCTCTGGGTGTCTCTGGTGGTAGACCAGCCCTCACTTCTTTATCTAAGACATGCCTCTTCTACTCCAAGGAAAGACAAGCCTAAGAACACCCAGTGACCACCAGATGCCTTAATTGTCTGCTGAAGCACTAAGTGCCTGATATTTACATGCACAAGTTCTACCTTTAGAACTCCAAATTAAACTTAAATAATCCTTTAGACAGGACCGGTGGTGACAATCCCACAGAGTAACACAACGCAAGTGTCCTGAGAGCTTATGCCAGGGCGGCCTGGCTACGTATGCGGCAGAAGGCGCTTCTCACACACATTCTCTGGGGGTGCGGCACTTACACAGTGACAGGGAACACATCGGGGGTGGCTGTGAGGGTCATGCAAGCTGTGAACACCACCTGCTCACAGTGACCGTGAAGAGCACAGTCATCCGAACTCCAAGCTGTAGGCAGGGTAAAGGTGATGTTTATCTCCTCGTGGGCTTCCCTGCCTAAGGAAGAGAAATCGGTTTCTGATAAATAAAGGCAAGAATACATATATTTATCATTCTTTGGGAATGTGAAGGAATCCTGAAATCAAATCCACCCAGGAATCACCTATCAGCCTTTGTGGATTTCCGGAACAACAGCAATCCTGATCTGACACAAAGTGGCAAACAGAGAGGGGCTACTCAGCAGCCAGGGTCAGATGACAAGCATGAGCCCAGGCAGGATCAGAGTTGGAAAGCCATTTTCAAAGTGCTCTCATATGTGTGACTTAAAGTTCACTGCTGTGTCATGAACATGACCAATGAACCGTTACTGTCCCCTTTTAAAACAAATAGAGGTCAGAAGTCTAACAGACTTATAAAAGGTCACAGGGCTGGTAGGTGATGAAATTTAAACTAAAACTGAAGTGTTCTAATGCCACACCAGAAGAAAGAGGTGTACCTGCTACATGGAAAAACCCAGAGGCAACCTGTACAGGAATAGTTTTTTTTTAATTTATTTTTTTATTTTTGCCAGAGAGCATGTACACTTGCCAGAGAATGACAGAGACAGAGAAAGAAAGAAGGAGAAAGCACCCCCCCCCCCCCCCCCCGTGGGGTATGGTCCTTTCTCCTCCATCTCTCCATCCTGGTGGGATTTGGGAAACACACACACACGCATCCAGCATGTTTCCTAAGCTGCTAGGAGCCAGGATTCAAACTGCAGCTGACCACGTGGGATCTGGCTCCTGTAACCATGAGGCCACAGGACTGGCCTGTTGTCACCTTTTAACAACCATAAGAGGTTAGTAGGAACTCACAAATTTCTTTTAGGACTTTAAAAAAAAAAAAAAAAAAGATTTTGTTAACCAAAAAAAGAAAGGACCAGCCTTCCTGTTCAAAACTTTTCCTGATTATCCCAGCTTCTACTGCTTTCCCATCCTTCTCCTGAGTCACTTACAGTCTGTCGCAGATTTAGTGCTGGTCAAAGGGCAGTGCTCCATATTTTACAGGGTGTTTTTTTCCCACACTATTTAACAAGCACTTAGCATTCACTCTGTGCCAGGAACTATTTTAAGTGCTTGATAAATATTAACTCATGTTATCTTTGTCTCTTTTATAATAAAAAAATTCCCAGAAGAAGGACCAGCAGTTGGCATAATGGCTATGTCTCTGGACTCCCACGTAGTCGACTGCGGTGCAAGTCCCAGACCCAGCGGCTTAAATTCATGCCAGGCACATGTGTGTGAGTGCCCAACATCCCCAGAGGAGAATGGAGGAGAAGGGACTGCAGCGTGGCCATCCCCTCTGGGGGGGTGATTTCTCGATTTCTGTATCTCTGTCTCTCTCTGTCTTTCTGGCGAGCGCACAAGCTCTATAGCAAAAAAAAAAAAAAAAAAAAAAAAACAACCTCCAAGAAGAGACCAGATCATAGGCTTTCTCTAGTTCTTCCCAGCAGCTAAGTACAGTGCCGAGCTAACAGTGGGCATTCAAAAAATATTGAGGCAGCAGAACATAATTATGTATTAATAAGCTCCACGAAGAGTCTGAAAACTCCAACAGGATAAACAACAATGAAAAACATGTGTCTGTAAGTATTACCACCAGAAACAGTCCTTGCAGTTTTTCCCACAGTTTCTCACTCTTACTGGCTTTTGAGAGACTACTGGATTCCAAGCACTTTACTAACCAAGCGTGGAGCAGAAATGGTTCCTTCTTGATGTCATGTAGCTTAAACTCAACAAAGGAGATATGCACAAAAATAAAATTGCACGATGAGTAAACCTGACAGAGTTCACTCTCTCTTGCACTGGCTGCAGCCTACGAAGCCTGAAAGGAAAGGGGCTACCACATACCTGACAGTCCAATCTGATGGCCCAAAATAGTCGAGTACAGGTGGGTGACGTTGCGAGAGTACCCTCCGAAGGGTTTGAGTGGATCCAAGGTCAGGGTGATTGCAACTGAGATGTTAACCGGGCCTGCATCCTCTAGGGCCTGGGGGGACTGGGTAGATGCTCTGGCCTGCCCACTAGTCATTGTGCTTTCTGGCGTTGTGGTGTCATTTGTGAGATGCTTTAGTGTCTCATTTTCTGATACACACAAGTCCAAATCATTAAACCGCAGCAGAAAAGTATTCCAATCCTTGAGTAAAGTAAAACAAAGAGAAATAAATGTGAGCAGTCCCGCAATCTCCCCCTGCAGGAGGAAGTCATGGCCCTCAGTGTGGCACCACATTACAATAGGTAAGCGACAACTTGAAATAAGACACCTCAAGTAATAGTGACGACACAGCCATCAGCCTCTCCCACTGGCAGAGCAGTGTGGTTTGCCCTACTCACATTCACTTCACAATCTAAAATTTAAATTCTACGTTGGCATGAGTTACTAAATAAAACTGTAAGATTAAACAAATGTATTCAACAAAATTTTTTTTTTTTTTTTTTTTTGGAGAGATTTTCGCTATAGGGCGCGTGCGCTCGCCAGACAGAGAGAGACATAGAGACAGAAAGCGAGAAATCAACCCCCGGGGGGGATGGTCACGCCGCAATCCCTTCTCCTCCATTCTCCTCTCGGGATCTTGGGCACGCACGCACATGCGCCCGGCGTGAGTTTTAAGCCACCAGGTCCGGGACACGAACCGCGGTCGACTACGTGGGAGTCCAGCGACATAGCCATTACGCTAATTGCTGGTTCCCTCAACAAAATTATTTTTAAAAAAACCTACATATTATATTTAAGAGAAAATGACCTAGCCTCAAATTCAAACTTGAAAAGAAGCCTTTAACAAAAGCTATAAAACATTAAAAGCATTAATCTGAGCTCATTTACCAGTTACAATTAGTTTGGTTTTTTTTTTTTAAATAATGCTGTCTTGAGGCCAGCAGGTGGCATGGTGGTTAAGGATTCTGGAATCCTACATAGCCAACCAAGGTTTGAGTCTCAGACCTGGTGGCTTGCTTTCTCACTCCCCCCACCCCTTGCTCTGTCCCTCTCTGATCAAATTAAAATAAATAAATAAAAGTTAAATAAGATAAATTTTTAATTAAATAAATAAATAAGGCTGCCTTAAAATGATTCCTCAAAAGGTCAATTCCATACACAATGCTTTCTCCCTAGAATGTCAAACAGCTGTAAAACCCAATTAACTCATATGGTACCTTTTCCACCTTGTCACGGACTTTGAACAGCACCTTAAGTAAGAAACAACTTCAAAGAGAAGGACACAAGATATTTTCAGCCTTCTCTTGATATCTAATATGTACCGATGATTTAAAATATAAGCAAGATTTTAAAAATAATCTCCATTTTTAAAAATAATTATTTACTTATTATCATCAGTTTTCAATTCTGACCAGAGAGAGAGAGACAGAGAGACAGAGCAAGCCGCCAGGTCTAAGACTCGAATCACGGTCGGCCATGTGGGAGTCTAATGCCTTTAACCACCATGCCACCACCTGCCAGCCCCTATAAGCAAGTTTTTAAAAAACATGTGAGGGGACCAGCAGATGGTATAACGGCTACATTGCTGAACTCCTATGTAGTCGACCGCAGTTCGAGTCCTGGACCCAGTGGCTTAAACTCATGCCAGGTGCGTGTGCACACATGCCCAAGATCACGAGAGGAGAATGGAAAAGGGATTGTGGCATGGCCCTCCCTCCAGGGGGGTGATTTCTCGCTTTCTGTCTCTCTGTCTTTCTCTGTCTTTCTGGCAAGAGCACATGCCCTACAGCAAAAACCTCTTCAAAAAAAAAGTGAGAGATCTTAAAAAAATGTGGAAAGTGTGTATTACAAAAAAATATACATGAATTTCATTTTTGGGGCATCAAAATAAATTTATTTTAAATCCATTTTTCTATAAACTTTTTTTTTCATTGCCAGAGGGTATGTGCCTTTGCCAGGGAGAAAAATGTCCCCTCACAATGAGGTGTGGTCGTGCCACAATCCTTTTGCTTCCATTTCTTCATCGTGTCAGGATTTTGGGCATATACACCGGCACCTGATATGTTTTTCAAGCCTCCAGGCTGGGGTTCAACCATGGTTGGTCATGTGAGATCAGCCTCCCTTAACCACTGAGCCATCATGTCATGGTTAGACAGATTCCAACACAGTAAAGGACCCACCAAGACCTACTGCAACTGTTGTGGAAACCCAAAGGTGAACCCATGTTGAACTGGCAACAGCAAACCTAACCTAGCCTATTACGTGGAATTTCTCCCAAGGAACATTACTTTACAAAAACTTATCATTGTGAAGGCAAATCAAGCTACACTTTGAAGTACTTTAACACTATTATTAATTTTAAAATGCCATCCGAGACCAGCCTCTGTGATGTGGGGCCCCTCTGCAAAGCTGGAAGGCATGCAGAGAACTTGGTCACGCCCATGATTCTGACTGGCTGAAGGGCTGCGGTGAGTATATGACAGTGTGGTGGGACCCTGAGGATCGGTTCCTCCTCCTCTTCTTTCTCTCTCTCGTGTCTATCAGGAAAATGGATAATCTTCATAAAAGCCACATGAGTAGGGTTGGCAGGTGGCATGGTGGCTAAGGGCGCTGGACTCCCACATGGCCAACCTCAGTTCAAGTCCCAGAGCTGATGGTGTGCTTTCTCTCTCTCTCACACTCACTCTGTCCCTCTCTGGTCAAATTAAATAAATAAATAAAGTTAAATAAAATTATTCCTTTTTTTTTTTTTTTTTTTTTTGGAGAGGTTTTTCGCTATAGGGCACGTGCGCTCGCCAGACAGAGAGAGACAGAGAGACAGAAAGCGAGAAATCACCCCCCAGGGGGGATGGTCACGCCGCAATCCCTTCTCCTCCATTCTCCTCTCGGGATCTTGGGCATGCACGCACACGCGCCCGGCGTGAGTTGTAAGCCACCGGGTCCGAGATGCGAACCGCGGTCGACTACGTGGGAGTCCAGCGACATAGCCATTACGCTAACTGCTGGTTCCCTAAATAAAATTATTCTTAAAAAAAAAACATTAAAAAAAAAAAAAATGCCACGTGAGCAATTCCCAAGTAGTCAAGTAAGCCTACCTTTAGGGAATCAGGTAATTGTGTGACATTTAATAAGACGGCAACTAGCTATACCAAATAGTATTTTCTCCGATACCTACAAACACAACAGGCCATTCTAATACATCTGGGCTGGAAAATGAATATTCTAGTTGCATTTCTCTGCATGCCAACCACAAAGAAACTGAGGCCCAGAGCAAGTTTGGGACTCTCCAATTCTGTAGTTGTGGGTAGAAGCAGCATTAGGTTTTCTGATTCACAGCCCCAAACTTCTAGACATCATGCCTTTCTGAAACCTAAGAATCCCATTTGAAAATAAATCACTAGGGACCAGCAGATGGCATAATGGTTACGTTGCTAGACTCCCACATAGTCGACTACAGTTCAAGTCCCAGACCAAGTGGCTTAAAACACACCGGGTATGTGTACACACATGCCCAAAATCCCAACAATGGAGGAAAAGGGACTGTGGAATGGCCATCCCTCCTAGGAGGTGATTTCTTACTTTCTGTCTCTCTGGCCAGCGCACATGCCCTATAGGAAAAATCTCTCTTAAAAAAAAGAAAAGAAATCACTAAATTCATCATAACTAAAGTTCCACGGCATCACTTTCCTGGCGAACTTAAATCCACATGAAACAGTCCTCCAAGGCCAATACCAAGTCCTATTTCAACATTAAAGATTAACTGTCAAGACCCCATCTTTTTTATTTTTTTCTCCTAGAGGGCACATGCATTCACCAGAAAGAGACAGAGAGAGAGAATAAAGCACCCTCTACGAAGGATGGTCATGCCACACTCCCTCCTCTTTCATCTCTCCCTCTGGGGGATTTTAGGCATACTTGGACACACACACCCGGCACGTTTCCCAAGCTGCTGGATTCGGGACTCAAATTGCACGGTCAGCTATGTAAGAACCAGCTGCCATGGAGCCAGCCCAGAGACCACATCTTAGCCATGGCAGAGTTTTGGGTATGAATAGAATATTCATTTTCAGTTTTAATATGGGTATAGCCTCCTTGATCAACCTTTTCAGATTCAGGCTGGGTCAGAAAAGAGGGAGAAGCCAGCCAGCCAGTATGTCTCTTGGTAAGAAAGTCTTCTAAAGGGTTTGAGGGCAGAAACAGCTATAACTTATTACTTCAATCATGTTAAAAATATTAGTGAAAGCTGTCCTTCATGCCAAGATCATGATCTAGATTGCCACAGAGCACAAGAGAAAGCTAGGATCCCATGTGTACCAAATGCAACACCGCTATCGGGAGCAAAGCACACAATATGGCAACGGCACAATCCCAATCTCCCCACACATGCCTTTCTGCCCACTCCACCAAGGAACAAACCCAAGAACGAAAAAGTGTAAGACAAGACATTTCAAGGAATCTATTAAGACAGGAATTTGTCCTAAAAGAAAACTTATGTACCAGTAAATTCGCCATATATCCAGCATAATTTCTAATACATAAATGTATGAATAGGTATACTATCATTCACCTCTATCAAGAATTATTAAATTTGTTATTGTTTTTCTAATATCTAAAATAGACATCTTTTAAAATCTACATTACTTGGGCCAGCAGGTGGAGTGGAAGTTAAGGCATCAGATTCTCACACGGCCAATCACAGTTCAAATCCCAGACCCAGCAGCTTGAACATTACAACAAGTATGTGTACATGTGTGTCCGAAATTCCCAGAAAATGGAGGAGAAGGGTTTGTGGTGTGGCCACACCCCCTAGGGGGGTGAATTTTCACTTTCCCTCTCTGTCTCTCTCCAGTGAGCGCACTTGTCCTGCGACAAAAATCTAAAAGAAAAAATTTTATATTACTCATATTCCAACTATTACATGCCTAGATTAAGGAATAAAGATCAGAGCCCCCTTAATTTATTATTCAAACGACCTAAAACACTTGATCCAGAAGGCAAGTTTATAAAGTTTTCTTTTATTAAAAAAGACATATAGGGACCAGCAGTTAGCGTAATGGCTATGTCGCTGGACTCCCACCTAGTCGACCGTGGTTCGAGTCCCGGACCTGGTGGCTTAAACTCACACCGGGCATGTGTGCATGCGTGCCCAAGATCCCGAGAGGAGAATGGAGGAGAAGGGACTGCGGCGTGGCCATCCCCCCTAGGGGGTGATTTCTCGCTTTCTATCTCTCTGTCTGTCTCTGTCTGTTTGGCGAGCACATGCGCCCTATAGCAAAAACCTCTCAAAAAAAAAAAAAAAAAAAGACATATAGAGCCAGCATGTGGCATGGTGATTAAGGTACTGGACCCCACATGGCTGACTGAGCAGCTCAAGTCTCAGGTCCAACAGCTTGAAAAACACATTGGATGTGTGCAGGTGTGTGCCCAAAATTCAAAAAGGAGACTGGGAGAAGGGACTGTGGTGTGGTCATCCCGTACTAGGAGGGTGATTTCTCACTTTCCCTCTCTCTATACCTCTGGCAAGCACATAAGCCCGAGAGGAAAACAACTACAATTAAAATTAAAAATAAAATAAAAGATCAATATATTTGGAAATAACATCTGCTTTCACATTTCTTTAGGATCCCAATGGAAAAGCCATCATGAGTACAACTGATAAAACAAGATACGTGGCATATCTAACGTTCAGTTTTCTGAAACTGCAATGAACTAATCCAATACATTTACCAAAGCATGCTTTCTAGCTTCTTGAGACAAATACCTTTACAAAAACACTCTTCAAACTGTATCTGTCTCATTGCTGAAATAGTCTAATAGTCTAACTGAAACTGGTAGCATTATTTAAATCAAACAGTAACCTCCTCACTAGCTATTTCCTAACTAAATGACTCATGGGGAAACAGAAGAGGAAAAAATCTGAATAAATAATGACCTTTCTCATTCAGAGAAAAATGTCACAGCCAAAGAAAGATGTATGAAGAGCTAAAAGGTATTTGCCACTCTAACAGGTCAGCCAGCCTGGAAAGGTCAGAAGATACCATACCTCTGCCATTTCTGGTGATTTAATCTCCTTGATTTTGAAGAAATAGCCCAGCGTCAGGAAAGCTATCGCCATGGCGCTTACGCTGATCATAAAGACCACCAGGGGAGGCCGACTGCTGATGTACACCTTCAGGTTCTCCAGGGGGTTGATGTTGAACATTATTCTGATCAGCTCCACCTGAAAGACATTCAGAAGACTCGTGGGCTGGCTCATCAAAAGAAAATTGGGGGGACCAGCAGTTAGCGTAATGGCTATGTCGCTGGACTCCCACGTAGTCGACCGCGGTTCAAGTCCTGGACCCGGCAGCTTAAACTCACGCCGGGCACGTGTGAGTGCGTGCCCAAGATCCCAGGAGGAGAATGGAGGAGAGGGGACTATGGCATGGCCATCCCCCCCTGGGGGGGGTGATTTCTCACTTTCTGTCTCTCTGTCTCTCTTTTTCTGGCGAGCGTACGCGCCCTATAGCGAAAACCTCTCCAAAAAAAAGAAAAAAAGAAAAATTGGGAGTCTCACTTCCATTTCCTTTAGTACTGTTGGGGGGGGGGGGGGTGCATTAATTGCCAAAGCGTGCATGCTTGCACCTGAAACTGAGGAGACGGAGAGGGAGAAAGCACCCCTCAATGGGGCTCGTGGTCACGCTATGATCCCTTCTCTCCCATGTCTTCATTCTGTCATAATTTTGGGAATGCACCCACACATGCCAGCCACACAAGTTATCAGGGCCAAGATTTAAACCATGGTCAGCCCTTAAACACTGGGTTATACGGGCTGGCCCAAACAAATATCCTTTTTTTCCTTTTTTTCATTGCTGTGACTGTGTACACTCACCAGAGAAAAAGAGAAAGCACCCGCTGATATGGAATGGTCATGCCACAATCTCCTTTCCTCCACTCCTCCTTCCTGTCATGCTTTTGGACATACAAGCTGCCAGTGCAGGGATTCAAAATACAGTCCACCAGGTAGTATCCAGGTCCCTTAGCCACAAACTAAGGGGCCAGCCCAGGACACTCATCAAATCTGAGAAATGTCTGACCACAGACTCATTTGAGAGACTAGACAGAAAAGACATTATCAGTAAGATCTTGAAAGGTATATATTATTCTATAATGAAAATTTCTTACAAAGATGTTTAAGTACATCAGTAACATGACACAACATATCCTACAACATGTACAGAAATAAACTGAGCATGCTCTCATTTCCTGTTACTGAAATGTGAAATAAAATGAGACAGCCTGGGGCATTTTATAAAACAGCTCCATGGCATAGTTAAGAAATCAGATCCTACATGGCTGAAGAGACAGTGTGAAGCCCAGATCCAGAGGCTTCAACAACACATCAGGCACATATGCATACATGCCCAAAATCTAGACAGGATTTAAAAATGGAGGGGAAGAGCTTGTGAAGTGACCATGCCCCATTGGGAAGGTGCTTTCTCTGGCAAGCTAACATGACCTCTCGCAAGTAAAAACAATCAATGTTTTTCAAAGAACCATCCACTTAACTCTACCTATTATTATTATTACGTTTTTTAAAAACTTGTTATAGGACTTATGTGCTCATCAGAGAGAGAAAAAGAGACAGAGAAAGTGAGAAAGCAAGTCACTAGGTCCAGGACTCAAACTATCGTGGGCCATGTTGGAGGCTAGCCCCTTAACCATCATGCTACCGGCTTGTCCCAAAAAAAGTACATGAAAAAAACTTTCTTAGGGGCTGGCAGGTGACAGGTGGCTGGACTTCCACATGGCTGATTGTGGTTCAAATTCCAGCCCTGGAAGCTTGATTTCTCTCTTTCTATCCCTCTCTGGTCATATTAAAATAAAATAAATGAATAAAGTTAAATAAATTTTTTTAGAATTATTTATTTATTTATTTCCATTTGTTATTGCTACTTTTTTTCTTTTTTTGATGAGAGAGAGAGAAAGGGAAAGTGAGAAAGCAAGCCACCAGGTCCAGGACTTGAACCATGGTTGGCCAAGTGGGAATCCAGCACCCTTATCCACCATACCACCTGCTGGCCCCAAATAAAATATTCTTAAAAAAAAAAAAAAAAAAAAACTTCCTCGGGGCCAGCAGGTGGCATGGTGGTTAAGGCACTGGGTTCCCAATGGCCAACTGTGTGGTTAATCCCTGACCTGGCAGCCTGCTTCTCACTTTTCGTCTCTCTGTGTCTGTCTGTCTGTCTATCTCTCTCGTGAGCACAGGTGCCCGATCGCAAATTAAAATAATAGTAATAATGATGACGATGATGATAAATAAAATTAAATAAATAATTCTTTAAAAAAAATGTTTTTTTCTTGGCCAAGAGCACATGAGAAAATGGGCTGCAGTTATGAAGCTTCACTCGTTTTTAAACTTTTTATTTTTTCTAGTTTTTCTCCCTAGGTCTTGTGCGCTCACCAGAGAGAAAGAGAGCAGACTATGTTAACAAAAAGCAATTTTTTTCTTTTTTCTTTCTTTTTTTTTTTTTTTTTTGAGAGATCTTTGCTATAGGGCGCGTGCGCTCGCCAGACAGAGACAGACAGAAAGCGAGAAATCACCCCCCAGGGGGGATAGTCACGCCGCAATCCCTTCTCCTCCATTCTCCTCTCGGGATCTTGGGCACGCACGCACACACGCCCGGCGTGAGTTTTAAGCCACCGGGTCCGGGACGGGAACCGTGGTCGACTACGTGGGAGTCCAGCGACATAGCCATTACGCTAACTGCTGGTTCCCACAAAAAGCAATTTTTAAAGAAGTCTATACCAGTGGGGTCAGCAGGTGGCATGGTAGTTAAGGGTGCTGGACTCCCACATGTCTGACCGAGGTTCAAGTCCCAGACCTGGCAGCTTGCTTTCTCATTTTCCTCTCTTCCTCTCTCTCACTCTGGTCTAATTTAAATAAAAGAATGAATGAATGAGCGAATGGTCTATACCAGGTTTTGGAGACAAAAAGATGAATTAATGTCCCTAAGAGCTGGCAGCAGGGCCTTGCAGCGAGCCAGGATGTGTTACTCCACTGCCCTCACAAGAGCCCTGTGAGCTAGAAAATGTCTTTTCCCTTCTCCCGGAGGCAAACCCAGTCCTTAAAATGGCAAGTACCATTATCTGTGTGTACATGCACATGTATATACACATGCTTTGTGTAGATATAAATAATACATGTGCATGTACACACAGATACAATTACTGATCTTTATTTGAAGACTTAAAGAAAAGGATACATCGTATGCAGCCTTGCGCTACTTTCACTCCCCACTGTTTCTGAGGTGTGTCTCTGCTGATAGGTGCCAAGCTACTTCACTGAATGTGACTGCTGCCTGTATACCCAGCTGTTCTATAGTCCAGCCATACCAGACTGAGGAGCCAGGCCACGTCGGACCCACTGTTTCACCCATAACGGGCACTGCCACTGCTTCAAGACTGGTTTCAATACAACTAGCCCACAGAGTTGGACCCATCTTCAACTTAACTTGATACTGTAGTCCACTCACCCTGGGAGGTTGTACAAGTTACGCTTCCCTCAGCAGTGAAAGGGCTGGCTCCGTTTCCCAGTATCTGGGCCAACATTTGATGTTCTAAGGCGTATTGACTTGGACCAGTAAGACGGATGTGAAATGGTACCTCACAATTACTTTAAATCCCATCTCCCTGAACCAAGCATCTTTTCACCTTTTTACCAACCATTTAGGTTCATTTTTAAGCACACTACCTGAACCCTTTGGCCATTTCCTAGTAGGGGATTAGTCTTCTCTCTCTCTCTCTCTCTCTTCCTTCCTTCCTTTTCTTCTTTTCTTTACTTATTAGAGAAGATTTTTGCTATAGGGTGTATGTGCTCACTGGAAAGATAGACAGAAAGCAAGAAATCATCTACCAGGGTAAATGGACACACTGCAATCCCTTCTCCTCCATTCTCCTCATGGGATTTAGGGCATGCACATACACGCACCCAATGTTTAAACCTCCATGTCCAGGGCATTGAACTGTGTTGGACTATGTGGGAGTCTAGCATTGTAACCATGATGTTATGTGCTGATCTCTATCCTTTATTAATATTTAGAAATTTGTTTTATGTTGTGGAGAAGAGTTCTATGTTACGTAAAACTACCAAGTCTGTGGAATTTTTTTAATACAGTTTATTTCCTGTCATGTAAAAGGTTCTTGATTTTTTTTTTTAAGATTTATTTATTTATTATTTTTAATTTGACCAGAGAGAGAGAAGGTGAGAGGTCGGGTCACCGAATCTGGGATTCAAACCATGGCTGGCCATGTGAGAGTCCAGAGCATTATTACCGCCATGCCACCTACTGGACTAGTTCTTGATATTTTTCTTCCTTTTCTGGAGAAACTTTTGCTATAGGCCTGAGACAGAGAGAAAGAAAGCAAGAAGTCACCCCCCCAGGGAGGATGGCCATGCTGTAATCCCTTTTCCTCCATTTTCCTCTGGGGATTTTGGGCATGCATGCACACACGCCCAGTGTGAGTTTTAAGCTGCTGAGTCTAGGACTAAACCACAGTTGACTACATGGGAGTCCAGCACTGTAAACACTACTCCATCCGCTCGTCCCCCAATTCTTGATATTTCAAACAGCTTTATTGAGATGTAACTCAAATACCATAAAATTTAACCATTTCAAGTACATATTTCAATGATTTTTATCATTTCCACAGAATTGGCCAAAATCCCTACAATCAATTTGCAAATATTTTCACCATGCCATAAAGAAATCCCAAGCTCTTTATCAGGCGCTCCCTATTTCCCCCAGTCCTAAAGCTAGCATTAGTTTACTTCCTGTTTATAGGTTACCACTCTGAACCCTTCAAATACACGGAATTACATATGGTCTTTTTTATGTGACTTGACTTGTTTAATTTATCACGTTTCCAAAGTTCACCCATGTTGTACCATGAGTACTTTTTCTTTTTCCCAAATACTCATAAATATTTTATCCACTCATCGCTGGTGGACATTTGCATTACTACTATTTTTTTTTTTTCAATTTGCAAGAAGGCATATGCACTTCCAGAAAAACAGAGGATGAGAAAGAAAGCACCTTCCATGGGGTGTGTATATTTATACACATGCAGTATTTATATCTATGCTAAACATGCATGGATAATGGTACTTGCCAGTTTAAGGATTGGGTCTGCCTCTGGGAGAAGAGAAAAGACATTTTCCAGCTCCTAGGCTCTCGTGAGGACAGCTGTGGTCACACTCCAATCCCTTCTCCTCCATTTCTCCGTCCTGCTAGGATTTTGGCATGCATGTATATGCACCTGGCATAGTTTTCAAGTTACCAGGTCTGGGACTCGAAATATGTAGTCAGCCATGTAGGATCTGGCTCCGTTAACTAACAGGTTACAGGGCCAGCCTGGGTTTCCACTTTCTAGCTACCGTGAATAACCCTGCTATAAATGTATGGAGTAAGTTATTTGTGAACATGCTTTCATTTCTCTTGGCTATATACCTTCAGGTGGCATTGCTGGTCCACACGGAAAATCTACATTTAACCTTCTGAAGAACTATTAGACTGTTTTCCAAAGAGGCTGCACCATCTTGCATTTCCACCAGCAAAGTTTGATTGCTCCACAACTTTGCCAATAGTTGTTACTATCTATTTTCTTTTTCCTTTAATAGTCATCCTAGTGGGCCTGAGATGGTTATCTCATAATGGGTTTGATTTGCATTTCATTGATAGCTGTAAGTTCTTAACTTTAATGTGAATTTCTTGAATAATTCACACATGATCGACCTGTTCCTTTTATGATGTGTGTGTGAATTATTCAAGAATTCCTTCCCTGTCCTATTATAAAAAGCTCCTAGAAGTCTTAATTGTGTTTATTTTTTAAAAAACAAAACCTGGGGACCAGCAGTTAGCGTAATGGCTATGTCACTGGACTCCCACGTAGTCGACCATGGTTCGAGTCCCAGACCCAGTGTCTTAAAACTCACGCCGGGCGCGTGTGCGTGCATGCCCAAGATCCCGAGAGGAGAATGGAGAAGAGACTGCGGCGTGGCCATCCCCCCTGGGGGGTGATTTCTCGCTTTCTATCTCTCTGTCTCTCTCTGTCTGTCTGGCAAGCGCACGCACCCTATAGCAAAAACCTCTTCCAAAAAAAAACCTGTAATGTCAGACTTGTGTGCATGGAAGTACTTAAGGTACATCATTATTGTAGTTTAAAAGCTTTACCTACTAAGACATACTTTGTTTTTACTGTATGCTTTTACCGAATGATCTCTACCCCATCCCAAAGCCAGCACAAATAAAATTAGGTTAAATGTTAAAAAAAAAAAAAAAATTCTTCCTGTGCTTATATGTTATAAAGATTTTGGGGGAGGGCCAGTCCCATATGGGGGAGGGCCAGTCCCATAACAGAGTGCTTAAGGGAGTTGCATTCCATAGGCCAAATGTGGTTCAAATTCTGGCCCTTATAGCTTAAAAAACACATTGGGCAGGGCTGGCAGGTGGCATGAAGTTAAGGACAATGGACTCCCACATAGCCAACCACAGTTTGAGTCCCATACCTGCTGGCTTGCTTTCTCACTCCCCCCCTACCCCCACTCCCTCCCTCTCTCTCTCTCTGTCCCTCTCTGGTCAAATTAAAATAAATCAAGTTAAATAAAATAATTATTTAAAAAAAAAACAAACACACACATTGGGCATGTGTGTGTGCATGCCCAAAATACTGATAGGCTGGCTTTCTATATTATTCTCTCTTTCTGGCAAGCAGAAAGTGATCTCTGGTAATTAAAAGGTTTTTTGTTTTTTTTTTTTTTTCCACCACTTTCTTCTACAAGTTTTAATAGTTTTGTAGTCTTTCATCCACTTGGAGTTCATTTGTAAAGTCTAGAATCAAGTAGGCTTCTAGTTTAATCCTCTTCTGTGTGGGTGACTGTCCAATACCATTTATTTAAAGCCTCATTTCCCCCATAGATTCGTACCCCATTTCTCACACGCAGCAAGCCCTGATGGATACATGGTTTGTTTCTGGGCTTTTTCTTCTGCCCTATAGCTATTTCTGTCTCTCCCTGCCTTAGTACCATGCTCTTTTTTTTTTTTTTTTTTTTTTTAGAGAGGTTTTTGCTATAGGGCGCGTGAGCTCGCCAGACAGACAGAGACAGACAGAGAGATAGAAAGCAGGAAATCACCCCCCAGGGGGGATGGCCACGCCGCAATCCCTTCTCCTCCATTCTCCTCTCGGGATCTTGGGCACGCACGCACACGCGCCCGGCGTGAGTTTAAGCCGCCGGGTCCGGGACTCGAACCGCGGTCAACTACGTGGGAGTCCAGCGACATAGCCATTACGCTAACTGCTGGTCCCAGTACCATGCTCTTTTAAACCCTGCTATCTCCTACAAAGAATCTCTCATTTTGTCATTATTATTTAAAACTGTCTTGCCTATTCTTGGCCCTCTAATGCCCCATATGTGTTTCAGATGCCAACTGCCAAGTTCCTAGAAAAATCTTACTGAGATTTAAACTGGTGTTACACCAAATATACTAATTTGAGGAAGTAACAACATCTATACAAGACTATTTCCTAATCTATGACTGTGGCTCTCCATTATGTGGTCTCTTTTTTTAATAATTTTTAATACTTTCTCTATAAAGGACTCACACATCTTGTTAGACGGAATCAAAGACATACTAAATTTATACAGTTACTATAGATGGTATCTTCTAAAAATTACATTTTCTATTGTTATCAGTTTATATAAAACCAAAAGACTTTTGTAAATTGACCTTGATTCCAGACACTGCCTTTTTCCTAAAATAATTATTTAACTTTATGTGTTTATTTTTAAATTATTATTATTTTAAAATTATTATTATTATTTTAAATTTGATCAGAGAGGGACAGAGTGAGCGAGTGTGTGAGCAAGAGAGAGAGAGGGAAAGTGAGGAAGCAAAAAGCAAGCCGCCAGGTCCAGGACTCAAACCGTGGTCAGCCATGTGGGAGTCCAGCACCCTTAATCACCATGCCATCTGCCAACCCCAGTCCTGTACTTTCTTTCCTACTGTAAGCATTTCGTAATACTAACTCCACTCAACATACAGCTCCTTTTGCTACATTCTTTTCCCTCATCACCACTAGCAATCTAACCCATCAGCAAATCCTATTTATTTTCTTTTTAAAACCCACCCACTCTGTCCATCTTGTTAAGATGGCAGAGATTATTAACTGTATCAGCCCTCTGCAGCCCTGAGACTCTAAATCTAAGCACCCACTGGATAGCTCTCTACTGATTTGTTCTACATGTCCAAAACTGAACTCTGTGCTTTCCTGTCCAACCTGGTTCTTCTTCCTGTGTTCTTCATCTCAATCCAGAACTTTAGGAAACATTCCAGACCAGTTCTGCCTTACCCCAGCCAAGCAATTACTAAATGCTAAAGATTATGTCTTTAACATCTCTTACTTCTGCCTCTTCCTTTCCATATGCCTCTGCTACTCATCATCTCTTTTGTGACTACCACTCTCAACTGGGATTCCCCCATTATGAACAACAAAGTAACTATCCATACCAGGAAATCCAGAACCAGTCAAATACATCAGAGGAAACTAATGGTCATTGATGTCCTTCATCCCAGGAAGACTACCTGAGACAGGAATTCTGGAAAAACTAGCTAGAGATGGACAAAAGCACACCAGATGTCATCTTTGCATTTGCACTCAGACCCAATTTTGGTGTTGGCAAGACAACTGATTTTGTCATGATTTATGATTCCTTGGATTATGCAAAGAAAAATGAACCCATAGACTTGCAAGACATGGCCTGGATGAGTATAGAAAGACAAGAAAACAGTAAGAGAAACACATGAACAGAACGAAGAAAGTCAGGGGGACTGCAAAGGCCAATGTTGGTGCTGGCAGAAGTGGGAAGAGTAAAGACTCTGCAGTGACTATCTGTGGTGATTGTGCGGATCTTCACGAGGATCAATAAAACTAAAATGTTTTATGTGGAGAGAAAACAAAGAGTCTCAATTGGACCTACCTGCTACCTATCAAAGATTCCATCCTCCAAGGTGCTGTCAGAATGTTTTTTTCCCAACCACAAATCTAATCATGTCACTGCTTAAATCTGAGAACTTCTGATGACTAGGCATAATGCTCAGGCTCCTTAGGAGGCAGTCCACCATGACCTAGACTTTGTCTATTCCTGAAGCGCTTGCCCCAACGTCTCCTGCTCTGTTCCCAGAACCTACTAGACAATGCCATCGCTTCAAGTCTTAAGAGTTCACTGGGCCTCTTGAATTTTATGGACCATTGTCCACTACTTCACACCCTTCTCCTAAGACTCAGCTCAACGGTTAACTCCTCTATGAAACTTTTCCAGGTCCCTTTCCCCAGCAACATGGGGAAAAGGGCCACTATTATGTCCCACAATACTCTGCAAGTTTCTCACACAGAGTTTGAAATACCTTACTGCAGGTGCCTGTGTATGTTTATTTTCCTGACCAGGCTGTACGCCTCTCCATAGCAGATATACCATCTTGCTTATCTCTGCATGTTCAATATCTAGATACAAAATAGGTGATTAAAAAACACAAGTTCAGGGGGACCGGCAGGTGGCATGCTGGTTAAGGTGCTGGACATTCCCACATGGCCAACCATGGTTCAAGTCCCAGACTTGCTGGCTTGTTTTCTCACTTTCTCTTCCCCCACCCCTCATCAAATTTAAATAAATGACTGAATAAATAAAATAAAATAAAATAAATAATTTTTTAAAAGTTCGTTAAATGAATCAAATAAGTGCAACTTAAAACAAAAACTAAAGAATAATCTAGAACCAAGCCATCCAGTGGTGTGGTGATTAAGGCAGTTGGCTGGATTGTACATGGCTTACTGGGTGTTTTGAGTCCTGGGACTGGCAGCTTGAAAAACCCAGCAGGCATGTGTGCGTGTGTGTGACCAAAATCTTTTTTTTTTTTTTTTTTTTTGGAGAGGTTTTGCTATAGGGCGCATGCACTCGCCAGAAAGACAGAGAGAGACAGAGAGACAGAAAGCGAGAAATCACCCCCCAGGAGCGATGGGCACGCGCAATCCCTTCTCCTCCATTCTCCTCTCGGGATCTTGGGCACACACGCACACATGCCCGGTGTGAGTTTAGGCCACCAAGTCTGGGACTTGAACCACAGTCGACTACACGGGAGTCCAGTGACATAGCCATTACACCAACTGCTGGTCCCTGAGCCCAAAATCTTGAAAAGGAGAAATGGAAGAGTGATTCAGCATGGCCACCCTCAATGGGGGCCACTCTCAATGGGGGTGCTTTCCCTTTCCCTCCGCCTCCAGCAACTACATGCTCTCTCTAGAAAATTATAGAATACAGGGGCCAGCAGGTGGCATGATGGCTAAGAGCACTGGACTCTCACATGGCCGACCACTGTTTGAGTCCCAGACCTGGCGACTTGCTTCCTCACTCCCGCCCCCCTCTGTCCCTCTGGTCAAATTAAAATAAATAAATTAAATAAAGTTAAATAATTCTTCAAAAAAAGAAAATTATAAAATTAAAACAAAAAAGAATAATCCAGAACCAACTCTAGTTAAGATTAAGAGGATTTAGAAACAAAAACACTGACAGTAAGTTAATTTATTTAAAAAAAAAAGCCTGAATTTTATATAAAAACATGATGCACTCACCATCTGAAACTATAACACATTCAGGGATCAGCAGATGGCGTAATAGTTACATGTCTCTGGACTCCCACGTAGTCGATCATGGTTTGAGTCCCGGCAACTTAAAACTCACACCGGGTGCATGTGCATGCAAGTCCAAGATCTTGAAAGGAGGATGGAGGAGAAGGGATAGTAGTATGGCCATCTCCCCGGGGGTGGGGGGTGTGATTTCTTGCTTTCTCTCTGGCTAGCACATATGCCCTATAGTGAAAATCTCTCTCATACACAAAAAAAAGTAACTCACTTCTAGAGAGAACTAACATCATTAAAACCATGTCACACCAGAATTTAAACACTTAGTTATAGCCACGTAACTATCCACAGATTAGAAAATACTGTCAACATAAACCAATTTTAGGGAAACTTCCAGAACAGAAAAACTGAAGTCACTTTAAAAAGTAAATGCACTTCTAAATAAAACTGTTAATTAAACAAAAAATTCCCTTCTATCCATTCACAAGCATTTTTGAATAGACAATTAATAAAGGCTAAATGAATTTATTTCCTTTTCAAAGAGTTACAAGACAGTCTCTGTAATCTTCGCAAGGGTGAATATTATCATTAAATGTTTAATTAAAAAACAAATTAAGCTCTGTTTGGGCAAAAGAAAAGAAAAGGAAAGGGAAACCACACTACTTGACCCCCTTCTCCTAAATTCATTCCAACTCCAATTAGGGTCCCACCAGAATAAAGAGAGAAATGACCAGGACTGGGAAGCTGCCTTGGCCAAAGGCAATTGCACAACCATGAAAGGATGTGACTAAAGTCCACCAGCACAGTACCGAAAGCTCTGAGACTGGCTCAATGACAACAATGCTAACCACGGGAGGGTGATTTAAGTAAACACAAGGCAATATCAAGATCACTCTAAAACAAGAAACTCACAATGTGGGGGAACACAAGTTACTTAAAAGGGGGCAGAGGGACCAGCAGTTAGCGTAATGGCTATGTCACTGGACTCCCATGAAGTCGACCGCGGTTCAAGTCCTGCACCCGGCGGCTTAAACTTACGCTGGGCACATGGGCGTGTGTGCCCAAGATCCTGAGAGGAGAATGAAGGAGAAGGGATTGCAGTGTGGCCATCCCCCTTGGGGGGTGATTTCTCGATTTCTCGCTTTCTGTCTCTATGTCTCTCTGTCTTTCTGGTGAGCGCACACGCCCTGTAGCAAAAACTTCTCCAAAAAAATAAAAGAAAAAAAAAAACTTAAAAGAGGCAGAAGACAGCTGTGTTACAGACTTTCTGGAAACCCACTCGACCATACATGTCAATAGTGTTAAAACCTAGCTCACCTGGGAAAGTCTGTGGCATGGTGGTTAAGGCGGTGGATCCCACGTGGCCAACAGGTGGCTTGAGTCCCGAACCTAATAGCTTGAAAAACATGTAGGGTTTCTGTGTATGTGTGCTCTTAGTGCTAAGAGGAGAAACAGAGAAGAGATAGCAGCACGGCCATCCCTCAGGGAGAATGCTTTCTCACTTTCTCTCTCTCTGACAAATGCAGTGCCTGCTAACAGAAAATGAAAAAAGAAAAAAGAAAAAACCTAGAACCCTTTTGCAGCTCTGCTATTATACTAAGAACTTAATGTGAGGAAATACCAGTTGTTGAAAAGAAGGACTTAAATACTATTAAGTCACTATTTCAGGAATGTTTAAAATAGTAATACATGAAAAACCAAGATACCCAACAACAGCTGGGGTTTAAATAAAGTCCCCAATAGGAACACAATGTAGCCATTAAAAACACAGGACTGGGCCAGTAGGTGGCATGGTGGTTAAGGCACTGGACACACCCACAGTCAACCACGGTTTGAGTCCCAGACCTGGTGGCTTATTTCTCACTCTCCTTCTCTCTGTGTGTCTGTCTTTCTCTGGTCAAATGAAAATAAATGAATGGATAAGTAAAATTAATAAATAAATACATAATTCTTAAAAAAGAAATAAATAAAACATAGGACCTAAAATAATATACGTAGCCTCTAGCCTGTCAAATCACATATATCTCGTTTTTTCAACCATTTCTATCATGAAAATGTCCTTTTTAATTTACTTCATCATCATTATTATGATTATTATTATTATTATTTAATTCACCAGGGAGAGAGAGAATACAGAGGGAAAGTGAGAAAGCAAGTTGCCAGGTCTGGAACTCAAATCACGGTTGGCCATGTGGGAGTCCAGCACCTTAACCACCGGTCCACCTGCTGGCCCATGAAAATGTATTTTCTAATAATTTTTAACATCACTTGAAAATATGAATCATCTTTAAACTGATCTTGCTGAGCCAGTGGTCAAAATAAAACCTCATTGATGAAGTTCTTTTTAATGATTGTTTATTGGGGTCAACAGGTGGCGTGATGGTTAAGGGCGCTGGACTTGCACATGGCCAACTGCAGTTCGAGTCCCAGATCTAGCTGTTAGCTTTCTCACTTCCCCCCCAACTCTGCCCCTCTCTGGTCAAGTTAAAACAAATAAAGTTAAAATAATAAAAATAATCTTTTTTAAAAAAGATTTATATATTTTTATTTATCATTATTATTTTTAAAATTTACTTCAGGGCATGTGCACTCACTAGAGACAGACAGAGAGAGAGAGGGAGAGAAAGTGAGAACTGAAACAGTGGTCAGCCATATCCAGCACCTCAACCACACCGATTGCTGGCCCCAAGTTTTGGGGATTTTTTTTAGAGTTTTTTTTGTTTTGTTTTGTTTTGTTTTGTTTTGCTATAGGACAAGTGCACTGGCCAGAGAGACAGAGACAGAAAGTGAGAAATCACTCCCCCAGGGGGGATGGCCAAGCCACAATCCCTTCTCCTCCATTCTCCTCTTGGGATTTTGGGCACGCACACCCATGCACCCAACATTAGTTTTAAGCCGCCAAGTATGGGACTTGAATCACAGTTGACTACATGGAAGTCCAGTGCCATAACCATTACGCCCTGTTGCTGGTTCTAGCCCCCCAATTTGTTGTTGTTGTTGTTTATTCCTCTTTATTCATTACAGAGTACATGCACACGAGAGAAAGAGAAGCATGTTCCACAGGGTCTAGTCATGCTGCAATCCCCTTCCTCCAGCCTGTCAGATGTGGGACAGTTGCATGTGTCACCGGCGTGTTTCACGCTACCAGGTTGGGATTCGAACCAAGGTGGCCTTATGAGATCCAGCTTCTCTTCAGCAGTAGACTACTGCTGTGCCATGGACCCAGCCCAAAACCTCATTAAATTTTAATTCTACTCATTTACCTCATTAGTAAAGATGAATAGGGAAAAAACAGAACTTAAGAGTGATTTCTTTTTTTAAAGAATTATTTATTTAACTTTATTTATTCATTCATTCATTTTAACTTGATAAAAGAGAGAAAGACACACACACACAGAGAGAGAGAAAGTGAGGAAGCATGCCACCAGGTCTGGGACCTGAACCGTGGTTGGCCATGTGGGAGTGCCCAGCACCTTAACCACCACACCACCTGCTGGCCCCTAAGAGTGATTTCTTAAATCAACCTAGAAAAAGAAAACAGACTGCCCTCTAACCTGCTCTGGTGCTGAGAAAGGCATCCCTAATTTGCAGCGATGTATACTTGGAGGGCTCTGTGAGAAACCCAGAAGCAGAATGAGAAAGAACAATCAGAGGAGGCTCCTCCAGACAACGTGGCACTAGTCGCTCCTGCGGCCACGCTGATAGTGTTCTCCAGACAAGCCTGGGCTCCCCCCTCAGAGCAGAGGGCAGAGACAAGGGGACAGCCTAGCGGGGAAAGTGGAACAGCCATGAGCTAAAAGGATGCCCAAGAAGGGAGATGTCTCTCAAGCAAGAAGGATTTTCAAGAAGAGCTATCAGCCAAATGTTGCTGAGAGGTGCACAAGTATTAAGAGTAAAAGAAGGGCCAGCAGGTCGCGTGGTGGTTGGGGCATTCAACTCCCACAAGGCCGACCATGGTTCGAGTTCTGGACCGGGTGGCTGGCTTTCTGGCTTTCTCTCTGTGTCTCTATATATAACTCTCTCTGGTGAGTATGTGAGCTCTGCAACAAATAAATAATGAATAAAATTAGGGACCAGCAGATGGCATAACAGAAACATTGCTGGAATCCCATGTGGTCGACCACTGTTCAAGTCCTGGACCCAGTGGATTAAAATTCATACCAAGAGTATGTAAGTATGTGCTCAAGATCCCGAGAGGTGAATGGAGCAGAAGGGACTGCAGAGCGGCCATCCTTGCAGGGAATGATTTCTTGCTTTCTCTCTGTCGTTCTCTGTCTCTCCAGCAAACACACACACCCTATAGTAAAAATTTCTCTAAAAAAATAATAATAATAAATAAAAATAATATAGTTCTTAAAAAAAAAAAAATTAAGCCAAGAAAGGATTCCTGCACCTATGTTCTCCAAAATGTCCTTAGGGGAAACTGAGTGCTGCATCATCCTCCTTCTAGCAGGGAAGGAGATAAAGACAGAACTGAGAAAACTGGATCAACAGGGAAACACCACCAGCTCAGGCAAAAAGCACCAGCGATTAGGGGACCAGCAGGTGGCGTGGTGGTTAAGGCACTGGACACTCCCATATGGCCGACCATAGTTCCAGTCCTGGACCTGGTGGCTTGCTTTCTCACTTTCCCTCTCTCTCTATGTCTCTCTTTGGTCAAATTAAAATAAATAAATTAATAAATAAAATTTTTTTTAAAAAGGACCAGAGATTGGAGTGGGGTGGCAGCACTGACTTAATTTCATTAAGTGACAAAACACACAGTTGCAGGGAGAGGAAAGGAGCTGGTGAAATAGAAAGGCCTCCCTAGGAACCAGCAAAGGAAGAAATAATAATTTTACAACTTGGTTATAAAATTATATCAGAAAGGAAGCAAGTTCGCCTTTCTCAACATCTCTCCCCCTTTCTCCAAAGCCCATGGACTTTACAATGCACCAAGTTTTAAACTCACTTTACCCTACTTTGAAATTCATTTTATTCTGATTTTACAGTAGAATCTTTGGACAGAAGAGATATCCTATATTCCCTGACAAGATTTCCTAAATAGTTTTGTTATTTACCTAACATTTCATTGAGGGTTCACTAAACCTCTACCCAGACCAAAATGTTCACTTTGCATGAACAAAACCACCATTCACCTAAACTCAGCTTAAGATTTACTACCTCAGGCTAAATGGGAAATTCCTTCAGGAAGACATGTCTGAGAGAGGCTGGGATGGGGGAGCACAGGGAGAACGAGACGGGGGCAGGATGAGACTCGGCAAGCAGGCCCTGGAAGCCCACCTCGGGAAATACACTGGTCTCATGCTAAAATCAGTGGCAGGAACTCACCTTGAGCTGGGAGAAAGGTCCATTTTGACCCCAAAATTAACATAGCATTTCTCAAATATCCTATGATGCTTGAGATATCTGAAGCGATTTACGGCTGGCGGTTACAAACCCTGAGCCTACTAACAGGAAATAATGTGATGCCAGATTATCCAAGACTAAGCAGAGAAGGGGACCCAAGCTGGTATCCCAGAAACCTGCCCAAGCTCAGGCGCCAGCTCCCCTGAGCGCTGTGCAGAAAGCAAGCAAGTTAGATGCCACAGGCCTTCAGGGACACAAGGGAGAAGGCTGACAGGAAAACCTGCAGGTCTCCAGTAATCTCTGGGATGCTACACTCCAGCATGAGCTCCAGCCCTTATTTCAGCCCCTGGGGCATTTGACACTGAGGGTCACAGCTTCCTCCAGCTTCTAGGACTCTTCTGGTTTCCTCACACTCATCTGCCCCTCACTTCTCACTCCTTCAGAAGCTGGTGTTCTGGCTGGAGTCTCTGCTCAAAGGGGCCATATTCATGGTTTCAGGCCAATGACACTTCTCCTCACCTCCAGATCCAAACAGCCACCTTCCAGAACCCTCTACTTAGAACATCCATAGGCACCTTGAACCAACAAGGCCAAAACGTACCACAGGTCACCACACTGGCTCCTCCTAACAAAAGCCTCAGCCCTCTCCCTGTGACCAGCTGCAGCCATCCCTGACTCTCAGGCTCCTGAAAACACTCGTGGAGTCCCAGGGGTTCCACCTCTCACTGTCTGCGGAGGCAGCTCTCGCGCCACACCCACCCGCAGGCCCTCCTCAGCCAACTGAACTGCAAACATTTCCTCCTCGCAGTGCCTCTCAGTTCCATGACGCTGGTGTCGGAGGCACCGGTCCTGCCCCGACAGCCTGGCACCAGCAGGGTGCTTTCCCAGCACTGTCCAGTACTGTGCCTGCGTGTCGGGGGAAAGGCCCTGCTCTAAGGGCACCTGTCACACAGGACCCTTGCCAGGCCTCTATCTCATACATGAGGCAATTAATGCACAAGGAAGTTAGCCAGCGTGCCCAAGATCCCAGAGCAGGCGAACACGGATAAGCCCAGTCATCTCCAGAGCCCATGCATTTACAGTTATGCTCTCTGCTTCCTAATAAACGCGAGAGGTTTGAACAGAGTCAGGCTCATCGAATGAACTACAATTTTGCACTAAGACATCAAGTGACTAGGGCAATGAGGGCAGCAACCAGGTTGCTTTACATACATCTTTTTTTTTTTTTCTTTTTAATTTACCAAAAGGCGCATGTCCTTGCCAGAGGCAGATAGAGGGAGAGGGAGAAAGCATCCCCCAATGGGGCATGGTCATGCCACTATCCCTTCTCTTCCATATATGCATCCTGCTGGGATTTGAGATGTGCACACCCATTCCCAGCATGTTTCTTAAGCCACCAGGTCCAGGATTTGAACCATGTGGTCAGCGATGTGGGGTCCGCCTCTCCTAACCATCAGGCCACAGGGCCAATCCCACATCATGTTTCTTCATTTTCAAAACACTGTTAGATAGATGTTAGTCTCCTCATTTTACAGAAGATGACACCGAGTCGAAACAGGTTAAGTAATTTGTTCAAGTAATTTGTTCACACTGCAAATAAATGGCAGCAATAGATTCTAACTTAATTCACCTTACCTTTGTGAAAAACCTTGTTATCAATACACCACCAGGGTTGAGAAGAAGGTTTCGGGTCAAATAGCAAATCAAAAACAAACCAATTTCACAGGCCATGGATATATAGAGTTTATTTTAGTTACAATTAAGATAATTTTTTGTTAAGTTTTGGTTTGGTTTTGGGTTTTGCCATAGGGCATGTGCACTCGCCAGAAAGAGAAAGTAAGAAATCAACCCCCAGGGGGGATCCCAATCCACAATCTCATCTCCTCCAATTTTCTTTCAGAACTTTGGGCTCATACACACCCCAGGCATGATTTTCAAGTGTCCAGGTCAGGGACTCGAGCCACAATCGAACTCGAGCTATGTGAGAGTCCAGTGCCTTAACCACCATGACACCTACTAGCCCCTAAGATAATTTTTTAAAGTTTAAAACATTTAACTTATTTTCCATCTCTTAAGCAAAGTAACTCCTATGCCAGCACTTTTTCAACAGTTAGAGTCTAAAGTAAAGACAAGCAGAATCTTCTGCCAATCATTTCTTGTTTCTTAATCTGAGACGATTCACTGCACAGAACAGACTTTTACAATAACTCAAGTTTAAAATGACCCAAAGAGAAATTACAACAGAATGCAAAAAGCTTGTTGTTAAGTGCACAGTTTAGGGCAATGCTAATACTCTCACACAGGCAAAAAGGAAAGGAACGTAGGCTGATAGAATGATCTAGATGTCTGTAACCAAATTTACTTCCAAATTTCAGACTTCTGCTGCACTTCTACTCGCTCATAATTAATGAATACACTGTTCCATTTTCGATTTCATGACATAAAACCATGGCAACTTCCAATATGCTCTCTTCTCTTTTTTAAAAATAAATTCACTATGCTTCCAAGATTTAAGATAATTTATCTCTTTGTTCTCTAGTTTTCTTAACCACTGACCATCTTAAAAACCAAAATTAAAAGTATTCCCATATTAAAATAAAATGATTTGGGGTTTAATTAACAGACATTTAAACAAACAATTCATGAGAGATGCTAAGACTGAATGAAGGCTAAAGGCTCAATATAAAATCTTATAACATCCAACTCAGTTTAAAGACTGGGAAATGTTTTGAAACAGCACAACCGGCAAACGATAGCACTCCACAACTCAATCACGCAGTCTAAGTATTACACTTAGGTATGTAATTATACACAGAAAGAGCGCTAGAGACCACTTACCAAATTGATTTGTACCTGTGAAAGATAACTAAAGGATTTCCATGTCTATCAAAATAAATCCTAAATGGAAATTCAATTTGCTAAACATGCTTTCTTCCATTTCCTTTTTTTATCTTAATTGGAATGTCAGTTCAAAATAAAACTCTTATATGGAAATACAATTGTGTGTATGCCAATACTGACAGTGTCAGATCACTTTTTTTTTTAAACATTTTTTGCCATATGGTGCATGTGCTTGCCACAGGGGAGAGACCAGGAAAGAGGCAAAGTGAGAAATCATCCTGGGAGATGGGGAGAATGACCATTTGAGAACACACGCACACGCATCCAGCATGTTTATCAAGCCACCAGCTCTGGGACTCGAACTACGCAGTTGGCCATGTGGGGATCCAGCTGCCTTAACCACCACACCACTGGCTGGCTCATGTCAGGATCACTCTTTTTCCCACACTAGTCCATAAAGAGGAGACAGATCAATGGGTAGAGAAAAAGATTCAGGATGGGTCCAGCCACAATGGTGCAGCAGAAGCATGATGCTCTGCAATGCTGGAAACCATAAGGAAAGTCAGGGTTCGGTTCCCAGATTGACTGGCACTGGGGTGGGGAGATGCCTATGATTCTGGCTGGCTACGAGGCTGTGTAGGGAGCAGGGATCACTGTGTAAGACCTTGCTGAAGGTGCTTATCTTTCTTTCTCCTCTCTTCCCTCTCTTATAAAAGAAACTTAAAAAAAAAAAAAAAGAAAAAAAGAAAAAAGACAGTATTGTCCCAGCATGTTTAAAGAAAGACTGAGGTTGAAGCGGTAAGATCCTGAAATCGTCCTAATGTTCCAGAGCAATTACATGGAGTCTCCTCTGCATGGCTTCGAAAGTGTTTTTACAATACTGGCTAAGAGAAACAAACATCTCTGGGAAGTGACTAGATGTCATCAAAAACATTCAGGAGACAACTAAAGGGCTTGCCATGACCATATGACTGAAGGCACAGCTGCAGAGACCATCCCAGAGCTGTGCTCCTGCGAACTAAGCACAGGCTCTGAAACCCGCAGACACAAATTCAATTTCCTGATTGTTAATCCCAGACAGGAATGACAATCGACATCTTTTTCATTGTCTTTAAAATAAGTTAGGCACTGCTTTATGCCACTAACTGCTTAATAGAACAAGACAAGCTCATCAAACGAAAATAATTCCTTAGAACCCAGAAATAGCCCACAAGCTAGACTGGGTAGCATATGCCTCTCCTTAGAAAAGCATTTAACCCTTAACCAGCTGCCTCTGTACTTCTGCCCAGCTGCCTAGTCTGGGTACTCTTGGACCAACTGTCCCTAGGTTTTTCTTTTCCCAGCTAACTCTTTCTTTTTAAAGAATTATTTTATTTAATTTTATTTATTATTATTTTCTAATTTGATCAGAGAGAGAAAGTAAGAAAGCAACCCGCCAGGTCCAGGACTCAAACCGAGGCCAACCCTGTGGGATCCAGCACACTAACCACCACACCACCTGCTGCCCGTCCCAGCTAATTTTTTGGGGGGAGAAGGGGGATATTTTTGCTATAGGACATGAGCGCTCTCCCGAGACAGACAGACAGAAAACGAGCAATCACACCCCCCAACACACGGGGGTGGGGGTGGGGAATGGCCATGCCACAATCCCTACTCCTCTATTCTCCTCTTGGCATTTTAGGCATGTGTGCACACGTGCCAGCGTGAGTTTCAAGACTCTGCTTGAACCACAGTTGACCACCAGCACCTGAACCACCACTCACCCTTCTGGTCCCTCCCAGCTAACTCTTAGTGGCCTGAATCCTGGGCTCTTTCTAGGTCCACTTCAAAGAGGACTTCTTCCTTTTTTATTAAAGCTTTAGCTATAGGACGTTGTACTCAGCCCAGAGCCAAAGAGAAAGAGGAAAAGTGAGAAGTCACCCTCTAGGCGATTGGCCATGCCACAATCCTTCTTCATTCTCCCCTTGGGAATTTGGGCGGTAAGCATACAGCCTGCAGTGTTTTTCAAGCTACCAGGCCCGGGACTCAAACTGAGCAGTCAGCAAGCCGGGATCCTGCTACCTTCACTATCAGGCCACCTGGCTGACCCAAAGGCCACTTCTTTTTTCTTTCCTTTTTTTTTTTTGGAGAGGTTTTGCTATAGGGCACGTGAGCTTGCCAGACAGATAGACAGGCAGAAAGCGAGAAATCACCCCCCAGAGGGGATGACCATACCGCAATCCCTTCTCCTCCATTCTCCTCTCTGGATCTTGGGCACGCACGCACCCACGCACACGCGCCCGGCGTTGAGTTTAAGCCACCAGGTCCAGGACTCAAACCGCTGTAAACTACATGGGAGTCCAGCGACACAACCATTATGCTAACTGCTGGTCCCAAAGGCCACTTCTTTTATGAAGCTTTCTCTGAGACTAAACACAGTGAAATCCCTAACAGCAGAATATCAATATGGCAATTTAGTCCTGCTATGTTGTATAGGAGGTTGCTTTAAGTAAGTTCCTTGTGGGCAGAAATAATATTTGCCCTTGGGTCATTCTCACCTCCCTACAGCAGCTCAACTACAGCCCAAACAGAGAAGGTGAGGTCAAGCAGCATTTGGCAATTTTGGTACTGTGCTAGCCCTGATTCCAGTCCACCTTGGTCAGGCTACAGAAATCTTACCAGGACCAAAGTCAAAGCACACCAAGCCGGCACACAGCCTCCTTCCTCCTGGGAGGTAAGTTCACTAGGAGTCATGTCCCCAGGACACAACAGGTCTCTTTCCTTTCGGAATCCTCAGATGCACAGAGGAAATGGGAAAGCATTCTTAGCCGCTGAGCACGAATGGGCTTCATTTGTAGATGGAGCGTTCATCTACAAATGGGATGCAGATGCTCAAGACTCCAAGTTGATCAAGAAGAGTGCAAAAGGGACAAACCAATTCATTCAGCCTCCCATCGTGGCTCACCTGAGGCAGGCAAGCAGCAGTTCAGGGGGAGCCACAGTCGTTCCAAAGCAGCTCATCACTCATCATCCAGTGAGGCCTGTAATCTGCTAGTTGCTAGTTGAGAACTAAACTCAGACATCAGACTCTTCCCCACCGGGCCCCCTCACCAGCTGTTCGGCGGTTATGGCCTTTCATAGCACACAAGCCTGGCTGCATGACCAAGGATGCCCATCCCCGTAACAGAACTACCTGCTTCTAAGCTAGCTGACAACCGCTCCTTAATGTATGAAAACATGAGTAAATATCACAATCCATCCCACCTCTGGATATTTACCAAGCTTGCCACATAGGAGACTGCTATTCCGTCCTAAGTTTTTGCATGTATACGAGTGTCTCCCTCCTATCTTCGTCCTGAGATGTGGCTGATTTGCAAACGGAGAAGTAACACAAACCCTATCCAAAGTCAAAAATGGCAAATGACCAAAACGCTCCCAGTGCCAAATCCAAATTATCCAGGCCTGAGCTCCAGACGTGGGAAGTTCTGCCATCCCGAAGACTGCCAGGGAACCCTCGCGCCGGGGAGGCCAGTGAACAAACCTAGGCGGCGGGAACCAGGCCGAGGCCGGCTAACACCAGGTGACCCCCCACCCACAGCTGGGGCGAGAGCGGCAGCCCCAAGGGGCGATTTAGGAACCCGGCCAAAGACGTCCCCGACCAGCACCGCCCCCTCCCGGCCCCGCAAGCAGCACCCCTGAGCCCACCCTCGCCCGCCCCGGCTCACCCCGCCCAGGCGGGCAGCGGCGCGCCCCGAGCCAGGCCCGGCCAGCTGCTCGGCGGACGCCGGCGGGCGCACGGGGCTCACTCCCGGCGGCGCGCGGCGGGCCCGGGGCCGCTCGGCACCATCCTCCCCGCCGCGCCGGGGACAGCGTCCGGCTCCGCAGGGCCGACGCGAGGACCACAGGCCAGCCCGGCTCCCGCCGCTGCAACACAGGCTCCGCTTGGATTCCGACAGCCGTGGTTTCCGGGTTAAAAAAAAAGAAAAAAGAAAAAAAAAAAAAAACGCCACCGCCAACGCTGCCGCGACCTCCGACACCTGGCGTCCGACGGCGGCGCGGCCAGGACAAATTTCCTCAGAGGCGGGTGATGGAGACCACACCTCCCGGCGGGTCACGTGTGGGTGGACGTGCGTGGAGGGCGTAACGTATGTTTGTAGGTCGCTGTGCGAGTAGGGTGTCGTGAGCATGCGTGGTGCTAAACTAGGGCACTTGGCCGCTTTGTGTTCAGTGTGCGCACGGGCGTTCGCGGTGCTCGTAGTGAATCTGTTTCTTTCTCTTTTTTTTTTAAAGAATTATTTTTATGTAATTTTTATGTAAAGTTATTCTTATGTAACTTTATTATTATTATTTTCCAGTTTGATCAAAGAGAGAGGAGAAGATTGAGAAACCACACCACCAGGTACAGGACTTGAACCATGGTCGACCATGTAAGAGTTCAGTACTTTTAACCACCAGGCCCCCTGCCAGCCGTCAATCTGTGTTTCTGTGCACGTTTGGTCTGTGGTTTGTGAAGAGGTAGGTGTGTACACACGTTTGTGTGTGTATATCTGTTTGTGTGCCAGTGTATTATCACCACTGATAAAAGCATAACTTTTACAATCACTTTTTAAATAATTTGATGTTCTCCCATTACACTTAAAAATATACATATCTCTTGGGACCATATTACCCCAGAGAACATTTGTACATATGCATAAGTAGACATAATAATGTTATAATAATAATGTTTATAACAGTACTATCCAAGTCACTAAAATTCAGAGAAAGTACAGATGGCCATACAGTCAAAGATAAAAATAGACTTTGGTGGGGGCAGAATGTGGCGTGGTGGTCAAAGTCACTGGATTTCCACATGGGGGACTGTAGTTCAAGTCCTGGAACTAGTGGCTTGCTTTCTCACTCCCCCCCCCCTTTCTCTCGCTCTTTCCCTCTTTGGTCAAATTTAAAAATAAGTAAATAAAGTTAAGTAAAATGATCCTTAAAAAAAAAAGACTTTGAGGGACCAGCAGTTGGCATAATAGCTATGTCGCTGGACTCCCACGTAGTAGACCGCGGTTCGTGTCCCGGACCCAGTGGCTTAAACTCACGTCGGGCGCATGTGCGTGCATGCCCAAGATCCCGAGAGGAGAATGGAGGATTAGGGATTGCGGCGTGGCCATCCCCCCGGGGGGTGATTTCTCGCTTTCTATCTCTCTGTCTCTCTCTGTCTGGCGAGTGCACGCGCCCTATAGCAAAAACCTCTAAAAAAAAAAAAAAAAGACTTTGGTACATTCATTTATAATCAAATAGAAAAGAGCAGAGAATTATTGACTACAGCTCATAGTAATAAGGATTAATCTCAGGATATAATTGAGGGGGGGCAATGACAAAAGAATAAATTGCAGCATGATTTCATTATGTAAAATTTCAAAACATGGAAATCAACATATTGTTTAGAGATGTACACATTATCGGTCCAAGCGATACAAGCATGAGAAGAAGATACACAAACTTCATGTTAAGAGAATGGAATGAGAGAGTGTCCAGCAGGTAGAGTGGTAGTTAGGGAACTGGACTTCCATATGGTTGACTGGGATTCAAGTCCCGGACCTGGTGGCTTCAAACTCATGTTGGGTGCATGTGCATGTGTGCCTGAAATCTGGGAGGAGAATGGATGAGAAGAGACTGTGGCATAATCACACTCCCCACCCCAGGGGGTCAGTTCTTGCTTTATATCTCTTTGTCACTCTCTCTCTGGCAAGCACATGTACCCTGTAGCAAATATCTCTCTCAAAAAAATAAAATAAAAATAAATAAAAAGAGGATGGGGTGGGAGAGGAGCACACAGCAGATTCAAAGTTGTTCTTTTTCTTTTTCTTTTTAATTTATTTATTTACATTCATTCACTATACATCATTGCAGCATACAAAATGAGATTTTCCCATCCAGAATACACTGTATACTGGCTCAACCAAGCACATCAACATACGTGTTATCGTCAACAAATAATTTTCCATTTCTTGTTTCTTGTATATTTTACTATGTTCTTTTTCTTTTTTTAAGAATTATGTAATTTTATTCATCATCATTATTTTAATTTGACCAGAGAGAAACAGACAGAGACAAAGTGAGAAAGCAAGCCACCAAGTCCAGGACTTGAATTACAGTCAGTCTTGTGGGATTCCAGTGCACTTAGCCACTACGCCTGCTGGCCCCCAAAGCTGTTCTTTTTCTTAAAAAGAGTGGTAGGTACTTAGTTATTGATTGAATTGTTACTGTTTGGGGGGGGTGGTGTTTCTTTATTCTTTTTAGAGAGTGATTTTTGCTATAGGGCACATGCACTTGCCTGAAAGACAGAGAGACAGAAAGGGAGAAATCACCACACACACACACACACACACACACACACACCCCCCCAGGGAATGGCCACGCCACAATCCCTTCTCCATTCTTTTCTCAGGATCTTGGGTGCAAGCATATGCACCCAGTGTGAGTTTTGTTTTGTTTTGTTTTTTTGAGAGGTTTTTGCTACAGGGCACGTGCACTCGCCACTAAGACAGAGGGAGACAGAGAGATAGAAAGCAAGAAAGAAATCAACCCCCAGGGAGGATGGCCACACCACAATCCCTTCTCCTCCATACTCCTCTCAGGATCTTGGGTATGCCGGCATGAGTTTAGGCCACCAGGTCCGGGACTCAAACCACAGGCAACTACGTGGGAGTCTAGCAACATAGCCACTACGCTAACTGCTGGTCCTTGCACCCAGTGTGAGTTTTTCAAGTCACCAGGTCCAGGACTCCAACCAGTCTATCTGGGAGTTCAACAATGTAACCATTACACCATCTGCTGGTCCCTTGTTTGTGTTTTATACATAGCAAGTATTTTGTATCTTCTAAATTAAAAAAAAAAATTACATTGAACTATAAAGTTGTTAATGTGTAGGAGACAGCCTATCACATGTCAGTTAAAGGCACCAGAAGTTGCTATATATCTTAAAATAGGTCAAACCTTGGAGATAATGATGTGATATGAGTCATTCTGAGTCATAAAGGAGAATGACTGTAGACCTCACACATACATCTTTTGACAAAGGTATCTATCAAAAAAAGGTTGCTTTCAGAAGAAGCTGCTTAACTTCAGTAGAAAGTAATTCAGCTGAAGATAAAACTCCTTACAGTTGAGGCTGCCAAGTGGCATGGTGGTTAAGGGTGCTGGACTCCCACGTGGCTGACCGTGGTTCAAGTCTTGGACCTGGTGGCTTGCTTTCTCACTTTCCATCTCTCTCTTTCTTTCACTCTGTCCCTTTCTGATCAAATTAAAATAAATAAATAAATAAAGTTAAATAAAATAATTCTAAAAAAAAAAAAAAAAACCTCATGATCATATCCTTGATCTTAAAGTTGCTAAAGCATCCCACCTTTTAAGTGGAGGATAAGCATACCAACACGAGCTGTGAACAACTGCCAGAGGTCAGGTGATAATTTAAATGCATATTTGAGTCCAGCAGATGGCACAGTGGTTACACTGCTAGGGTTTCACATGGCTCACCAAGGTTTCTGACATGGTGGCTTGAAAGTCATGCCAGGAACGTGTGCGTGCATACCTAGGATCCCCAGGAGGAGGAGAAGGGATTGGGGCATGACCATCCCCCCGGGGGGGTGTTTTCTTAACTTTCCTTGTCATTGTCTCTCTCTCTCTCTCCCCCTTCCATCCTCTGCAAGCACATGTGCTCTAAGACAAAAACCTCTAAAAATAAGTAAATAAATAAATGCATATTTACAATTTAGTTAATGTGTATTAAACTTAAAATTGGATTTTGCAAATACAGACTAACATGGTGGGTCATTGTCTCAAAATAAATGTTGTTATAGTTAATAAAAATAAGTGTTGTCAGTTCTGTACACCAAAGTCCATACACACAAAAAAGTAACTTTTTTTTAAAGAATTATCTTTACTTAATTTTTATTTATCCATTCCAGAGAGAGAGACAGAGAGAAAGCAAGCCACCAAGTCTGGGACTCGAACCGTGGTCAGCCACGTGGGAATGTCCAGCGCCTTAACCTCCACACCACCTGCTGATCCCCACAAAAAAGTTAACTTTTAAACTGCCACTATTGGGCCGGCTCCATGACCTGGTGGTTAAGGCAGCTGGACCCCAGAGAGCCCACTGCACAGTTGTGTCACAGACCTAGTGGCTTATTTTAACGTTGTTGCTATATTGCTTTTTATACCCTATAACAAGTTGTAGATTCATTAACATGGGCATCCCCGGTCTTGTGAGTCTTCTTTAGCAACTGAACCCTATTAAGCCCTATTTAACTACTACTGTTAGTCCAGTTGGCATCACAAGTGGGATTTATTGACCTCTCATTCATTTTTTTTTAATAATTAGTTTATTTAACTTCATTTACTTACTTACTTACTTATTTATTTTACTCTGACCAAAGAGGAACAGAGTGATGGAGGGAAAGTGAGAAGGCAAGTTGTCAGGTCCAAGACCTGAACTGCAGCTGACCATGTGGGAGTCCAGTGCCCTTAACCACCACACCACCTGCCAGCCCCCTCTAATTCATTCTTAACTGAAAATATGGTTAAAGCATTATTTAGAAAGAAAAAAGATGATCCAGATAAAGGGGATGTAAATTAACAAGCCACCCTTTTTTCAACATGGGACAGACTTTGAAGTCAGATATTAATAATAAGGCTTTCCAGCAAAAAAAAATTGAAAGATTTTAAACCCTGGGAGCTAAAAAAAAGGGGTGGGGGGAAGAGGACTACAAACTGACATCAGGTAAGCTAGAATCTCAGTTTCACAGTCGCTGCTTTCATCACTAACCGTGAAAATGAGTTCAGAATCTCCTTCAGTTTAGCTTTGCCTTGTCTGGCTCACACTATAATTTTTGATGAATCAGCTGGACCAGAAGACCCATTACAACAAAGAAAATAATTCAAGTGGGGCCAGATGACAATTGAGGACACAAAATCTGGAAATACAGGGTTATTCAGTGAAGGAATTGGGTCATTTTGTAGATCATTACAGCGTCACCCTGACAAAGTTTTGTAAAATGACTCTTGAGAATTTTCGAACAAGCAACAGTGTCTCTGGCTTTGAATACTGCAGAGTAGAGAGGGCATATTTGGGTCCATCCCATACCCACTATTAGCTGCTATTTTTGTTGGGATGGTTCATTTAGAAGCCTCTCGATTATTATTGGGTTGCTGAGAAAGTCGTGATACATTTTTTTTTTCTATGCATGACTTAGAAAAAAGTCATGACTTTCTAGAAGACATAATAGAATGGGTTATCATATACACCCAAAGGTGGGCAAGTTCACTGTTTCTCCCTGTCATCTAAATGGTCAGTGCCGGGACCAGCAGTTAGCATAACAGCTATGTTGCTGAACTCCCATGTAGTTGACCACAGTTCGAGTCCCGGTCCCGGTGGCTTAAACTCATGCCAGGCATGTGTGTGTGTGTGCCCAAGATCCTGAGAGGAGAACAGAGAAGAAGGGATTGCGGTGTGGCCAAACCCCCAGGGGGTGATTTCTCACTTTCTATCTCTCTGTCTCTGTCTTGCCTGCGAGCGCACGTGCCCTATAGCAAAAACTTCTCCAAAATGAATGAATGAATGAATGGTCAGTGCCTACTGATGCTGCAGATATACTGCAGACGCAGTTCAATACTGTCTACAGAAGAGTGGAACCAAGCTCCCTAGTGGAATGGCCCCCACCCAGGCTGTGACTGATTAATTCAGAGTCCCACCAGGATGAGCACCATCTGTGACTCAGTTCTTGAGACCTCAGAGGAGAGAAATGAGATAGCTTCAAATCTTTTGTTCTAGGTGACTTCTATGGGATTTCAATATCATAAAATAAATTAAAAGATCAGTGATGTATCCAGTTTAGAAAACAGTCTGGCAGTTCCTCAAAAAAGGTAAACATAGAATGACCATTTAACTCAGTGAGTCCACTCCTAGATACTTAAGCGAATTGAAAAACATACAAGCGTACTCTTAATAGTTTGTGGGAACATGGAATTAAAATACAAGTTTACTTTGGTGCAAAGAAAGTTTGAAATCTGTGTTTGGTTTTTCTTTTTTTCTTTTTCTTTTTTTTTTTTTTTTTAGTTTTTTTTTTTAGAAATTTTTGCTATTAGGGTGTGTGACAGACAGAGACAGAGAGACAGGAAGCAAGAAATCACTCCCTGGAGGGATGGCCATGCTACAGTCCTTTCTCTTCCATTCTCCTCTCCAGATTTTGGGCATTCATGCACATGCGCCCAGTGTGTTTGAAATCACTGGGTCCGGGCCATGTGGGAGTCGAGCATGTTAACCATTATGCCACTTGCTGGCCCCATAGTTTTTCATTATATGCATTTTCCATAAATGTTTTGAAGACTACTGATATGAACAAACAAAAATTTGTTCATAGCATCACAAAAGCCAAAAAGTGGAAGCAACCCAAATGTTCACCAACTGATGAATGGATAAACAAAATGTGATAAATCCACTCAAGAGAATATTTATTCAGCCATAAAAGGAGTGAAGAACTGATACATGCTACAGACTGGATGACAGTTGAAAACATTCTACTAAGTGAAAGAAGCTAGTCACAAAAGACCATGTACTGTATAAATGGATTTCCATGAAATGCCACGAATAGGCACACTTATAGAGATACAAAATAGATTAGGGGCCACCCCATGGCATGGTGGTTAAAGCAGCTGGATTGCACATAGCTAACTGTGCAGTTTGAGTTCCAGACCAGGCAGCTTGAAAAGTACCCCGGTGCATGTGCATTCACGCCCCAAGTCCCAAGAGGAGAAGGGAAGAAACAGGATTGTGGGTAGCCATTCCCCCCTGCAGAGTGATTTCTCACTTTCCTTCTCTCTGTGTCTTTCTGGTGAGCACATGTGCTCTGTAGAGAAAAAAATTATTGGGAAAATTTGGAAATTTTGGATATGGTCTGTTTATTTTTTACTTTTTAAAATTTACTATAGGGTGCATACACTCACCAGAGAGATGGAGGATGGGAAGAAGGAGTGAGAAAGCACCTCCGGGAGATTCGGGGCACATATGCACACATACCTAGCATGTTTTTCTACCCACAAGACCTGGGACTTAAATTGCAAGTTCAGGTGAGACTCAGCCATCATAACCTCCATAGCACCAACTGACCCGATGGGTTCATGTACACACACGAAAACATAGGGATTTCAGAATGAGTTCGTATTACTTACAAAGTGGTAAGAAAAGGTTTCCAAGTCGTGACCATTCACCCCTCTAACTTCTCAAACCAGAAGACAATTACCAACCTCCCTGTCAGTTGTCCCCATAGCAATCAAAGCAAAAGCGTCATCAGAATTTCAGGTTCCTTCTGACAACTGTCCACTCTCTGTGTTTAGAGGAGTCCCTCCTTATTTAAAATTGCTTACCAGTCTTCTGGCTGCCTCCCCAAACCCACGAAACTAACTTCTTTCAGCTTCACAGACTTTTTATTAAGAGAGCAAACAATTTTCCTTTGGCAGTGAAAACATTCAGTAGGTGTTGAGAAATTTAAACCAGACACTTACCTCTGCAGACAACTCATTATTCTTTTAAAGAGGGGCAGGCCTCAGGACTTCTAAGAGGATGATTCTACCCCTATAGGTAGCATTCTGTTTTGGCAACCACAGAGAGGTTGCCTAGGAAACCCAATTCAGAGGCAGCTGAGTTGCTTTTAATACTAACTTCTCTAAGGGCTAATATGTAGTACCACAATTCTGTGTTGTGCTGTGGTTTGGATAGCTTTTATTTGTATACTCTCAGAATGATTTCTTTCTTCCTTTCTTTTTTAGGGTTTTGGCTACTAGAGAGAAGAGAGACAGAGACAGATGGTGAGAAGGAAAGTGAGAAATCATCCCTAGAGGATGGCCACAATGCTGTCGCTTCTCCTCCATTTTCTTCCTGGGATTGTGGACATGCATACACATGCACCCAGCATGATTTTCAAGCCACCAGGTCTGGGACTTGAACCATGGTTGACCATGGGGGAGTCTAGCATCTTAACCACTATGCCACCTGCTGGCCCCTAGGATTATTTTTTTTTTCCTATTTTCTGATTATAAAACAACCATGATATTGTATAAACTTAGGAAAATTTAGAAAATGTTAAAAAGAAAAATTAAAACCTGTAATCCCCAAACCCAATACTAACTACTGCTAAATTTTGCTTACTTTCTCTCTCTCTTATTTTCTGCATTGCATGGCCTTTTCAATAAATGGTGCTGGGATGACTAGATGGCCACTTGGAGAAGAATGAAACTAGACCTCCACCTCTCACAACTTACAAAAATTAACTCAAGATGGATTAAAGACTTAAACATAAATCCCCAAATTAAAACTACTTGAGGAACACACTGGGAAAACAAATTCAAGATATCAGAGTATGTGGAGATTTTTAAAAGTAAGACCTCAAAAGCGAAAGAGACATTTGGGATTACATCAAGCTAAAAAGCTTCTGCATGGCAAAGGAAGCAATAAATATTATCTCCCTCTACACACAGAATGGGGGAAAATATTTACAAACTATACTTCAGATAAGGAATTGATAACCAGAATATATAAGGAACTCGAACAACTCATATACAAATAAACTGATAACCCAATTTTAAAGAGAACAATTGATCTGAACAGACAGCTCTCAAAGGAAGACATAAATGGCTAAAAAAAAAAATGAAAAAATAATGTTCAACATCTCTTATCGTAAGAGAAATGGAAATTACAACTACAATGTTGTATTACCTATCCCCAGTCAGAACGGCTATGATCAAAAAACAAAAGCAAAACAAAAAAAGTCAGAGGTTGAGGGAAAAAAGACCACCCTTGCACACTACAGGTGAAAATGTAAATTAGTACAGCCTGTGAAAAATAGTATGGTGATTCCTCAAAAATTTAATGATAGAACTACTGTATGACCCAATAATCCTAATCTTGGGACCCAAATTACAGGAAATCACTGTCTGAGAGACATCTGCACATCCATGTTATCACAGCATTATTCGCAATCACTAAGGCATAGAATCATCCTAAGTGCCAATAACCAATGAATGGATTAAAAACATATTCCACAGATAGGGGCCAGCAGGTGGTCTGGTGGTTATGGTGCTGGGCTTCCACGTCGCTGACCACAGTTCAAGTGCCAGATCCAGTGGCTTGAAACTCTGGATGTGTGTGTGTGCATGCCCCAAATCCAGAGTGGACAATAGGGGAAAAAGGATTGTGGTGTGGCCTTCCCCTCTAGTGGGTGATTTCTTGCTTTCTGTCTCTGTGTCTCTGGCAAGCAAGTGCACATACCTATGGCAGAAATCTCCAAAAAGATGTTCCACAGATACACAACAGAATGCTACTCAGCCATAAAAAAACAATGATACCCTTTCCATTAACACGAGCAGACAAAACTAGAAGATATAACCTGCTGGCCCACCCTCAACCATTTATTTTTTTTTTTTAAAAATTATTTTATCTAACTTTACTTATTTTAATTTACCCAGAGAGGGACAGAGTGTGAGAGACAGAAACCAAGCTGCCAGGTCTGGGACTTAAACCACAGTTGGCAATGTGGGAGTCCAGTACCCTTAACCACCATGCCACTTGCCAGCCCCACACTTGACCATTTCTAGGTCACCCACTTTGGTAGAAAGACAAATTTTGAGTTTTCAGGTCTTGGTGAAAGATGTGTTTCTCACATCCAGCACAGCCATGTGATCTGAACAAATGACTCCACTCCCTGACTTTCAGACAGAAGGTGCCGCTTATCTCACCCCTTCCCTGCAAAGACTCTCTGGCTTTAGACACCAGTCAGAAATCCAGGCCTTTGAAATTTTTTACAGATCAGCTCCCAAGTTGGGTATCCCACGACTCGCTCTTCAGATTTGGTTAATTTGCTAGAGCAGCTCACAGACCTCAGGGAAATACTTATGGTTGTTGGCTTAACGTAAAGGCTATTTTAAAGGACACGAATAAACAGCCAGATGAAGATAAACATAAGTGGAGGACTGGAAGGATCACAAGTGCAGAAACTTCCATGCCTGTGGAGCTGGGGGTGAGCCACTCTCCTGGCACACGGATGAGTTCCGATACCCTCCTGCAAGCCTCCATATGTCCAGTAGCTCTCTGAATCCCTCCCCTTTGAGCTTTTTATGGAGACTTCATTGCACAGACATGATTGAAGCATGGACAGCCTGGTAGAAATGTGACTAGGGTAAAAAAGAAGATCCAATGCTAGTGGGAAGAAACCCAGCAAAATCTGTCCAGTCTTCTTGGCTTCTCTGTGTATTCCCAGGTATGGGACTCCCCCTACCCCTTCTACAAGAGGGTCTTAATTTCATTATGACCAGTTCCAAGTCAGAAAGATGGTGAAAGATTATACTTTTAGTTACTATGACCCACCTTGGAGAAGAGAAATTTTTGTTTCAATGGCCGGCCTTGGGGAGCCTTCAAGAACTCAGGACAAATACTTATGAGTACATACTCTCTACAGCAAAAAGAGAAAAAAGAAAAATCATCCACAAATACAGGAAGAGCTATCATTAGTTCTAAGTAATTTAATTCAGATGATAATGCCTTGAAATAGGCACTATTATCATCCCCATCTCACAGCTGAGGCGTCTGAAACATGCCTGGCACTGGGACCGGGATTCAAGCCAGTCAGCCATGGGGGATCTGACTCCCTCAACCACCATGCTATGGGGCTGGCCCTCTACCTTTATTTCTGTTTGAAAACATAATACTTTGGACTTTCCAGAATGATGTTAATTGTGGTGATGACAGACACTCTTGTCTTACCTTTTTTTTTTTTTTGAGAACTTTTTTCGCTATAGGGCGCGTGCTCTCGCCATACAGAGAGAGACATAGAGACAGAAAGCGAGAAATCACCTCCCAGTGGGGATGGTCACGCCGCGATCCCTTCTCCTCCATTCTCCTCTCGGGATCTTGGGCACGCACGCACACGCGCCCGGCGTGAGTTTTAAGCCACCAGGTCCGGGACGCGAACCGCGGTCGACTACGTGGGAGTCCAGCGACATAGCCATTACGCTAACTGCTGGTTCCCTGTCTTACCCTTTAAAAAAAAAAAAAAATTATTTAACTTTACTTACTTTTAAATTTGACTAGAGAGGGACAAAGTGAGAGCAAGAGAGAGAGAGAGAGAGAAGGTGAGAAAGCAAGCTGCCAAGTCCAGAACTCAAACCTAGGTCAGCCACATAGGAATCCAGCTCCCTTAACCACCATGCCACCTGCCGGCCCTGTATTTTCTTTTTTTAGAATTATTTTATTTTAACGTTATTTATTTATTATTTTAACTTGACCAGAGAGGGTTAGAGAGAAAGGGAAAGGGAGAAAGCAAGTTGTCAGGTCTGGGACATGAACTGTAGTCAGCCCCCTTATCCAAAGTGTCACCTACTGGCCCCTTGTCTTGTTCTTTAATTTTAACTAGAAAATGTCTCACTTTTAAGTGTGAAAATGATGGCTTTAGGGACCAGCAGTTGGCATAATGGCTACGTCACTGGACTCCCACGTAGTCGACCGCGGTCCGCATCCCAGACCCGGTGGCTTAAAACTCACGCCAGGTGCGTGTGCGTGCATGCCCAAGGTCCCAAGAGTACGGAGGAGAAGGAATTGCGGCATGGCCATCTCCCCTGGGGGGTGATTTCTCGCTTTCTGTCTCTGTCTCTCTCTCTGTCTGGCGAGCGCACGCGCCCTATAGCAAAAACCTCTCCAAAAAAAAAGAAAAAAAGAAAATGATGGCTTTAGCTTAAAAAGGAAACCACTGTAATATGAAACCATTACTAATAGTGTATATTATTCTAATAAAGAGCCAAAACTCAACCTATTTGGAAGACGGATAGATCATGAAACTTTATTATTAAGGACTTCTGCTCCAAAGGTTTATTCCAACCACATTTATATTACATAAAATATCGATACTTCTTGTTGAGAAAACAGAAGCCCTGACCATTGTATTGATGGTGACTTGGAGAAATATAAGCCTCTGCATAAGGAAAGAATCCACATCTGAAGTATTCAGTCAATGTGAGAAATCTACAAAAATCTTCAACAACCTACTTTAAATATATGTAAGACACTCAAAGAAGTCAGCTTTTGTGGGAGGCTGATATGCACATTTTATTTACCAAACATAATGTACAACTGAAGGAACTTTATATTTCCAATAAAAATTACAACTATGCACACCTGGATTAGCACCTAGAAAGTACAGAGAAAATTGAAAATGATAAGGGAACGCTTTCTGTTAAAATTATTTGGGCCCAGGTTATTGTAGGAGATTTTCACTGGCATTTGATAGCAACTCATTACCTTCAAGTGAGCTTGCTGGTGATATAACTTGGCTAAATTGCTTCACGTCTTCATTGATTTAAGACATTGGATGTGTCAAGGGTGACAGATTCTATATGTAAATTTAAATAAAGGGTAAAAAGTTTTGTACCCATCCTAGCTGTATTCCAAAATTACTACTCTATGATTCTGTGGTAGACTCTTAGGAAAATATTGGGAAAGCAAGAAAACCTTTCTCAACTGCTTAGGACATTTTCAAGGATGGTTCCCTGGGAAATTACAACTTCACTAGTAAACTGAAAATCTGTACAAGTCACTGACTGAAAGAAGAATCATCAATGGTATATTTAGGTATAAAATGTTCCATTAGGATAAGAACAGGTTCCACACTGAAGGTGGCTGTGGAGTCTCAATGAACGAGGTATCAGTTCACATTATACTGTGCCTTTAATGCAATATTCTTTGGTTATATCACATTAACCACTGGGAAGACAACTCACTAGCTGACAAAAGAGATCAGTGGTTCTTAATGAGGATGATTTGGCAATGTCTGGGTATAATTTTTCACAAAATTGGGGGTTGCTACTGCTATCTAATGAGTATACAGGGCAGGAGTGATGTTAAACAACCTACAATGCACAGAGCAGCCCCCACAATGAAAACTATCAACAATACTGGCACTGAAGAACCTTGGAAGAGGTCTATGTCCATAAAGTAAAAAGCGCACTGTGGAGGCTACAAGGTGCGTAAAAAGTGCACTGTGGAGGCTACAGCTCTGAGGGAATCCCCATCAATTCTCACAGTCAGAACCTCATGTATTCCCCTACCTTCTATCCCAGACCCAGGGCAGCTCCTTTACAACAGAACTCAAAATTTAAGATTTGCTAAATAAATATGGAAAAAAGATCCTAGAAGCATGGTTGAAATTCTTCAACCGACTACATTAAATGGCAACTTTATATGACCTAAAAATTATTCTAAAATCTTGATAATGTCTTAGTCTCTGATTGTAAAGGACCTCAAAGTTAGGGTGACATGTTAAAGATGGGATCCACATTTTAAGGGGAGTATGTCTACATACTTCCAGACTCATTTTAGTGGGGCAAACCAAATTAAACAATGCTAGAGGCAAACATTCAATATATTTCACTTTAGACTAAAAAAAATTTAACACATGAAATAACATGCACAGCAGACACAATTTTTTTCTTTTTACATATTTACAATTTTACATATTTACTTATCAATATATTTTCTATCTTTACAATTATAAAATTATTTCAGACTGTGGAACAATGTACCATTGAATTCCCTTAAACATACACTTTGTAGCTTTCATTTTCATCCTTTAAAAGCAATTGTTTACCAAAACCAAACCTTAGTGAATGCTACTGAGGAAACACATAGAAAAACCATGGAATAAAATAGTGACAAAATTTTCACATAAGGCTTAAATGAATCAATTTCAGCAACTCAAATAAATAGTATTTTACTATCTACTAAGCTTCTCTTGCCAAGAAAAAAAAAAACAAATGAACAAAAAATCCCCACAAACTGTACCTTTTAAAATGCTCTGACATTTATAAGCAATTAAGTTATATTCTAGATCTCAGTGGACTGTAATAAGGGCTATGTATGATTTAGGCTCAAATAAATACTATGCATGTGCATTTTTATCATCCTGCATAAACTTGAGGTTGCAATGGTGGAGGAAGTTTATCATTTTCAACATTTTCAGAGTCAATAGCTGCTAATGGTTGATTTGGAGGTTTAATTTCAAGTGGATATTTCTCAACAATGTCTTGAACTTCTTTTGCAATTCCATCTGTCCAATCTATTAGGTCTTTTTCAAGTTTCTTGGCTTCACTCATGATCCTTTCTTGTCGTTCATTCAATTGAGACAGAAGATCCAAGTTCTTATACATTTGCTTAACACCTAAGCAAGCATCAGGAGACCAGTTCTCAGATTCTTGCTTCCTGGGAGAGGTCTGGCCAGACATGTAGCGATCAAAATCCTCCTGACTTAAATTCAAAGATTGGGCATCTAATTTCTCAATGAAAGCCACAGCACAACACTACAAAAACAAGAGGATGTTGTCACACTCATGTTAGAAAAGCTACAGACATTCAAAATACATTTTTAAAAATTATTTTAATTAATTTTATTATTATTTTAAAATTTTGCCACAGGACACATGTGCACACCAGAGAGAGAGAGATAGAGAAAACAAGAAAGCAAGCCGCCTGGTCCAGGACTTGAAGCATGATTGGCCATGTGGATGTCCAGCACCTTAACTACCTAACTAGTTCGCTCCCAAAATCAACTTTTAAAAAATGCTTTAAATTGGGACCAGCAGATGGCATAATGGTTACATCACTGGACTCTCATATAGTCGACCACAGTTCAAGTCCCAGATTCGGCGCCTTACACTCAAGCTGGATGCATTTGCATGTGTGTCCAAAATCTTGACAAGGAGAATGGAGGAGAAGAGACTATGGTATGGCCATTCCTCCAGGGCGTGATTTCTTGCTTTTTATCTCTCTGTCTCTCTGGCGAGAACACGCACCCTACAGCATGAATCTCTCTCTCTCAAAAACAAACAAGCAAAAAAAGGTATTATGAAGAATTTTAAATAGGATCAAATGTAGACAAAACAGTCTAATGAACACTTCCATATATTTCAGCTTCAAAAATCACTAATTGAAAGCCAGTCACGTTACATTTATGCTCCCATTTGTCAACCCCCACTGAGTTAGATTTCAGAAATTCAGTCCTCTCCTTGGGTTGTTCAACAGCCTTAAGATCTCGCACAGAATAAAATACTTCAGGAGGCACCTTCTGTGTTTGCTCCACACAAGTTACTCCAGAATTTCCTATGGTCAAAAAAACAAATGGCTCCTTGAATTTGGAGGCTCTCTCCTTCTCTGTAGGAGTGCTCTGGAGCCAAGTAACTGGGTGCAGCCTCGCCAGTACATCATCCTTTGGACGTCTTGTCACCTAGCTCAAGGTCAGCCAATGGATGTGGGTCCTCAAGGTAGTGGTGTGGCACAAGGACCTTGGTTCTCAAAGTTTTTTCTGTTTGCTTTTATTTGCCAGAGGGCATATGCATTCACTGGGGAGACATAGAGAGAGAAGGACAGCAAGGAAGCAACCATCATGGGGCACGGTCATACCACAATCCTTTCACTTCCATGTGGCCATCTTTTCAGGATGTGGGGCATGCATGTACACCTGCCTTGTATGTTTTCAAGTTGCTAGATCTAGATCTCAAACCATGCAGCTAGTTATGTGGCATCTTTAACCATTAGGACATGAGCTGGCCCTCAAAGAGATATTTTAAAAGAAATGGTTAAGGGGCCAACAGATGACGTGGTGGTTAAGAACGCTGGATTCCCACATGGCCGACCACAGTTCGTGTCCCAGACCTGGTGGCTTGCTTTCTCTCTTTCCCTCTTCTCTCTCTCACTCTATCCTTCTCTGGTCAAATTAAAATAAATAAATAAAGTTATATAAAATAATTTAAAAAAAAACATAACTGTTTAAAAAAAAAGAAAGAAAGAAAATCACACCAGGCACGTGTGTGTGTGTGTGTGTGTGTGTGTGTCCAAAATCCCAGGAAGGGGATAGAGAAGGGATTGTGACATGGCCATCCCCACTGGGTGGGGGGAGAGGTATTTTTTAACTTTCCCTCTCACTGTCTCTTTCCAGCAAGTACATGTGCCCTCTGGCAAAAACCTTAAAAAAAAAAAAAGCAATTTACTCATCTTATAAGAACATACATACCCTCTTAACCTTTCCACACAAGGCTCACACACTACTGTGGAATTGGAATCACTGTGGCCCCTCTGTTGTTTGGAGAGAAGAGGAATCTAAAAATCTAAGATCATTATAGCCTGGCTTAGGTAATGAATACATGGTATTGCCACTAGCAGGAATAGAATATATTAAAAAAGAAAAAACATTTGATGAAGAAGCTGTTTTAGATTTGAACAAATTCTATCTGAGGTACAATACATACAGTGGGAGCTCATTTTGAGATTGAGTTGGTGACAGCGATCTGTGTGTCTCATTGTACAGGGTCTGACAGAACTCTGACTGGAAGAGACAGGGCAGGAAGTGAGGTGCATAGAGGACAGATCCCAGGAAAGAACACAATTCAAAAGGAGAGTAGAGGATCCAGAGTCTACCAGGAAAAAAGGAAGAACTATGGAAAGGACAAATGGAAGTTCCAGAACAAAGGAGTACTCAAGAGTGTGGGACCAGCAGTTAGCGTAATGGCTATGTCGCTGGACTCCCACGTAGTCGACCGCGGTTCGAGTCCCGGACCCGGTGGCTTAAACTCACGCCGGGCACGTGTGCGTGCGTGCCCAAGATCCCGAGAGGAGAATGGAGGAGAAGGGATTGCGGCGTGGCCATCCCCCCTGGGGGGTGATTTCCTGCTTTCTGTCTCTCTGTCTCTCTCTGTCTGTCTGGCGAGCGCACGCGCCCTATAGCAAACACCTCTCCAAAAAAAAAAAAAAAAAAAAAGAGTGTTAAGTAAGATGAAGACATGCCTTCCCAGGGAATTTTGTAACTAGCAGGATTTTTACTTATGCCAGCATGGTTCATTGGAATGGTGGAAGTGAAAGCTGGACTCTGAGCCAGACAAGAAGATGAACAGTGAAGGCACAAATTACTTAAGGTTGCAGATCGAGGGTGCTGGAAGCTGCGGAGTGTGGGTGAGCAGTGCCTCCACTGTTGGCAACTACGGCTACCCTGTGACACTTACTGGTCTTACTTCGTATATCCTAATACCCACCATGTCTCCAGCTCCACATATCTCAGAAATTTCCAAACTGTCTGATCCTCTGTGAATGAAAAACTGAACCTAAAAAGTTTCATTTATGTTAAGAAATAGGAGTACTTCTCATCTCATCCTGTTTGGGCCACCTAAACTTGTCTGAAGAGTAAACGGTTTGAACTACCATGTGCCTGGAAGGATGATAAACAGCAAATACTGCAACAAATTTCATTATGAGAAAGCGTGTTCCAAAACCTGTCCAATGGCAAACAACGCTCCCGAGATGCTGGGAAGTTCAGTTAACAAGTAGCTGAACACTGTGACTGAGGATGGTAAGTAACAGGGTCAGACTTCAAGGGATTGAAAGTACAGAATTTTGAGAATTCTCATGGAAGAAAAGAAAAAAAGAACATCTCTAAAAGAAGATGCTTCTGTATGATACCAAGAAACCCAATACTTGCCAGGTTGGTGAAATAGTAGCCATCCTCTCCAGTCATCAGTCGGCTAGGGTGACAGAAGCGGGTGATGTACTGGATGTTGGACTGAAGGCGTGGGGGGTTACCCTTCAAAACAATGTAGATGAGAGTGGGCAAGAAGTCATCCGCTGAAGCTGGCTCATTCTTGGTGATCTTGATGGCATTGAAGATGTGCTTGCTGCACTTGGTGATGCAGGCCAGCTTATCTCGAGGCACTCGCTTTGAATCCATTTCAATAATATCTATAAAGCAGAAAAGATGCTTCCCATGAGAAAATAATCCTATAAGAGAAGCAGCAGGATAACTGTTTCATTTTTCATCAATGAGGTTACAGAAGTAACCCTTTTCCAGTAGTTTAGTTATGAAAACCTTAAGATCCACCCCCTTCAAAACATGAGTGAGGCACTACACAAGAGGCATGTTCAGGGTGGCGGCTGGCAAGGTGGTTAAGATGCTGGATTCCCACGTGGCTGACCACGGTACAAGTCCTGGACCTGGTGGCTTGCTTTCTCACTTTCCCTTTCTCTTTCATTCTCTGATCAAATTAAAAATAATAATAAGTAAAATTAAATACATAAATTTTTAAAAAGAGGCATGCTCAATGAGGATATTTCTTCTAATCCTCAGATTCTTCAATGGATACTATTATTATCCATTTTATAGATGAGGAAACTGAGGCTCATAGAAGTTAAATGACTTGCCCAAGATCACACAGACAGTAAGTGATGAAGTGGAGATCTGAAATCAATCTATGTGATTCTAAAGACCATGCTTCTAGTCACAAAGGCAAACTGCCCCACGCACTCCATGGAGAAAAAGTCGGTTTAAAAAGTTTTTATTTCCCCCCTAGGTTTAATTTATTTACTAGAACTCAGTAAGTGCTGATTTTTAAATCAGAGTTTCCATCAAATTAACACTCAATTCAGGGCAAAAATACATTTAAAAACCTAAATCTTAAGGCAGAAGTAAAACATTATAAAATCAGTATATTAATGCAGACTGTAGAATGTCAGAATAAAAGTTTTTTTTATTACTTCTGTTCCTCTAATACATTTTAAAACTATTTTTAAAAGTCCCAAGCTATGGGGACCAGCAGGTGGCATGTGGTTAAGGTGCTGGACACTCCCAAATGGTCGAATGCGGTTCGAGTACAGGACTAAGTGGCTTGCGTTCTCACTTTCTCTGTCTCTCTCTGGTCAAATTAAAATAAATGAATGAATAATAATAAATTAAATAAATAATTCTTTTTTTTTTTTTTTTTGGGAGAGGTTTTTCGCTATAGGGCGCGTGCGCTCGCCAGACAGACAGAGAGAGACATAGAGACAGAAAGCGAGAAATCACCCCCCAGGGGGGATGGTCACGCCGCAATCCCTTCTCCTCCATTCTCCTCTCGGGATCTTGGGCATGCACGCACACGTGCCCGGCGTGAGTTGTAAGCCACCGGGTCCGAGACGCAAACCGCGGTCAACTACGTGGGAGTACAACGACATAGCCATTACGCTAACTGCTGGTTCCCAATAATTCTTTTTTAAAAAGTCTCAGGCTGTGTAGGCTTTTTAGAAATGTGGCTACTGCGGGACCAGCAGCTGGCGTAATGGCTATGTCACTGGACTCCCATGTGGTCGACTGCAGTTCAAGTCCCAGACTCACGTTGGGCACATGTGCGTGCGTGCCTAAGATCCCAAGAGGAGAATGGAGAAGAAGGGATTGCGGCGTGACCGTGCCCCCTAGGCAGTGATTTCTTGCTTTCTGTCTGTCTCTCTCTTTCTGGCGAGTGCATGTATCCTAGAGCAAAACCTCTCCAAAAAAAAAAAAGAAATGTGGCTACTGGGGCCAGCAGGTGGCATGGTAGTTAAAGAGCTGGACTCCCACATGGCTAACCACAGTTCAAGTCCCAGACCTGGAGGCTGGAGGCTTGAGACTCATGCCAGTACATGTGTATGCACACCCAACATCCCAGGAAGAGAATGGAGAAGGGCCTGCAGCATGGCCATCCCCCTTGAAGGAGTATTTCTTTTTCTTTTTTTTTTTTTTTTTTTTTGAGAAGTTTTTGCTATAGGGCATGCGCGCTCGCCATAAAGACAGAGAGAGACAGAGAGATAGAAAGCGAGAAATCACTCCCAAGGGGGGATGGCCACACTACAATCCCTTCTCCTCCATTCTCCTCTCGGGATCTTGGGCACACAGCACACGTGCCCGGCATGAGTTTAAGCCACTGGGTCCAGGACTCAAACCGTGGTCGACTACATGGGAGTTCAGTGACAGCCATTATGCTAACTGCTGGTCCCTTGAAGGATTATTTCTCATGTTCCTTCTCACTGTCTGTCTGCCTCTGGCAAGCACATGTACTCTATGGCAAAAACATACTTACATTTTTTCCTAAGTAACCTCTTTACTTAATGTCACTTGCTTTCTTTAATCTTTTAATTCTGGATTATAATAATAATTATGTCTCAAATTATTTATTATTCTACTTAAATAGAATTTATTACAAAAAAAATGTGTTGGGCCGGCAGGTAGCATGGTGGTTAAGGTGCTGGACTCCCACACAGCTGACTGTGGTTTGCGTCCCAGACTTGGTGGCTTGCTTTCTTACTTTCTGTCTTTCGCTCTTTCTCTGGTGAGCGCATGGGCTCTATAGCAAACTTTTTCTTTTATTTTTTTAAATTATCTATTATTATTACTATTATTTAATATTTCCAGAGAGATACAGGGAGAGAGAGAAAGTGAGAAAGCAAGCCTTTAGGTCCGGGACTCAAACCACAGTTGACCATCTGAGAGTCCAGCACCCTTAACCACCACACCACCTGCTGGCTCCTATAGCAAACTTTTTTTTTTTTAAAAACAAAGAATTATTTAGGGGCCAGCAGGTGGCATAAATGAAACCCACATTAGAGGGGTATCCCCAAGTCCACTCCCCAAGGACTTCTTGTGCATGTGGGGCAGTGTGCATGCCTGTGATATAAGCTGACTCAGGCTGGGGTGTGATACAGGATGAAGACCCTACTGGAGTGCCTGTCCCTTCCGCTCTTCTTCTCTTCCTCTCTTCCCTCTCCCTCTCTCTCTCAAGAAATACAAATATAAAAAAGAAAGACTATTGTTATAGGTTAGTGTCCTCCCTGATTACTTTTATACTTAGGCTGACAATTTTAGATTAGGAGGAAAGTAACCACACACAATGGTTTGCATGTGTTCCCCAGAAATTCATGTATTGGGACTAGATTGTACTGAATGCACTAAAAAGGCATTAAATGAAAAACTTCATTTATTCACAGTGTCCCATGGTGAAGTCTAGTGCCCAGTGATTGGCTCAGAGTGGTTGCATCGTGGGAATAACAGTCTCATGAATAGATTAATGATGTCTTAAAAGACCCAGTGAGTCCTAGCTATCATGAGAAGGGGTTAGTTCTTGCCAGAGCTGGCTGTTATGAAAGAGAGATCAGCCAGGACCGCTCTCTCTCTGTACATCCTCACCACCCTCTGTACTTCCTCGGCCATGCTGCAGGCCAAGCACTTTGGATTTTCCAACATTAGAATGGTGAGTTTGTAAATAAACTTCTATTTTCTTTATAAAATCACCCAGACTCAGGTATTTCTGCTAGCGATACACAAAACAGACTAGAACATCATGTAACCTTCCGTCCTCACAGAGGGAGGATGTAGCTATGCTTGAACTGACAAGATGTAGGGGCTAAGATTGGGAAGAAAGCGTAAGAAGGTTTTGCAAATCTTGTCATTGAATTTCTATCAAAAAAGATCTCCAGAAATGCCATCTTAGATGCCTGGAGAGAAAAATTTCACCTCTCAAATTCTATTAACAGACTGTTTTTTCAGAAATTTTTGCTATAGGGCACATGCACTCACCAGAGAAACAGAGAGACACAAAACAAGAAATGGCCCCCTGGGAGGATGACCACACTACAATTCCTTCTCCTCCAATCTCCTCCCAGAATCTTGGGCACACATGCATACACACCCAGCGTGAGTTTCAAGCTGCTGGGTCTGGGACTCGTACCATAGTCGACTACATGGGAGTCCCGCAACATAACCATTACGCTGTCTGCTGGTCCTGTGTTTGTTTTAATTGAGAGAATATGTATGCTAGCTGAAGAGAGACAGAGAAAAAGAGAGAGAAAAGGACCTCTCAGTGGATTATGGTCATGCCACAATCTTTCTTCCATTTTTCCATCCTGTTAGGATTTTTTTGGCACATACACCTGGTATGTTATCAAGCTTTGATCTGAATCATAATTAGCCATGTGGGATCTGGCTCCCTTTATAAAACTAGGTAATGGGGCTGGCCAAACAGACTCTTGATGTATTGAAAACCTCTTAAAAAAAAAAAAAAAAGGTCTAAGGAACAGCAGATGGCGAAGCATTTATGTCACTGAGCTCCCATGCACTTGACCGTGGTTCAAGTCCCAGACTCGGCAGCTTAAAACTCATGCCAGGCACATGTGCGTGCGTGACCAAAATCCTGAGAGGAGAATGGAGGAAAGCGGATTGTGGCGTGGCCTTCCCCCCACCCTGGGGGGTGATTTCTCACTTTCTGTCTCTCTCTGACAGCAAAATCTCTTTAAAAAAAAAAAAAAAAGTAGTATTTTTAAGTAAACAATGGGCTAGCTACTTGTACTTTCTGGCTTTATAAAGTCTGACCTATGGCTTTCAGAATAAAAGTCCTCAACATAACTCCTGTGGCATACTCTAAACATAAGTCAGTTGTTCTTAACACTTTCTAATAAGAGTCTTTGGGAAAAACACAGGCTGTTGGAAGGCCCCCACTTTCAATCTTTTACAAAGTTCCCTGAACAACATGTAGGGGTAGAGGTGGGCCTGGATTCAAAGGATGCAGTTTGATGGGACCTATGACATAGCCTCACAGAAAGCTTGGAACAACAAAGATAGCAGTATTTAGCGAGGCCAGTAAGACTATCTCTACAGCTTTCACAGGAAATTACAGAGAATCACTTACTTAATAACAGGAGTTGCAATGCAAAGCTAGACAAAGAGAAGCAGAACCTGAGAAAGTGGGAAAATCAGTTACCTGCAGAATACTTAAAGACCCTCCTGTTCCTGTAGAGGAGGAGTAAGGCAACCTAATCCCTAGGGGAGACTTGGAGCTAAGTTTAAAAAAGGACTGTTTTCAACCCTGAGTGAGTCTCTGATTCTTACAACCTAAGAAGCCTACTTCATGGCCTGCTTCCAACACTGCTAACATCAGCTGCCCCACTTCCTTTCTCCATCAAATTTCATTAACTATCTCTAAATGAACCAGTCTCATCAGCTCTTCTTTTTAATTAAGGAGAAGCTGGCCAAGGTCAGATGTCCTTTCCATTAGGAGTGGGGTTTTGTCTTCTTTAAAAAATTTTTGTGTCAAACTTCTGCTTGGTTATTCCTATGAATTAGATACAGAAACAACTATTAGGAATCTGGAACTGTTCAGTATGACACAGACACATCAGTTTGGGGCTTTAATTTACTTTTTTTTTTTTAATTTTTATTTATTTAATTTTATTTATTTATTCATTTATTTTAATTTGACCAGAGAGAAACAGAGAGAAAGAGAGAGAGAGAGAAAGTGAGAAAGCAAGCCACCAGCTCCAGGACTCAAACCGTGGTTGGCCATGTGGGAGTGTCCAGCGCCTTAGCCACTATGCCACCTGCTGGTCCCTAATTTACTTTCTAATCAAACTAGAAAAATAATCCAAAGCACACCTCTCATTAACAATAAATCAAAAACATCATTTACTACATTACTCAGCTTTGGAATTCCCTTACCTCACCAATTCCCTTCCTTCATCCAAAACAGAATATATAAATGCAACTGAATCTTAAAAAATATGCTGTTAAGTTGTATTTGGTTAGTTCAATGCCCAAGGAATGAGACTTTGATCATTGAAAATGAAGGTGAAAAGGAATTCACCTGCTATTCTGAATCCATCAAATTCACATTTCTTTTTTTTTTTTTTTAAGAGGTATTTTTGCTATCGGGTGTGTGCGCTCACCAGAGAAACGGAGAGCAAGAAATTACCCCCCAAGGGGGATGGCCATGCCACAGTCTCTTCTCCTCCATTCTCCTCTTGGCATCTTGGGCACACACGCACACACACCTAGCATGAGTTTTAAAGACACTGGGTCTAGGACTTGAACCATGGTCAAACATGTGGGAGTCCAGTGATGTAACCATATTATGGCATCTGCTGGCCCCTCAAGTTCATATTTCTATCACTCATGCAAATTACTTTTACTACATCCTGATGTATCTTGGGTGGTCTGCATTTCAGGAATATTTTAATAACTGTATGTCTCCACTTAACATATACTATCTGTACTATCTGAAAGACTGGAGAGCATAAAAGCATTGAAAATAGTTATGGACACTGGAGACAGTATAAGAGGGTGGGAGATAAGAGAGTGTAGGGAAGGAAATTAGGGAGATAAATAGAGAAGTATGACATTTGTGGGACACAGAAATGGTTTATTACCTGTTGATGATAATGTGTATAGTATTCTCAACAGGACTGATCTGAGGTGAATTTCATGTTGGGTAAATTCTCTTTATAAGCTAAATGATGTATAGTAATTGAACGTATAAAAAAATAATAAATTTTTAAAAAGAAATACTTTAATGACTTCTTGCTCGCTAAAAATGGTATGAACTAATACACAGCAAAATATTAACCTTAAGAGGTAAACATACAAATATAAACATTGCAGTTTCACTGACCTGTAATTGCTTTTACCACCATATCAGACACTTCTGGAATTTCTTCATTAACAGGGACGCAAAGCATCTGAGGTGTAACCCAGTGCAGGGCTCTGCGAAGAGAGAAGAAAGTAAAGCAGTGTTTCAAGAATGGACTGTCGTCATTTATTTTGCCACTTCCTTCAGTTAACAGAAACGTGAGGTGCTACTGACTAATCAGGTAACCCTAGGCTCAAGCATACAGCTCCCGCACTTATCAGCCCAATTGATATGACAGAATAACTAGAATCCTGAGATGGGCTTCTCTTCTGCACTTATAAGAAAAACAGAAGACAATTTTCCTGGCTGAAATGAGATTATTCTCCTAAAACTGTCAAGCACTCAATATCTGAGAATGAAGACTGAGAAGAAGCTGCTGCTCCCTATTCTCACTGTCCACTGCTGTTAGTGTCCTCTCACACTTTGCCTTCAACTTCTGCGGCACACTGGGCCCTGGGGAAGAGGCCACCGACCACAGGACCCCTGAATCACAGTGTGTTTCCCAGTCACACCCTAATCACATTCCATCCCTGCTGCTGACCTTCTCACCTGCTTGGTTAATGCTCTGTCTGCACTTTGGTCTAGGACTCAGCTAGTTACTTCTGGCTCCTTCCTGCCTGTGGGCTCCATCTTCATCTTCCCAGTATCAGCTCCTCAATTCTGCTGTGACACTCCCGAGTACAGACCTACTGACTACTATCTGGGACCCCATTTGGGATTCCTGGACCCCTCTATTTTATTTATTTTTTTTTTTGAGAAATTTTTACAATAGGGCAGGTGTGCTCACCTGAGAGTGAGACAGAGACAGAAAGTAAGAAATTGCTCCGCTAGGGGGGATGGCCACACCACAATCCCTTCGCCTCCATTCTCTTCTCAGGATTTTGGGTATGCATGCACATGTGCCCAGCATGAAGCCACAGGTCTAGGACTTAAACTGTGGTCGGCCATGTGGAAGTCCAGCGACATAACCATAAAGCCATCTGCTGGTCCCTCTTGGACTCCTCTTCTCCTCCAAAAATACCTAAGCATGCTCAGCCTGGACCTTTGCCCACACTGAGGTGGACTATTCCTGAGTGCTCCACTACCATTAGAATGCAGAGCAGGGTGCTCACTCTCTCAGTCCTGGAAGACGGGGTGCTCTGAGAAGTGTTATCAACCCAGCACCAGTGAAAAGATGATGGGAAGAAGAGAAAGAGAGAGATCACACCCTAGCATGATGAAGGATGATGACACCCACTACCTGATATGGATAGTCACAGCTTTCTGTTTGATAAGACAGTGTAACGAAAAAAGAAAACAAGTCCTCCCATTCCTTGGGAATTCTGGAGATGTGAAACTATCTTAGACATCAAAAGCTGCCTGTAGTCAGACAGATAAGCAAGATAGATCACTGTGTTCCTTTTCTTTCTGACACCACAGAGAAGCTTGCTTACATGCTATGGAGAGCAAGTATTTCAGCTGTTACTTTCTCTAACGTTTTAAAACTCAGGAGCCTTTTCTTTTCATTAGTAGATACTAAATATACAAGGCACAACAAAACAACTACCTGATCCTCTTTTGAATGGCAAGATCTTTCTTCTCATCATCGGTAGTTTCTGGACAGAACACGTATTTATAGAGACGGGTCATGATGTACTTTTCAATCTGATCCATTATCTTCTCAACTTTTTCTGGAGGCACTGAAATATCCAAATAGTCATAAAAGCTCAAAAGAAGACTATTTTAAATTAAGAGTATATTTTAAAAGTAATTCCAACATAGTAAAAAAATCAGATGAGAAGGTGGCATAGTGCTAAGCCACTGGATCCCACATGGCCAACTGTGTGGTTTGAGTCCTAGACTCGGCGGCTTGAAAAATACACTGGGTGCATGTGTGCCCAAAATCACAAGAGGAAAATGAAGAAGGGACGGTGACATGGCCACCCCCCAGGGAGTAACTTCTCACTTTCCTATTTATCTCTCTCTCTCTCTCTCTCTCCAGCAAGCACATCCACCCTCTAGCAAAAAAAACTGAAACAAACAAATTTACTAAAAATACATTAAACAAGCCCAGAAACAAAATTAAAATGTCACATTAAAAAATACCCTTTAAAAATCTACCTCAACTTTTGGGACTGCTTCTTATAAAAATCCACACTTCTAGTTTAAGCTGTTTTGGTAATGGCACACCCTGTCAAGTGGGAAGACATCAGCATGGATCACTCCTAATTGCTACATTAGAAAAGTACTTGAAATGCCAAGATTGATGACCGCTGGTAAGACCTATCTTTTCACTTCTCTGAGATTTACCACGAAACCTTAGAGCTCTCAGGTATACATATGGGACAGATTTCACAAATACGAACACGTGCTAAATATCATGGGTCTTCAAAAGTTTGTGGAAAACTATGAAAAAAACTACATGGAGTTCAAAATTGTTTAACACCAAATAGATTCACACTTTAATTCCAGTTTTCCATGAACTTTTTTCTTCCTTCCTTCCTTCCTTCCTTCCTCTTCTCCTTCTCTCTCAATCTCTCTCTCCCCCCTCCCTCCCTTCCTCAAAAGAGTTTTGCTTTAGAGTGCATAAACTTGTCAGTGAGGGACAGAGAAAGATAGAGAGGGAAAGTGAGAAACCAACCCCCACCCCCATGGGGATGGCCATGCCCCAATCCCTCTTCTTCCATTCTCCTCTTGGGATTTTGGGCACACATGCACATATGTGTGTGTTTCTCAATCTGTCAAGTCAAGGATTGAACCACAGAGTAGGCCATGTAGAATCCAGAGCCTTAATCACTACAGCACCTGCTGGCCCCCTTCCATGTACATTTTCAGCTCCCCTCATACATCTTTATAGTCCAACAACAATGGAGCAAAAATTCAAGAAAAACCTCCTGGGCCAGCAGGTGGCATGGTAGTTAAAGGCCCTGGATTCCCACATGTCCGGCCACAGTTCGAGTCCCAGACCTGGCAGCTTGCTCTCTCCCTTTCCCTTTCTGTCTCCGTCTGGTCAAATTAAAAAATGATAATAATAATAAATATGGAATTAAATAAATAAATAATTCTTAAAAAAAAGAAAAGAAAAAGAAGAATCCCTAAAAACCTAAAGCTCCAAGTCAGTGATACTCAATTTTTTACTGCCTCACTCCTTTGAGGAATACATCAATCTGAACAATGACTCACCAAGATGGTGATTCCAAGATGGGGATTCATTTGGGAAACCTTTCCAAGAAGTTTCAATTCACTTCACCCCTCCCTCTAATGGAGTTATTGAACCCAATACATTATTTATTACTCAATAAATTATCCAACTGTTCTTGGAAAAATATACACAGTAGTATTCAAAGGCACTGACTGCTAATTATAAGCCCAGCTCCCAGAATGCCAGTGGAGTAGTTTACAGGACAGAGTAGGTAAACCAGTCAGACCATCAGAGAAAGAAGGAAATTGCTAAGGGACTGAGCAGTGGGCCCCTGAGCAACTGCCAGTAATCTCTCCAGGGCTGGCTTACAAAGTGTTACCTTTTCCACGAGTCTGCATTCTTTCAGCCACATTCTGGTAAAAATCTTGAGTACACTCTGATTGTTCTTCAATACTTAAATCCTGACAAAAGAACAAAGAGGCTGCTTGTTAGCTGAAGAAAGTTCAAGAGTACTGTTCTAATCTTAAGAAGTTTTCAAAACTCACTCCTTGAACAGGTGCTAATCCTAAAAATAATAAAAAGTATGTTAGTTCCAGAGGGGAGAAAAACCTAGTCATTAATCAAGACAGCAGCGGCTGTCAGAGCCGAAGAGGGGCCGGGCAGAGGGGCCCTGGAGGGTCAGTGCTGGCTGCTGCTGGAGGCCAATCCCGAGGTCACCAACCAGTTTCTCAAACAATTAGGTCTGCACCCTAACTGGCAGTTCGTTGATGTATATGGAATGGATCCTGAGCTCCTCAGCATGGTACCGAGACCAATCTGTGCAGTGTTACTTCTCTTCCCTATTACAGAAAAGTATGAAATATTCAGAACAGAAGAGGAGGAAAAAATAAAATCTCAGGGGCAGGATGTTACATCATCAGTATATTTCATGAAGCAAACAATTAGCAATGCCTGTGGAGCAACTGGACTGATCCATGCTATTGCAAACCATAAAGATAAGATGCACTTTAAATCTGGATCAACCTTGAAAAATTCCTCAAAAAGTCTGTGTCAATGAGCCCTGAAGAGCAAGCCAAATACCTGGAGAACTATGATGCAATTTGAGTTACCCATGAAACCAGTGCTCCTGAAGGTCAGACTGAGGCACCAAGTATAGATGAAAAGGTAGATCTTTATTTTATTGCATTAGTTCATGTAGCTGGGCATCTCTATGAATTAGACGGGTGGAAATCATTTCCAATTAACCATGGGAAAACTAGTGATGAAACTTTGCTAGAGGATGCCATAGAAGTTTGCAAGAAGTTTATGGAACGTGACCCTGATGAGCTAAGATTCAACATGATTGCTCTTTCTGCAGCATAGCTCGTCAGGGATGGGGACACCAAAACTATATTATTTGCAACAAAAACGAAATTTCTGCTGCAATACACTAATTCAAATATTTTGGTATTGTCATTAACTTAACTGATTAAACTTTCTGTGAATTAAGAAAAATATATTATTTACATTTCATGACCTCATAATTCTTTTTTTACAATATATACATATCTTTATGTAAACATAATGCATATTTTGATAATTTACATTTATATAATTCACTTGATCATTTTTTTGGAGAGCTTTTTGCTATAGGAAGCATGTGCTTGCCAAAGAGACAGAGAAAGTGAGAAATCACCCCCCTGAAGGGGGAATGGCCACACTGCAATCCCTTCTCCTCCATTCTCCTCTTGGGATTTTATTTGGGGCATGCGTGCACATCCGCTCAGCATGAATTTCAAACCAGCAGGTCCAGGACTTAAACCATGGTCAACGACGTGGGAGTCCAGAGAGGTAATCATTATGCCATCTGCTGGTCCCTCACTTAATCATTTTTGATGGCTTTATAATATTCCACCATATTAATCCACTTATTCAACAATCCTCTACCACTTTGCATTTAGGCTGCTTTTCCTTTTTCACTGTTGTACATTACAGCTACACAATTTTGTGGAGATTATGTTCTTCTGCATTATTTCTTTGTAATACATATGTAAAAGTGGCATTAACAGTTTAAGAAGTAGGAACAACTTTACAGTTCCTTAGAAACTCCAGTGTATGCTATCATTAGTCATATATGTGCTTATTACTCTATGGCCCCACAACACTGGGCTTTTTCATTTTTATTTGGTTTTATTGATTTTACAGTGTAACATACATTTATTCCCCGCTTTCTTCCAAAGAATATTTGAAACCCATATTAAAGATCAATACAGTTCCACACAGTAAACTAGAAAAAAATAATCATGGAGACAGAATGATAACATAAAACATATTTCTTGAAGATTGTGAAGATGCAAATAGTGAGGGAGGAAAGTGAACTAATTCTTCAGGTGAAATTCTGATACCAAAATCAGGAATTTCTCACAAAGGTTCTTAGATGTCACTGCAGAAGGGCACAAGTAGGACCTAGGACAAATTCCACAGGACTGTTTCTCACAGGCCTCATCACACACAAAGGGTCAATTAAGCACTAGCAGCTTGATGTTCTAGCTTCATCTGAGAGGATGGTGGGGCACCCAAGGTCAGGGCAGTCACTGAATCACGCCTATCGGCCTTCACAATGTCTTTCCCACTGACCCTTCCCTGGCTTGGGCCCTGAATACCTCTCTCTTGGACGTTTACTTTTTTCCAACCTTTCTCAGTTTGTAATTCATCTTACATACTATGGTCAAACCGATTATCTTAGAAGTGGATCTGGTAACGCTATACTGCCTCAATCCTCTAGCAGTTTTCTACCAGCCATATGCTGAAGGGTATACTTGGCCCAAGCATCCATCCCACTTCTCACTTAGCCAGCCAGTTTGCCTGTTGTTCTGAGAATCTGCTTTATATTGATAGTTTTCCCACCAACCTCACACTGTTAAATTACTCTCTCTATCCAGACTACCTTCATTCTTTTCCAACCCTCCAACAGTTGTTCAAGGGCTCCACAGTCTCTCCCTTAAAGTCAGTTTACATTTTATATTCTCTAAGAAATTGCCCCTCATTCCCTTAGTTGAAATAACTTTGTAGGTCTCTAAGAACTTTTGACTGTTATCACTTTGCACCCTCATTACTGTCTTCATTAGTCACCTATGTATGTGTCATAGTTGAATTAAAACTGATCCGTCTTCGGGACCAGCAGGTGTGTGGTGATTAAGGCACTGGACTCCCACATGGTCTACTCCAGTTTGAGTCCTGGACGTGATGGGCTTGCTTTCTCACAGAACCGCTCTCTCTGGTCAAATTAAAAATAATAAAATTAAAATGATGATAAATAAAATTAACTATTTAAAAAAATTGATCCATCTTCTAAAAAGGCCTATGTATTATACTTCCTAAATTTTATATATTTTGTAATATTAAACTTATTTATATTAATCACAATCCCTCACTATTGTGTTCCATTTCATCTGAGTATTTCACTGCACAGACTTACACTGATTAGTATAAATCAACCCTGTTTCCCCCTTGTTCTCCCAGTTGTCGTATAATTTGCTTCCGAGAAATTAAATCTAATTTTGGAATCACTGGTTTATTTCACTGTTCTATATTTTGATTTTGCATCAAAATCTCATCTTAGTATTTTTTTAAAGAGGTTTTTACCTTAGGACATGTGTGTTTGCAGAAGGGTGGGGTGGGGGCAGACAGTGAGAAGCAAAGTGAGCAATCACACCCCCAAAAGGGGGATGGCCATGCTGCAATCCCTTCTTCCCGGGACCTTGGGCATGCATGCCACATGCCCAGTGTGATTTTCAAGCCACCAAGTCTGGGACTAGAACTGCAGTCAGTCAAGTGACATACCGCTATGCCACCTGCTGGCCTTCATCTTAGTTTTTTTTTTTTTTTTTTTTTTCCTGTTAATATGGTGTCCGTTTAATTTTTTTTTGTTTGTTTTTTCTTTTTTTTTATTATCTATTTTATTACATTGAATTACATATAACTTTACAGTGTATTACATTGCTTTTTCAAAAGAGAATGCCATGCATGTCAGTCAGTACAGAGACATTAATCTCCCCGCTTCAACATTCAATATCTTTCCTATGTTTCCCCCAATCATTATTATTATTATTCTAATTATTTTTTATGATAAACATGATTTTTTTTCCAATTATCAGATCATAAAGTTCCCAACAATAGGAAACGTAGACTGCACTCAGGGCTGGACCAAGGGTGGGTCTCGTGCAGCCCCGCAAATGTAGGTGAATCTCCATGGAACACAGTTTCAGGAACGCGGCTCAGGAAAGCAGAGACGGCCATCAGCAGTTGCGGCACGCGGGGCAGATCCCGGCCACGGCCCGCGGGGGCAGAACCCCGGCCACGGCACGCGGGGACAGGACCACGGCCACGGCACACGGGGGCAGGCCCCGGCCACGGCACGCGGGGCAGAGTCCCGGCCACGGCACGCGGGACAGGGCCCCGGCCACGGCATGTGGGGGCAGAATCCGGCCACGGCATGAGGGGGCGCCCCAGACCCCGGCCACGGCACACGGGGCAAACCCCGGCCACGGCACGCGGGGACAGGACCATGGCCACGGCACGCGGGCGCAGACCCCGGCCACGGCACGCGGGGGCAGAGCCCGGCCACGGCACGTGGGGCAGAGCCCCGGTCGGGCCGGACCTCCGGATAGGGCATGCGGAGCAGAGCCCCGGCCACGGCACACGGGGGCAGACCCCGGCCACGGCACGCGGGGCAGAGTCCCGGCCACGGCACGCGGGGCAGACCCCGGCCACGGCACGCGGGACAGGGTCCCAGCCACGGCACGCGGGGCAGACCCCGGCCACGGCACGCGGAGCAGAGCCCCGGCCACGGCACACGGGGCAGACCCCGGCCAAGGCACGCGGGGCAGACCCCGGCCACGGCACGCGGGGTCAGAGCCCCGGCCACGGCTCGCGGGACAGACCCCGGCCAAGGCACGCGGGGTCAGAGCCCCGGCCACGGCACACGGGGCAGAGCCCCGGCCACGGCACGCGGGACAGACCCCGGCCAAGGCACGCGGGGCAGACCCCGGCCACGGCACGCGGGGCAGACCCCGGCCATGGCACACAGGACAGAGCCCCGGCCACGGCACGTGGGGCAGAGCCCGTCGGGCCAGACCTCCAGACAGGGCACGTGGAGCGGAGCCCCCGCGCCCTGACCCCGCACCCCAGCACGTGGATTGGAGCCCCCGCGCCCGCCTCCCCACCCCCACGCGCCGGCACGCGGAGCGGAGCCCCCGCCTGCCGCCCCTGGACGTTTAATTGTATCTAGTACTTCTTGCATATTATTCTCAAAGTTTTGGGCCATTTTCTCAGTCTTTATGGTGGACCTTTCTAGGCCAGCCATTTTCTCTTCTACATTAGAGATTCCATTTTCTGAATGATCTAGTCTGCTTTTAATACTTTCAAGGGAGATTTTGACTTCTTGTATTATAGCCTTCATCTCTAACAGCTCCATCTGATTCTTTGGTAAAGTGTGAAACTCCTCTTTTAGACCTTGCATGAATTTCCTCACCTCCTAGAACTCTTCAACTCCTTTCTCCTTCCCCTTCAGCAGTTCCTTGTCTCTCTTCTCTTCGATCTCTGTTAGCTTTGCCATTATGAATGATCTGAATTGTTTATCAGACATTTCCATGAATTCCCTTGAACTGTGTGTGGATGAAGAGGAGCTATCCGTTTCGATTGGAGGAGGGGCATTTTCCTGCTTCTCCATATTTCTTGTGGTCCTGCAGCGATTTCTAGTCATCTGGTGGATGGTCGGTTTCTTCCCAAACTTTTGAAGTTTAATATGAGGGTTGGGAAGTGTGCAGAAAAGGAAGCAGAGAGAGGGAAACAATACCAACAACAACAAAAAAAAACAGACAAGAAACAGAGAAAAAAAAGAGAAAAGCTTTGGAATAAATCTAAAAAAGAAAAATATTAAAAAAATTTCAATAAAAATCAAAAATTAGAAAACCGCGCGGCGCGCTAATGTCTAGATCTCAGGAGCCATTGAGCAGGCTTTCTCTTGAAGAAGGGCTGTTCTGGGAGGAGCAGAGGGGATTATTAACAAAACAAAGGCCTAGGAGGGAGGGGCCAAAGGGCCCTGTAAGAAGCCTCACCTTAAAAAATTCTAAAAAGCAAAAATTAAAAAAAAAGACAGACAGACAGAGAGAGAGAGAAAGTGAGAGGTAGAGAGAGACAAAGATTGATTCAGAGACAGGAGATATGAAAGGGGTTTTCCTACCACGTGGGTTTTGTATGCTGGAGGCCCAGTTAGGAGTGGGACATCTTCATTTCTCCCAGCATGTCTACATCTCAGGAGCCATTGAGCAGGCTTTCTCTTGAAGAAGGGCTGTTCACGTGGGTTTTGTATGCTGGAGGCCCAGTTAGGAGTGGGACATCTTCATTTCTCCCAGCATGTCTAGATCTCAGGAGCCATTGAGCAGGCTTTCTCTTGAAGAAGGGCTGTTCACGTGGGTTTTGTATGCTGGAGGCCCAGTTAGGAGTGGGACATCTTCATTTCTCCCAGCATGTCTAGATCTCAGGAGCCATTGAGCAGGCTTTCTCTTGAAGAAGGGCTGTTCACGTGGGTTTTGTATGCTGGAGGCCCAGTTAGGAGTGGGACATCTTCATTTCTCCCAGCATGTCTAGATCTCAGGAGTCATTGAGCAGGCTTTCTCTTGAAGAAGGGCTCTTCATCTTAGTTTTAATGATCTTAATTATAAGAACGCATTTCAAAGTCTAGCAGATTTAGAAACCTCCCTTTAATAAACGCTTACTCCCCCTCCAAAAAATTACATGTTATATCTGCTTTGTTCTTCTAGGACAAATAATGTAACACTGAAGTTTAAATATTTTAAGTGTTTGTAATGACTTGCAAAGTATTTTTTAAATATATTTTAAATTTTTTCTTTTTAAAATTATTTTATTTATCTTTATTTATTTATTTAGCTTGACTAGAGATGGACAGAGCGAGAGAGGAGAGAATAAAGTGAGAAAGTAAGCTACCAGGATCGGGACTCAAACCATGGTCGGCCATCTGGGAGTCCAGAGCCCCTAATCACCACCTGGCTGCCCTCCAAAATTTTTTCTATATTCATGATACAGCACATGTGCTCATGAGAGAGAGCATGAAAGAGACAGGGAGTTAAGAGCATCCTCCACATGGTCTGGTTATACTCCGATCCCCTTCTTTCAGTCCTCCAGCCCATCAGATCTTGGGCACTCTTACACATACCTGACAGGGCTAGGGATTTGAGCTGTGGTTGCCATGTGCAATCTAGCTTCTCTTGAGCAGCATATTACCGCTGTGCCATGAAGCCAGCCCTAAATGTTTTTCTTTACTGATGATAGAGCGTGTGCACACACGAGAAAGAGAAGGGAGAGAAGCATCCTCTACAGGGTCTGGTCATGCCATGATCCTCTGCCTCAAGTCCTCTATCCCACTGGATCTTGGGCCTTTACACTAGTGCACAGTGTGTTTCAGGCCAACTGGGCCAGGGATTCAAACCACAAGGTGGACCCAGCTTCTCTTGTGCAGCACATTACCACCCTGCTGCAGAGCTAGCTCAATATTTTTTAAATAATCTTTTTATTTTTCTCAGCTAGATCTAAGATACACTCTTCAAACTGTTGTTCAATTTTTTGAATGACCTTCTAATGTTCCATGTTAGATTAAATTCTTTAATTTTATTTATTCATTAATTTATTTTAATTTGACCAGAGAGAGAGAGAGGGAAAGTGAGAAAGCAAGCCACCAGGTCCAGGATTCAAACTGTGGTTGGCCATGTGAGAGTGTCCAGCATCTTAACCACACCACCAGCTGGTGGCCCTAGATTAAATTCTTAATATTTAATATTCTTTACTACTACTGTCTTTAAAAATTGCTATTTAAAAAATTTCTTAATCAGTTTTCAAAATTTCCTATAGGGCACATGTTCTTGCGAGCAAGTGAGAGAGAGAGAAAAATCACCCACAATTCTTTGTCCTCTACTCGCCTCTCAGAATTTTGGGCATATACACACAAATGCTGTGTTTTCTAAGATACTGGGTCTGGGATTCGAACCATGCAGTTGGCCATGTGGAATGCAGACACCTTAACCACCACACTACTGGCTGGCTCCCAAAACTGCTGTTTTTAAAAATGGGCCAGACTCTTTTTATTACTGGCCTATGTACTGTAACTGAATTTTGTGGATTTATCTTGTCACATTGCTAAATTTATACCTCTATTAATTTTCTGTTTTCCCCTGGATTTTCCACATTTCTGAATGCCTTAAGATCATATTTTTATCCATTCTCAAAATGCTCATTACATGATCAGAACTCCCTGCTGCCATACCAAACAATGATATAAAAAGATTAATAAAATCCTTAAAGGGCTTTCAGTTCAAATGGGAAGACTGAATGTAAAGAAAAAGTATTCTATGATAATTATAAGTAAGAAGGACAAAGTGCCATGGAGCATACAGTAAACCTTCTGCTTCTTTTTCTGATCTTCATTGATCTTCTCTAAATAATAATAGTAGCGGGTGGAAGTGTCCTTGTTCTTCCTACTCACTCCTGCATGAAGATGGTGGTGATGAGCTATTTCTAGTATGTTCATGAGAAAGGCTATCTCTGTCATGCTCTGTGCTGTGATCCTATGTAGAGCCATAGCTACTGTATGTGAAAGTCCTGATCCTACCCACTCTACTGCTGCAGGCCCTGTGTGGGGACAGGTCTCATCTGAACATGCTCAGCAGATCAAACACATGGCTTTCCTTTCAATGACTCTACCTAACACATGTATTTCCAATTCTCCAGTGAGATTTTTTTTTTTAAAGAATTATTTTATTTAACTTTATTATTTACTTTATTTATTTTAATTTGACCAGAGAGAGACAGAGAGAGAGAGAGAGAGAGAAAGTGAGAAAGCAAGCCACCAGGTCCGGAACTCGAACTGCGGTCTGCCATGTGAGAGTCCAGTGCCCCTAACCACCACACCATCTGCTGGCCCCCTCCCCAGTGAGATTTAAATATTTATTTCCTATCTAGCACCCACCTATGGACCCATAAAGGAAATTCCTATTATAAATTCTCTAAACTTCACCTTGATACTAGATCATCAGACAAATATCTCTTTGGACTAAACTTTAGGTCTGCTGTAAATACTTTTTCAGAGAACTAGCTTAATATTATGACTAGGGGCTGGCGAGTGGCGTAGTGATTAAAGTGATGGACTCCCACATGGACAACCATGGTTCAAATCCTGAACCTGGTGGCTTGCTTTCTCCTTTTTCTCCCTCTCTCTCTCTCTCTATCTCGTCAAACTGAAGGAGAAAAAAAGTAACTTTAAAAATATATTACGCCTAGACTTCTACATGGATAATCACAAGCAAACGCTACATAAAGAACACATTCATAAGAAAATGTTTCTAAAGTCTAAATATAATCAAATTATCACCTTGTTCTCTTATCCTTATTTTGGAAAATTTTTAATTAGCCATAATCACACCTTGAATAAACCTCATTGGCTACAATACTACCATTGTGCAAAGCTCTTATTTTCCTTTTAAACCATTTTGTAAATCTCAAATCCTTTCAATAAGCAGAATGGATTTAAATAAACAAAAGGACTAATATTATGAAGTTTATGAGGAAGTTTTTTTTTACTATTAAACCTATAAATCTAATTTTACTTTTAATATGGGGGATTTTAACATTTTAAGTGATATTTGGATTTTCCTTTATGATGCTATAATTTAACTTTGTTATCATTTTAGGCACTTCCTGCAACATATTACTCATTTCACACACCTAGGAAGATTATACACAGTTACTTTTCACTGGCAGCAATTTTTTTTTTTTTTAACAATTATTTTATTTTGTGGGGCTGGCAGGTGGCATGGTGGTTAAGGGCGCTGGACTTCCACGTGGCTGACTGTGGTTTGAGTCCTGAACCTGGCAGCTTGCTTTCTCACTTTCCCTTTCTCTCTCTCTGTGTCTGGCCGAATTAAAAAATAAAATAAATAAACTAAAAAAAAAAAAAAAAAAAAAAAAAAGAATTATTTTACTTTGGGACCAGCAGTTGGCATAATGGCTATGTCGCTGGACTCCCATGTAGTCGACCACGGTTCGAGTCCCGGACCCAGTGGCTTAAAACTCACGCTGGGTGCATGTACTTGCATGCCCAAGATCCCAAGAGGAGAATGGAGAAGGGATTGCAATGTGGCCATCCCCCCAGGGGATGATTTCTTGCTTTCTGTCTCTCTATCTTTCTGGCAAGAGCACACACCCTATAGTAAAAACCTCTCAAAAAAAAAGAATTATTTTATTTAAATTAATTAATTTGTTTATTTATTTATTTAAATTTGATCAGAGAGGGACCCTGAGAAAGCAAGCCTCCAGGACTAGGACTTAAACTATAGTGGCCATGGGATTCCAGAGTCCTTAACAACCACGCTGCCTGCTGCCCCTCCCCCCCAGCAAATTGTAACACTTAAACCAAACTGTCGTCATTCGTCGTCATTCTTATGACTATTATCAGTACTCCCATCTAACCAGAAACATTGTGACCTTCTTGTAAAGACCTAAGCAGCCTGCTTTTACTGGTGACAGTCACTGTACTTTAGGTGACAATTCAGAAAACTCCCTTTTCAATTGTGCAGTTTACACTCCTGTAAAACATTTTATAATGTAAAGTAACTCCTCTGTCACTCTGTCTTAGTATCCTGATTAAATTCTTGTAGGACTTACCATGTTTTATAGACCTGTCCATTCCCCCCACTAAAATGTTACCTCCACGAGGGCACTGTTTACCACCACACCTCATGCCGATTACAGAGCCAGGCACAGGTTAGTGCTCAACATCAGCTGCATGAAAGATACTTTGTAAATCTTCCTAACTCTGACTGAAATAATTTTTTTCCACTTCCAATTTTGAAAACCTTTATTTGACTACTTCCATATTTATGTTTATGGTGTATTTTTTTTTCTTTTTTGAAGAGGTTTTTGCTATAGGGCGCGTGCGCTTGCCAGAAAGACAGAGAGAGACAGAGAGACAGAAAGCGAGAAGTTACCCCCCATGAGGAATGGCCACACCTCAATCCCTTCTCCATTCTCCTCTCGGGATCTTGGGCATGCACACACACACGTGCTCAGAGTGAGTTTAAGCCACTGGGTCCGGGACTCGAACCGCGGTTGACTATATGGGAGTCCAGCGACAGTCATTACACTAACTGCTGGTCCCTGTTTTTTGTGTATTTCATCTGGAACTCCCACCATTAGAATTTGGATTACTAGAATCTATTTTCTGGGTTCATTAAGTTCTTTTGCATTGCTAATAACTGCTTAATCTACTTAGATTGTAGCTTTGATGTCCATATTTTTTGTGTAGCTACTATCTGTTGCCTTTGATAATATTTTAAAGAAAAATTAACATATTAGACCATAATTCTCTGTTTTCCTCCCCACAGGGCACACATGCTTCCCAGAGAGAGACAGTGAGAGGGAAAGTGAAAAATTACCCCCAGGGTGATTTTCAAGCTTCCCAGTCCAGGACTTGATCCATGGTCAGTCATTTGGGAGTCCAGAGCCTTAACCACTACACCACCTGCTATCCCCACTATGTGGAACTATGTGGTACTAAATACCAGAAAACAGACTCCAGAACTGGGGTTCATTAATGTAGCTGTGAAACCAGCTTAATTTTCTGCTTAGCCTCTGGTTACCTAAGCTTTCCAACAAGATTTGGGAAAAGATTAAAAAGCATTCATAAATAAGGGCTGGCACATAGCGTTGTGGTTAAGGGCGCTGGAATCCCACATGGCCAACTGCGGTTCAAATCCCAGACCTGCCGGCTTTTCTCACTCTCTTTCCCTCTCGATCAAATTATAAACAAACAAACAAACTTAAATTTAAAAAAAAAAAAGCATTCATAAATGAGAACAGTTGAAGCAGCCTTGCATGAGTTGTATTAGGTCAACGGGAAAGTCATGATGCGTTTTTGCACAGAAAAATGCATCATGACTTACTCTATGACCTAACAATAAGCGATTCAAAAAAACCTGAGGGCCACTCCAGAGCCAAGTTGTTAAGGGAGCCATATTTTACATGGCTAGCTGTGGTTGGAATCCCAGCCCTGTGGCTTGAAAAACATAATGGGGAAATATGAGCATGTACCCCAAATCCTGATCGGCTGGAGAAATGAAGAATGAACTATGGTGTGATCATATCCCATTAGGGTGTGCTTTCTCCTTCTCCCTCTGTGTCTCCCTGGTGAGTGCACATACCCTCCAGCAATGATAACAAAACAAAATAAAATCCTTTAAAGGCCACTAAGCTTCCTTTACCACCCAACCAGGGCAAGTCTTAGGAGCACCCATGAAGCTTGTACCCCACCTTGCTAACTAGAACCACTGTGTCTGTCTCTTCCCTCAAACAGGCCGCATGCTCCCAAGAGTGGAACGTGGCTCTGACACGGTTCAGTGTGAGTAAGTTGTACTTCCTGCAGGAGAAGGTTATTGTCTTTAATTTCTTCTTTTGGAACATACTGGAATGCCTTCTCCAAATGTCTGCAAACTCTAATAAATCTTTGCAGAAGCCCTGAATACCATATAAATTTGCTTCCCCTACAAATTTTTATCAATAGCTTCATTGCTGAAAGTTCTCAGTATCTGCCAAAGCTTGTGTATATTTTTCCAATCTCTTTTAGCTGCTCTAATTTGACCTCTTCCATAAGTACCTTGTCTATAGAGGGAGTGTCTGCCTTTTGTTTCATTTGAGCTATGCCCTCTTCCAAGTTCTGGCTGTTGTTCTTTTGCTTTGTACTGTGCACAACTGAGGGTCAGGCCTGAGAACTGCCACCAAAGCCCAGAGACTGCTTCACACCAGCCTCACACATTGAGCTGCCATGGCTGCTCCCAAGTACAGTTTTAAGTTTTCTCTCACATATCACTGTATTCCTTCTAGACACAATTTTTATTCATTCATCACCTTCAACATAGTTATCAACTCACTCTGTTATCTGCTTTTGTTTCTTATGACTTACAGGACTTACAGTTTCTAACACCTTAGATGTTTTCCCACTGTTCTTGCCTCAGTTCTCATTCTTGCTGCTTTTAATTTAAAATTGGGTCCTGGGACCAGCAGATGGTGTAGTGGTTATGTCACTGTGCTCCCACATAGTGGATCACAGTTCGAGTCCCAGACCTGGTAACTTAAACCTCACATCGGGCATGTGTGCATGCGTGCCCAAGATCCCAAGAGGAGAATGGAGGATGAGGGATTGCGGTGTGGCCATCCTCCCTGGAGAGTGATTTATTGCTTCTGTTTCTCTGTCTGTCTCTGTCTGTCTGGTGAGTGCTCATGCCCTATAGCAAAAATCTCTCTTTAAAAAAATTGGGTCCTGGGAACCAGCAGTTAGCATAATGGCTATGTCGCTGGTCTGCCACGTAGTCGACCGCGGTTCGCGTCCTGGACCCGGTGGCTTAAAACTCACGCTGGGCGTGTGTGCGTGCGTGCCCAAGATCCCGAGAGGAGAATGGAGGAGAAGGGATTGCGGCGTGACCATCCCCCCTGGGGGGTGATTTCTCGCTTTCTGTCTCTATGTCTCTCTCTGTCTGTCTGGCGAGTACACGCGCCCTATAGCAAAAACCTCTCAAAAAAAAAAAAAATTGGGTCCTGACTTAACTTTTTCCCCTCTGATTTTCTCATCATAACTAAAGCCTATTTTACCAGTTAAAGTTTCTTTGTTTTGAACACATATTTCTGTTCTCCTAATAGTAGTTACATAGCAGGACAAACAACTACTTGTAAAAACATAAAGAATTATGAAGTCATTTTAAGGCCTAGGAGGGCACTTACCTTTTTATTTATTCAGAGAAAAAGAGGTGAATGAAGAGCTAGATGCATCTTAATTTATAATTAAACTAAAATTTTAAAACTAAAACTATATTTTTCTCATTTGGATATAGAAAAATTTTTATTATGAATAATAATACTGAAATGTATTTTAAGCCTATATAATATAATCAATGCTAGAGTTTTTTTTAAAGAGGTTTGCTATAGGACACGTGTGCTCACCAGAGAGAGAGAGACAGAGAGATAGAAAGTGAGAAATCAACCCCCAGGGGGGATGGCCACACTGCAATCCCTTCTCCTTCACTCTCCTCTTGGGATCTTGGGAACGCATACACCCGCACCCGGTGTGAGTTTAAGCCACCTGGTCCGGGACTGAACCGTGGTTGACTACATGGGAGTCCAGCAACATAGCCATTATGCCAACTGCTGGTTCCTCTATGCTAGATTTTTATAAAATGGCTGGGAAAAGAATAAAACCAGAGAAAGATCTTATGCTGTGCTTAACTGATTCCTTAGTAAGAAAAATGAGCTTTATCTAATAAAGGGAACTTGTTTTTTTTTTTTTTTTGAGTAAATTTTTTTTTTTTAAAGAATTTTGTGGGTTTTTTTTATTTAACTTTATTATTTTCCATTTGATCAACTCAAAAAATTAATGATAGCCTGCTTGCCTTACCTGTAACTATCACAACTTCCTCACAAACACCTAAAGGAAACAAGGACTGCTTATTTATGCAGTGTAATTATACTCCTAAAGAGCAAGAGTCTTTTCTCCTTTTTGAACTTCATTCGATATGTTAAGAATTTTTTTAACAGAAGTCCACTGCTTTTTAGCCTAGCGATGTCTGACTACAGCAAGAATACAAGTAAGCAGTGAAACACCTTGCTGTTTTTTTTTAAATTATTTATTTAATTTTATTTATTCATTCATTTATTTTAATTTGACCAGAGAGAGATACACAGAGAGAGAGAGAGAGAAAGTGGGAAAGCAAGCCACCAGGTCCGGTACTTGAACCATGGCCGGCCATGTGGGAGTGTCCAGCACCTCAACCACCATGCCACCTGCTGGTCCCCTCACCTTGCTGTTTTTCTAATCCCTGTTTCCCTTTTAAGACTTCCTTACTTCATACAAGGGACTCAGAGAGTTAATTTTTACTTTAATGGCTACAGCACAGTATGACAGAATTAATCCCTATTTACAAAATAAATTCCTTTATAAGCAGTTTTATGAAGTACTGCAACTGAAATTATGGGTTAAAAATTGTAGGTTAGGGACCAGCAGTTAGCATAATGGCTATGTCACTGGACTCCCATGTAGTAGACTGCAGTTCGAGTCCCGGACCTGGTGGGACTTAAACTTGCACTGGGCGTGTGTGCGTGCGTGCCCAAGATCCTGAGAGGAGAAGGGAAGAGAAAGGATTGTGGCGTGGCCAGCCCCCCCGGGGGGTGATTTCTCTCTTTCTATCTCTCTGTCTCTCTCTGTCTTTCTGGCAAGCACGAGCGCCCTATAGCAAAAACCTCTTAAAAAAATTATAGGTTAAAGATACAGGTGTGAAAATCTTAACTTCTAGTACTGACATTTGCAAAATCTAATATATAACCTTGGCAAGTCACTTGTCCTTTTTGGCTCTCAACTGCCTTATCTATAAAATAAAGGGACTGAAATTAGATGCTGCTAAGTTCCTTTTAAAGTCTACACCCTATCCTTCGTTCTCTAACTCAACAAAGAAAAACTCAAAATATAAAAACAAAGGAAACAACAGAAAAATCATTGCTACTGCTATTGTTACATAGAGTTAAAGCTCTATGGCCATTTACATAATTTACAAGGTCACAAGTTATTAAGACTTTTTCATTATTGAAGTACAAAATTCAAGTGGCCTAGATATCAGAATTTCAATACCAAGACGATTCAAACAACTTGAGATACAGTGGAAAAGTACTAGCCTGGGAGTCAGGTTTTAACTTGGTTTAGAGGCTTTTCTTAGCTAAGTAATTTAACATCTGCGGATCTTGATTTTCTCAGGTATAAAAGGACAAGATTGCATTATACTATCTCTAAGACCTTTCCTGAAACCAAAACTCTATGTTTCTGAGTTGTTATTCTCAACCTACCCTTTTGTAATACATTCCTTCCAAAAACATCTTGGTCTGTTTATAGATTTCTTGGCCTGTCTTGTGGAAGGTCTTGAGAAATTCTATGAACTCTTTAGACACTCGATCTGTTTCAATGCTGGTTTGCCGGTTTATGGAAGGACTGGGAGCTTTCGCTTCCTGGATTTCTGCTGGGGAAAATCAAACATAGTAAGTTTCATTATACAGACAATCCATGCATGGAATCATTTTAAGTATCTAACTCAAGGATATTTAAATTATATCTAATCAAAACTAAACTTGAATTTAAACCATTTTATGTTTAAACATTTGGACAACTTACCTTAAAGTAAGCTAAATCTGTTTGACACATAAGAAGGACAAGTAGTTGACACCACATGATCTAAAAGATATTCCTATTCAAATACCAGTTGCTCATTAGTATTTCTTAGCCAAAGTATATATTTTGGTCTACATATTTTAATTAATACCAAAATAGCACTACTGTCTTGAGCAACTTTTTCAATGATTGTCTGAGTATATAAAACTGATCAACAAATAAAATAATAATCAGAAGGAACACAAAAATGTCAGATGACTTATAAAATGTTAAACTCTACAAATCCCATTTTACCTAACCAAATGGCAAAAGCTAACTTGTTTACATGAAGACTCTCCATTCTCTCTCCACCACTCAGTTTGTGAGTCACACTGCTCAAAGTGAAAGTATACATCCACAGCAGCACAATGGACACGGCAAAGCACATACCAAATGCAAGGAAGGCAAAGCGCATACTACCTAACCAGCTGGTACATAGCTCTTCCCCCTCCTCAAACGAATACACTGAAAGGAAAGTAGGATCTTTATGGACAAGAGTGGTAACAAGGTTAAGAGCTTTCAGAATATATGAACTATAACCTGATCATAATCACATTCTAAGCCTTTTGATTTTAAGCTATTGCATTAGAGAACTCAGTATCAGTAAGGAATTAAAGCACCTCATACGCCCATAATTTCCTTTTTTCTTTTTTTTTTTAAGAGAATTTTTTTTTTTCTTTTTTAAAGAGACTTTTGCTATAGGGCATGTGCACTTGCAGGAGAGAGAGAGACAGAAAGCGAGAAATCACCCCCTGGGGGGGATGGCTATGCCTCAATCGTTTCTCCTCCATTCTCCTATTTTGAGCACACACGTACGTATGTCCAGTGTGAGTTTCAAGACACTGGGTCCAGGACGCAAACTGCAGTCAGTCATGTGGGAGTCCAGTGACGTAGCCATTATACCATCTGCTGGTCTCATGAGAAATTTTCTGCTATAAGATATGTTTGCTCGCCAGAGAGACAGAGAGAAAGTGAGAAACCAAACCCCCCAGGGGGACAGCCACACCACAATCCTTTCGCCATCTTCTCTCAGGATTTTTTGGGCATGCATGCATACACATGTGCCCAGTTTGAGTTTCAAGCCGCTGGATCCAGGACTGAAACCATGGTCAGCCATGTGGGAGTCCAGCACCTTAATCACTACACCACCATCTGGCCCTGTAATTTTCTTTTATACAGAAAAAGAATGATAATTAAAAAGAAAAATATATGTATCTTTTAAATATATCAAAATTAACCTTTCTCAAGAATTTTTTTTTCTATTTTTTTCCTTTTTTTAAAAATTTCATTTTCTTTTATACATTCAATCACATTATTATTTATCTTACAAAATGGATATTTTGGGACTAGCAGTTAGCATAATGGCTATGTCCCTGAACTCCCATGTAGTCAACTGTGGTTCGACTCTCGAACCCGGTGGCTTAAACTCACGCCAGGCGCAAGTGCATGTATGCCCAAGATCCCAAGGAGAACGGAGGAGAAGGGATTGCAGCATGGCCATCCCTCCTGGGGGGTTATTTCTTGCTGTCTCTCTGTCTGTCTCTCTCTTTCTGGCGCGTGCACGCGCTCTGTAGCAAAAATCTCTCCAAAAAAACCCAGAAAACCAAAATGTTTATTTCAACAGGTGAACATTTCTCCCTAGTACAGTTGATAAAACTACAAAATATTTTCAACAGGTAATACCACATTTCTTTGTGCCATTAATGCTTTGCCTCCCTATTTTTCTTCTAAATGTCCTTCCTCAGACCTTCCTCTTTCACACACACTGTATCTGGTATTTACATCTATATACTGTGTTTCTATATCCTTTAGTCAATTAGTTTCAGTCAGAGAGTGCAGACACTCGGTATATATTAAGTGGGGACATACAATGCCTCTCCTCTCTCAGTAATTTCTTATAATCACATTTTTTTGAACTTTAGGACAGGAACTCCTGATTTTATTCCAGAGACATATTTTAATAATGAGGTTACAGAAAAGTTTTTTTTTATTATTATTATTATTTAACTTTATTTATTTATTTATTTTAGTTTGACCAGAGAAGGACAGAGCAAGAGAGAGAGAGAGAGAGGGAAAGTAAGAAAGCAGGCCTCCAGGTTTGGGACTCAAACTGCAGTTGACCATGTGGGAGTCTAGCGCCCTCAACCACCACACCACCTACCAGTCTCAGCAAAAACATTTTAAGTTAATAAAAGTAATTAGTTAACAGAACAAAATTTTATTTTAGAATTCTCTCTCCAAATAAAATACTTGCCTATTTTTTAAATTACCAGGTGCTTCCTAACTATGATTCAAAATCTAGAAATTCTAAAAGAAAATCATTCAATCACATTATAAGAAAAAAGGCATGGTGGTCAAGGTACTGGACTCCTACATGGCCGACCATGGTTCAAGTCTTAGACCTGGAGACTTGCTTTTTCACTTTCCCTTCCCTCTCCCTCCGTCTCTCTGGTCAAATTAAAATAATAATAATAAGAACAACAACAACAACAAATACAATTAAATAAATAATTTTTTTTTAAAATAAAAGAAGTACACAGAAAAATGCACTGTGTGGGGGCTGGCAGGTGGCGTGGTGGTTAAGGGAGCTCGACTCCAGCATGGCCAACCACGATTCAAGTCCCAGACCTGGTGGCTTGCTTTCTCACTTTCTCTCTCTCTGGTCAAATTAACATTAATTAATTAATTCATTTTAATAATTATTATTTTTTAATCTTAAAAAACAATTAGCAATGTGTGATGTCGAAAAACACTAAATAAAAAATCAGACAACAGGGGTCGGCAGGTGGCATAGTGGTTAAGGTGTTGGATTCCCACACATTTGACTTCTGTTTGAGTCCCAGACCTGGAGGTTTGCTTTCTCACTTTCCCTCTTCCTCTCTGGTCAAATTAAAAATAATGATGATGATGATGATGGTGAGGAATAAAATAAAAAATAATTTAAAAAAATCAGACAACAAACTGGAAGAAATGTTTGTGGGTTACATCAAAGACAAAGGACTACTCTCCCTAAGGAATCCTATACATAGAGAAAGGAAAAAATTCAACAGTTCAATAGGAAAATGGTTAAAGAATACCAAAAGTACATATATGAAAACAAAAGGATGGATCTTAACACTGGAAAGATGCTCAGTATCACCCATGATAAATGTGCAAATTAAAACTACTATGAGAGGATGGGGCAGCAGGTAGCGTGGTGGTTAAATGTGCTGAACTCACACTGACTGACCAGTTTGAGTCCTGAAACCTGGCGGCTTGTTTTCTCACTTTCTCTCTCTCTGGTCAAATTAAAATAAAGTTAAATAAAATAATTCTTAAAAAAAAAAAAAAAAAGAAAAGAAAAATTACTACAAGAGGGACCAGCAGACTGCATAATGGTTACATCAACTGGACTCCCACGTAGTCAACAATGGTTCAAGTCCTGGTCCCAGCAGCTTAAAACTCACACCAGGTGATGTATGCCCAAGATCCCAAGAGGAGAACAGAGGAAAAGGGACTGTGGTGTGGCCATCCCCCTTGGGGAGGATTTCTCATTTTCTGTCTCTATGTCTCTCCAGCGAGCACATATGCCCTATAGCGAAAAGTTCTTAAAAAAAAAAAACAAAAACTACTATGAGATGTCACTTAAAAATTAACACAAAAAGGGCACCACCAGCTGGCGTGGTGGTTCCAAGCACAGTTTGAGTCCCAGACCTTGTGACTTCTCTCCCACTTTCTCTCTCTCTTTTCTGTCTGTTTGGTCAAATTAAAACAAATGAATGAATAAATAAAATTAAATAAATAATTTCTAAAAAAATTAACACAAAAAAATCTAAAGTATGATCTTGGAGATACATAAAAACAGGTATTCTCATGCTAAGCGGGCAAAATGTAAAGTGATATAATTCCAATGAAGGGCAATTTGGCAATCATTTTCAAAATAAAAATGCATTTATGCTGGGACCAGCAGGTGGTGTAGTGGTTAAGGCACCGGATACTCCCACATGGCCGACCACAGTTTGAGTTCACGGTTCAAGTCCCAGATCTGGTGGCTTGCTTTCCCACTTTTCCTCTTTCTCTCTCTCTGGTCAAATTTAAATAAATGAATGAATAAATAAAACTGAATAAGTAATTCTTTTTTTTTCTTTTTTTTTTTTTTCTTTTTTTGGAGAGGTTTTTGCTATAGGGCGTGTGCGCTCGCCAGACAGACAGAGAGAGACAGAGAGATAGAAAGCAGGAAATCACCCCCCAGGGGGGATGGCCACGCCGCAATCCCTTCTCCTCCATTCTCCTCTCGGGATCTTGGGCACGCACGCACACGCGCCTGGCGTGAGTTTAAGCCGCCGGGTCCGGGACTCGAACCGCGGTCGACTACGTGGGAGTCCAGCGACATAGCCATTACGCTAACTGCTGGTCCCCGGAATAAGTAATTCTTTAAAAAATACATTTATACTATAGCCCAGTATTCTACTTCTCAGAAATTTCTACTAATATGGTTGTATATTTACAAAGTGAAATATGTACAAAGTTATTCATTTAAACACTATTTGTAATGACAAAAGACTGGAAACAAGTGGCTACAACTGAGTAAATAAATTATGGTTTAATCCATAAAACAGAATATAACGTAGTTTTAAAATGAAAAGTATGGTATGCATTTATTAATATGGACAAAGCTCTTAAATGTCTCGCTAAGGGGACCAGAAGATAGTGTAATGGTTATGTTGCTGGACTCCCACAGGGCCAACTACAGTTCAAATCCTGGGCCTGGAGGCTTGAAACTAACACTGGGGATATATGTGTGTGTGCCCAAAATCCCAAGAGGAGAAGGGATTGTAGTGTGGTCATCACCCCTGGAAGATGACTCCTCACTTTCTATCTCTCTGTCTCTCAGTAAGCACATGCACTCTATAGCCAAAAAAAAAAAAAAAAAGAAAAAAGAAAAGTCTTGCTAAGGACCAGTCAGTGGCATGGTAATTAAGATGGTTGGACCCAACATGGCCAACTGAGCAGTGTGAGTAATGGACCCGGTGGTTTGAAAAACATACTGGGCACATGTGCCTGCATTCTCAAAATTCTAAGAGAAAAATGGAGGAGAAGGGACTGTGGCTGGCCATCCTCCCTGGGGGTACCTTCTCACTTTCTTCTCTCTCTCTCCCTTGGCTCTGAACAACCAATTCCCCCACCCCCATGAGTGCACTGACTCTCTGGCAAAAAAGATAAGTATTGCTAAAAAATGCAGGATATATGTGGTATGTTGCTACTTTTATGCAAAAAGGAAAGACCTGGGATAAGAATGTTTTTTTTTTTTTTTTGAGAGGTTTTCACTATAGGGTGCGTGCGCTCGCCAGACAGACAGAAAGAGACATAGAGACAGAAAGCGAGAAATCACCCCCCGGGGGGATGGTCACGCCACAATCCCTTCTCCTCCATTCTCCTCTCGGGATCTTGGGCACACACGCACACGTGCCCGGCATGAGTTTTAAGCCACTGGATCCGGGACGTGAACCGCGGTCGACTACGTGGGAGTCCAGCGACATAGCCATTACACTAACTGCTGGTTCCAGGACATGATTTCTTAAAGCCACCAAGGAACATAAGAGAATGTGCTTGTCTATTATGCATGTAAAGTTTTTTTTTTTTTTTGAGAGGTTTTTGCTATAGGGCGTGTGCGCTCGCCAGACAGAGAGAAACAGAGAGACAGAAAATGAGAAATCACCCCCCAGGGGGGATGGCCATGCCGCAATCCCTTCTCCTCCATTCTCCTCTCGGGATCTTGGGCATGCACGCACACACACCTGGCGTGAGTTTTAAGCCACCGCGTCCGGGACGTGAACCGCAGTCGACTACGTGGGAGTCCAGCGACACAGCCATTATGCTAACTGCTGGTCCCTTGTAAAGTTTTTTTTTTAATGAAATCTCCTTTTATACACACACACACACACACACACACACTACTACACACACACACACACACACACACACACATGGTGGTTAAGGGCGCCGACCACGGTTCGAGCCCTGAACCTGGTGGCTAACTTTCTCACTTTCTCTCTCTCTCTCTCACTCTGACCCTCTCTGGTCAAATTAAAATAAATAAAGTTAAATAAAATAATTACGAAATAAATAAATAAATAAATCATGAGCCAGGTACTTTCTTATTTAATCTCTGGCAAGTACTGAACCTCTTCTTAATAGATAGAAAATTGTCAGCCAACCAAGAAACAACTTCAAATTAATAGTGTGAACAAAATTATTTAAAAGTGTGTATTTCTCTCTCTCTCTCTCTCTCTCTCTCTCTCTCTCTCTCTCTTTTTGCCAGGGGATATCTGTATGTGAGAGAGAGAGAGAAGGGAGGATACCTCCCATGAGAGAGGCTCTAGTATGCCACAATCCCTTTTTCCTCCATTTCTCCATACCATCAGGATTTTGAGCATGCACACATGTGTCTGGCATGTGTTTTTAAAACTGATGGGCTAGGATTCAAACCACAGTCAGCCATAAAGGATCCAGCTCCCACTGTACAACTCTTAATTGCTGTGTTATAAAGCTGGTCCTACAGGTGTTAATTTATTTAAGAGAAGTGCTGTTTTTGGTATACCTTTCAATAAAACAATGGTCACTAAAAATCCCTCTCCTCTCTCAAATGACTTTCAAGCCTTTCAATGAAACAAAGAGCAAAAGTCACTAAATCTAAAAGACCAGCAAGGATATAAGGGATGATATTATTCTTCTTCCTCTGCTTTTAGGTAGACTAAAGCCTTATCATGATTAGGGTAAGGACTGGAAGGCAAGAGAGGGCCTCCTAGACAATAGCTCTTCTGATGGTATCAGTGTTGGTTTCCAATTTCTCTCACCATTTCAAATTCACTGCATAACTCTGAGTCTCACCATAAAGACTGAGCCCTAACAACATTCTTCCTTGTTTCATGCTAGGCTACTTCAATTACTGGGTCGCTGGAAAAGTCATGACGCATTTTACATAGAAAAACACATCATGATTTTTCCAATGGCCCAATAGTTCACATGTTCATTGCAGGAACAATTTTGACTTTTGTGATGATTCTCTTGCCAGTTATATATGGTATCTTAGGAATTAAGATGGGGCTAGCCGGTGGCATAATAGTGAAGGTAGCTGAATCACATATAGTAAATTGTGCAGTTCAAGTCTCAGACCCATAGGCTTGAGAATACACTGGGCATGCCCAAAAATCTCAAAGAAGAATGAATTTGCAGTGTGGTCATCTACCCCTTGGGGGTGATTTTTCATTTTCTCTCTCTTTTTCTGGCAAGTATAAGCCCCCTACAGCAAACTTAAAAAAAAAAAAAAAAGTTGAACAAGGTTTTCTGCATAAAAATCCATGCACTAGAAAATACCTACTATGGGTTATTTTCATTCCCCAAAAGTCCAAAGTGAGTTTTTTCCTATGTGTTCTCTATATATTTCCCCAAGTCGCAAGCTGTTTCTCAAATAAGCTCAGAAAGAAAACCTCTCTCAACTGACTTTCAAGCCTGGACACAGCATTTCTGATAAACTACGAAAAATGAAAATAATATGAATAGAACAAACCAGTATCCAAAAAAAAAGAAAAGAACAATCCAGAAAGCCATTTAGATGGGAACGAATTTTATCAATTAAAGTATATTTCAATTCTCTTTATTCTTCCTATAATAAAGTAAACAAGCTCTAAAACACAATGTCCTCAAACCAAAAAAGTGTTTGCTTCATATATAATGACTCTCAAAATTTCAATCTCAAATCTGGCTTGGTATTCTCTAAAAGCTCACAGGAATTAGAAAATTGGGTCCACATGCAACACGTGCCAGGACCAGCTTGGCATGAACACATTTTTCTGAGTGGGGAAGGCTGTGGATTAGAAATAGATGTAATAACAAACACAGAAAGACACACAAGTATAGAAAAGCAAGGATTGGGTGGACACAGCTTCTCTGATGGAGAAGTTGCTACTCTGCACCTCATTCAAACACAGAAGAAAAAAATAATTTAAAAAATTACCCTTTTTTGATCCAACTCGGGAAGAAGCACTGAAGAATTTCTTCACAGTGGTAACCTTGCGGGTCTTCTCATTGGTTTTCTTTTCTTCAAACTTGGAAAATGTAAGAGATTGGGCCCCTTGGCTGCTTTGACTGCTGGCAAAGGCCTCTTCCTCTTCCCGCTGAAGTCTGTAATTGAAGAGAGGATTAAGAATAATCTCAACATTCTCTGGGTTGGCAGGTGGTGTAGTGGTTAAAGGCACTAGATTCCTATGTGGCCAACCGCAGTTTGAGTTCTGGACCTGGTGGCTTGCTTTATCACTTTCCCTCTCACTCTCTCCCAGTCTCTCTCTGATCAAACTGGAAAATAATAATAATAATAATAATAATAATAATAAATAAAGTTAAATAAAAAATAATTCTTTAAAAGAATACTATGGGGACCAGCAGATGGCATAATGGCCATCACTGGACTCCCATGTAGTTGACCGTGGTTCAAGTTCGGAACCCAGTGGCTTAAACTCACGCTGGACACATGTGTGTGCGTGCCCAAGATCCCGAGAGGAGAAGGGATTGCAGCATGGCCATCCCCCCCGGGGGATGATTTCTCGCTTTCTGTCTCTCTGTCTCTCTCTGTCGGTGAGCACATGCGCCCTATAACAAAAACCTCTCCAAAAAATAATAATAATCTCGACATTCTCCAAGTTTTCCTTGTATTAAAAGATTATTAATTAACTGGGGAGGATATAAAAATTGTAGAATGAGAGGTTAAATTTACTAAATAGTTCTTCTTTTTAAAAATTTCATTATTTTCATTTTTCAATTTGACCAGAGAGAGACACACAGAGAGAGAAAGTGAGAAAGCAAGCTGCCAGGTCCAGGATAAGAACCTTGGTTGGCCATGTGGGAGTTTAGTGCCTTAACTTCCATACCACCTACCAGTCATTATAGTTCTGAGGTCTCTGGTGGACAGCTAGTGTGTGAAAACCCTACATAGTTCCAGAGAGACATTCTCCATGGATCATGTTCATTCAGTCATCATGCTAGTTTTATATGAAAAAAAATAAAGTTCAGTTCTTTTCCCTGATAAGCTCAAGTTTGGAATAGAGAAAGAGATAAGTAAGTAATTACCATATAATGGGATGGTTCCTATAGTACAGAGTAAAAGTAAAATGCTATGAGAACACAGAAAAGAACAACTAAATCTGCTGCAGAATCTGAGGTTTTACATGGTGATATTTGGGCCTGATCTTAAAGGACGATTAGGATTCCACTAAGTAAAAGGACATTCCAAAGAGAGAAAATTAAAAATGTGAAAACATGTGGTTTGTTTTAGGCCAAGTCCAGTAGTCAGAACACTGAGATGGTGAGATGAACTATGACACTGGATATACAAGAAACACTAGATGGTCAGGAGCCTTGACTGCTAAGCTTGCTATTATTCTGGATTTCATCAGGTGGCAGGGAACCAAGAAACAATGTAAATCCAAAAAGTTATCATTACAGATATGTGCTTTAGAAAGATAATTTAGGTAACCATGTGAACAGCTTGAGGGGTAGAGAGACTAGAGACGAGGACAGTAATTAAGAGTGTATTACGAAGTTTTAAGTGAAATAAAATAAGGACCTGGAAAATGGGAATAAAGGTAACATTCAAAACCTTTTCTGAGCTACAAAATGTAGAATCTGCTCAAGTAGTTTTAGGTAGTAAGGGATGTGAAGAAGAAACTAACAATGACTCCAAAGCTTTTTTTAATCTAATGAGATAAACAGCAATGCCATTAATTGATATAGGAGGACAGCTAGGAGGAAAATATTGGCAATGGGGAGAAGAGTAAATAAAAGCAATAAATTTGGCTTTGGATCAGCTGCATGTGAAATACTATAATAAATCTCAAGCACTATCTATAGAATAATGATTCTCAAAGTGTGATTCCCCAGATAACAACATTAGCATCACCTGGAAACTTGTTAGAAATGCAAACACTCTGGTCTCATCTCATGGTACAAAAATCAGAGCCTCTGAGAGTAAGGTCTAGCAACTGATTCTCTAAGTTTTCCAGATCATTCTGATGCCTGTTCAATGTGAGAAATAACAGCTGTAGGAAATCTCAAGCAAGGTCTCAAGAGGAAGTAGTAAAAAACAGCAACAAAAATCACAGATGGAGATGTTCAGTCTTACGACAGAATAGAGACACATCTTTCTTTGAGACAGAAATTAAGTTAACATAAAGGCATTAGTACGTTTTGTTTGAAGAGGTCATAAAGCTGAGGAGATTCATGCACAGTAGCTTCTATTTTCTTTGTGAAATAGCATTAGTTACTGAGAGTATCAGTAGGAAGTGCAGCAGGAAGCCTGAGGAAGTCATTAATGCTCTGTGTGTGTATTTTCTGTGACTGACCAGACTTACTGAAAGTGAGTGTGCTTTATTATTCTGAGTTCACCACAGATGCTTGCAAAGCAATTACTTTAGCAAGTATTAATTTCGAATACCAAAACTTAGCAAAAGTTATCATGATTTGGTTTGATTATTTTTCTTTTGAGACAGTTTGGAAGTTTCCAGGATGCTTTGACAAAAGATTAACGTTATTATGGCATTTTATTAATCCCTATGTTCACCAGTCATTCCATTTTTTAATTTTTATCATAATCATATTTATGAATAATACAAACTACCTTTGACTAAGAAACCACATTTTAAAGGAAAAGTTAAAATTCCATAGTGCAAGGACTATGTATAACAAAGCAACAGTTTCTGCTGCTATGTGTTTATCACTGTGCTAAATGCCATGCTGGAAATAATAAAAGAATGAGGGAAATGAAGCTTGATGAGATCTATGTGCCAAGCCCTGTGCTAGGTACATCATATATATAACCTCATTTAATCTTCGGCATGAAGTATGCTTACCGCCATCCTTCTACTTCAGAGAACTTATTGTCTGAATTAGAGAATGAAGACTAACACACCCCAAACACAAAATAATCAGAAGGCAAACACAAAATGAAAAAAAATCACTCAAAGCTATTTATTAAATGTTGACTGAGAAGAAAAAAACCTTTTCTCTTAGTATTAAGGGGACTGCTCAAATGGAAGAGAAAAATGTATTTGAAAAATGACAGACCTATGCATAAACCACCCCTATTTAAGTCCCTTTACCGCTCTGCCAGTTCCCAATCCTCTTGAATCTGCTTCTGCCTGGCTTTCTGGTACTCCTCTCTCCAGCACTTGGAGCAGAAACCCTGCCAAGCGGGGTTGCCATAGTAACCGCAGCCTTTCTTGCATAGGAGCTCAGATTGATCCACATGAATTCCTCGACGTTCGGACTTAAGGCTCATCTTCTTCCTGCTAACCAAGGAACAAACCAGAAAGTGTTGAAAGTGAATTATCATTCTACTAACTACACAGCAATTAAGAACAGAAAAGTGACTGGGCCTGTGATCTTCAAGTTTTAAGTGAGGAAAAGAAGAAAACAGGGAAAGGAAGAAAGAAATGTTGGTAGGAATGTAAAATGGTGCAGCTGTTATGGAAAGCAGTATGGCCATTCTTCAAAAGATCAAAAATAGAGCTATCATATGACTCAGCAATCCTACTTTTGGGGACATATATCCAAAATAATTGAAAAACAGAATCTCAAAAAGAGATATTTGTACAACATGCTCACTGCAGCATTATTCACAATAACCAAGAGGTAGACACAACCCAAATGTCCATCAATGAATGAATGGATAAATAAAAATGTGGCATATGCACACAACAGAATATTATTCAGTTTTATGAAAATGGAAATCTTGTCATAAGATACAACATGGAGGAACTTATGCTAAGTAAACTAACCACAAAAAGGCAAATACTGCATGACTCCACTTATATGAAGTATCTGAAGTAGTTAGACTCTTAGAAACACAAAGTAGAAAGGTGGTCACCAGGAGCTGGAATGGGGGCAAAAAGGAGTAGAGAGTTAAATGGGTACAGAGTTTCAGTTTTGCCAGATGAAAAAGTTCTAGAGATCTGTTGCACAACAATGTACACAGAGTTAACACTACTATACACTGAAAAACAGTTAAGGCTATAAATTTCATGTGGTTTTTTTTGCCACAACAAATACTGCATTTTCACTTAAAAAAGAATAGATCTTTCTTAGTTGCCACCAAAAAAGTTCTACATTTTCATCCTCAGGAATAAAGCACAATCCTCTTAAAATAATCCACAATATGTTATTCAGCTCAGAAAGACAATTTCATTTCAATAATACAAAAGTGACCTAAAATAACATTTTCCTGGGCTAGCAGATGGCATGGGTGGTTAAGGCACTGGACCACCACATGGTCAACTACAGTTCAAGTCCTAGATTTGACAGCTTGAAACTCACATCAGGTACATGTGAAGCATGCCCAAAATCCCAAGAGGAGAACAGAGGAAAAGGGATTGCAGTGTGATCATCCCTCCACGGGGTGATTTCACTGTCTCTCTCTGGTCAAATTAAAAAATAAAAAATAAAATAAAGTTAAATAAAATAATTCTAAAAAAAAAAATCAAACCATTAGGGTAAAATTTACTCCTTCATATGGCATGCAGGGCCCTCAATATTCTAGGCAAAAAAAAAATTTTTAAAGAATTATTTTATTGGGGCCGGCAAGTGGCACGGTGGTTAAGGGCACTTGACACTCACGTAGCTGACTGTGGTTTGAGTCACAGATCTGGTGGCTTGCTGTCTCACTTTCCTTCTCTCTCACTCTGTCCCTTTCTGGTAAAATTAAAATAAATAAACAAACAAAATTAAATAAAATAATTCAACTTTATTTGTTATTATTTTATTATTTCCAGAGAGAAAGAGAGGGAGAGAGGGAAAGCAAGAAAGCAAGCCTCCAGGTCTAGGACTCAAACCATGGTTGGCCATGTGGGAGTCTAGTGCCCTTAACCACCATGCTACCAGCTGGCCCTGCAATCTGGGAAAACATGAACAGAGCCTACAATCTGTCACCACTCACCACATGCCCAATACCGAGACAGGTACTTAATACAATTGTTAAATTCTTTCAAAAACCAAAGTTGATATTCCCATTTTAGTAGGTGAGAAAACTGAGAGTCAAATAAATTCTCAAAAGTATAAACTCTACTAATAAAAAAGAAAGAGAAGGGATTCAAAACCAGATAAAAGTCTAAAATACTCGTGCCACATTGTCTCCAATCTGCCTGTCCGGACTCACGTCCAGGAGCACAAATTTCAATCACATCACCATTCCCAAAAAACTCATACATGTTCATAGCCTAGAACTTTTTCTTAGGCCTTTCTTCTGCTTTTTCAAAGATGATTTCCTTTCCTTTTTAAGGATTATTTAATTTAATTTTATTTATTTATTCATTCATTCATTTATTCTTTTATTTATTTTAATTTGACCAGAGAGGAACAGAGTGAGAGAGAATGAGAGAGCAAGAGAGAGAGGGAAAGTGAGAATGCAAGCCACCAGGTCTGGGATTCAAACCTCTGTCGGCCATGTGGGAGTCCAGCGCCCTTAACCATCATGCCACCTTCCGGCCCCAATGATTCTCTTTTCAAAGATCATTCTAAGGGTGGGAACCAGCAGTTAGCATAATGGCTATGTCGCTGGACTCCCATGTAGTTGACCGTAGTTCGCGTCCCGGACCCGGTGGCTTAAAACTCACGCCGGGCGCGTGTGCGTGTGTGCCCAAGATCCCAAGAGGAGAATGGAGGAGAAGGGACTGCAGCGTGACCATCCCCCCTGGGGGTTGATTTCTCGCTTTCTGTCTCTATGTCTCTCTCTGTCTCTCTGGCGAGCACACGCACCCTATAGCGAAAACCTCTCAAAAAAAAAAAAAAATCATTCTAAGGGTCATCTCTTCAATGAAGCTTTCCGTGAGCTCCCTCCTACCCAGAATTAACTTTGAGCCTCAATTTTCACCACACTGCTTACACAAGAACCAGTTATATCTCTTTGTTAGAATTGTTTCTATGTTTATCCTCTTCACACTCAGATTAGAAGCAGCTTGAGCAGCTGCTTTATACTCCCCAGAGAATTTAGCACCATGCTAAGGTGCTCATTATGTGTTCGAGATTGCATAGGCAGGACTATTTTATATTCAGCCTCCATTTGGATAGTAAGCTTCCCTTTAAGATTTGACATAAATCTGGGGCTGGCAGGTGGCGTGGTGGTTAAGGGTCCTGGACTCCCACATGGCTGACCAGTTTGAGTACTGGACCTGACAGCTTGCTTTTTCACTTTCCCTCCCTCTCTCTTGCTCTGTCCCTCTCTGGTCAAATTAAAATAAATAAATAAAGTTAAATAAAATAACTCTTTTTAAAAGAAAATTCTACATAAATCTGAGGATTTATGTAGGTTACAAAGTTAGAAAGTTGTATGGATAGGGGCTGGCAGGTGGTGTGGTAGTTAAGTGTGGTAGTTAAGGGTGCTGGACTCCCACATGGCCAGACGCTATTTGAGACCCCGTCCTGGTGGCTTGCTTTCTCACTTTCTCTCTTTCTCTCTCTCTGTCCCTCTCCGGTCAAATTTAAAAAAAATATAATAATAAAGTTAAATAAAATTGTTTTAAAAGAAAGTTGTATGGATAATAAGGAAAAACAATTTAAAAAGTGTCTTGAGTTGAATAAGAAACCAAAACATCTTCTAGTTATAATTTTATTATATTATCAGCAAAACAATTTGAATTTTTGCAAAGTTGTTCCCTAACTTTATTTGGCTACTATGTCAAACTTATCTGTAGTATCACAATTGTACGGCAAACTGGTACCCAAGAATTTTCATTCAAATTTAAGCCACCTGGATTTAATTCTTTTTCATATAAACATATAAACTGCCAAAGAGGAGATAAAAAGTGGCACTCTGCAGCATGTATTCAAGAAACTTAAATGTGGAGAAAAAATTAAGCCCTATATTGGGACCAGCAGTTGGCATAATGGCTATGTCGCTGGACTCCCATGTAGTCGACCGCTGTTCGAGTCCTGAACCCAGCAGCTTAAACTCACGCCGGGCACGTGTGCGTGCGTGCTCAAGATCCCAAGAAAATGGAGGAGAAGGGATTGCAGCATGGCCATCCCCCATGGCGGGTGGTTTCTTGCTTTCTTTCTCTCTGTCTCTGTCTTTCTGGTGAGCGCACGTGCCCTGTAGCAAAAAAAAAAAAAAAAATCCTCTCCAAAAAAAAATTTTTTTAATTAAGCCCTATATTGGGGGAATCCTACCATTGATTCAACTCAAATATTTACCAAGAGCCAAATGTGTGTACAGAATTGAGCTAGATGATATTGCTGATACAACTAACAGAGTATGTCTTTACCCTCATGAAGTTCATAACCAAAAAAAAAAAAACACAGGGAGACTGAAAAATGCATAAATATAGAAAATGCTATGGAACTGTAAGGAAGCCAGTGTAGTAATTCTACATTAAGGAGTATGGAGAGATCACAAGGGATGTGTAGAAGACCTTAATGTACCTTGAGCTGAACCTTAACGTGTCTTAGAAAAATGACATGAAGGAGAAAATTCTGGACAGGAAGAACATCTTTCACAAAAAGCAGAGAAACAGGAAAGCAAATGTAGAACATGAATAATGTGGTAACAACAGGAGGTAAACTGAAGAAGTCAGGTGTGAAATTAAATTATGATGGCTTTTTAAAACTCTAGGTTAGAGAGTCTCCACTGAGCACCACTGAAAGCTCCTATAAAGGGGAAACCATAATAAGGTCTCTATTTAAGACAGAAAACTTGAGAGATGAAGTTCTATCTTCTGGCATAATAACATGAGGGGGACAATAAATCTCCAAGGGCCAACAGGTGGCGTGGTGGTTAAGGCACTGGACTCCCACATGGCTGACAGTTTGAATCCCAGACCTAGTGGTTTGCTCTCTCAATCCCCTGCCCCCCAGTGAGTGCACGTGTCCCACAGCAATTTAAAAATAATAATAATAATATTAATAATACATAAAATTAAAATTTTAAAAGAAGTATTTATTTATTTAATTCCATTTGTTATTATTATTTCTTTAATTTGACCAGAGAGAAATAGGCCTGGGACACAGAGAGAGAGAGAAAGGTTAAGAGAGAAAGCAAGTCACCAAGTCTAGGACTCAAACTGGGGTAGGCCATGTGGGAATCCAGCGCCTTTAACCACAACGCCACCTGCCAAGCCTCAAAATTAAATAAACTTTTAAAATAAGTAATCTTCTCCAAAAGCAACTATGCAAGGGGGGGGGGGGTGTCTTCAAAAAGTTCATAGAAAAAATGCACATTAAGAAAAAAATCTTCTGTGAATTTTAAAGTGTTTTTATACCAAAACCAACTTGTGCTTTAATCCCACTTTTCTGTGAACTTTTTGAAGCCCCTTAATAAAGATGGACAACTTTCCAGGCTTTGCTGATGGACTGATGCATGGGCCAAGGATGGCACTCAGACTTCAACCCCAGCTCTTACTGTTTGCAGGGCTCTCTCACGTCTCTCCTGTGTACATACGGGTTGCTGGTAAGCACGGAAGCCTTACTGACTAGAGGTGTCAATCTTTGTCTGAACAAACAATAATCTTTGGCTGAACATTGAGATACGTACATAGACACAGGGGTGACCCCTAGAAAGAAGCCAAGCATAAAATAAAAACAAGGAAAAGAAGCCAAGCATAAAATAAAAACAAGGAAAAAATTTAGCAGAGATATCAATGGTTGCATTTGTAGAGAGAGACTTCACAGATTCAGTTCAGTTATAAAACCTAGAGAGTACACACTGAGCACTACTTTGGAGGGTTTTTTTTTTTTTTTTAATTTGCCAGAGGGTATATGCACTCACCAAAAAAAAGAGACAGGAGGGTGAGAGGGAGAGGAGGAGAGAGAGAGGGAGGGAGAGAGGGAGAGGAGGAGAGAGAGAGGAAGGGAGGGAGAGGAGAGAGAGAGGAAGGGAGGGAGGGAGGGAGAGAGAGAGAGGAAGCACCATCTCTACTCTGTGTCTCCATCCTGTCCAGATTTTGGACATGTGCATGCACACTTTTTGGCACATTTTTCAAGTCTCCAGGGGCTGGGATTTGAACCACATAGTTATCCATGTGCGATTTAGCTCCCCTAACCATTAGGCCACAGGGCTGGCCCTTAAAGATTCTTATATGCAAAAGGAAGGAGAATTGAAGACGATCAAACCCATGGTGAGTTTAGTATTTTTCCACTCTAGCAGCACAAGGCCAACCCAGAAACGGGCATGGAACACAGAAAGAGCTCCTCTTGCTCTGTTTCAGGGCATAAGAAAGGGAACTGCTAACATTTAGGAACTAAGGAGAGCCCTCCATTTCACTCTTTCCTTCTTCTCCCAAGGCACAATGTCCAGCCAATCACGTGGTGTATCTGTAGCAGTGGCTGAAATGAGAGACTGCAGAAGCCAAACTCTGAGAACTATTGATTTTTCTCACTTTCTATCCTTCCACTTCTTGGCCCCAGTTGTACAGACAGTAGTGGAAGTACATAGGAGAATGGAGTAGCTAAATTCACCATTTTCTGGTCAGAGGAAAAAAACACATGAGCCCCCAGGAAACAAAAAATATGGAAAAAAATTGCTGCAGAGAAAATAAACTTTTGGGCTCACCCCTAGGCTGTGCATACATGGATCTGATGCTACTCAGGACCAAAGATTTTAAAACTGGAACTAACAGAGAGACCACGATGCAGTTTTCAGATTGGTGCATGCATGAAATAGATGGAAATAGTATTGAAAATGCTTTGCAAAATGAACTGACACTGGAATCACAACCCAGAGAACTTGCATCCCAAACTTGGTAGCAAAAACAAAAAACTTTGACTCTGCAAATGAAACTGTTATGAAATGAAAAGATAAGCTACAGACTTGTAAGCTATAGAGAAACTACTTGTAAATCACGTATTTGACAAAAAGCTGATATATCCAGAATATATAAGAAACTCTCAAAACCCAAGAGTAAGAAAACAAAACACTCACAAACTGGGCAAAAATGTTTTGACACTTTACCAAGGAAGATATACATGCTGGTGTCTCACATTTCTGTAAGAGGGGCATTTGCTACAGGACTCTGTTCAATGATGTTTGTATATTGAACATCCTCGCAAGTGGAAGATGACATCTCCTTCCAGAGCAGAGGGCAAGTCTGTCCACTACCCAGTACAGTAAGTACGGCTCACTTCACATCGACAGTCCAGTAGGATTATTTGACATCCATAATGAGATCTGGGGTCCCTAAGCTCAGGTTACTCAACTGGAACATTGTTCCCCAGGTGACCTGAGGGGCGAAAGTAGCCCACGTGAACACGAAGGCTATTCTGGGGATATTCTATAAATAAAGTTATCTGTCTACAAGTCCATAACTTGTTCTTTCAACTTTTAAAACTGAAAATCCTAAGTGGTCTCATGCCTTCAGCCAACATCCATGAAACTGGCAGGCTAACTTGTTAACTGCTGATTGCACTATTTCACTACTTCACTATTTTTCCACCCAAGTATCACCATAAATGTGATGACTGCTCTTGCTCCAATTTTAGCAGAATTCATGTTGCTCTGGTAGGGACTTTTTTTTTTTCAAACTTATGCCTAGTTTAGTGCCTCAAACTAGACCCTGTTTATATTTTAACAAGATAGATGGGGCTGCTAAGTGCTGTGGTGGTTAAGGCGCTGGATTCCCCCATGGCTGACCATGGTTTGAGTCCTGGGCCTGGAGGCTTGCTTTCTTGCTTTTCCTTTCTCTCTCTGTCTCTCTCTAGTCAAATTAAAATAATAATAATAACAAATGGAATGAAATACTTCAAGATTATAACAAACAGAAGTTTATTTTGGGGCAAAAATATGAAATCCATGCATAGTTTTTCATAATACATTTTTTCCATAAGCTTTCTAGAGCCCGCTCATGCATGAAGTCTATGGAATTTTTTTTTTCAAATAATTATTTTTAGGGTCAGTGAGTGGCATGGTGGTTAAGGAGATAGAATTCCCACATGGGCTACCAGGTTCAAGTCTCGGACCTGGTAGCTTGCTTTCTAACTTTCCCTCTCTCATACTTTCTGTCTTTCTCTGGCAAAACTCATGTGAAATAAATAAACAAAGTAATTCTTTTAAAAAATTTATTTTTACTTAACTTTACTTATCTTAATTTGACAAGAGAGAAAGTGAGAAAGCAAGCCACCAGATCTGGGACTGGAATCACAGTCGGTCATGTGGAAGTCCAGTGCTCTTAATCACCATACCACCTGCTCACACTAAGTCTATGAAATTCTACAATACCTGTACAAGTTAGAAAACATAAAAAGAGATTTCACACACTATAGGATCCATATGTGAAAACACCTAGGAACTATTATAGTGAAAAAAATTATGTGGCATATATGTATCGTGATATAGTACGAAAAAATTAAATATTATAAAAATGGTAAATATTCAAAAAAAACTTTTTTTTTTTTTTTTTGAGAGGTTTTTGCTACAGGGCATGTGTACTTGCCAGAGAGACAGAGAGAGAGAAAGTGAGAAATCACCCTCCGGGGGGATGGCCATGCTGCAATCCCCTTCTCCTCTAGGGATCTTGGGCATGCACGCACACACGCCCAGCTTGAATTTAAGCCACTGTGTCCAAGACTCCAACCACGGTTGACTACATGGGAGTCCAGCAACATAGCCACTATGCCAACTGCTGGTACCCCTACAAGACTTCTTGAAACTCAATAAAATAATTCCATATTTCATCAGCAATATTAAGAATTTTCTCTTTTTAGAGATTTTTTTTTTTTGCTATAGGGCATGTGTACTCACCAGAGACACAGACAGAGACAGAAAGAAGAAAGCAAGAAATCACTCCATGGGGGGATGACCACATTGCAATTCCTTCTCCTCCAGAAATATGCACCTGGTGTGAGTTTCAAGCTGCTGGGTCTGAGACTGGAACTGCGGTCAGCCACATGGGAGTCCAGGGTCTTAACCACTACATCACCTACTGGCCTCAATATTAAGCATTTTTTTAAACAAATTTGAAGAAATCAATTTGTTATTTATTTATTATTTTTAATTTGACTAGAGAGAGAGAAGGAAAGTGAGAAAGCATGCCACCAAGTCTGGGACTTGAACCACAGTTGACCATGTGGGAGTCCAGCAGCTTAACCATCACACCACCTGCCAGCCCCAATATTAAGGGTTTTTGAACAAATTAACTTAATTTTCTCAATTTGCATTTTCTGCAGTCTAATTAAAATATTGTGAACTTACAAGCAAACCTGCCAAATCACCACAGGACAGAATGAGCCAAAACTGAATCCTAATGGTGATATACAAATAATTCAATAATAGAGGAAAGAGGAAGAAGAATTTTCAAAAAAACTCAATTTCAATAAAATTGTTGGAATTATGGGACTGGACTCCCACACGGTTGACCATAGTTCGAGTCCCAGACCCGGTGGCTTGAAAATGACGCCAGGCACGTGTACGTGAGTACTTCTCCTGGGAGGAGAATGGAAGAGAAGGAATTGTGGCAGGGCTATACTCCGCTCAAGGGTGATTTCTCACTTTCCCTCTCACTGTCTCTGTCTCTTTCTCTCTCCAGCAAGCCCATGCACCATAAGGCAAAAACCTCTTAAAAAAAATAGTTGGAATTAGCAAACTGATACCCCCAAGATTAACTGCCGGTATCTTAAAGAATTAAAGTTTTTAAAGACACACAGGAAAATGAAGAAGACAAATTATTAGTGAAACTTCTAAAGAGGTGAAGGTTATCTAAACTTACAAGCTGCAGGAAAGCTCAAGAAGGAAATGAAACTTGAATACATAAATTGAAATGTCTATCTAGTTTTTTAAAGGTCCCACCTGTTAGCCAAAATAGAAAGGCAAATAAGAGACTATAAAAAATGTTTAAACAGAGTAAGTATTTTACAATATTATAAATATTTAGAAATAATATTAATGAAAATAATTATAATGTTTTGATAGCAGAATGAGAATAGAAGATCATTCACAAAATTCCTAGAAACAGAATGTCAAAGGATATGTGCATTTAAAATTTTTTAAATATACTACCAAACTGGCCTGACAAAAAGTTGTTTCTACTTACATTCCCACTGGTAATGTATGAGAGAATCTACTTCCTCACAACTTTAGAAACAACATTAACTTCAATTTTTGCCTATCTGACAAGCAAAGAACCCATATTATTTATGTGTGTGTGTATATATATATGTATATATGTGTATATATATACTCACACACACACATATATACAGCTTTAATTGCTTCCAGAATGAATGTGAATGTCACACAGAGAATCAATGTCAGAGTTTCAATGTTAAATACAATGAAACAAAGTACCCTAACACTAAACCTGTCCAAATAATTCCAAATGTTAATCAACCCAGAGAATATAATGCAGAGTTTATTGCTGTTGGAATGAACAGAGCCAGCAGAGCAGCATTCTTAAGGAATGAGTTCTAAACAATCTTCGGTTGTACTTCATCACACCCTCTTCAGTTAAGCAAAACTGTGACTTTAATCTGAGCATGCCATTCTCCAGGTTAGCAGATGAAAACTACATGCAAAATAACTTGGCCGCTCTATTCTATTCTCTACCATTCTCTGCTCTCCCAATGAAACAGTCAGTTCTCAAACGGTCAATTTATTTAGTAGTTAATCCTTTTTTAACTCTACTTAACATAATAACAAACTGCAATAATAAGGTGGCCTCTACTATTACAGGATTTTTTCCAAAGTTCTATATCAGTTTTAGTTTTGTTGCAGCCATTTCACTCTGAGCTATTTGCTGTGGATGGGCACACACGGGTTAATAGAAATATAGAAGGCAATTTCCTGGATTGAAAATATATTTATTCAGGCCCAGCCATAGTGGTGCAAGCTGCTAAAATGCTGTGCTCTGTGGGCTGGTACTACATAGAATGTGTGGGTTCAATTCCTGACCCAACCTAAAGGCTGGGTGCAATGGTGTGCACCTATAACCCCAGTTACTTGGTGAGGATGAGGCAGGAGAATCAGGCGCTCAAGGCTAGCCTGAGCAACGAAGCAAAATCATGTCTTTAAATATCAATAAAAATAGGGACCAGCAGTTAGCGTAATGGCTATGTCACTGGACTCCCACGTAGTCGACCGTGGTTCGGGTCCTGGATGCGGTGGCTTAAAACTCATGCCGGGTGCGTGCGGGTGCGTGCCCAAGATCCCAGGAGGAGAATGGAGAAGGGATTGTGGCGTGGCCATCTCCCCTGGGGGGGTGATTTCTCGCTTTCTGTCTCTCTGTCTCTCTCTGTCTGTCTGGCGAGCGCACGCGCCCTATAGCAAAAACCTCTCCAAAAAAAAAAAAAAAAAAAAAAAAAAAAAATATATATATATATATATATATATATATATATCAATAAAAATAGAAGTTGAGTCAGCAGTTGGTGTAGTGATTAAGACACTGGATTCCCACATGGCTGAACATGGTTCGAGTCCTGGACATGGAGGTTTGAAAATCATGCTGAGCACGTGTGTATGCTTGATCCCCAAACCCAAGAGGCAAATGGAGGAAAAGGAACTCCAGCACAGTTATCCCACTGGGGGCTGATTTCTCACTTTCCCTCTCTTGTCTCTGTCTCTGGTGAGTGCAAGCACTCTATGGCAAATCCTCCCCACCCCCAAGGAAAGGATATATTTATTCTTATTAGGTGACACAATCAATCAAATAAAATAAAAATTCATACAAACCACATATGAACTACTAATTGCTAAACATCAAAAACTAAGGTGTTGATATACTATTTGAGGAGCTGAAACATGAAAATGCCCAAACGAAATGATACAGTCAAACCGGTATAAACTGAAAATTTAAAGCACCCTAGGGACCAGTGGCTCAGCAGTAAGATACAAGTCTGTAAGGCAATCCCACATGGGAAGGTTCCTGGTTCAGATCCAGAGACTGGTTTGAGCGGATCCAAGCATATGCATGCCCATAATAAGGGGCTGGCTGAAGGTCATGCACAGATAGGGGCACCAAGATCCTGTTGGGGATAGTCACTCTCTTAGGGTTCTCTCTTCTCTCTATCTCTCTCCCTGACTCATGAAAAAAATAAAGAAAAGAAAAAGACCTGGGCCCAACACAAGCTAGTTTCCCTCTAAAGGAATTTAAACAAATTCTGCAGTCACACAGGGAAAGCTTTAAAACTAAACTGAAAGCCTTTGAAAATTGAGAGTGAAATTTTCAGCAATCTCTCTGTTCTCAGAAGAAAAGATTAGAGTATAAAACCCAGCAAGGACGGGATCCCTGTGAACTCAACAGACTCATCAGACCATCAGAAGTCTTGGATAGGTACTGTTAGCAGTAAGGGCAAATCAGAGCAAAACAAAGTCTTCTGAAACCTACAACATGACCTCAACCCTCAGTTCTGTCCCTAAACTATTAGGTGATTAGCCCCAGCTTTACCTGCCAAACAAAGGAAGGATGGCTTCTTCTCTGAAAAAGAAGAGCATTATCTGGAGCCTTTATCCACAATGCCTAGCATTTCTATAACTTAAAACTAAAAGGAATGAATAGATGCTCAAATGATCTAGGCACTGACATTAAAAGAAAGATTTAAATAGCAATATTAATGGGCCAGCCCCATAGGGTAGCAGTTAAGCCCTGTGCATAGGGATCTGGTTCCCATGTGGCTGACTGTGGTTGAATCCCAGCCTTGGCAGCTTGGAAAACACTCTGGGCAAGTGTGTATGTAGGCCTAGAATCCTGATGGGATAGAAAAAAGGAGGAAAAAGGATTGCAGCATGATCACGCTCTACTGGGGGAGTACTTTCTCTGTCTCTGGTGAGTGAATGTAACCTTCAAAAAAAAAAAAACAAAACAGGGACCAGCAGCAGTTAGTGTAATGGCTATGTCGCTGGACTTCCAAGTAGTCAACCACAGTTCAAGTCCCAGACTCAGTGGCTTAAACTCATGATGGGCGCATGTGCGCGCGTGCCCAAGATCCGGAGAGGAGAATGGAGGAGAAGGGATTGCAGCGTGGCCATCCCCCCCAGGGGTGATTTCTCGCTTTCTGTCTTTCTCTCTGTCTTTCTGGCGAGCGCACGAGCCCTCTAGCGAAAACCTCTCAAAAAAAAACACACAAAAAAAAAAAAAAAAAAAAAAAACACTATTAATATGGTTTTTTAAATGGAAAAGATATGTATCAGTATACTAAGAATTTCAACTGGGAATAGGAACTTGAAAGAATCAATGTGAAACTCCAGGTCTGGAAAGTATAATAACTAAAATGAAGAATCCAAAATAGGGGAAGGGTTGGGACCAGCAGTTAGCATAACGGCTATGTCGCTGGACTCCCATGTAGCCAATTGTGGTTTGGGTCCCGGACTCGGTGGCTTAAACTCATACCAGGCACACACATGCGTGCATGCCCAAGATCCTGAGAGGAGAATGGAGGAGAAGGGATTGTGGCATGGCCATCCCCCTTGGGGGATGATTTCTCGCTTTCTATCTCTCTGTCTCTCTGGCAAGCGCTTGCACCCTATAGCAGAAACCTCTCCAAAAAAAAAAAAAAAAAAAAAAAAAAAAATAGAGGGGACGGGTTAATAGTAGACCCGACATAGTAGGAGAGAGATTAGTTACAGGAACAAGAGTCAACAAAATGTATCCAAACTGAAGCAGAGAGAGAAAAACCAACAGAAAATACAGAAAAATGGTCAGAGCCCATAGCCTAGTGGTTAAGGGCATTGATCCCACATGGCTTACCACAGTTTGAACTATGGCTCAGGCAGCTTGACAAATGCATTGGGTGCATGTGTGCATGTGCATGTGTGCCCAAAATCCCAACAGGGATGGGCTAAATGGCTGATATCATCACTTACAAAAGTGGACCTTGAACCTGATGAAGTTTATGTTGAGAAAAAAAGTGAATGTGAGTATATGTATATCTATAAACTTTCTGAAGTCCCTTCATTGCTATTTGAAAAACTTATATACTTGATTTAAATATTGTCTCCACCATAAGATAAATTTCCTGGGACAGTTAACATCATAATCAGAGTTTGTAGAAGCATCAAAAGTTAGAATATGGGTATAAAGCATGACCAGGACCTGTTAGAGGTCTCTTTCTCTATATCTCTCTCATGCACACAACCCTCTGGCATAAAAAAAAAAAAAGCAAAGAACACAGGGGAAAAAAACTTGGTCATTAGTCCACTGATTTTTCAAAAGATATTTAAAAAGTAATGTCAAAAGCCCTATGAAAATGCAATTAGAGAATCACAACATTATATAACTATATTTAGGCAAGGACAGTTCCACCCACTGTTTACTGAATAAGGATGACCTCTATTAGCAATGTGCCCAACCCAAGCAATCATGGTATTTGAAAACGCAACTCTTCAATTTGATCAAAACAGATACAACTTGCAGGACATTTCATGTAAGATGAGTAGATCTGTTCCCATCTTTAAAACACATTACATGTCTAGGATTTTCAACCAATGTTCTATGTGATAGAACATCTCAAAACCTACTTCTGGAAATGAATCTTAGGTCTATTATTTGGTATGCCTCAACCCACCTCTATGTGAAGGTGAGGTGACATTCATTCAGATATATGTCTTTGACAGACTCTTCCCTCTTTGTATGCCCCCATGAGAAAGCATGCCTGTTAAAACACATGGCTCTTGGGACCAGCAGATGGCATAATGGTTACCTCGCTGGACTCCCACGTAGTCATTCTTGGTTTGAGTCCCGGACCTGGGTGGCTTAAAATTCACCCGAGGCGCATGTGCATGCATGCCCAAAATCCCAAGAGGAGAAGGGAGTGCAATGTGGCCATCCCCCTGTGGAGTGATTTCTTGCTTTCTGTCTGTCTCTCTCTCCAGCAAGCGCACACACCCTATAGCAAAAATATCTCAAAAACAAAAACAATCAAAAAAATAAAAACCACATGGCTCTGTAAGTAACTGACACTACAAAATTGATGTGCTGGAGGAACTCATCAGGAAGCACAAACTCAAACCCCACTGCAGATAAACTTAGAACAAAAGCTCCATTGAGAACAAAATATTTATGGAAGGTAGCCTGAAGAATGTGCCATGTGCCTACTTATCTAGATCATCTAAAACAGGTTCCTAAATTAAATCAGTTCAGAGGTCTAAGTGTTTGAATTACATTATTTTGCCAGTACCAGACTGCTTTTACTTGAACTGTTTAGATGTTATGTCAAGAACCTACACAATAAGGTAACAGAGTCTCTTGAAACACATGCTATAGTTACTTAAGGATGTAGTTGAGGAGTTTCTCACTACAAGAAGTCTTTGAGAATCCAAAAGAGAAATTAATAGTCTTGTGTTTACTATGTAACTGATTATATTCCTATCTGAATTGGCTATTACAAAGCAAAGCTGAGGCCAACAGGTGGAGTGGAGTTATGCGTGCTGGACTCCCACATGGCCAACCACAGTTCAAGTCCCGAACTTGGTGGCTTGCTTCCTCACTTTCTCTCTCTCCTTCTCTCTCTAGTCAAATTAAAATAAACGAACAGACAAACAAACAAAGTTAAATAAAAAATAATTCTTAAAAATAAAAAAAGCAAAGGTATGCCAACCAGTGGCATGGTGGTTAGGTCGGCTGGATACCACATGGCTGGCTGCATTGTTTGAGTCCTGGACCCAGCAGCCTGAAAAATGTACTGGGTGCGTGGGTGCGTGTGGTCAAAATCCTGAAAGAAGACTTGAGAACAGATTGAAGAGTGGTCATCCCTCTTGGGAATACCGTCTCATTTTGCCCCCTGCCCCCCTTCCCCCCGCAAACACAAATGATCTGTAGGAAGAAAAAAAGCCAAATATATTAAATATTAATATTTAAGAGTTCGGTCCAATTACCTTGTGTACAGAGCTCATTCCTGTTCCCCCCACCCCCGGACCTTTTTTTAAGAGAGATTTTTCCTAAGGGCACATGTGCTCGCTGAAGAGACAGAAGAGACAGAGAGAGACAGAGAGACACAGAGCGAGAAATCACCCCCCCAGAGGGGATGGCCAAACCACAATACCTTCTCCTCTACTCTCCTCTCAGGATTTTAAGCACACACGCACATGTGCCTGGCATGAGTTTAAAGTCTTCAGGCTCAGGATTCAGACAGAGGTTGGCCATGTGGGAGTCCAATGACATAACCACTACGCCATCTGCTTGTCCCTCCTGTTTCCATCTTAATTCCCCCATCCCCATCCTGAACTGGTCACCCACTTATTTCTATATATTACTGATAGTATATTTTCACATACCTTCTGTAAGCCATTATAAATGCTTCCTGGAACAAGATATGGTATAAGTAAATGATATATTCCACTTAGAAACATTTGTTTCATGGAATGAAGTGTTTGTTGCCTGATTCTAGAAGTGCCAAGCCAATTACAATATTAAAAAAAATTACAGAACAATAAGATATTTTCTTCGATTAATAAACATTTTATGAGTTCAATTTCTAAGGACATTTTCTTTTATGAAGGCTTCAACATGCCTTCTAAAGGAAAAAAAAAGAAAGTGCTTTTGCAAAAATCATATCTAAAATTAGAAAATTCTAACAGAGGAACTACAAAAATAAAACACTTCCATTATGTATTTTTAACTTTAGCACACACTAGAAAATTATAAACATACCCCTACATAAAAATCCCCCAAAAGCCCTTTTTAATTTTAAAATTCCGATCAAATCATCACACACACACAATTACAACTGAGTATTTTGAAGGGGAACCAAATAGATGAGGTTTCAAAGTGGTTCACAAAGTTGGCTTCCGTACAACTCTCCTAGGGTAAAGGAGGCTGCCAACCATTCCTTAATGTGGTGCAGCAGAGAATTCCAACTTCCAAAGGTTCTTGCCACATTCCTGCTTCAGGGCCTTCAGCAATCTCATGGCTGTCACTTGGGGAAAATAAAATGCTTATGACTCCTGCTGTGTGTAATAGTTTACCCATTCATGAACATGCACTTACCATTCTGATAACTTCTGCCTTTTTTTTCTTTTCTTTTTTTTTTGAGAGAGATTTTTGCTATAGGGAATGTGTGCCTGCTGGAGAGGGAGAGAGTAAAAGCGAGAAATCAACCCTGGAGGTGGTTGAGAGTGGCCACACCGCAATCCCTTCTCCTCCAGTCTCCTCTCAAGATTTTGGGAACGAACGCGTGCGCGCCCACACACACATCCACTGCGAATTTCAAGCTGCTGGGTCTGGAACTCAAACCTCAGTAGGCCATGTGAGAGTCAAGAGCCTCAACCACTACGCCACCTGCTGGCCCATAACTTATGAATTTTTTTTCTTTTTCTTTTTCTTTTTTTTTTTTTGAGAGGTTTTTGCTATAGGGCGCGTGTGCTCGCCAGAAAGACAGAGCGAGACGGAGAGAGAAAAAGCGAGAAATCACCCCCGGGGGAATGGCCACACTGCAATCCCTTCTCCTCCATTCTCCTCCTGGGATCTTGGGCACGCATGCACACACGCCCAGTGTGAGTTTAAGCCAGCAGGTCTGGGACTCAAACCGCGGTCGGCTACATGGGAGTTCAGTGACATAGCACTTATGCTAACTGCTGGTTCATAACTTGTGATTTTTAACTACGTCCAATCAATTAAGCATAATCAGAGTCCATATCCCTTGTAGTGACCATAAACAAGTGAACCAGAATCAAGTAAAAATATTTTATTCTATGATACAAAGTATATGTCCTACCCAATTGTCAGTAATTTCATCAAAAATAGTATCTCACAGTTTTAAACAGCACCATAAAAGTATCATCTTTCTTAAAGCATTTTAAGGGCTGTATCCAAACATCAAACTGATAAAATGAGTTAACCATTAAGTGGGATAAGAGACGATAACTCTTGTTGTTTCCCATGTTTATTTAACAACAGTGTAGAGTATTTTAGGCATTTTGGCCATATGAAACAGCATACATGTTTCTACAGAGCTCTAATCATAGAGGTAAGCATTTAATAAGACTTTCAAAATGTCTGACCTTTACTGTGAAACTCTTATATTTAATTTAGTGCGATAACTTTACTGATGGGCTATGAGTCTACTTGATAGCATTTCTATTCTGCATTACAGTAGTTAGGTTACACAGAGATCTTACCACATGTTAGAATTGGGTTATTTCTGCTAGGTAAATATACCAGAAATAAAACTCAAATACTTTCAAGATTGAAATTTTATATCTTTAGTCAAATACTGACAGAAGTAAATGAAACAGGATCTCAGTTCTCTACAGATGTAGCTATTACAACGACCAAGTACTGATAATTTTCTTTTTTCATTGAAAACTAACACAGAATTCAATGAGTTACTTTCACTCAAGTCACTAAGTACTCATTAAACACTTGCGGAGGCCCAATCAGGATTGAGAATGCAGTAGAAAAATGCAGAATTCCTGTTTATGAAAGTTTACAAATTAGCTAGTCAGACACCCTTACACACACACACAATAAGTAAATGAATATACAATTTAACCCAAACATTTTAATGATCAGAACAGATTAAAACACAAGACAACACAAATACACTGTACCGAGCACAGTACTCATCAGTCACATGGAAGCCTAAGTGTAAGCTACATAAAATTCCACTTTACCCACACAATAATCCTACCTACAAACCTGCCTGGTTCAGTCACCATCAGATAAAAGGCCACATTCCTGCATCTCTGCCTTGTGCTTTTTCATTTCAACAAAACGTACCTCCTTGTGTTACTGGTCTCCTCCTCTCTCCCACATCCCCACTACCCCCAAGGTTCCCATCCCACCTTGTTGATCTGAATATTATTCACTCTTCAAGATACTTCCAGAAAGTATTCCCTCATCCCTTCCTCCACTCTCCATACCCAATAGGACGTCAGAAATGTCTAGTTCCTTAGTGCTCTATCTTGGTTTACAAAACTCATCTCAGGTATTGAGATTATCTTTACTGCCCCCCTCTCCTAAACTGGCTGCCTTGTAAGAAGCAGAAACATGACAGCTTTGAAGGTCAGTCAAGTTTCAAATCCTGAACACTACTTAATCCCCTAAATAAGAACTAGTAAAACTTAAACGCTATTTATCATGAAATAGATTAACAATATAATCAAATCTTGCACCTCTAGCAAGGTTTCTTGGTACAACAATCTTAATTTACAAACTTAAAAAAAAAGTTTTAGGCTTACAGGGGTAAAGGACAAGTATTTTTTAACCTTAAAAAAAAAAAAAAAAAAAAAAAAAAAAAAAAAAAAAAAAAAGTCTACAGCCAAAAATCCTACTCTCTAGAAAAATGCTGTGAGCTCCTCCTAGTAAAATTTCGTATCTAATCTCAAAGGCAAAAACGAGTCCACCGGTGCCCACTGACACATTTCCTAACCACAGAGATTGGTCACCAGCGCTGAGACACCACCAGCTGTTTGTGACCGTCTCCAAAGCGGCTGATCCTTCCCTGTCTCTCCACTAAACTTCCGTGATGGGCATCGCCTCGGCTCTCCTCCAAGACGGCTCGGAAGCAGGGACTTCTGCTCGGAAACTCAGACCTACAACTTCGCCCTCAACCATGGGGTGGAAGTTAGTACCAACCTTCGAATCCCCGCGCCCCGAAGGGCAGGGCCCTCCCAGCGCCGGGACGTCTCTGTACCCCAAGACCGACAGGCTCCGCGAAGTCCCGGCGCCCACTCCAAGGCCGGGCTGAGGGTCTGGGTCAGCGCCTCCAAACCAGGCGCGTTCTAGGGAGGTCCTCGGGAGTGGGAAGAGGGTCCTGGGCAGACCAACTGGCCAACCACAGGTGTCCCTCCGGACTTCACGCACTGGACAGTGCGGGGCGAGCGGGTGGAGGGGAACCATCCCGGGAGGCAGCCAGGAAATGATGAGCGTCTGTCCGTCGGAGTTCGGCCGGGCCGTGGAGAACTTGGCAACCGCTGCCTGAACGCCAGAGGCTCGGCACTAAGAGGATTAAGGGAGCCAGCGACGGCCTAGGGCCGGGCAGGGCCGTGGTGCCGGGCCGGGTGCGGGACGAAGGGCAGCGGGAGACACCGACGCCAAACGGCCCGGGCCAGGTGGACGGCACGGACGAATGACCCAGCAGCCCCGGCCCAGGACGCCGCGCCGCCCCGCTCCCGGAGCTGAGGACGGCGCCGCCCTCAACCCCGTCCGTACCTCGACCGCCGCCCAGTACCTTGTCCGCGGTTCCACCGGCGTCGGGACCGCCGCTCTCCCCGCGTCGCTAGAGTAGGTCCAGGCTCGGCCAGTCTGCTCCCCGCCCTCACACCCGCCTCCCTCTCACGCCCCGCCCCGGGCGCCGCGAGCGCACGCACGTCACGCGCGCGCACGACGTCACTTCCGGGGCCTTTGGCCCTGGCAGGGAGGCAGTTGCTGCTGGTTGAGAGGGCACGCGCTGGGTGGGGCGAGCCCTGGGCTGGAGTGAGAAATGGCGGTCGCCACGGCGGAAGGCAGGGGGCACGCTGGCGCCGACCTGGGACGATCTAGAGCCGTAGAGACGCTGTGTCCCCCAGTCTTCCTCAGTCCCTGCTTCTGGATAGCAAACTCTCGTACTGGCACTGCCCCTTCGGGGCCTCCTGGTCTTCGAGGCCGCCACGGTAGCGCGGGGTGGGAGGGCAGGCTGGAGCCAGCGGAAAGAGGAATCCCTGGGCCCTGAGACGCTTTCTGGCCCTCTGGGAAAGAGTCTCCTTAAAAACTGTGACGCCCGTGCCCTCACGGATCTTAGGGTTTTAGAAGCGTTCAAAGGAGCATAAGAGAGATTGGTTGATCCAAAGTGGAGCATAACTGAGACCCAGAAGTTAAACAGCCATTGTCACACAGTGACATGGAATCCAAGTCTCATGATTCCCATCTCAGGAATGTTGGAAACAAGCTATCAATTAATGACTGCCTTCGTATCCTGGGTGCACCTGTGGCATAAGGTGCAGCCATTACAGGAAAAAGAAAAAAAAAAAAAATACTGTGCTGTGTCCAGGAGGCAGACCTGGATAGGAGCTTACCATCTTTACCTGTAATTCAGTGAAAACACTGGCTGTCTCTCCCCGAAATAACCATTCATCTAGGTTTATTAGTTTCCTTTGTCCAGTGTCCTCAATGATTACTACAATGTCTTGAGTCTCCACATTTTGTCTCCTTGCCCCTTTCCCTCTCTGGGTCCATTGAATTCCCCTTTTCTATTCTCAATAGAATAGAGTTTGGGCCTAAAATACCAGTGGGATGGAAAGGGCAGAGGAATGAGAATTGCCTTGGAGAAGGAAATAGCTTGGGTAAATGGAGAATCATGGATCACACCTTTTCCTGGGGGCTGTTAGATTTTAGGAAAAAGTAGTTACACCATAGTGTGTTTTCTGAAGTTAAATTGTACAGACTTGCTTAGTGTCATACAGATTTTCCTTTGTAGATGTCTATCAAAAAAAAGTACCATCACGTTGTTGCCCTGTTGAAGTTGTTACCATACACCCTGCAACCAGACTTGAATCGGAACCCAAGAAGGTGACTTTAGGCATTGTCTTCTGTTAGTGATTGCGGGTGATAATCATTTTGCCAAACAAAATTAGAAACAAAATTGTTTGGGGTGACAACATAGCAAGGAATATATAGCTGTTTCCTTCAATAAATCTGCCGTCTTCTGCCTCAACAAAAACAGACTGGCCCAGCTGTGGTGCACAGGTTGCACCATCTCTTAGGAGGCTGAAAGCCACATGAGAGACTCAGGTTTGGTTCCTAGGTCAGCCTGAATGTGACTGTCATCCTAGCTAATTGGGAGGCTGGGGCAAGAGAATAGTGACAATGAGACTCTCACAAAAATACCTATCTCTATCTCTTTCCATGTCCTGTTCTGTTGTTTTCACTCAGAATGGGGAAAACATACAACTTATGGTGATAGATAGTTTCACCACTGAATTACACTGTTTCTAAAAATGTCTTCATTCTAAAATTACCTAGCTGTCAACATTAAATAACTTGAACTCAGTATCATTTCATCATGATATTGCTTCATGCAGACTTGCAGAATTAATAACTGGCTTTCCATAAAAGGAGTAGATTGTGTATCTTTGATAGAAAAAAAAATGTACACTTTGGAACAATAGAGGTACATTTAAGTCTTAATTTCCAAACTCATAATAGTTTCAGAAGCAACATAGTAAATGAAGAGAGAACTGACATGTTGCAACTTACAAATGGATCCAAGAGTAATGGAAAGCTAATTTTAAAAAGGACAACTATTTATTTGAGCTTTGGTTTTACTTTATTGAATTACACAAAACTAATTTTTCACTGCAGTCAATCTGTATAAAAGTTCAACTAATGGAAGCATAGAAAAAGGTACTGAGTGGCCAGGGTGACACAGTGTGTAAAACACAATGCTCTGTGAGGCTGACCCACATGAGAAGGTTATGGGTTCTCATCCAGAGAACTCCCTGAGTATGCTAAACACGTTTGTCCATGATCTGAGGTTGACTGAAGGCTGGGGTAAATTGTGACATTGAAACCCTGATGGCGATGTTGTGTAAGTGCATGTATTTGTGTGTGTGTGTGTGTGTGTGTGTGTGTGTTTGTGTCTCCCTAACACTCATGAAAGAGATAAAGAAATAAACCTTTAAAGGGGGGAGGGAGCCAGCACTAAAGAATGAGGGGGAAAAAATAGAAATGAGGAAAAGTAGAAAAAAGTAGTGGGACCAGCAGATGGCGTAATGGTTGTTATCACTGGACTCCTATGTAGTTGAGCATGGATTGAGCCTCAGACCCAGCAGGATCTGTGTGTGTGTGTGTGTGTGTGTGTGTGTGACAGAGAGAGAGAGAGAGAGAGAGAGAGAGAGAGAGAGAGAGAGAACTCCTCAAAGGTACCTGGTTATGCCACAATCCTTTTTCCTCCATTTCTCTCTCCTGTCAGGATCCTGGGCAAATGAGCACATGCACCCTGTGTGTTGCCCTTAACCAACCTTTCTTCTTCTTATTTTATTTCTTATTGTCAGTGGGCATGTGTGCTTGGGGCGGGGAGCACTCCCCCATGGAGCATAATGACACTGCAGTCCTTTTCCCTCCATTTGTATAGTCCATCAGGATTTAGGGCATATATGCACACACAAATAGATCCATGTGTATCTCAAAAATGGCAACAGAAACATTATTTAAAAGTACTTTATTGGAACATACTTTTAATGAAATAGTATCAAATTGTAAAAAAGAGGCAGGGTCATCTCTTTAAATTCTGAAATGGACAGATCTCCAAAAGATAGTATTAAGTACAACATTAAGGTGACAGGATATGTGATAAGTTACTATTATACACACATATATAGATATATCATCTCTGGAAGGATTTATAAGAAACCGTAATGTAGTTACTTCTAGGAAGGGTAAGTGAGAAGTAGGAGAAATGGATGAGAAGGATAATTACATTTTTCTGTCTACATTTTGTACTGTTTGATTTTTATAAAGATGTACCTGTGTTATCTACTGACAAACAGTATTTTTTTATCTGCTAGAGGACAGGTGCTCTCACTGGAGAGAGACAGAGAAAGGGAAAATAAGAAAGCACTTCCCTTTGGGACCAGCAGTTAGCGTAATGGCTATGTCGCTGGACTCCCACATAGTGAACCGCGGTTCGAGTCCCGGACCCGGTGGCTTAAACTCAAGTAGGGCACGTGTGCGTGCGTGCCCAAGATCCTAGGAGGAGAATGGAGGAGAAGGGATTGTGGCGTGGCCATGCCCCCTGGGGGGTGATTTCTCGCTTTCTGTCTCTCTGTCTCTCTCTCTGTCTGGCGAGCACACGCACCCTATAGCAAAAACCTCTCAAAAAAAAAAAAAAGCACTTCCCTTGTAGGGATGGCCACAGCCACAATCTCTTTTCCTTCATCTCTCCCCTCAGAACTTTTGGCATGCAGGTACACACACCTGGGGTGTTTCTTAAGCTGCTAAGTCCAGAACCTGAACCATGCAGTCAGCCATGTAGGATCCAGCCCCCTAACCACCACACAACTGGCCAGCCCAAAATACATACTTGCAAACTTCTTTGGGAAAAATATGTTTTGTTTGGTATCACAATGTATTAAGTAAATAGTGCAGCTTATAAAGAGGTATATATAATCACACTCACTCATACAAAAGCCTAGAACATAATATTAGGTGGTTGGGAAAATCATAAGGTATTTTTCTGTTTTTCTATGCAGAAATGCATAATGACTTTTCTGATGACCTAATACATCAAAATATACATAATGATTTAGTACCTCTTACTACTGTTTTGCATAATACCTAGACAAAAGTAAATATAAATATCTGTGGTATGAAGTATAATATAGATGGTAGAAAAGACGATTTAAAATTCATTTTAAGTAGATGATATATTCACCTGGTTCAAAACTGAAAAGATCAGAAAGTCTCCCTTCTACTTTCAGTCTTTCAAACACTGAAGTTTCTTTCCAAAAGTAACAACTGTGACCAGTTTTGAAGATAATCTATGCCCATACCAGCAGACCCAGCCATTAAAATATTACATAAATCTATGTAAGATATAAATATATCTTTATTATATATCTGTATATGTCTATACCATTTAATCATTTAATATCTGTATCATTTAATATGTGTACATACATACAAGTTGAAAAGTGAAACAAAGAGAATCCTAGCTAGATACAAAAGGGATTGGGAGTGATCGAGGATGTCCCAGTGTGGCTGAGGACCCTGAGCTCAGGGAAAAGGGCAGTGTAGACAGCAACTCAGTGATCCAGAAAAGAGATTCTAAACGGTCACCAAAGCACAAAGGAGTCAGTATGACCATGAAGAGGTGAGCCAGTCACACAGAGACAAGCCCTGGAAAGCCCTGCTATCTACCTTTCTCTGGCAGCCAGACCAAATTAGTCTCAAGGGGTCAGCAGATGGCCAACTGTGGTTCGAGTCCCACCCAGCAGTTTGAAAATCATGCTGAGTGCATGTGTGTGCGAGCCCAGGATCCTGGGAGGAGAATGAAGGAGAAGGGATTACAGCTGGCCATCCCCCTTGGGGGAGTGATTTCTCACTTTCCCTCTCATTGTCTCTGTCTCTCTCCAGCAAGCACATGCACCCTATGGTAAAAACCTCTTGAAAAAAAATTACCAAACATAGTCTCTAATAGACACCTCAGGGCCTAGCAAGTGGGACTGAGGTTTCCCCTGCCCACTCAGTGGAAAGCCCCTTCATGTTCACAAACACTTTTCGAATGCAGGTAGTTCCCAAGAACTCTCTTCCAGCCGACATGTGGTGCACAGAGCCCTGGCAAGGCCTGGAGTCCAACATCTATGCGCCTACATGCTCGAGTCTCCTAGTGCAGATCAAAGGCTACTGCAGTGCGTGGATGCTGAGGGTACAACCATAATCACAGCTGGCATGTTGTACCTGCAGTCAAGAGTGGCTATGGCCAGCCCATGAACTTTATAGGCCTGCCCTTGACCACATGTAGGTGTCACCATTCGCTGTGACTAATAAGTGGTGCCATTATTTTCAAAGCCTGGATTTATAGGTCCAAGAATCAAGGGGTGGAAATGTGAGTGACGCCATTCACTTTTACCCCTAGTAACACACTAGCAAGCTTTTTGCTTCCTGTCCCCATAGCTTTATGCTTTCCAACCCTCTTAGTTCCAAAAGGAGGAATGCTTCTGCCAGGAGATACAATGGTTCCATTGAACCGGCAGTTAAGACTGACAGTCACTCTGGGTACCTCATGCTTCAAAATTAGAGGCAAAGAAGAGAAGTGCTATGTTGGCTGGGGTGACTGATTCTATCAAGAAGAAACTGAACGGCTACCTTGGAAATAAAAAATATGCCTGGAATATATGAAACACCTTGGGTGACTCTTACTATCACCATGCTCCGTGATGTCAACGCAAAACCACAACCTAATCTGGGTAAGACTACTAATGGCCCACACCCTTCCAGAGTGAAGGTTTGGGTCACCTACCAGGTAACAAGTCATGACCAACTGACTGACTTTCTGAGGGCAAAGCGAATATAAAATGGGTAGTGCTAGAAGGTAGTTATAAATATCAGCCTCCATCACATGATTATAGAAATGAGGACTGTAACCGTCATGAGTATTACTTCCTTGTTTTGTTATTATGTATCAAATATCTTTTTATCCCCTTATCATGTAACATAAGATGTATTGACCTTATACCATACTATTAACCTAACATAATACTCAAGTTGCAGAATATCAAAAGAAAAGTAAACATGCATCCTCTTCTGGGAAAGGGTGAATCTTAGGTAGTACACAGGATAGTTGTATCATGTGAGGTGAAAGTATGACCTTCTTGTTTCGTTTGGAAATTTAGTGGGATCAGCAGGTGGCATGATGGTAAAAGTGCTGGATTCCCATGTGACTGACTCAATTCCCACATTGAGTCCTGGACATGGTGACTTGGAGGTCAGGCCAGGTGCGTGAGCATATGCGCCCAAAATCCTGAGAGAAGAAGGGATTGTGGCAAGGCCATCCCTCCTGAAGGGGGTTATTTCTCATTTTCCCTCTCTTTCTCCAGCAAGTGCACATGCCCTATGGCAAAAACCTAAAAACAAAACAGAAAAGAAATTTAGTGTAGTTTTAGGAGTTTGTATGGGTGCCAAATTGATAGGCGACGGAGTTGTGATGGTTAATTTTATGTGGCTGGGCCACAATGTTCAGCTATTTGGTCAAACACTATTTTGGATGTTCCTCTGAGGTTGTTTCTGGATGAGTGTATACATTTAATTGGTGGACTGTGAGTAAAACAGATTGCCCTCCATTTCGTAGGTAGTTCTCATCCAATCATCTGAAAGCCTGAATGGAACAAAAGTCTGATACTCCCCTCAAGAGAACATTTGGCATTCAATACACTTTAGGTTACATGATAAGCAAATCAGAGAGGAAAGAAAGCAAAATACACGCACACATCACAGCAAAATACAGTCACACTCTTCACTTAATGACATACCTGCTTAATAACTATTCTGACTTAACAACCAGTTCTCCAGCGCGAGGAATCCCCTTTTTCAGTCGGTGTGCTCCTCAGGAATCACCCTTCTCAGTACTAGTCTCGTTTTTAGCAGTTGGTTAGTATTCACTATATGAAGCATCCACAATCACGCAAGACTACATATTTCATTTATAATGTTGTACTTTATTATGTACCCATAGTAGTATTCAGAATAAATAAAAGCAATTTCACTGGATTTATATTGTTGTGTTGGTGTGTCTTGTTGCTTTCTGGTGCTTATCTAATATATGTTTGTTGTATGGATAGAATTACATTATTCTATCATGGTGTCGTGTAGTATCTATCGAAAAATACATACCTCATGGTGCCATGACACACTATAAGACATCTGCCTTTAAGCTCCTTGCTTATCCACCAATTCACTTAATGATCCAGTTGTAAGAATCAAACTTGGTCATTAAATGAGGAGTGCTATTAGGAAAAAATACTCATGACAATTACATCATTTCTGTAACTGTTCACATGCGTATAGCTAGTATTTATAATTCCCTTCTTGAATTACCAATTCCATATTCATTTTGCCTTCAACAAGCACCTCAGTTGGTCATGGTTCTTTCTGGGGTAGGGTGACCCAAACTCTTACTGCTGAAGGGTCTGAGTGATTCACAGTCCTAACTGGATTGCATTATTATAGTTTTCCATTGAATTTAATCACCAGGGCATGGCAATACTAAGAAACACCCTGTGTCACATTCAGGATTTTGGCTAAAAGAGTAGATTGTGGGGCCAGCAGGTGGCATGGTGGTTAAGGGTGCTGGATTCCCACATGGCCGACCACAGTTTGAGTCCCAGACCTGGTAGCTTGCTTTCTCACTTTCCCTCTCTCTTTCTCTTGCTCACTTGCTCTCTATCCCTCTCTGATCTAAATAAAGTTAAATAAAATAATTATTTTTATTCTTCTCTTTTTTTTGGAGAGGTTTTTGCTATTGCGCTCGCCAGACAGACAGAGAGAGACAGAGAGATAGAAAGCAGGAAATCACCCCCCTGGCCACGCCGCAATCCCTTCTCCTCCATTCTCTCTCGGGATCTTGGGCACGCACGCAACGCGCCCGGCGTGATTAAGCCACCGGGTCCGGGACTCGAATGACTACGTGGGAGTCCAGCGACATAGCCATTACGCTAACTGCTGGTCCCTAAAATAATTATTTTTAAAAGATTGGATGTGCTCTTGCAAAAAAAGAGGAGGGGTTGTAAGAACTATGCAAGATAATGGATATATTAATTTCCTCGACTATAGTAACTTTCACTATTTACATGTACAAGAAAATATATGTTGTACACCTTATGCACAATTTAAAAAAGAAAAAGAGGGCTGGCCTGGTTAAGCATTGTGTGTAGAAAACCAGACCCTACATGGCCACCTGTGGTTCATATCCTGGCCCTGGCAGCTTGAAAAACAAAGACTTGGAAAAAAAGGCCAGGATGAAGGATGGGAAAGAGTAGGGTGGTGTGATGAGGCAAGAAAAGTAGTCAGGAACCAGATCAAACATATGTCTTAACTTTCAGTAAAGGCAAAAGGTTTTAAGTAGAGCTATTGAAGGATCTAAACAACCCTTTTTTTTTTTTTTTTTTTTTTGGAGAGGTTTGTTGCTATAGGGCGCGTGAGCTTGCCAGACAGACAGAGAGAGACATAGAGACAGAAAGCGAGAAATCACCCCCCAGGGGGGATGGCCACGCCGCAATCCCTTCTCCTCTTGGGATCTTGGGCACGCACGCACACGCGCCTGGCGTGAGTTTTAAGCCACCGGGTCCGGGACGTGAACCGCGGTCGACTACGTGGGAGTCCAGCGACATAGTCATTACGCTAACTGCTGGTTCCCTAAACAACCCTTTTATAAAACTATTCTGTGGAATGGGTTAGAGAAGTCATCGGGGCCCCTATTAAACCAAGAGGACTTTGTGGTAATACAGGATGAGTGATGACAGTAATCTGGACAAGTTATAATGTGAAAAGATTTAAGATACATCTTAAAGATATAATCAGTAGTACTTGGTGATGAACTATACATAGAAAATTATATGGGGCCGGCATGTAGCATGGTGGTTAAGGGCACTGGATTCTCACATGGATGACTGTGGTTCAAGTCCCAGTCTTGGCGGCTTGCCTTCTCCCTTTCCCTTTCTCTCTCTCTCTCTGGTTAAATTAAAATATAATAAGAATAAATGAAATTAAATACATAAATAATTCTTAAAGAAAAAGAAAATGATAAGGAGAAAACTCAGAAATGCCTCTGAGGTTTTTGCTGAGTGGATGGTGATACCATTTTCTGAGTTAGGCAAAATGGAAATATGCTTCAGGTAGGGAAGAGAAATTCTACTTGGAAGTATTAAGTTTGAGGTAACTAGTAGCCATTTAAACAGCAATATTTGGGACCGGCAGATAGCATAATGGTTACGTTGCTGGACTCTCAAGTAGTCAACTGTGGTTCGAGTCCTGGACCCAGCGGCTTAAAACTCACACCAGGTACGTGTACATGTGTGCCTAAGATCCCAAGAGAAGAATGGAGGAGAAGGGATTGTGAGGGGAGTGATTTCTTGCTTTGTGTCCCATAGCAAAAATCTCTAAAATAAATAAATACATAAATAAATAGCAATATTTAACAGGTGATCACATACACAATTTGAGACTAAGAGGCCTGAAGGAGTTATAAATTTGGGATTAATCAGCATATAAGTACCAGTTATCAACGGATTCCCTCAGTTCCAAATTCACTCTTCATTGTCTGCTTTACCAAAATTGAGTTGGGTCCTTCCACTATGTTTCCTTTGCTAATTCCTTTGGCATGATATTCAGCTTTGTTAGTAGAGGACACTGGTGAGACACTGGTGGAAGGAAGGCATTTCCCTAATGCTTCCACTGTGCTTGCTCACAGCACACATGGCTTGTCCAGCACCAGCTCCTGCAGTGCCTGACAGTCAGCAGCACGGAGGTCAGCAGCTTTCCCCAGCACCCCTCTTGGGTGGTTTTATAGTAGAGTGCCTCTGGCAAGATGCCTCCAAGCAAGCACCCTGACGACTTCTCTGCCATTCTGTGAGCCATGGCCATATCCTCTTCAACAAGGTCTGAATCTCAGATCAGGAGACAGGGACATGCTTCCTTGGGCCCTTTAGCTCAGCCCTAGAGACAGTGGCTTCTCCTATCTGCTATTGCTATATTCTTTACAGTTATCTTTACTAGCCAGTCCCTCATTATTCCAACCCTATTACAGTGGGTTGCTGGGGAAGTCTGACACATTTTTGCATAGGAAAACAGAAAAATGCATCATGACTTTCCCAATGACCCAATAGTTAACAGACTTTTAAAAAAAAAAGTATTTAACTTTATTTATTATCATTATTATTATTTTAATTTGATCAGAGAGAGAGAGAAAGGGAAAGTGAGAAAGCAAGCCACCAGGTCTGGGATTCAAATCATAGTCAGCCATGTGGGAGTTCAGTGTCCTTAACCACCACACCACCTGCTGGCGCCAGTTTTTTGTTTGTTTGTTTGTTTGTTTAAATTACTATGTGTGTATCTGGCGAGCTCTCTCTCTCTCTCTCTCTCTCTCTATATATATATATATATATACACACACACACACACACACACACACACATGCAATCTCTCCAGTGGGACATGGTCATGCTACAACCCTCCTCTTCCATTTCTCTACCTGTTGGGGACACATGCACACATATGCCTGGTGTGTTTTTCAAGCTGCTAGGGCTGGGATTCAACTCTCCAAGTGCAGGACACTTGGCCATGTGGGATCTGGCTCCCTTAACCACTAGGCTACGGGCTGGACCAACAGTTTTTTATATTACATATAGAATGTATTCAAACTGGGACCAGCAGATGGCGTAATGGTTATGTCACTGGACTCCCACGTAGTTGACCGCAGTTCAAGTCCTGGACCCAGCAGCTTAAAACTCACATCTGGAGCATATGCGTGTGTGCCTAAGATCCCGAGAGATGACTGGAGGAGATGGGATTTCAGTGTGGCCACCACCACCCCCCCACCAGAGGGTGATTTCTCACTTTCCATCTCTCTGGCCAGTGCATGCGCCCTATAGCAAAAATCTCTATTAAAAAAAAAGAAATTATTTAAATTAACGTGTGACTTCTTTCTCCTAATATAAATGAACCCTATATGCAATAAACACAAAATCAAACACCCAAGACAACAGAGTAGAATGACCTTATATTTCAGTTGTGAGGTTCCAAGAAGTTTCTACATGTAATAATCTATTTCAAATGGATGAGATGTGATGGCACATGGGATGGCATTTAGGTGGAGCAGGAGCACCTGAGTTCAGCTCCCTCTCTTGGCTCTAGGCTTTAGCTGGCCTTTCTGCACACAGGTACCTACCTGCAGCTTGCAGTAGTTTTCCTCAGTCAACCCAAATACAGCCGAAATTTCTCTGCTGGTCTCAGAGTTTTGCTGATGGAATAGAGCATTTTCTGAAGCCAAAAATATCTGAAAAGTATGGCCTGCCCTCACTGTGTGGGCTAAGCTCCCAGGTTCACTTTTATTTATTTTTTTTTTTTACAGAGGTTTTGTTTGTTTGTTTGTTTGTTTTTGCTATAGGGAGCATACGCTCTCCAGAAAGAGAAACAGAGAGACAAAAAGTGAGAAATCACCCCCCAGAGGAGATGGCCACACCGCAATCCCTTCTCCTCCATTCTCCTCTTGGGATCTTGGGCATGCACGCACACGTGCCTGGTGTGAGTTTAAGCCACTGGGTCTGGGACTCGAACTGTAGTCAACTACATGGGAGTCCAGCAACATAGCCATTATACTAACTGCTGGTCCCTAGAGAGACATTTCTGAGGGGATTCTTTCAAATGGTACCTCCAAACCTTGAAGCTGTTGATTATATTGCCACATCACACCTACAAGTGTTATTGGCCTCAACCAACACCAGCATCATGGAAATGTAGAAACAAGGAAGAGGCTGCCTATGCTTGTGCCTCCTTGTACCCCGCTAAGATGCTGAAGTATCTTGGTGTAAGGCCAGGATAGGAGAAAGAATATACTGGATTTTCAGTTATTGGAAAGCTGAGTCCCGGGCTGGGGAACACGTGCACCCATTTCTTGAAGATAGAATAATTAAGTAGAAAAGCAGGGTCATGAACCAATGACCAGTACTGTCTATAAACCCCAGAAATCCTGGGGTACAGTTGTGTATCTGAAAAGCCTCCTACATTAGAAACATCACTTTCTCTGTCCTTTATCATGCAGATACCTTGATCAGGCTGAGAAGCCTACTTCTGGATCCCGATCCACAAGTTCAGGTCATCCCAAAGCACTACTGCCATAAAGGGGTCATATCTGTGATCCCAACAGGGTGGCAGGGGTCAAAAATCAGATCATAAATCCCATTGCGATGGAATCGTCAGGCTAACAATGCAGCCTGTGGCAGTGTTGGAATATTTCTGCAGGTGACTGCACAGTAGATTTCTCGTTGTTGAGCCTCTCTAGGGATTTGGGGCCACGCATGATACCATCTGCTCCCTTCACAAAAAATGTCAAAAGTATGAAGATTTCTGCAACTGGACTCTGAACTGGTAAATTTCTTTTAAAGGGGGTCAAGTTCCTAATTTTGTGATCCTCTGGGGTTCTACTTCTTGGTTTTAGTAATGACTGAGAGAAGTATGAATACCTCCACTCCAAAGATCTAGTAAGGCCATCTTCCAGAATCATATGAGTCATAAAACATGAGGGAAATCCTCTAGAAACCCTAGTTTGTCTAAGGGTGAATTAGGTTCATAAGGTCAGAGATGGCTGGAGAGCTGCATCATATTCTGATTATGGGCTCCTGTTATGAGATGTTTCTGGATGGTTCAAGGTCTTTCCCATAGCTTGGAAAGCTGGTTGGATTTTCTCCTGGTGCACTACAGTCCTATCTCCAGTGATGTCAAGAGGTTGGAGAAGGTGGACTCCAGGGATCTCCATGTCACTCTTCAGAAAGAACAAGTGTGTGAGGAAAGAAGGTTTTGACCGTCCAGGAATTGAACTGCCCTGTACCTAAAGCTGCTCTTATTGTTACTTTGTGTCTGTATGTGTGTGTGGTAAGAGGTATATTTTGGAGAAGAAAGTAAAATGTTGGTAATATGATCTACTGGATAACCCAGATCTATGAGTTTTATAATGATACTGTACATTTTTCCTTGCATTTAGATTTTAGAGGCAAGTATATATCTAAGGGAGAAATGAGGTACCTAAGTTCACAGCTCAAAAGATAATTGCAGAGATAACTGGAGAAGGGGAAAAAAATGCAGATAATTACCTCTGCTCCAAAAAAGAACTCTTCACTAGTGTTTTATTCACAAATGTGCATTACTTAGAAGTTATGCTAGAAATAAAGTTTAAAGTTATGCTTTAAAAAACAGAAATTATAGGGCCAGCAGGTGGTGTGGAGCTTAAGGCACTGGATCTCACATGGCCAGCTATGTGGTTCGAGTTCTGGACTCAGTAGCTTGAAAATCACGTTGGGCACGTGTGTGCGTATGTTCAAAATCCTGAGAGGAGACTGGAGAAGAAGGGATTGTGTTCTGGCTTTCACCCCTGGGGGCTGATTTCTCACCTTCTCTCTCCCTCTCTCTCCCTGGGAAGTGCACGTGTCCTATAGCAAAAACTTAAAAAAAAAAAAGAAAAGAGAGAGAGAGAGAAATCAACCTACAGTACATATTAGGAAAAACAAATGGTAAGAAATAAAAAGGAAGAAAGTTAAAGTAAATAAATGTTGACAGAATATGCTATAAGTTCAACAAATCAAACTTAAAAGTCAGTGAAGCCAGCTAAGAGTAATCTTCACAAGAATAAAGAAGGGAGGGGAACCAGCAGTTAGCATAATGGCTATGTCGCTGTACTCCCACGTAGTCGACCGCAGTTCGCGTCCCGGACATGGTGGCTTAAAACTCACGCCGGGCGCATGTGCGTGCGTGCCCAGGATCCCGAGAGGAGAATGGAGGAGAAGGGATTGCGGCGTGACCATCCCCCCTGGGGGGTGATTTCTCACTTTCTGTCTCTCTGTCTCTCTGGCAAGCGCATGCGCCCTATAGCGAAAACCTCTCCAAAAAAAAAAAAGAATAAAGAAGGGACATGCAGGCAATGTAGAGATCTGGAGTTCAACGGCCATGAGCCCTAAACCAGACACAAATATTTAGTTTATGAATTAAACTAAATAGCTCCCACTGCATATTCTTTTCCTAGAGGAAGGCAGTGGCTAGGCACACCTCCCCACATGGTCTGGAAGCACAGCACATCTGTGCAGTTGGACCTGTAGGCCTAGGGGAGCCTCATGAACGTGGAGTGTCAAGATCATCCCACCAGACTGAGGGTCCAGCCAGGTAGTCATTACTCACCTGCTCAGTCATTCTCCACTCGGTGCCCCATGAGCAGGGCCCATCTCTACCCAGTGGGCATGTCTCTCACCAAGGGCAGTAATTCAGGACCTCATCTATCTTCTTAAGGCTCAGGGGTTATTTAGGGCCCACACATCTAAGGAAGTCATTCTAGCACTTTTTCTTAGACTATCTGTTTTTTAAATCTTCATAGGTTAGGCAGGTTAAGGCTCTGAACCTCAGGGTGGGAAACTGAGCTGCCAAGGGGAAGGAAGGACTCTGCTGCTGAATACTCTGGGGGATTTCAGAAAAGGGCTCTGAGTTTGAATCCTGACTCTGCCACTTATTAGCTACATGCTCTTAGGAAAATTATATGTCTATGAGCTTCAGTTTCCCACCTGTAAGGTATGATTAATGCATTATGAGAATGTGTGCTCAGTAATTAGAGCAGCGAGTACATTTGCCATGGATTAAGCAGTGCTTTTGTCTAAAAGTCAACAAATGAGACTGAATTTAGAAGATAAGCAACTGGAAGGCAGTCAGAGCAACCCAGCACTTCAAAACTCACCTTTCTGGGTTAGTCCACAGGTGACTCCAAGGGACATCTTGATAAGAATACTCTAGCCAAGGTGTCAAACTCTGCATTCAGAAGGGCATCTATGGCCATTTTCCTCAAGGAAGGGTCTTAACCACTGAGGCTCACTTGAGCTTAGAGCCATTTATGTCCTCCTTGGAAAAAACATGGTGATGTGCAGGAGGGATTCCCCTCAGAGCTACCTGACTTGGTTGTGAGCCACACCAGTGACTGTGCAATTGTGCCATCTTCTCCTCCTCGAGAATTCTCAACAGAAGAGGACAGAGCTGTTTGCCTAGGCATGCGCACATACCTACCTGAAACAGAGACAAGGCTAGAGGAACTCCAGAAGGGCTTTCATGGGCCCACCTCCCCTTAGCTTCAAGTCAGGGAAGAAGTTCAGCAGCTGGCCTCAGGGAAGACACTGTTCAATTTAGTGTGCCATCCAAAACATACTACATTTTACACACAAATCACGACATGTTGGCTGGCAACGTAGGGGGCAGAGAAGGGATGAGAGAAAGCCTCTGAATAAGGATAAGAAAGGCACAGCACCCAGGTTCTAGTTCTTGACTTTAATGCCATCTGAGGATACTAGGCTCCATGCACCAAGCACCCAGACAGGTACATGAATGAACATGGAAGTGTTATGCTGTGTACATAAACCCAACACCATACAGAAGGAAGACAATGGGCCCACGTTCCAGAAGCGGTGACTACCTGTTCCTACACCCAGTCCCCACCCCCCTCAAACCTCTGCCAACCCACCCTTCCCCACTTAATGTATTAATATATATATACACATAGATGTTTCTTCCAGAATTCCAAAAAGTGCCCCTTCCAGGTCAGCCCAACAGTCCACCTTCAGAAGAAGAAAGCCTCTCTTTTAAGGACCATGCAACAGACACCACCTTCATGCAAGAGCCCCAGCTGAACAGTCCCCAAGAAACCTTAACCACTTGTTAGAATCAAATGTGGACAGAAGGTATGTGAGAGGACAATAATGGATATTTTTACTCAATCCTCAGTATGAGTAGGATTTTTCTTGTTGTTGTTGTTGTTTGTCTTAACCTCTTCAGGATCCAGCTTAGACCAAGATCACACACCCATACTCTCTATCTGCTCCATGTTTTTCTAATGTCTATTTCCCAGTTCTCCAGCAACCGACCCAGGACAGCCTGAGGCACAATGCTCAATCGGCTCCCAGAATAGCCTACGCTCCGGGAAAGAAAGGATAGAGACTTCCAGGGGACAGTTGGCGACTTTCTGTGTAGTAAGCACTGGGCAGCTTGCTGAGTGAGGGAGAGGTAGCACAAGGATGGTGATGATTCCTTCCTTCTATTTAGAGCATTATCCCTGGGATGTAGGGTGTTTCTGTGTGGTTTAGTTGCTATAAGGTTTTTGTGTGTGTGTGTGTGTGTGTGTGTGTGTATTGAATTTTGTTATGGGTAGCACTGGACCATATAGTCCCATCTTCTAAAACTTTCACCTTCCCAACAAACAAGTATAGCATCTCAGAGAAAAGGTACCCCAAACAAAAGGGACGCTCCAAAGGCAGGCACTGTGGTTTGACTCATTGATAACTACCACCTGTCTCAAGGCAAGATGAATCTAGTCCCTTGTCAAGATGAGAGGCATTTATTGACATTATACATAAGAAATCTAAGGAAATGTACATCCTTTTGATCAGGGAGGCACTTTTCTCCTTCAGATCCCTCCTCCCAGACCCAACCCTACTTATTCTTTTGGCCTGGCCATGTGAAGCTGGAAGGAAATCAAAGTGGGAAAAGTTATTTCCACAGAGATGACCCCTTTATTTGGGGCCATCACTACCACAGACCACCACATTCAATAGTACTTTTCAACCTGGCCTTGGCTTCTCATCACAGAATGGCCAAACTAGGCCACAGAATTCTTTTACTCCATTTAGAAGGACCATTGAGCTGGCAACCCAGTGTCCCTTCTCTGCCTGCTCTAGTGGCTCGGAGCCTTGTCTAGCTACAATGGTACAGAGCACACCACTGTGAGAACAAAACAGGGGGACAGAGAAACAGGGGCATCTCCAGTAAAAGGCACAAGGACAGTGTCCTTATCCAGCATCCCTGTAACCTGAAGCAAACCTTCAGAGTCTATTCTTGAGCAGAGAAGTTTCTTCCTCTCACATGTAGGAATTCTAAATAACCAAGCACTGTAATGCTCTGTGGCAAGGGTAGGATGGGGACAGAGCCAAAGCTGGGTTATTGAAAACAACAGGTTCAATTCCCTGCACTCACATAAAATTTCTCCTGGTTAGTCTGCCTCACTGTCAAAAAATGAACATGTATTAGGGATGGATAATACTAACAGAAGCAACTTAAAGACTTTTCTGTTAGAACAAGGCAAGAGCCATATTGTTGAGCTAAACCCCAAGAAGGGACATTGGCTCCGGAAAAGAGATCATCATTTGTGTATGAGAACCAAAGAGTGGATACATACCTCAGAATATGAACTGCCTTGTTCTCTTAGATCTCAGTCTCCCTCTCTGTTCTACCATGTAAGAGTGCTATACGTGTATGAATAACCAGTCGCCAGTCAGGGGCCATAGGTCACTGCCCTGCAGCCCCATGAAGGAATTCAGCCAAGGTCCAAGGGCTTGGCTTTCTCTTTCTCAGTAGGACACAGGCATCTGCAGTTCCCCCTTGCCCTACCTCATCTACCTGGTCTGTAAGACTGAGACCAATGATGCTGTCCTCCCCAGTTCTTTACAAAACAAACACAACTCCCTTCAAGAATACTCGGGAATAGTCAAGTATAATCGTGATTACATGAAGCCCTTAACATGGAAACATTACGTTCTGACCAGCGGAGCTCAACAGCTCCTCCTTTAGGAGATGTGTGTCCACACCCTGACTAGTTATTCCTGGCTGCAGACTGAGCAAGAAGGAAATGCAGTGCAAGAGACCCTTGTTGATCTTTCTCTCTTTCTGAAATGCATAGAGTAAAACATCATGGAATTTGCTGCTGTCTTCCTCTGGCAATTCGGTGAGCTGTGCCTCCCACCCAGCCCTTCTTTACTTCCCCAAAGTAGACCCTCTCTTAGAAGGAGAACTAGCATGATAAAGCAACAGGGCTTAAAGAGGGGGTTCTCTTACAAAGAGATTCGCCACAAATTGGACCCTAACACATTTAACAGCAGCCAAGAAGGTATACTGAGCCTCTAAGAAGGGTGTGACATTTCAAAGATAACAGAGGATCTAGCATCTTGCCTGTCTGATTTAGGAAATCTTTAAAAGGAGCCTTGGAAAGTGCATTCCAGCCTTGAGAAGATAACCCTGCAAGCAAGGAAGGGTGGCAGAAGGTAGGAAAAGCCAAGGCCCTAAGACAGGGCTGTAAACATGTGATATTCTAAGGCCAATCTGGTACATGGCTTTGGCAACTATGATTAAATCTCCAAAAGGTGGTGAAGATCAAGTTCTGGTAGAAGAGGAGTCTTTCCACATCCTAAGACAGTGAAGGGAACAACTCTTGGGGGACAAAGGGTGTATTAGGAGAGAAGACACTCTTTCTTCTTTAGCCAGGGGTTATGGTGTAGGGTAAATCCCTCATCTTGCTCTGTGTTTATACCAATAAACTGAGCACAAGGAAGGGATATTTGAACAGGGTTGAGGAAGTGATTATGCCTACATCAGTTTGGTAATGTGGCTCTACAGTGTGCAGAAATTCTCTTGCAGGGTCAAGAAGGTGACAAAACCTCTCTGAACTTCCTGGTCAAGCCCCAGCTAGACACCATTTGTCTCAAGTAAAGACTGCCATGCCTCGAGGAAAGGCTGGGTGAGTGTGGGGCCCAAGTAGCTGCAGGCTGTGAGCCTGAGCTTGACCTTGAGGTGTGGCCAGGAGACGGGAGCTGCACCTGCATCCCCTCGGAGCTGTGCCTCAGAACTCGGTCCTCACTCAGCTGGTTCTGGGGCAGTCAGCAGCCCCTCCAGGGATCTCTCTCCCAGAGCCACCAAGGGGGTTGGACACCCTCCCTGACAGGACTCTGATGCCTACCAGGGCTACTCACCACCATGTGATCTTGAACTCATAGATGGGGCGCTTGCAGTAGTAATGGTTGACAAGGTGCTTGTCACACACACCGATGCACTGGTGGTCCACGGTGAGACCCTGGGCTGAGAGGTCCGTGACCAGACAGTGCAGCAGGTCATAAACATCAGCCACGGCCTCCCAGGGCCCAAAAGACACATCCACTTCGCAGTGGTGCTCAAACAGCTGCCCATCACTCTCGCTCCGCTCGAAGCGCAGGGAATTGAGAAGCGGACACTCATAGGGGGTGATGGGCATCTCCTCCTTGAAGACACAGACCTTGAGCTTGGCAAAGCGGGCCTTCCGCTGTACTGCGCGCAGCCGTGCAATCTCCACGATCCGCTCCAAATGGTCTATGAGGGGTGAACATAGCATCTATCACTGGGGCAGAGTGAAGGAGTGGGACAAGGCGATGGGAGGGTACACAGAGTCCTAGTGACAGCAAGATACAGGGAGAAAGAGACAGATTTTCTAGGGAAGGGGATCAGCGGGCCTATAAATGGTACAAACTTAAACAGGGGTCATGGTTTTCTACAGCAAAAGGAAACCAGCAGGATGAGGACTATTTATTTTTTTAACCTCTTTTTTTTTTGTTAGAGTTTTTTGCCTTCAGGCACATGCACTCACTAGAGAGAGAGAGAGAGACAGAGACAGAGGTACTGAGAGGGAAAGTGAGAAATCACCCCCCAGGGGAGATGGCCACAATGCAATCCCTTCTCCTTCATCCTCCTCCCGGGATCTTGGGCAGGCATATACACATACCCGGTGAGTTTCAAGTGGCTAGGTCCAGGATTCTAATTGTGGTCGGCCATGTGTGAGCCCAGTGACGTAACTGCTACGTCAACTGCTGGTACCGTGGACTGTCTTTTTGAAATGTGATTTCCTAACTGTCACTGGCAGAGTGAGACAAGTTAACCTGAAGCTTTCCAGTACAACTGGGAGTGGAAGATATTCTCTTCCATCTTGAGTAATTCAGATGAACTTGGGACTCACTTGTTCTGGAAAAAAACCTGGACGCTGATGGATGCCTTGCAACCCTCCTTCCCCAGACCCCAGCTGTCCCAGGCAGTTGACCCCTCACCTTTGTAATAGGGCATGAGCCCCAGAAATGCCTGGCGCACCTTCTCGCCCTTCAGAGGCTGCATATTCTCCAGCTGCTCCAGGAGGGGCCCAATGGCATAGTACTGGGCTTCTTTGTACACAGCCCGCACACGCTCCCGGGGTGGCAGGTCCCCTGAGCGCAGGAAATTCAGCACATCCCTGACAAAGAGCAAAGGAGGGAGGTGAGAAAGTGCTATGGATTAGGAGGTGCCATAGAGTGGATAGGGCACAGACCCTGGACCCAGGCTTCTAGCTGTGTAAGCTTGGGTACGTGAACTTCACCTCTTTGTGCCCCAGTTTGTCTATAAAGTGGGAAAAAAATAATAAAACTGCTGCATAATGTTATAAGGAAATTAAATGAATTAATATGTGAAAAGTGGTCAGAAAACTTCTAGCATAGTGTTAGTCCTCAATAAGTGTTATTAGTTGTTATTATTGGTATAATTATTATAACATTATTAGATATATGAACTATAATTATTAGGTATATACAGATACAATGGAAAGATATAACATCTAGCCTATATATACATAGTTTTAAAACTGAGGTAATACTAATATTTAATAAACATAAAATATTTATTGTATAGTTCAATTCTTTATTTTTAAATGATGAATACAACCACAAAACCAGCACCTAGATGAAAATATAGAACACTTGGGGGACCAGCAGTTAGCGTAATGGCTATGTCGCTGGACTCCCACGTAGTCGACCGTGGTTCGCATCCCGGACCCAGTGGCTTAAAACTCACGCCGGGCGTGTGTGCGTGTGTGCCCAAGATCCTGAGAGGAGAATGGAGGGGAAGGGATTGCAGTGTGGCCATCCCCCCTGGGGGGTGATTTCTTGCTTTCTGTCTCTCTGGCGAGCGCATGCGCCCTATAGCGAAAAAAAAACTCTCAAAAAAAAAATATAGAACACTTCCATCTCCTTAAGTAGTGTCTTCCTGTCCCTTCCCAATCAATCTCAATAGAGGAAAATATGCTAACATCTCTCATCCACAGATTAGTTTTGCCTTTTCTTTAAATTCATATAAATAAAATCATACAATATGTTCTCTTTTGTGTCTGGCTTCTTTCCCTCAACAGAATGTTCCTGACATTTATCTACCATGTTAGGTGTAACAGTAGTTTGTTTCCTCTTATTATTTATTATATAAGTAATATATCATATCAATGTTCGATAAGCTAATACTCATTGTCTTGTCGATGGGTAGTTGGGTTGTTCTGGTTTTTGGTTATGATGGGTATAACTCTGAGAACATTCCTTAAGATACCTTTTGCGGACACAAGCACCAATTTCTCTTGGGTAAATAGTAGCAGAATTGTTCAGCCACCGGATAAGCACATGTTTAACAAAAAGAGGCAGTAGCATTCTACATTTGTGGAAGAGTTCTAGTTGTTCCATATATTTCCCATTAACATTATCCTGTAGCTATGTGGAAAAGATAAAATACCTAACCCTAATGTCTGAACAAACTGGTTTCGAGACTGAATAAAATTGCATACAGCATTTTCTTCCTTTTTAAATCTTTTTTAAAAATAATTATTTATTTTATTTATTATTATTTTTTAATTTGACCAGAGAAAGAGAGAGAGAAAGGTAAAACGAGAAAGTTAGCTGCCAGGTCTGGGACTCAAACCATGGTCAACCATGTGAGAGTTCAGCATCTTCACCACACCACCTGCCGGCCTCATACTGTGTTTTCTTAAAAGTTCAGTCATTCGTCTTCTTTTATTTTTTTTTTTGGAAGAATTATTTTATTTAACTTTATTTATTTTTACTTATTTTTACGTTTGACTAGAGAGGGACAAGAGCAAGAGAGAAAGAAAGCCGCCATGTCCAGGACTCAAACTGCAGTCGGCCATGTGGGAGTCCAGCTACCTTAACCACCATGCCACCTGTCAGGCCCAAAAGTTCTGTCCTTCTAATTCTGTTTTCAGTTTCATTAGTACTAAGAGTCATCATATCCATCAATGGTAGGTGTGGGAAGAGAGTGAGTAAATCCTCATATAAAGCTGTTAAACCTCAGTAATTAGTCTATCATCATAATACAACATGAGCTAACACTCACTAAGTATTAATCTATAACAGCCAGAATTTATCCTTTCAATGGCATTATGGGGTAGGTGCTTTCTTATCTCTATTTTCTTTTTTTTTTTAAATGAGAGATTTTTGCTACAGGGTGAGTGTGCTCACCAGAGAGACAGAGAAAGATAGAGAGACTAAAAGTGAGAAATCACCCCCCCCCCCCCCAGGGGAGATAGACACACTATAATCCCTTCTCCTCCACCCTCCTCTCGGGATATTGGGCACAAATGGTGTGAGTTTCAAGCTGCTGCGTCTGGGACTCAAACCGTAGTTGACTATGTAGGAGTCCAGCAATGTAACCATTACACCACCTGCTGGTCCCGCTTACCTCCATTTTCTACATGAGGCCCAAGTGGAGCCCAGAGGGGTTAGGAAACACCCTTCCTTGCTCAAGGAGCTACTGCCACAAAGACTCAGGTCCAGACACAGCCAACTAAGTCCACGTCCACAATGGTCCAGGCTTTGGTAGAAGTGTTCAGACCAAAGCACAAAATACTGATCAAATGAGGAACTGTTCTCTATGGTGGGTGCTGTGGGCATGTGACCACCAGCAGAGAAACGCACCTCTCCAAATGCCCTCAACTCCTATTTTATCTGAGTCTTTTAACAACCTCATCTACTGCTGCTTAATCAAAGGCCACTGGAGACCAGCTGCCAAGCATACATGGCACCATATCCTGCTTTCCACACCCTTATCTGGCTCCGTCACTCCCCAGCTATGGCCATCTGGGCTTGGGCACATCAGCCTTGAGTCAAACCCTGACCTCTCCCCAGCCCCAACCTCCTTCAAAATTAGTCCTAAAGGACTTCAGCAAACCTTGGTGAGCTCTGAAAAACAAAACCCTGGGGCAAGGCCCAGCTAAGAGAGCTATGGGAGCTGCCAGCTGGGGCCAGCACTTTCCTCCCCCAAACAGCCTGCAAACAAAAATCTTTTTATAGTTCTGCAGAGTGATGTGACACTTTGTTTTCTCAGCACTAGAGGCAGCTGACAGCCCACTGGGGATATCCAGATGCTTCAGAGCAAATTATCTGACCAAAGACTCCTTTCTGAGGATGAAAATGACCCTTTCTCCAAAGAGGGCAATCCTATTTGGAGTTCAGCACAGGGATGTAGCAGTTGGAGAGGTTCTGCCTCCCTGGTCATTTGGTTCAAGGTCAAGGACCATGTCAGTCTTCTAGTCATCTCCAAAGTTAGACTGAAGGAGCAAAAGAGTTCCAGCTACACACTCTGAAAAGGACCTGGCCAGGGATTATACCAAGGCTCATTATTTAATCCTCATTCACAGGCCAGTGAGAGAGCTATAATTATTTCTCCCTTCACACACAAGAAAACTGGGATGCATGTCTTTAAATTCTTTATGTGTAAGGTGTCAGAAGTCTTCTCTTGGGAAGTATTATCTTATTTATTTATTTAAAAGAATTGTTTTATTTAACTTTATTTATTTATTTTAATTTGACCAGAGAGGGACAAAATGAGAGAAAGAGAGAGAGAGAGAGAGAGAGAGAGAGAGAGAGACAGAAAGGGAGAAAGCAAGCCTCCAGATCCTGGACTAGAACCACGGTCAGTGGTCAGCTACGTGGGAGTCCAGCACCCTCAACCACCACACCACCTGCAGTCCCTTATTTATTTTTTATTTAGTGTTAAAATGGTAGTGACAATGGAAAGTTGGAATGTTTTTAAAGAATTATTTTATTTGACTTTACTTATTTATTTTAATTTGACCAGAGAGGGACAGAGTGAGAGAGAGATGGTAAGTGAGAAAGCAAGCCACCTGGTCTGGGACTCGAACCTCAGCTGACCATGTGGGAGCCCAGCGCCCCTAACCACCACACCACCTGCCAGCTCCAAAAGTTGGGTTTTTAAAAAAGACTTTTCTTGCCAAAATTAAAGGATAGCAACCTAATCAGTTCTGGCCTTTCACATTTTATTTTTGTTTTTTGTTTTTTTTTTTCCCTTGGGGGAAAGAAACAGACAGAGATAGAAACAGAGAGCGAGAGAGAGAAACAGAGAAAGTGGCATACCCAATAGGGTTTTCACTCTACGATTTACCCCAACCTCAGCTAATCTAGACCACAGGCCCATGTTCACATGTCCAGAATGTACAAGGAGGCCCTAGGACACAAACTGGGGATCTTCCCATGTGGGTTCAGTTGTATTACCACTGCACTACTGTCTTGCCTCTTTATCTTTTTTTAAATTTGCTTCCAACTACTGAAAGAAGTCTGGGAACCACTGTTGCACACCATGGCAATGCCAAGCCACAGAATCTGGATCTGAAAGTATTCTGAGAAGTTGTTTTAGACTCTCTGCTTCTAGGTGGGATTGCACCTGCTCCTCTCCACATAGATGGCAACATCCCAGTCTCAAGTTGAATAGGACAGAAGTTCATCACAGCCGGCTGCAGGGTGTGTTCTCTGGAACTTATCTAGCTGTCCTTGTCTCCTAAGAAACTACAGATTTTGATCCAATTCAATAAGCACACTTATTAAAGTCTACCAGTATGTATCTCCTTTTCTAGGAATTATGAAAGATGCCACTGTCCCACACCCAAGCCCAGGCTACTCACTTGCTACAAAGTTGATTGTAGAGAGAGACATACCCGAAGTGTGTGCCATCTCGGTCAATGAAGTACCGGCCCTCAGAGTCTGTGGGGATGTAATGCCGTCCACTGAACATGGCCGCCAGCATGGTGTCTTCATAGCGCCGCAGGGTGGACAGGCGTGTGGTGAAGTGAGCCCCTCCGATGTTAAGGGGGACAACTTCAGGAAACTGCAAAGGAACCACCAAGGCTCTCAGGTAGACAGGAAGGAATGAGAGCTGGGGTTGCTGTGTCTTCAATCTGCTTAGGTCTGGTTAGTGCCACACCATTCACTTGGTCACCCAACCCCTGAGAGCTGTCTGAACACTTTCTTCTCTCTTTCCTCTTTTCTACACTCATCGATTGCCAAATCCTATTCATTCTACCTAATAGCTTTTAAATTGAGTCTTTCAAACTGATGAATGGATTGGAAAAGTGTGGTATATATACTCTGTGGAATACTACTCAGCCATAAAAAGTAACAAAACCCTGGCATTTGATAGAAAGTGGTCAGATATGGAGATCTATTGCTGAGTGAAGTAAGCCAGGCTATGAAAGAAAGATACTGTATGTATCCACTTAATATATACCGACTATCAGCACTCTATGGTAGAGAGCAAATTATTGGAGCACATAAAAGCAGTGAAAGTACTTAATGAGAATAAGACAGTGTGGAATGGGGGGGTGAAGAGAAGAGGATAGAGAAAGATAGCAAGAGAACAAATAGAGAGGTAGGACGTTAGTGGGAAACAGATATGGCTTATTACCTGTTGATGATGACATGTATAGTATTCTCAACTGGATTCGTCTGAGAAGTATTTCATGATGGGTAAAGTCTTTTTACAAGCAAAGTGAGAAATAGTAGTTGACTGTTTAAAAAAATAATTAGAATAATAATAAAAATGATTGGGAAGAACATTTAAAAGATACTGAATGATGAAGTGGGGAGATTAATGTCTCTGTATTGACTGACATACATGGCATTCCCTTTTGGAAAAGCAATGTAATATACTGTAAAGTTATATGCGATCCAATGTAATATAAACAAAATTATGATGATAATAAAAGAAAAAAAAGAAAAAAATATTAAACATTTCCACTTCAATCCCATCATGCCTGCTCTAGAACTCAGGCCTTCACTGTCCTCCTGCCAGGTACTGAATTAATTGTTTTTATGTCCTTGCTTGTGCTGTCTTCTTGAACCAAAATGCTCCTATCACTCTCCCCTTTCTCTTTCCATCTAACAAATAAAACTGCCCTGCATCATGGTACAGGTTGTTCACTGCATAAGCACATCAGGAGGAGAGTGATCTGCTGACCCAGCTGTGTGCCCTTTGTCTACTTCACACCAAGGCACTATAGACACTCATTCTAAAGGCTTCAATTCAAGTTTCTGCCATTCGTGGGCATTTCTGCTCTATTGTCTCTCACTTGCCCCCAATGTGGAGTTCCTCCTTTGTGCCTTCACTGTATGCCACACTCCAGCACAGCCCCACAATACAATATATTGGAAATTACTTTATTCTGTCATCTCCTTGAACTAGACCCTAAGCTTCCCAAGGGGAGAGAAAGTAGCGTGCATGCCAGTCCTGGGGCTGCCCACAGCAGAGCTCAGCACATGTTTGCTGAATGCTTCCAGGCATCCACTCCTCATTCTCTCCCTCACCACTTCTCTTCTACTTAATTTGTAAAGTAGGAAGATTAGGCCCCAGTTTAGCTAAAGTTCTAGAGGCAAGGGCTGGGTAAGGAACAGGAAAATGATGGCATAGATTTGCCCCAAAGTGTGAAGGCTTTTTTTTTGGGGGGGGGGGGCGCTGGGGGGATGTCTATCACTGCTTGTGGTTTCTATAAACTGCATCCCAAAGAAACAAGGTCAGTTCTCTAATTTTCTCACAAATTTCTTCAAGATAAACTAAAATTTTATCCCAGTGCATTTTTTTGATATTGCAGCATCTTTTGTTTCCAGTGAAAGTCTCTGCATATTTACCTAGACAGTCTCCTTTCCAGTTTTCAGACCCTTTGTAAAATAAAGGAGGACAAATACACATTAAATAAAACACCCAGTGCAGTGAATTTGTGCAGTGCCTGATTCACAGTAAAGATGCAAAACTCATTGAATGAATGAATAATTTAGACCAGTGTTTACAGTTCTATGTAGGTATGTACTGTTATTCTTTATCCAGAGAAATGGAAATGCCTTTCACTTAATCTACAGACCCTCTAAAACCATAAAATGTGCACACCAAGGACTCAAATAATGATACTTTACATTATCTGAAGGCTGGTGGAGCGAATACTACTAATTTACATTGCCGGAGCTCTGTAAATCCTTCCCAAGGATATTTCATACCAATCCAAGTATTTGCTCCATACCAGAGGTGAGAAGATTGAAATAGAGAAGAAAAAAGTAACAAAAAGAGTTCACACGGAATGTGTTGGTGGGAAGCTGGCACTGGAGCCTTGGACTAAGTCTATGGGTCTTGTGTCCTTTCCTCCAAACTACACGGTTTCCCCAATGATAGTACTCAAAAATTAGCACCACTGTGTCTCTCTACTGGCCTTCCCCCCCCCCCCCCCCCCCCAGTTACAGAGAGTACTTCTAGAAACTTGCTCATTTTCAGAAGCCTTCCATGATGTTGGAGGTACAGGGCTCCAGGATTAGCATGATGCTATCTGTTGTCCAAAAACATCACCAGCCCAGCCCCTCTGGGGCTCTGTCCACTCTTCTGGGACTACACACATTACGTGCTCCCATACCCAATACTGTCTCAGTTCCTACCTCCTAGTTGCCTTCTACAGTGTCTAGCAACACCCCACCTTCCCTCTTCTTTCCCCTTAAATGTCATTTCAGGTGTTAAATAGATACTATGACACATGTCAGGTAAGGGAGGAAGGCACGGTGCATCATGGCACAGCAGCTAGAGAGAGCCGTGTGAGAGCCATAGAGCAGTCAGGTGAGGGTGGACACATTTGTGAATCTGCTTGCTCCATACTGCAGACAGCAGCTGGCCCCACTATCTGGGCAGCTGAGCACTGGGTTTGGACAACCACCAAGGCCTCCTCCAGGTTGCCATAGAAGACACTATCATCTCTTGGTGTCCCACAGTCCCCTCCGCCAGCCCAGTATCTCTCCTGTAGATGGTAAAGATGGGACATAGGGATGGGAGTAAAGCAACCTTGAAGGCAGAGAGTGCTGGAAGGAGGGCGTGGGAGCTCAGGCTCCCTGAAAGGCTGGGAAGGCACAGATCTGGTGCACTTTACAAGGCGGGCGGGGGAACACAGTTGCTCCGCCACAGCCCTCAGCCCCAGCGTCCCCCGCCACACCTCATGCCGCTCACCTCGCAAGGTCAGCTCCATCCTGCACCCGCTTCTGGCCCTGGGTCCCCTCCCACGCCCTCTCACCCCGCCCCCCTCCCAGGTACCTCCTGGGGCAGCAGGGGCAGAGCGTGCCCAGCCTGCGTGGCCGTCGGGGTGGCCGGCTCCAAAAAGTCGTCTTCGGCGTCGGAGCTGGACATGGCACCGTCTGGGCGACGGCTGTCTGGCTCCCGCCCCGTGACTACCACCATCCCTCTGGCTCTGGGCAGTGGGCGCGGCTTCAGGAGGGCGGGCGGCGGCCTCGGGCACTAGCGTCGGGCAGTGCCTGGCATGACGCGGTCACCCGCGGGCGGGCCAGAGGGGCCGAGAGCCAGCGCGCGGGCGGGAGGGAGGCCGCTCCTCAGCGCGGACCACTGCCCACCACCGCGCAGACCGCGGGGCCGCTGGTCTGACCGGGCTGTCGCCTGCTATTGGTCCAGCCCTCGCAAGCTCCGCCCTGATTGGCAAGAAGCTTGCCCAGTCGCAAAGCAGGCAGCGCGTTTGGCCTGCGCCTGAGTGGTCTACCCTGCTCTGATTGGCCCTCAGCCCAGAGGGCACGCCCTCTCTACCCGCCACCTCTCGCCTGCGGGGTAGACCCGGCGGGGGCGCGCCGTCACCTCCTCAGAACGGTGCTTCGCGTTGGCTCTGGGGTGGCTCCCTGGCAAGGGCTCGCCATTTACTCGTTTGTCTCCAGGGCAGTCTGTCCGGGGTCTCCTCAGTGAAGGCCTGGGCATCTTCCTTGGAGGATGTACCCGGAGGAGCGCTGAGGTCACTGAGGTTGCAGGAGAGGGTGACAGCTCTGCGACAGCCACTGGCCCTCCTCAAGCTCCAAGGACACAGCCAGCCCTTTCTGGTTGACACACGCAGAAATCGGGACAAGAATATTCAAAATAGGATAATGACAGTGCCCCCACACCCAAAACCCTGGCGGTTCCTCCTGGGCGGCAGGACACACGGATGGAGAGACCTGCCCCTCCCGGAGAAGCTGGCAGGCTGGTGAGAGAGAGTCCAGTCTGATCCTGCACCTCCGTGTCGGATGCTGTGGCCCTGCTAGGGGGAAAGCTGTCGCGGGCTGGTCAGTTCAGGGACTCTCCTAGGGATCAGGTTTGGGGCTTTTTCATACCATTTGCACATCCAGTTCCTTACCTGATTCTCACGTGGCTGTGACACAAAATGAAACAGGCCTGTGGGTTAGACGGCTTCCAAGAGGTGAGAGATGAGCCACTGGCACAGCACTTCCTCTGTTGGTCCAACCACACTCCCAGCTGCAGATGTTTCCTAGACAGCCTTTCCTCCAAAGCAAGTTGTATCGAACTCACCGGAGGGGGGCCTTGTTAAAGCACGGATTCCAGTGGCCTGTGGTGGCCCAGTGGTACCACATGGCCAAGGTTGACCCACATGAGAAGGTTCTGGGTTCCCCTAAGGAGATCTCACACTCACAGGCTGGTCACCCAGAGATGGCTGAAGTGGGAGTGGATAGTGGTATCCAGATCCTGTTAAGGATTTTCTCTCTCTCTCTTTCACTCATGGAAGAAATAAATTAACTTTAAAAATAAACCAAACTGATTCCCAGTCTCACCCTCATAAAATATGATTTGATCTGTTTGCGGTGAAGCCTTTGACTTTGCATTTCTAATGAACTTCAGGCAATTCTGATGCTGCAGGCCCATGAACCACATTTTGGGTAGCATTGCCTTAAAGAGAGATCCTTGATGGACTCGTCTTGTGGCTTAGTGGTTAAGGGAGCCAGATCCCAAACAGCAGTTCAAATGTCGGTCCCTGGGACCAGCAGTTAGCGTAATGGCTATGTCGCTGGACTCACACATAGTTGACTGCGGTTCGCGTCCCGGACCGGTGGCTTAAAACTCACGCTGGGCGCGTGTGTGTGCGTGCCCAAGATCCCGAGAGGAGAATGGAGGAGAAGGGATTGCAGCATGGCCATCCCCCCGTGGGGGGTGATTTCTTGCTTTCCGTCTCTGTCTCTCTCTGTCTGGCGAGCACACGCACCCTATAGCAAAAACCTCTAAAAAAAAAAAAAAAAAAATGTTGGTCCCTGGCAGCTTGAAAACAAATGCACCATGTCTGCCCAAAATCCTGACAGGATGGAGAAATGGAGAAGAGATTGCAGCATGACCACACCCCACTGGGGGGGAGGTGTTTTCTTCCTGTCTATCTCTGGCGTGCAGGTGTTCTCTGGCAATTAAAAAAAGGGGGGACTTTGAGACTTTCTCTTTTTGCCTTTTAATAATTATTTTACTCATTTATTTACTTTTCACATGAGTTTTGCCACAGAAAGACAGAGAGGGAGGGGGAGAAAGCAAGCCACCAGGTCCAGGACTCAAACTGTGGTCGGCCATGTGGGAATTCCAGTGCCTTAACTACCATGCTACCTGCTGAGCCCCAGACTTTCTCTTATCTACCACTGCATACTCTAGACTTTCTCAAAAGTACCTACAACAAAATTTCTTCTTTCCACTCTTATGGTAGTTAGAATGTTTCAGCTATAACACAAAGCACAACCCAGAGTGGTTTAAAACAACAAAATTTTCTTTTCTTACATAAGAAGAAGTCTGGGCAGACCTAGGGTTAGTTCATTAAGCAACTTGACATGGAGTTACTTGGATCAGTTCCCTTAGTTGTCCATTCTGCCAGATGGCCTCTCCACCCCCAGGAATCCTTATGAGGAAAACCACAGAACTAAGGAGGCTAGCAAGGAGACAGTTACTCTAACACCCAAAAAGCAAGGCTGTATAAAGAAAAGAGGAAGGGAAGCCCAGAGCTTCAGAAGTTAGGAAGAGAGAGGGAATGCCATGTGTAATCAGTTGCTGAATGCATCTTCCATTTCTCCTGAGGATTTCCTTTAGGAACACACTTTCTCATTTGGTTTTGTTTACTCGCTGTGGGGAAATCCAAGGTCAGCAGCCTGGAACAGGGCTGGCTGAGTGAGTAGGAAAGGGTTGGAGCAGGCTTTCAGGGAGAGCAGGACCCCTTTGCTGGCAGTAGCTAGGCCCCCTGTCCCTCCGCCCCTTGGAATGACTTCCAGGCCAGCTCAATGAAGGGTAGCAGGGAAGAGTCAGGGAGACTGATGGAGGGATCACTGGACTAGGGGCCTCTCTGGGAATACAGGCAGTTACACCCAGAGGGTTTACTTCCCTCAAGAGTCAACCAAACAGAGTCTTACAGGCATCAAGCCTTGAGATCAGTAACCTGGAGTCTATTGTTTGTCATGTGTCCCCAAAGTGCTGATTCAGCTTCTGAATTTTTTCTCCTAATTTTAATTTACTGAATTAATGTTTTAACAATAAAGGGAATTGAAAACATTAGCAAAAGCAACCATCTTCCACATTACTTTCCTTTAGTTTTAATTTTGATTCAAATATTTTAAGAGTTTTCTCTTTTTTAAGCTTACTTATTACTTCCATGAGTGAGAGAGAGAGAAAGTGCCAGCACCCCAAGCAGGGTCTTGACTCTGTGATCCACCCTTCAGCCAGCCCTGGCTCATGGGCAAGAGCATGCCTAGTGTATTCCAGGAGATCCCTGGACTTGAATCCGATTTTTTTCTCCTGAGTCTGCTGCAGAGTGTCACATTTACTGCTATGCCCTTTGGCCCCCTGATTCAAATATTTTAGACATAAACAATTATAGATAAATTAAAATCCATGTACTTACCTGCCAGCTCATGAAACACAATATAACAAAGACAATCTCCACATACCTCTTTCATCTCATTCCCTTTACTCCTAAATGATACGTGTACCATTCTACACATGGCATGCAGGCCTTCTTTTTAGTTGGGATGAATAATACAAAAAAAGTGCAAAACTCTGTATGTATAGTTTGAAGAATAACTGTAAAGGAGATACCAATATAACTACCACACAATCAAGAAGAAGAAATTTGCTAGCTCCCACAACCTCGACGCGTCCTCTCTGATGAGGACAGCCTCTGTTCTCTTGGAGGGCACCACTAGTCTCACTGTTCTGACAACCATGTTCTTGTTTTCCAAGTTGAACCACCCAAATATAAATCTCTGAGCACTACAATTTGATTTTACGTTTTTGGATTTAAATGGAATCATATTATCCATGCTATTGTTGATGATACTTATTTTCCAGTGTTGTACTATGACAAACTATGCTGCTATGAGCTTCATCGTTTTTTAAAAAGTGTGTTTCTTTTTCTATCAGAGAGGGAGAGAGAGGGAGGGAGAAGAGGCACTGTCAACAGGGTTTTCATGCCACAATCCATTCCCAGGATATAAACACAGGACATATCCCATAGGTCCAGCTAGCCCCTACCAGCTCTTTTCATGTAGGTTTTAAAAAAATAAAAGAATTAATTTATTATTATTATTATTATTTAATTTGCTATAGGGCATGTACACTTACCAGAGAGAGACACAAAGAGAGAGAAAGTGAAAAAGTAAACCACAGTTGGCCATGTGTGAGTCCAGCACCCCAACCACCACACCACCTGCTAGCTCCTTCTTGTAGGCTTTTTTTTTTTAAAGAATTATTTATTTAATTTTATTTATTATTTTAATTTTTTTTTTTTAATTTGACCAGAGAGAGAGAGAGAAGTGAGAAAGCAAGTCTCCAGGTCTGGGACCGGAACGGTGGTTGGCCATGTGGGAATCCTGCACCTTACCCTCCACACTACCTGCTGGCCTTCATGTAGGCTTTTGATTACATTTTATATTTTCATTTATTATTTAATTAAAACAGGACAAATGTAACATAAATATAAAATGCAAGCACAAAAATAACATACATCCATAATTCCATGAAACTAACGTTTTATGAATTTGTGTTGAGGGCCCAAAGTTGTTTTATTAATATTAAATATTACTTTTTCATCCCTTAGATCTCTAAGTGAGGTCTCATATCAGTCACCTCTGGGAGTATTATGATCAAATCCCACTTGTAGGTGTGGAAGGACATTGGATCAATTTCCCCAACTCTCCCTCCCACCCTGTGCCCTGTGTATATGGCATTTCTACTGGTCTATCAGTTCAGATTTAAGCACTTTACAGATCGTATGTCTATCACCTCAATATCATGTCATCATGTTGAAAAAGAATTTAACTGAAAATATAATCCCCTGCACCCAATAAGATGCACCCCACGTCCTAATGTCCCCATCCTTCGGGGCCTCTCCACTATTCCGCAGTCTTTCTCCTCCCAGACATCCTCACTCACTTAGGAGCTGTGTAAGATCTGAGGCTGAGATGAGCTTGCCTCTCTCAAAGGCAGTACAAAGGTACCAGGGAAAACAACTTGCTATTTGGTGGCTTCTAGCTCTGAAGTTCTGACATTTGTTTGGAACGGCCAGCTGAGAGTCCTTTTGGTTGGCTAGAAACATTAAGACAAAGGGAAACATTAAAGTATTTCAGGCAATATAGGATTAAAATAATCTGTAAGAGCAGGGGTCTGTAAACATTTTTTGTAAAAGGCAAGATAGTAAATACTGTATGGTCAGCTCAGCAAGCTGTATGGCTTGTTGCCACTACTCAGCTCTGTGTTGCTGAAGAAAAGCAGCCATAGTCAAGACGTAAAGGAATAGGTATGGCCAGATTTGGCTCACTGGCCAGAGTTTGCCAACCCTTACAATGGAGAAACAGAGAAATCCTAACCCTGTTGTGATCTTTTCAAATGTGCTCTATCTAAATATCTGATACCTTACTTCATTTCTCATTCCAGTTTCAGTTTTCTCATTTCTGAAGATCAACCAATAACCAAACCTTGAGATGAGCAATATTACCAGTTTTTTTTAATGGAAAAGATTGGCGGAATAGTAAGAGTCATCAGAAAATAAATGAGAGTTGACGCTAGGAAACTAGACAAGTAACCTTTCATAAATTACAACACAACTCGAAATCCCAGATTTTTATCTGTAAGATTAAGAGGTTTGATTTCATTTCTTTATTTAAAAAGGACTCTCAACCCAGCTGTGGTGGTGGAAGCAAGTAGGGTGCCACTGTGCAAGGCTGGGCTGTATAGAAGGTTCGAGTTCAGTTCCAGACCAACCTACACAGGCTGAGCATGTGGTGTGTGCCTATAATCTACGCCAGCTGGGAGGCCAGGGCAGGAAGATCCCAGCATAACGAGACCCTGTCAAAAATGCTCATCTCAGGGCTGGCAGGTGGCTTGGTGAGTAAGGTGCTGGACTCCCACATGGCTGACCGTGGTTTGTGGTTCAAGTCCCAAACCTGGCAGCTTGCTTTCTCCCTCTCCCACTCTCTGTCTCTCTCTCTCTCTCCCTGGTCAAACTGAATAATTATAATAATAATACACAAAATATATAATTATTTTTTTAAAAAATGCTCACCTATTTTGGATTGGCCCATGGCCTAGTAGTTGATGAACCTGGATCCCACACAGCCAGCTACACAGTTCAGCCTGGCTTGAAAAACACACCAGGCACATGTGCACTGTACCCCCAATCCTGATGGGATGGAAGAATAGAAGGGACTGTGGCATGACTATGCCCCACTAGGGGTGCTTTCTGTCTCTCTCTCTCTCTCTCTCTCTGGTGAATGCACATGCCTTCTGGCAAAAAATAATAAAAGCAATAATATAATTAAATAAAACTGTCCCTCTCTTTCATGAAAGCAAGAACAGCTTTGGGACCAGCAAGTGGCATGGTGGTTAAGGAGCTGGACACTCCCATATGGCCAGCCACGGTTTGAGTCCCGGACCTGGTGGCTTGCTTTCTCACTTTCTTTCTCTCTCTGGTCAAATTAAAATGAATTAATTAATAAATAAAATTTTAAAAATTAAAAAAAGAACAGCTTCTTGCTGTTTTTACTGTTTCACAAAAGTAATTCTCAAATGAAATGAAAAAAAAATTTAAATAAAAGGAAAAATAAAGTAATTCTCATTGTTCATAACACATCTAGAAAGAAAAGTTAATCAAAAAGAAGAAAACAAAATTCCTCACAACTCCATTGCTAAAAGATATCACTGTTAACATCTGGAACACATCCTTGAAGCTGTTTGTCCAATTAGTGATTCTATTTTTCTTTTTTTGAGAGGTTTTTGCTATAGGGCGGGTGCGCTCGCCAGAGAGAGACAGAGAGATAGCGAGAAATCACCCCCCCGAGGGGATGGCCACGCTGCAATCCCTTCTCCTCCATTCTCCTCTTGGGATCTTGGGCATGCACGCACACGTGTCTGGCATGAGTTTAAGCCACTGGGTCAGGGACTCGAACCACGGTCGACTACGTGGGAGTCCAGCGACATAGCCATTATGCTAACTGCTGGTCCCTGTGATTCTATTTTTCTATCTAGCCTTTAAAAAATAAAAATGGAACAACACAAAATAGCTTTGTGACCTCAAATTTTTACTTAATATGAACATTTTCTGTGTTAGTAAATATTTCTCCACAATGTATCTATTGATTAGTTTTTATGAGGATGTACCATAATTCATTTTACCAGTCCCTTCTATTGTTAGGTTGCTTGCAGTTTTTGTTTTCACAAACTACATTTGAATAGACATGTTTGCAGAGAAAGCTTTCAAAACATTCATGATTTATTTCCTTACTCCTTTCAACTTTAAAACTTATTCATAAACTCAGCAGTCATTCTACATTTGGCCAACAGAGGGCATTTTAGGCTCACTTCCTCAGGGCAAGGCCATGAGCATATTCAACAGTATGTCACAAAGTGGTTTCATGAAAAAAAGTGGTGTCATTGTGAAAATCATTCCATTTTGGATCTTCAGTAAAAATCAACAAACCCTAAGGGGAAAACACAAGTCATTTATTTTTCTAACTAGATTAAACACACATCCCAACACTCAAATAATGAACAGCTTTGTTAGAATTTAAACCCAAAAGGAATAAAAATGACCTCTTTTGCCCAATTCAGAATAACTAAAGGAGTGCTCTACTTTATGCAAAGGAGAAAGTCCCCGTAGAATACCGTGTTAAATAGTGACAAACAAGCAGGCAATGTCACTCAATCCTGAAAATACTGACTTTGCCAGAGAAAAGTCCAGATAGCTTTAGAATACTTAAAAAATCTTTTCTATTAATTTATTTTTTAAATGCTATAGGACACATGTACTCATGAGAGAGAGAGAGAGAGAGAGAGAGAGAGAGAGAGAGAGAGAGAGAGGTAAAGTGAGAAAGCACTCTCACATGGGGGATGGCCACACTGCAATCCCTCCTCCCCCATTCTCTCAGGATTTGGGCATGTGAACATAAATGCCTGGCAAAGTTTTCAAGCTGACAGAACTGAAACCACAGAGTTGACCATGAGAAATCCAGCTGCCTTGTACACCACGCCACTGGCCACTGGCTGGCCCAGCTGCAGGATTTTGTAGCTCCCTAGAAGTACAGATGTGGAGGCAACACTGAATGCAGTCTTGCCTGTACCATTGTATCCATCACCTACCAGCCAGGTTTTGGTAGGTTAATACGGTAAGTTTTGTCAGCAAGAACTTAAAATGAGGGTTGTATGCATGTTTTCCTTGGTGTGCTCCCAAATCATAAAGGCCTGAGAGCAGCAAGCTGCTTCCACTTCTTAGAACACACATCTATGTCTACTAAATCGCTAAGCATGAGGCAGCTACTTTAAAAGATGTTGATGGGCACTCATGATGAGTTTCTATTCTTGTACAAAGATGATTATGAGAGGTAGAGGCAAAATAGCAGTTAAGGGCATGGGCTCCAGAGCCAGGCTGCAGTCCCTGTCATTTACTAGCTGGGCAAGGCACCTTACCGCCCTGAGCCAATGCTTTATCTTCTTGTAAAACGTAGGAGGTAACAGTACCTGCACCAGAGGGTGATTGTGAAAATTAAATGAGTTTAAACATGTAATGTGGTTAGCATGGGGCCTAGGACCAAGAGAAGCTCTTGATCAATGTCATCAGAGTGATTCCTTGACTAAATTATTAAGATCTTTTTTTTTTTTCTTTCCATTTTGCTACAGGACACATGTGCTGACCGGAGGGAGACAGACAGAGAAAGAAGGCACCCCCCACCCTCCAAGAGAGGCAAGAAATACTGCAATCCCTTTTCCTCTTCTCTTCTTGGGATTTTGGGCACACACACATACCCCATTTATTTTTCAACTCACTAGGTCAGGATTCAAACTGCACAGCCAGCCATATGGGATCTAGCCGCCCCAAATACCACACACCACTGACTGGCCTGCTAAGATCTTTTATTATTACTTTTTTAGATCCCTCCCTTCCTTCTTTCCTCCCTTCCCTCCCTCCCTCCTTCCCTCCCTCTCTTACTCATGAGGAAGAAACAAAGAAAGACAAACATCCTCAACAAGGTCTCACACCAAGCAATCCGCCTCCCCTCACCCACCAGACCTTCCCAGTCGGCCAGAGTCATGAGCACAGGTGTGCATGTCCAGCGTGACCAGGTCACCCTGAGACCCAAGCCCCAATTGCCATATATCCTCCAGCATTACAGTGTGTTGTGCTACCTCTGTACCACCGTCGTTGGGCCACTTTTCTCTCATTCCTAAATTCTATGGTTCTTCCTTCACAGCTGATGCTCTCTTCAAGCTCCTCCTGTAGCCACCGAGAATGCCAGTCTCTCTCTGGCTTCTCAGTTTCACCTGACAGTGTGTCTGTGCCAATGCCAGGTCCAAGCAGTTCTCTTTACTTGGTTCCTAGAAAGTGTCAGACACTTTGCTAGGTGCCAAAGGCACAAAAATGGACAAGACATAGACTCAATCTTCCAGGAACTTACTGTCTAGTGTAGGAGACAGACAATTAAAAAGTCAATGAACATTAACACTGCAAAGTATGATAAGTACTGATAGAAAGTAGGCAGAAGCGGGAGTCTACTTTTTAGTTGAAAGGGTCAGGGAAACTCTGAAAAGTGAAACTTACCGAGATCAGAGAATTAAGAAGGAGGCTCTCAGGCAAAGAGAAATAGAAGAACATTCCAAGGAGAGGAGTAAAATGTGTACACGCAGGAGAAGCTTGGTGTGTTCCACAAAATGCAAAGAACCCAAGAGAGAAATAGAGGGAAATGCTCTGTAATGAGGCAGAGAAGAGGACAGTGGCTGGGTGATAGCAGGGGTATGGGCTCTATTCTAAATGAAGCAGTAAGCCATAGACAGATCATTATGGCACTGCTAAGAGAAATACGTAAGAGTGGGTGAGTCTGGTGGCTAGAAAGTCCAAAGACATGAACCATCAAGCCAGAGGGTTGATAGCCAACACTCAGAGGGATCTGGGAGTGTGCAGAGAGAGAGAGAGCTGCAGACAGCTCTCTCTTTTATAACAACTGTCTCTCAAAAAACTAACTCTCTTTATTTATTTATTTATTATATATTTTTTTCTTTTATTCATTTTTTTTGAGAGATTTTTGCTATAGGGCATGTGTACTTGCTGGAGACATAATGTTGTGTCCCGGGTCACGAAATTCCCAAAAGACCTCCAAGGAGCCGATTCTGGTGAAAGCACACAAGGGTCGCTTTTATTTGGGCTCAAGCCAGGACTCCTAATCATCACTGACACAGCGGGTCAGAGTTGAGAGCCCCCAGTGTTAGTTGGGCTGGGTTTTTATTTAGCTGTTGTGGGGGCAGGTGGAGGGGTGCTGAGGAATGCACTCAGGCGGCTATACATTGGCTGTAGATTTCAAGAAGCATAGTTGTCGTTTACTGATTGGCAAGAAAGTTACTTCAGGTCTCTGGTATTTTCTTTGTTTTTTATCATTGGTCAGCCCCGGTGGAATGATGGTCTTATGACCTATTCCTATGTGATCGGCTTGCCTCCTTGAAATGGTGCCAATTCTCAGCAAGGTGGGTTTAACAAAATGGAGCCGCCTCATAAAAATTTGGAGTCACTCTGGTCCTTCAATAGAAAGTGAGAAATAACCTTCTGGCAGGGATGGCCATGCCACAATCCTTTCTTCTTCATTCTCATCTTGGGATTCTGGGCATGCATGCATGTGGGAGGCTGCGCACCAGCAAGTCTGCCGAGGTTTCTCAGAGAGCAAAACAATTGCCATGATTGGTTCCCTTCAAAAAACCTGACCTTCGAAACCTTGCTCTGATTGGCCACTAGAATCCCTCAGATTTGCATATCCGGCACCTCATGATTGGTCCAAAAACAACCAATATTAACCCTCCTTTTACAACCAATCACGGCCCACCGTTTACAACCAATCACGGCCCACCAGCATGTATATAACCACGATGCCTGGCCCACAGTAGCCAGACGACAACCCTAGAGAGCCTGAAGAGCTGAAACACCACACAGTCTCCAGACGACCCTGAAGACACTGAAGAGTTGTAACACTACATCGTCTCCGGACGACACTGAAGAGCTGTGACACCGCATCGTCTCCAGACGACCCTGAAGAGTTGTAACACTACATCGTCTCCGGACGACCCTGCAGAGTTGTGACACCGCGTCGTCTCCGTGCTGCTCACAATAGATGACGCGACCCTGAAGAGTTGTAACACTGCGTCGTCTCCGTGCTGTACCGTGCTGCCCACAATAAACAGATGACACTGAAGACACTGTGTCGTCTCCGTGCTGTGACACTGCACCGCTTGTCCCGGCTCTCACTCCTTCCCTCAGGAAACCTGTTCGACTGTCCCCCTGGGATGGGACACAGGCACAAATACCCGGCATGAGTTTCAAGCTGCTGGGTCCAAGACTTGAACTGTGGTCGACCACGTGGGAGCCTAGTCCCTTAACCATTATGCTACCTGCTAGCCCTGAAAACGAACTCTTTCTTATAAGAGTTAGAACTCACTTAGCTCTCTCATGAGACAGCATTAATCTATTCATGAGACTGGTGCCTCCATGATCCAATCATCGCAATCCAATTACTGCCCACAAAGACCAAATTCTAAAACATGAACTTTTGGAAGACAAACTAGAATAGGGCCATGTCCAGGGGTGTATTTTAAAACCATTATTCTGGGACTAGCAGTTGGTGTAATGGCTATGTTGCTGGACTCCCATGTAGTTAACTGCGGTTCAAGTTCCAGTCTCGATGGCTTAAACTCATGCTGGGCAAGTGTGCGTGCGTGCCCAGGATCCCAAGGGGAGAACAGAAGAGAGGGGATTGCAGCGTGGCCATCCCCCTGGAGGGTGATTTCTCGCTTTCTGTCTCTCTGTCTCTCTTTTTCTGGCAAGTGTTCACACCGTAAAGCAAAAACCTCTCAAAAAAAAAAAAAATTAGTCTTATACTCTGTTGGGGGGTACATATCTCTTTGTCTCTCTAGAGAGGAATATTTATAACATAGCCAGCTGAAGAAACTTTGGTTTATCAGATCACTACCTGTTAAAATGATGCTTCCCTGAAATCACATTAAACATGTAATGGGGCTGGCAGGTGGTGTGGTAGTTAAGGGCTCTGGACTTCCACACGGCCAACCACAGTTTGAATCCTGGACCTGGTGACTTGCTTTCTCACTTTCCCTCTCTCTCTCTCACTCTGTCCCTCTCTGATCAAATTAAAATAAATAAATAAATAAATAAATAAAATTAATAAAGTTAAATAAAACCACAATTCTTTTAAAAAAAGAAAACATGTAACTACCAGAATGCTTCACATTTAAAGCTTTTATTTTGAAAAATAAAATACAAAAGTCATTAAGTTGTAAATGTGTACAGTAATTTCCCAACTTTTCAGAAACAATACAATGAATTATTTAAATAATTAAGATATTTAATATCCACATCAATACATTTAAACAGGCACAAGTGTTCTACGAAACATTAGAACGTGTACAACCTATTCCAAAATGAAACTGCTCAGTTTTGCTTACAGAATCTCATTTTTAAACCCTCCCCTTGAAAACAAAGTTTGCAATTTGGTAAGAAAAGATGAGGACAAGAGCAGTTTTAACAGAAAGCACATGTCCCCTCTGGGCTCCTTATCCACAGGGCTGTGCATGTAATTAGTATCAAGAGCGTTTTACTCGGGAAGCAGATCACTCAGGCAGGCCCCACGTGTGCAGACCCCTCCACCCTCTCAGTGGGAGGAGACTGGCAAGGGAGCAGAGAGATCTGGCCAGGAGACAGCCAGTCCTAAAATTTCCCTTCCTTTGGAAATGCAGCAGTCTTTCCTAGGACAGAGAAACAGAATGTGGTTACAGGTATGGCGCCACAGTCCACGCTCCCTGCACCAACACTGCTCCCTCCCAGTTTTGGGCAAGCTCTGGCAGGAAAATGGCTGCCTCAGAACTGCCCAGCGACAAGCTTTGTCCCAGTCTAAGATGCTTTTAGATGCCTGCGAATAATTTCTACATGCAAAACAAGCAGATGACAGCCAAGGCAAGGGCTGCTACTGCCCGTGTCTAAATGGCTGCAACTGTCATCTGCAATTGAAGCCACTGCAGGGCACTGCTGGCACCAAATGTCCAGGGACCACAATGCTGACTCCTCATCTTTTGAAAAAGTAGATTCTAAGGTCTTTGGAGAATACAATGACTGTCATTCAAATGCCAGAGGGATCCAAAAGACGAGAAGAAAGACTAGTATCTGTTCCTAGATGCCCAGCTTCACTTCAGTACTTCTCTCACTGCATGTGGACACCTGCATGGGCCTCAACAAGCACACAAGGATGGAATGATGCTGTGGTGGCAGCATGAAAGCTGGGGTAAAGTGACAGTGCAGTCTAGCTTATAATCGGTGACTCGGCAATAAGGAGTCCTTGTGTGTATGCTTGGGGTGGGGGAGAAATTTAAAAGCATTTTGGGTAAACAAAATTATCCAAGGCCTGATAACTGATGTTACATATGCAAATTCGTATAGTATAAATCTAACATTCAGTATTTGTTCTTTAGCAAAAATAAACCTATTATTAATATTAAAATTTTAAATCTATTAATATTAATAAAAACCTATTCATGTTATTAATTCATTGAACTGTATTAATATTAATTCATTGCTATTCATGATTTTTTTTTGGAGAGGTTTTTGCTATAGGGTGCATGTGCTCGCCAGAAAGACAGAGACAGAGAGACAGCAAGTGAGAAATCACCCCCCAGAGGGAATGGCCACACTGCAATCTCTTCTCCTTCATTCTCCTCTGAGGATCTTGGGCATGCACGCACAAGCGCCTGGCATGAGTTTAAGCCACTGGGTCTAGAACTGTGGTAGACTACATGGGAGTCCAGTGATGTAGCCATTGCGCCAACTGCTGGTCCGCCATTCATGATTTTTTTAAAAATGTTGCCAGAGGGCAGATGTGCTTGCCAGAGAGAGGGAAAGGGAGAAAGCACTCCCCATGGAAAATGGTGATGCTACAATCTCTTCTACTCCACTTGTCCATCCTGTTTGGATTTGGGGTACGCCTGAGATGTTTGTCAAGCCACTGAGTCTTGGCTCAGTGGAACTTGAGCCATGGAACTTGAACCATGCTATTGGATGTGTGGGGTCTGTTTTCCTTAACCAATAGGCCATAGGGCTGGCCCATCATCCATGATTTTTACATGACATAGCAGTCAGTATTCACGCTTCTTATATCTATAATCCATTAATACAAAGCAAGTCATAAACATTTTATTGAAATTATTGTCTCCGTTTTCTCAGTGCAACAGGAATAAGAACACCTACTTGTCAGAGTGGTTTAAAAACTGGGAACCAGGGACCAGCAGTTAGCGTAATGGCTATGTCACTGGACTCCCACGTAGTCGACCGCGGTTCGAGTCCCGGACCCGGCGGCTTAAACTCACGCCGGGCGCGTGTGCGTGCGTGCCCAAGATCCCGAGAGGAGAATGGAGGAGAAGGGATTGCGGCGTGGCCATCCCCCCTGGGGGGTGATTTCCTGCTTTCTATCTCTCTGTCTCTCTCTGTCTGTCTGGCGAGCGCACGCGCCCTATAGCAAAAAACCTCTCCAAAAAAAAAAAACAAAACAAAAAAAACTGGGAACCAGCAGTTAGCGTAATGGCTATGTCGCTGGACTCCCACGTAGTTGACTGCGGTTCCCGGACCCGGTGGCTTAAATCTCACGCCGGGCGCGTGTGCGTGCGTGCCCAAGATCCCGAGAGAAGAATGGAGGAGAAGGGATTGCAGCGTGACCATCCCCCCTGGGGGGGGTGATTTCTCGCTTTCTGTCTCTATGTCTCTCTCTGTCTGTCTGGCAAGCGCACGCGCCCTATAGCGAAAACCTCTCAAAAAAAAAAAAAAAAACCCAAAAACAGAGTGGTTTAAAAAGTGAATGAAATCATACATATAAATTTATCATAATTATTATATTATATAGATTTGCCATATATATCATAAACATGTTGACTAGCCCTTATCCAAAATGCTTGGACCAGAAGAAGTATTTTGGATTTTGAACATTTGTGGATTTAGGGATTATCTGCATATACATAATCAAATATCTTGGGAATGAGACCCAAGCCCAAACATTAAATTGTTTCATATATACCCTACACACAGCCTAAAGGTAAATTTTATATGATATTTTTATATTGTAGTATTTTGACTGCAAACCATCATACAACATCAGGTGTGAAATTTTCCACTTGTAGCATCATGTTGGCACTGAAAAAGTTTTGGATTTTAGAGCATTTCATATTAGGGAGGCTCAATCTGTGTGTGTGTGTGTGTGTGTGTGTGTGTGTGTGTATGCTTGTTATTTTATGCCTGATTTAGACTATATACTCAATATATGGTTATTGTATAAGATAAAAACAAAAATCAGGAAGAAAATCTATGAGAAAAAAATCCATTATCAGATTTTTAGAAAAGATTTTCAAGTTCTAAATTACCTAAAGCATCACTACAATATTCAGAGAAAAACAGAATCTTAAAGTTTAGAAGAGTTTGGAAGAAGGGTGTGAACTCAGCAGTTACATCAGGGGATGTGGGTTCAGAAGCCAGCTCTGTCACTAACGAGCTGGTGTCCCCAGACATGTACCTGCTGATGTACATGTACTCAGGTATACAGGAGGCTTAGAAGGCCTGGCTGCTCTCATCCACCCTGTAACTTTCCTTAGCTCCAACAACAGATTGCAGTTTACAAATACAAGATATCATAATACACTAAAATAAGCAAGGGAAAACCTGACAAACCAATCAATTCACCAGCACTCCCTTCCCCCCAAAAAACAGAGTAGTGTAGAAACAGGTGCAAGTCCGGCACACAGAGCAGCATGGGGTGGTGGAAGAAGCCCTGGCTGGAAGTCAGGAGGTGGTAACTTAGCTCTGAGTTTTCCCAACCACTATGATACAACCTGGACAAATGATCTGCTCTCTAGTACTGGTTTTCTAAGTCAGTCAATAAGCAGTTGGGCTTCATGGTCTCCAGGTCTCTTTCAGCTAAAATATTTTATAACTTCAAACCCTTCCTCTAAGAAAATAACTAATACTATTTCTGTGCTTATTATGTGCCAGGCTCTTTGCAGAAATTATCACGGTTCTTTCTTACCACCAGTCTCTAACATCCTCATTTTACAGTTGGGGAAACGAAGACATAGGCAGGTTAAGTAATTCACTCAGTATTGCTCAGTAAGTGACAGAGGCAGGATTCCAACTCAGGCAGGGTGACTAAGAATTATGCTCTCCACCCCGTCACACTACAAGGGCCCAAGCAGAAAACCAAAAGACCCAGCAATATCCCCCTACCCTCACCTCATGTATCAAAGAAGTTTCTGGCTCCGCTACTCCACTTGCTCCGTCTGTTGAAGGAAGCAGAAGATGTTTAAAGTCCCTGAAGTTGGTCAGCATGAGAAGTGACAGTTTCCACTGATAGAGTAGGAGGAGCCCTTAGGCTCTGTTTACAGACTTTTGAGTAAACTTAATCTGCTACTGCTGATTAAAGAATTTGACTGGCCTTTCTTCCTGGTTCCTGGGAGAAGACTAAATCCTTGGAATATTCTGAGGCATAGGAGTGTCTTTCATAAGACCCTTGGATCGCATCTGAGTTTATGTTAAGAGATAACAAAGACCAGCCATGTTATTAAAAGGCTGAGGCTTTGAATCAGCCTGACCTCTGGGGAGGAGGTTGGCTGGAGACTGAGTTTAATGACATGACCAATGATTCAATCAATCCTGATTATGTAATAAAACACCAAAAAATGCTAATACCAAAGTGCCTGGTTGGTGAACACAGACGTGCTGGGAGGGTGATGTACCCTATCTCACACAGAGAGGGCACAGAAGCTCTGTATTCAGGACCCATCCAGACCTGGCCTTGTGTGTCTGTCTGTTTGGCTGGTCCTTATTAATACCATTCATAATAACACTGTAATTTTAAGTATAATACTTTCCTGAGTTCTGTGAGCCATTCTAGCTAATTATTGAAACTGAGGGTTCTGTGGGCTTTAGTTTTCTCATTTATTAGAAGTTAAATCAAAGTTCTATGTAGGATCTTTCCTCAATATGTACATTTGTGTGTGTGAGTGATACATTAAATGAAACTTAACCATAGTAAAGGGCTCTTGAGTGCATGCACAGTCTTTTGTTTGTTTCCTTTTTCTTATTCATTTTTAAGAATTCTTTATATGCTACAGATGAGTCTTTGTTTCAAATATTTTCTCCTACTTAAAGCTTACTTTAAAAAAATTATTTATTTATTTAATTCCATTTGTTATTATTTTAATTTGACCAGAGAGAGAGAGAGAAAAGGAAACCGAGAAAGCAAGCCTCCAGGTCCAGGACTGAACTGCAGTTGGCCATGTAGGAATCCAGTGCCCCTAACCACCACGCCACCTGCTGGCCCCTTAAAGTTTACTTTTTATTTACTCTTTATAATCATTTATGTTTTTTAAAAAAATTTGCTATAGGACGTGTGCACTACATGGAGAGAGAGACAGACAGACAGACAAAGAATTGCATGCAGCACAAAAGTAGAGCGGAAGAGCAAGCGGATTCATTTAGCAAGAATACTTTCCAAAGGGTTAGGAGTGGGCTGGAGCAAGGCAGTTCAAGGGCCCCTTCAACTAGGGTTGGGCTACTCTGTCGGGTATACTGGGGTAGAATCAGGTGCACTTCATGTGACCAGTTGCTCAACTGTCCACATCTGCAGCTTTACGTATGTATTTTTAGGGTCTATAGTCAGAGTATGGTCGATTTGCCTTGCTCCCATTTATTCCTTCTTTCCATCTCTTTCTGTCCTGTGGCAGGGCAGAATTTTGTAAAACTGTCTGTTTTTGAGACCTGTCTGTCCCTCGGGCTTTGGCTGGTCCCTTCTGCGCTCCTTCTCCCTCCTTCATAAGCCCCCATATCCTAACTTTGCGGCCTCAGCCTTCTCCAGGGAGGATGGCCATACCTCACTCCCTACTCCTCCAGTCTCCTCTCGGGATTTTGGGCATGCATGCACACCTGGCATGTTTTCAAGCTGCTGGGCCCAGGATTCAATCCACACAGTCAATCATACAGGATCCACCTGCCTTAACCATCATACCACTGGATGGCCCCAATGATTTTTTTGGTTGGCCACACTACAATCCCCTCTCCTCCATTCTCCTCTTGGGATTCTGGGCATGATTCAGCATAGGGTCTGGGACTCGAACCATTTTTGGCCATGTGAGAATCCAGCACCTTAACCACCATGTCACCTGCTGACCCCCCGATGATATTTTAATAAGTAAACATGTTCAATTTTAATGTATTCCGAATTATCCATCTTTAAATTGATTGGTCTTTTTCCTGATTTGAGAAATCCTTCCTTCTTAAGGTCATAAACATATTGCATAATAGTCTCTAAAAATTTCATTATCTTGCCTTTCACATTTAAGTATATAATCTACCCAGAAATTATTTTTGTGTATGCTGTGAGTAGGGGTTCCTTTTAGTTTCAGGATGAAATTTCTTTCTCAGTTCCTTCATACTTATACAAACCAGTTTTGGGGTTTAATATTTCTCCCTCCCCCCTTTTTTTTTGGCCATACGGTGCATGCGCTTGCTGAAGAGAGAGAGACAGACAGAGACAGAGGGAAAGTGAGAAATCACCCCCTGGGGGGATGGCCATGCCACAATCCCTTCTAGTCCATTCTCCTCCTCAGATCTTGGCCATACACACATGTGTCCAGAGTGATTTCCAAGTCCGTGAATTGAACTGTGGTCGGCCATGTGGGAGTCCAGTGACGCCACCTGCAGGCCCCTGGGTTTAATATTTCTTCAAGACTGCCTGTTAGATTATTCTCTGGATCCAATTTCCACAGCCCTAAATAAGTGACAGTCTGTTCATTAATCTACCCAGGTTTTTGTAACTTTTCACCCAGGGCCCTGCGCTCCCTTGTCTACATGAGTTGATCAGAATCTTTCAAATAGATCAGGAGTTCCTCGAGATCTTTTCTCCCCCTCTGACTCCAGAGGACTTATTCAAATTTCTCATCACAACAGACACTCAGTAAACACATGTTGAATAATGAAATGAATGAATGGATGAATATTAAACATGTACTAAAAGGAATATCCCTAAAAAGTACTTCAAAACTCTCAAGTAATATGTATCAATTATTGATCACTGACGTTACCTGACAAGGATCAAGGAAGGCAGAGCCTTCAAACCTGGAGTAAGACAGGTTCTCAGAGAGGGCAGCCCATTTATTCCAGGCTCATTTCAGGGAATACTTCACACAAGTTGAAGAGTGATGTTTCCCTCACCACTGATATCTGGAACATTTTTAGAAACCGAGTGGGGTATTGAGTTTTTCCTATTAACAAGCTAATCACTGATACCAGCAGCCTGGAGGCAACATTTATCAATATGCTACAAAGGGAAATCTGCCACATTTAAGCACTGGTTATCCATCTAAAACATATTTTGCCAGAGGGCATGTGCAATCACTGGAGCAAGACAGAGAAAGTCCCCATCCTCCATGGGGAATGGCCACAATGCAATCCCTTTTCCTCTGCTTCTCCCTCCTCTCAGGACTTTGGGCATACATGTACACATGCGTGGCATTTCTCAAGCCACCAGGTCTGGGACTCGAACCATATGGTCAGCCAAGTAGGATCCTTAACCCGTTTTACCGGTTGGCCCTGGTTATTCATTTTTTCCAGCTACTCTATGGTGAGACAGATGATGTGCAGATGTAGGACACTCTTCGGGCTACTCTAGGCATGTCAGCCATAACACTCTCTGTTTCTCTCCAACTCAATAAACAATACTGGAATGCAAATAGGAGTGTGATATTACAGAAAGAACTCTGGGTCAGTTTGGATTATTTTTATTTTATTTTTATGTTTAGAATATTTAATTATTTATATAATTCCATTTGTTATTATTATTATTTTTTTTAATTTGACCAGAGAGAGATAGAGAGTGAAAGGAAAAGCAAGAAAGCAAGCTGCCAGGTCCAGGACTCGAACCACAGTGGCCCATGTGGGAGTCCAGTGTCCCAACCACCACATCACCTGCTGGCCCCTATTTTTATTTTTTATTGCCAGAGGTTATGTGTGCCCATGAGAGAGAGAGAAAGCACCTCCTTTCTCCTCCATTTCTCCATCCTGTCAGGATTTGGAGCACTTATGCACATGCACCCAGAGTGTTTTACAGGCCACCAGGGCTAGGATTTGAAACTCAACCAGCCATATGGGATCCTGCTCTCTATGTGTAGGGTTTAACTACTGCACTACAGGGCTGGCCCTTGAATTAATTTTTTACAGAGTGAAAATTATAAACTTCAAACTCTCACCATCTTTCTCAAGGGCCAATGGCTACGTACTTAATATATTCACAAGTCCTCTAGGTTCTAAATGGGAAATGTCAAAAGGCCATGAACATATATGTATTAAGAACATCAAAGAGGGTAGCTATACATACTAATTTCAAATTAGGTAACATAAGGCTAGAATAGATTCACCAAGACTCCCTTATATGTGGAATACTGTGGCTTGTGAGTGACTTCAAGCAATTGGATTTTAATTATAAGTCAAGTATTTTCCTAATTTTGAAAGACACTGAACTCTCTGAAATTAAGACTATTAAATTAAGGTTAAAATCAACAAGTACCAGAGGCCAATCTTTCTATCACCAACACATATCATTCTCTCTTATCTTTTTTTTTTTTTTTGCTATTTTTTCATTCTAGTTTCTTGCTTTTGTCTTTCTTATTTCATTGTGTCTTTATAAAGATTAGTTCATTGCAAGAGCCCATCAAGAAGAGGAAGCAGATAGTTACCTGGGGTTTTTCTTTAAGAAAGTCAGGTAGTTGAAATTCTCCTTTATAGACCTAGAAAAACAAAGTAGGTATGAGTTTAAGGAAACAGGTACAGTCATCGTCATTTCAGGACACCTGCAATACCTGACAGTGGGAGTGTGTACCCCTTAATTCTTGGCAAGTTTAGAGTGAGAGAAGCCTGCAAGTTCAAAAACAGCTAGAGGGCAGTGAAATCCCCATTCTCTTAGATTCCCTCCTGTTCCATGTTTGTTCCCAGATGTGGACTGACTAGGAAAGGGCTCAGGATATCTGCAAAAGAAAAAACAGCAAGCAACATTCCAAATTCCAATCATATTAGCTGAGTTCTGAGAAAGGAAGCCCTAGGCAGTCTCAAGCAACCAACAAAGAAATCACACAGTTCAGGAACAAGCTCCTCCTGGTTGCGTTTTGAATTTTCTAAGATAACAACCCTGGATTAATCCAACTTTACTTTTCTCCATTAATCTAGTATTTCCATGATGATCTGAATACAAAATGATTCTTAATACACACACTCCTTAATCTCATAAAATCATGGTTAAAAACATACTTTAAGTACATAAAAATATTTCTACAATAATACAAGTAATAATTAGAAAATATTTTTTAAATACCATCTCTAATAATATTTTTAAAAACATACAATACTGAGACCAGAAGATGGTGTAATGGTTACGTTGCTGGACTCCCACATAGTCGACCATGGTTCAAGTCCTGGACCCGGTAGCTTGAAACTCACGTAGGGCACGTGTGCATGTGTGCCCAAAATTCTTTTTTTTGGCTTAATTTTACCAAGCACCAAGATGTGCCACAATAGTTAAGGCAAGGCAGAGACAATTTACCAAAAAAGTTACTAATACAACAATATATTGCAGTCTGAAAACAGCCACTGTTTATTTACCGACCAGATTACAAAAACAATCATGGTGGATACCTTAGTTCATCCTTCTAATAAGTCTGTTGATCTGGTCTTCCCTGTTGCCAGCATCTCCACCTTCTATAAAATGGGTGGTCTTTTTCTTCATTCCACCTCGTGGAGAAGATAATTTGAAGGGCCAAAGGAAGTTATTTGCTTCTTTGAAGCGTTTTCCAACAGTATAGATTTCATGAATCAGATCCTCCATGCAGATGATGCCGAATTTACCAAGAGATCGAGCAAAGAATTATCTGTCAAAGCAATTCGCTTCTTATTGATTTTGCCATAACCACGTTTGTAGATCAGTTCATTTACTGACTTCAGGTTCGGGTACCCCCATGCAATATATGGTTCCACAATTCTCAGCATGTTAACTGAGACCTTGTTGAGTTTAACAAAGGTGCCATTGAAGATCTGGCGAAGACGAAGAAGCTGCAACACCTTTCGAACCTTTGGGCTCACTCCATTGACACCTCTGATCCTGATGACAAATGCCAGCTTGGGTTCTGCAGGTACATAGAAGCTGCCAGCTTTTCTTGCCATCCTGGTTATGCGAATCTCAGTTCTGTACATCTGTCTATATTTCTTATGATAGTGCTTAGCTTTTTCATAGATAAGCTTCCTCCTTGCCTTTCGAAGCATCTTTTGAGCAAACTTCTTTCTCAGGCGCTTGATCTTCAACTCTGCAAAATTCCTTCGCTTTTTCTTAAGGGTTTCTGGCACAGCAGGAACCTTTTTCTTGGTGGCTTTCACAGCAGCAGAAGCCTTTTTCTTGGTTTCCGCCGCAGCTGGAACCTTCTTTTTCTTCTCTTGAACGCCCTCCATGGTTCTAGCCAAAAAAGAGCCATGTGTGTGCCCAAAATTCTGAGAGGAGAATAGATGAGAAGGGATTGCAGCATGGCCTTCCCCTCCCCCCGGGAGGGGGGTGATTTCTCACTTTCTGTCTCTCTGTCTCTCTCTACCTCTTGGGCAAGCACATGCACCCTATAGCAACAATCTGTCTTTAAAAAAAAAAAAAAAGAACTACTGCTATGCTACTAATAACAAAGGTGGATGTCAATACCTAATGATGACAGAGGAAAATCCAGGTCCCAAAGAATAATATATCACATGTCTCCATTAAAAAAATTTAGAGCTCATATGTAAGCAAAACAATCTATGTTGTTTGAAATCAGGATATTGTTTACTCTGGGGAAGAGGGAAGTGGGAGTGATTAGGAGAGGGGATAAGAGAGACTTCAAGGTTCTGGTAATTTTCTGTCTTGATATGGGTAGTGGTTAAAAGAGTATGTTAATTTTGTGATCCTTTATTGAGATATAATTGTTCTGCATGTATATATCAATAACAAAATTCAATAGACAAGTCAGTGGCTTAATGTTAAAAACTTACTGCTAACACAGTCTGTTTTAGTTTAATAAAAACTTATTCCTTTCTGTTGAGCAACCTCTATGCATAATCAAAATGTATGATATAAGACATTTTTTGAGTAAAAAGGAAGTTAGGATTCAAGAGTCTTTGTGAGTCGGCTCTATTTTCTGGAAATTAACTTAGTACTTTGAAAACCATACAGAAAATTAGAGGTAAAATTGGTTCTGGCAAACCAGCTAGATTTTGAAATCAAACTATTAGGCTGTTAGGAAAGTCAAGAGTATTTTCTATGTTTTCCTACGCAAAAACGTGTCATGACTTTCCTGACAACCCCATATTACTTGCCACAATGTGAAAAGAACCTGGGCAACTCCTTTGTATTTCTTTCACATTCCAATTTACCTAGGGAACAGTAGCCTGGTCCACTGGAAAACATGATGCAAAGAGAAATGCAACAAGATGTGGTAGTATGCTTAAAATTAAGGTGGGCACAGAATTGATGGCTCAACATTGTGGAATGTAAGAATTTTAAGAACAATTTGACCAAGGATGAGAAAAATAACTGCGACAAAATGTAAGGTTAGACTGGAAACCATGAACTTGTATTAACACCAGCTATGACTTTTCTCAGTAGATTTGATGGGAGTGGTAAAGTGGGTTGAACTGAGATAATCGAAAGACTGATTGGACAGAGCTATGATGTACTTTTAAACAGCCAACCTGGGACCAGCAAGTTGCATGGTGGTTAAGGCACTTGATTGCCACATGGCCAAAAACGGTTCGAGTCCAGAAGCTGGTGGCTCATAAAATCATGCCAGGTGTGTGTGGGTGTGTGTGTGTGTGTGCCCAAAATCCCAAGAGGAGAACGGAGAAGGGACTGAGGCATGATCAACCTCCCAGGGTGGTTGATTTCTCCCTTTCCCTCTCTCTGTTTCCCCAGTGAGGGTACACGCTTTATGGCAAAAACCCTGAAAGACAAAAACCAAAACCAATAAATAAATAAATAAATAAATAAATAAATAAATGAGAGAGAGAGAGAGAGAGAGAGAGAGAGAGAGAGAGAACCATTCTTTTTCTTTTCCCCTAATGTAGCTTGTGGCTTTGTAGTAGTCACAAATTAGTGTTACAGGTAACTATTTAAAAATCTCTTTTTTAGGTTTTTGCCATAGGACATGTGAGCTTGCCAGAAAGAGATAGAGAGAAAGTGAGAAATCAGCCCTCAGGTAGATGGCCATGCTACAATCCCTTCTTCTCCATTCTCCTCTTTGGATTTTGGGTACCCATGCACATGTGCCCAGCATGATTTTCAAGACAATAGGTCCAGGACTCAAACCATGGTAAACCATGTGGGAATTCAGTGCCTTAACCACTATGCCACCTGCTGGCCAGAACTTGAACTTTCTTTTCATTTCTTTTTTTTCAGAGAGAGATTTTTGCTATAGGGCATGGGCACTTACCAGAGAGACAGAAAGTGAGAACTCCTTCCCGCCCCCAAGGAGGGGTGGCCACACAGCAATCCCTTCTCTTCCATTCTCTTCTTGGGATCTTGGGATCTTGGGCATGTATGCACATGCATCAAGCATGAGTTTTAAGCCGGCGGGTCCTGGATTCGAACTATGATTGACTACATGGGAGTCCAGCGAAGTAACCATTACACCATCTGCTGATCCATAAACTTTCATAATTCCACACAATTTTTATTTATTTTTTATTTTTATTTTTATTTTTTTGGAGAGGTTTTTGCTATAGGGTGCGTGCACTCGCCAGACAGAGAGAGACAGAGAGATAGAAAGCGAGAAATAACCCCCCAGGGGGGGATGGCCACGCTGCAATCCCTTCTCCTCCATTCTCCTCTCGGGATCTTGGGCACACACGCACGCACATGCATCCGGCGTGAGTTTAAACCACCAGGTCCGGGACTCGAACCGCAGTCGACTACGTGGGAGTCCAGTGACATAGCCATTACACTAACTGCTGGTCCTCCTACACAATTTTATGAAAGAACCTGCGCTCTTGTTTAATAGACAAATAAGTTTTTTTTTTTTAAGGTTTTTATCATAGGGTGTGCTAGCCAAAGAGAGAACATGAAAGGGAAAGTGAGAAATCACTCCTGGGGGGGGGGGGGGGTGTGTGTGACCGTGCCACAATCCCTTCTCCTCCTTGGATTAAAAAAAAATAATTGTTTACTTAATTTTATTTTTTATTATTATTATTATTATTATTATTATTATTATTATTTTAATTCACAAGAGAAAAAGAGAAAAAGTGAGAAAGCAAGCTGCCAGGTCTGGGATTCAGACTATGGTCAGCCATGTGGAAGTCCAACACCTTTACCACTATACTACCTGCTGGGCCCACAGATAATGCTTTTAATTACTTCATTATTATTATTATTATTATTATTATTATTATTATTTAAGAGAGATTTTTGCTATAGGGCATGTGCACTCACTGGAGAGACAGAGAGACACAAAAAGACAGAAAGTAAGAAATCACCATCCAGGGAGGATGGCCATGCCATAATCCCCTCTCTATTCTCCTCTCAGGATTTTGGGCATGCATACTCCTGGTGTGAGTTTTTTTGCTTTGTTTTGTTTTGTTTTTGTTTTTCACTTTAATGGTTTTTATTTGTTTGTTTGTTTTGTTTTTGTTTTTGTTTTTTTGTTTTGCTGTAAAAGGTGTGAGTTTTAAGCCACCAAGTCTGGTACTCGAATTGCGGTCAACTACATGGGAGTCCAGAGACATAACCATTATGTCATGTGCTGGTCCCAGATAACACTTTGGTTTTATTATTTTTTTTGGAGAGGTTTTTGCTATAGGGTGCGTGTGCTCACCTGAAAGAGAAACAAAAAGTGAGAAATCAGCTCTGAGCAGACTCCTCATGGCTACTGGGCACTAGATTTTTCAAGGAACAGGAGAAATGAAGATTTTCTACTCATAATTCAGCCTCCAGCAAGCAGAGCTAGTGTGGCAGGAGAGTTGAGCCCTTCTCTGAGCAGACTCCTCATGGCTACTGGGCACTAGATTTTTCAGGGAACAGGAGAAATGAAGATTTTCTACTCATAATTCAGCCTCCAGCAAGCAGAGCTAGTGTGGCAGGAGAGTTGAGCCCTTCTCTGAGCAGACTCCTCATGGCTACTGGGCACTAGATTTTTCAGGGAACAGGAGAAATGAAGATTTTCTACTCATAATTCAGCCTCCAGTAAGCAGAGCTAGTGTGCGATCACAACAGAACGGCAAGCAGATTCTAGAACACCTCTGTCTGCTTGTTCCTGTACATTGAGGCTTAACTTCAAGAATTTGAAAGAAACACGCCATTCATCAGATGACAAGAAATCACCGCCGGATCACGAGAAATATGGGAAAACGAGAAAATACCTCTCCTCCACGGGAAAAGAGTAACTCTCCTTCATCCACAAGCAGTTCGGTGAAAGTCATGGAAATGTCTGATAAGGAATTTAGAGCATTCGTAATGTCGAAGCTTACAGAGATGGAAGAAAAGAGAGATAATGAACTGCTAAAGAGAAAGGAGAAAGAAGTTGCCGAGTTCCAGGAGATGAGGAAATTCTTGCAAAATCTAAAAGAGGAATTACACACTTTACGAAAGACTCAAACGGAACTGCTAGAGATGAAGGCTATAATACAAGAAGTCAAAATCTCCCTAGAAAGTATTAAAAGCAGACTAGATCATTCAGAAAATAGAATCTCAGGTGTAGAAGAGAAAATGGCTGGCTTAGAAAAATCCACCACGAAGACTGAGAAAATGGCTCAAAAATTTGAGAATGATATGCAAGAAGTACTGGATACCATCAAACGTCCAAATATCCGGATAATTGGCATTCCAGAAGGTGAAGAGACCCATAAGGGCATTGATAATCTATTCCATGAAATCCTGCAAGAAAACTTTCCAAACCTAGAGAGGCATTCAAAGATCCAGTCCCAGGAAATACAAAGGACTCCAAATAGAATCAACCCAAGAAGATCTTCTCCAAGACACATTATAGCCAGGTTGACCAAAACCGCAGACAAAGACAAGATACTAAGATTGGCAAGAGAGAAACATCAAGTTACCTACAAAGGACATCCCATCAGGCTAACAGCAGATCTCTCATCGGAAACAATGCGAGCGAGGAGAGAATGGGAAAATATATTCAAAGTGTTACGAGAGAAGCAATTTCAGCCAAGAATACTGTACCCGGCAAGATTATCTTTCAGGTGGGAAGAAAAGACAAGAACATTCTCAGATAAACAAAACCTGAAAGAATTTACCAACACCAGACCAGATCTCCAAGAAGTTCTCAAGGGTGTGTTGTATCAAGAAAATTAAACACAGACACACGGAAATAAGAGTCCAAAAACTATGAAAGTGGCCAACTTAATCATAGGGACAAGTCTGGAGTTGAATATTATATCCTAGAATTTAATCAGGAAAATTGAACCAGAACAGAAGATAAAAGTACATGAGACTGATAGGTTCATACACCTACCATTTGAACAGAATCCTAACTTGTTTCCTGGCTTAAAGCAAAGTTCCTTGGCACTTCTTTGGGTTAAGTTAAAACTGGTTTTCTTAGTAGTAATGAGTGAACTCAACACTGAAAGTAGTTAGATTATGTAGGAAATTGTGTGACCAATGCAATGTGGGTGGGAAGGGAATGAAAGACAATTGTAGACACCGGAGGTGGTGTGAGAGGAGGGTGGGAAGGGACAGAAGGTCAGAAAGGGGGGTGGAAGTAACTCTAGGAACTAGTAATGGAAAATTTTTTGTAATGTGCATGATTGTATCACTATACAGTGTGTACTGGATGGGAGATTGCATTTTGTATGCTGTGATGAAGCTTAAGGAAGGAATGTAAATTGAGTTACAAAAAGAAAAAAAGTTTCAGAAAAAAAAAAAATATATATATACCTAATGACTGCAGTAGGATATGTAGCCACAGCTAGGTGCTACTTTATAGGATGCGTAAAGTAAGACTTGTGTTCATGGAAATGTGGGTATCACCTGTGTTTGCTATGAGGGTATTTCGATTGATTAGGGTCTTTGGCGATACAATAATTGTGAGGAGAAAACAGTATAGAATGCAAACATAGATACCAGAGACTGTGGGAGGAGAGTGGGAGATGGCAGAGGGTAAGAGATAGAGAATCAAGGATGGGGGGAAAAAAGCAAAACATACAGAAGACAAGAAATGTAAGATCATTTACTGACAATAACATGTTTGTTGATGTGCTTGATTGAGACAATATATAGTGTACTTTGGATGGAAAATAAATAAATAAATAAATAAAATGGGAAAAAAAAAAAAAGGGAGAAATCAGCCCCCAAGGGGGATGGCCATGCCGCAATCCCTTCTCCATTCTCCTCTTGCGATCCTGGGCACACGCACACACGTGCCTGGTATGAGTTTAAGCCACTGAGTCCAGGACTTGAAACATGGTCGCCTACATGGGAGTCCAGCTACATAACCATTACTCCAACTTCTGGTCCCTCCAGATAACACTTTTATGAAGACATGACCGTCAAATAACACTTTTAAGCAGACATAACTGTCCTAAATTGTTTATTAGGTATGAATTTTACAAACATTACTTATATTAGCAGTAATGATTGAGTTAGAGAGTATTGTGCTTTTTCCAAGCTGCAAAGCAAGAGCCACCAATAGTATGGCAGGGAATGTGTGGCCCTTTCCAAGACCACGACTCTTGTGGCCTACAGGTGTCAACCCACCCATCTCCCTATGCTCGTGGACTGGTTTGGTAATTCAGTGGGTGTCAGGATTTCTACTGATAGTTTTATGGAATGGATCAATGAGGACAACCTCCAAGAATCTGTATGTGGGATTTTCACCAACTCAGTAAGAATTCAGGACTCTAGGGCCAGCAGGAACCATGGTGCTTAAGTGCCAGATTCCACATACCTAACTGTGCAGTCTGAGTCCCAGGCCTGGGAGCTTAAAAAACACGCCAGACACGTGTGTGTGCATGTGTGTGTGTGTGTGTGTGCCCACAATCCTGAGTGGAGAATAGAAGAGAAGGGATGGTGGCATGGCCACCACCCTTAAGGGTGATTTCTCTTTCCCTCTCTCTCTATGCACTCTCTCTGGTGAGTGTACATGCTCTATAGCAAAAAACCTTAAAAAAATTTTTTTCAGTACTCTAATTGCTGCCCAGTGGCATCCAGCGCACTTCTCTGCAACAGACTAGAGGCTTCGAGCAAACTTAGCTGGTGAATACCATGATGGATGGGCTTGCTGGAGGTTGCACCTGTAGAAACTGGGCATTTGCCATGGGTTGCACTCTTAGAAACTGGGCCTTTGCAGCCACCATGATGCATGCAAATCAACCAACCTTGCTTGGTCTTGGATCCCAGTCTGCACGCTTTATTGGGCCTAGTAGGACAGGGAGCTTTATGGAGCACAGAGAACTGACGGTAGTGATGGCTGCCGCCAGACCCACACACACTAGCTAAACACAAAGATTTTGTTACCACACAAATGGAAACAGGTTCCATTAGGAAAAAGCTTGATAGCCACTGGATTTGAGTCTATTATACAAAAAACTATGGATACTTATTGAAATGAGTATAACAGGGCACCTCCTAAAAGCACAAAGAAATCTTCTAAATGATAAATCCTAAGTTTACAAACCTAAAGACATTTCCACTTTTACTGATATACTTTTAAACGTAGCAACATTTTTTTTTTCTTTTTTGGAAAGGTTTTTGCTATAGGGTACATGCACTCGCCAGAAACACAGAGAGAGACAGACAGACAGACAGATAGAAAGCGAGAAATCATCCCCCGGGGGGATGGCCACGCCGCAATCCCTTCTCCTCCATTCTTCTCTGGGGATCTTGGGCACGCACGCACACACGCCCGGCATGAGTTTAAGCCACAGGGTCTGGGACTCAAACCGTAGTCGACTGCATGGGAGTCCAGCGACATAGCCATTACGCTAACTGCTGGTTCCTAAACATAGCAACTTTTGAGATTTGGAGAATGAACATTTTCTATCTTTTTTTTCTCTGCAATGTCTAAAAACCGTTTATATTTTGGAGTCTCTGCTATAGTCCTAGGACGCCTAAATGAAAGCAGAGATATGAGACTTATAGATGAGGTATTTCTGTGGAGACGCAGTACACTGCAAGTGGAGGTGGGTGCAGGATAACAAATTTGCTGCTACGAGGAGTGAATCAAGCTATGACAATCTCTTCTTCATTATCAGGTAGTACCGGGTCTATGTGGAGGCTGGCCTGGCTGCTCCCTGAAGAATCTGCATGTAAGAATCCTAACACTGCAGTCCAGAGACTGCTCCAGCTTGTGAACATGGGAAGTATCTAAGCTGGGAGCTGTGGATATGGTATTAGCACTGATTCCCACTGTGCCTGCCTATTGTCTGGGGGCAAGCGGATACCATACCTAAAGCAGGGACTGAAGCTGTTACAACGTCTTTTTAAGAAAGCTTTATCTTTTTTTAAACCAAGATTCTCAAATATCTTTTCTTCTCCCCTCTATTCAGGGAAAGTCTGAATAGCCTCAGACTTTCCAGGCCGCTGGGAATTATTGCTCAGGCATATTGTCCTGTGCCTTGGCTGCTTTATTGAACAAGTTCAAGTTTGATTTGCTCCAGTCCCTCTCCCATTGTCAGTAGATGAGGTTCCCAAGACACTTTTCTTATCTCTGTGATAGCCTCTCAGATGCTCATACAATGAATTCCCTCTCTCTTGGCTAGCTCCTTCTGCTGGAATCCAGGCAGAAAGTTCAGCTCAGGCAATCAGTCATACAGATAGGGAATGGCAGGGAAGGCTCAGAAGGCCCCAGCCCAGCACTCTTATATTATGCCATGCATACTCTCTGCATCTTATGTTACCTTTATGTTTAGAGCTTGTGGTTAGATCTTTCTCTTTTCTCTTTAGTTTGTTGTAAAATTCAGTAAGACAGGGCAGAAAAAATGAGTCGGAATGTTAAATATTTTAAATATCTTCCAGGTCTGGCAATTTCAGAGTAGTTAAAGCTTCAATGAGGGGGGAAAAAACTAGCGTGTGATATCACAAATGTAACAACAATGAAAAGCAGAAGCAGCCAGGGTAAACTAACAGATAAAGGTTCAATCAGTAAGTGCGGCCCAGCTTTGGTGGCACTGTCAGTGTACTGATGAGCTGGAAGGCTAGGGAAAGAGGACTGAAGCATGGTGAAACTCCGTCACCCTTCTGAGGGTATATCTTACTCTCTCACATTTTCTCTTATGTTCAGGTGCTCTCTGTAAGTACTGGTTGTTGGAAAATCATGATGTATTTTTGCACACACACACACACACAAAAGTCATGACTTTTCCAACAACCCAATAAATAAACTTTAAAAAGTGGGAAGCTACCTGAGGATTTCCTCTTTCAGGATTCTCTAGGGAGATAATACTTCAAAAGTTGGAAACTATAAATTGACCAAAGAATACTTTCCACTGACAAAGCAATTCCTATTTAGTTCAGGAAACCAACTACTACATTGCTTATTAAAACAGCAGAGTTAGGAATGGAATTTCCTTTGGTTAAATGAATAATGTTTTTGCACATACTATTTTCAGGCACTAAAAAAATTGAGGATTCTACTTGACAGCAATAAGTTAGGTATTCTGCATCCAAATGTTTCCACAAAGTCTCCCGCTTCAATTACTGAAGGAATAACGAGTAGACAAAAGTAGGCTTCTGATTTGGAAGGTGCACCAGGAATTAAAGTAATAAGAATAGCAGCTAAGGGGACCAGCAGTTAGCATAATGGCTTGTTGCTGGACTCCCACGTAGTCGACCGTGGTTCGAGTCCTGGACCAGGTGGCTTAAACTCACGCCGGGCACGTGTGCGTGCGTGCCCAAGATCCCAGGAGGAGAATGGAGGAGAAGGGATTGCGGCGTGGCCATCCCCCCTGGGGGTGATTATTTCCTGCTTTCTGTCTCTCTGTCTCTCTCTGCCTGTCTGGCGAGTGCACGCGCCCTATAGCAAAAACCTCTCAAAGAGAAAAAGAATAGCAGCTAAACTTTACTATTTTCTATGCACCAGGTTGGTATTAAGTAAGTGCTTCCTATGTATTATTCCATGAAATCCCTCAAGCTCTGAAGGGAAGTATTAATGCTACAGTTTTCCATGTCGGGAGTGGTTCTAGGACCCCTGTGGATACCAAAATCTGCAGATGCTCAAGTCTCCTATATAAAATGGTATAATGTTTGCATATATCCTATGCACATCCTCTCTCTATATTTTATTTTTTTCTTTTTCTAAGATAAATTTTTGCTATAGGGCATGTGCATTCATTGGAGAGACAGAGACACAGAGACAGAAAGCGAGAAATCACCCCCCAAAGAGGATGGCCATGCTTCAATCTCTCCTCCTCCATTTCCTTGTGGGATTTTGGGCACACACATACACACGCCTGGTGTGAGTTTTAAGCTGCCAAGTTCGGGACCTGAACCACGGTCAACTAGGTGGGACTGCAGCAACATAACCATTATAGCATCTGCTGGACCCACATCTTGGCTGTATACTTTAAATCATCTCTAGATCACTTAAAATACCTAGTACAATGTAAATATGATGGAAATAGTTGAACATGTTTAGTACAGATGCGATCTAACTACAGAATACACCTCAGCAAAACATGACATTTTGGTCTAGTTGACTGAATCCATGGATGTGGAACCTGCAGATCTGGAAGGCTGACTGAATTCTCTTTTACAGGTGAAGCAACTGAGGCACGGAGAAATTAAGTCATTGTCCAAAATAGTGAAATGGAAAGCTACGGTGGTAGTATGATCAGACCTATTTTAATTTCTTTCTTTCTTTTTTTTTGAGAGATTTTTTGCTATAGGGCACATGTGCTTGCCAGAAAGACAGAGAGACAGAAAGTGAGAAATGACCTCCCAGGGGGGATGGCCACACCGCAATCCCTTCTCTTCCATTCTCCTCTCAGGATCTTGGGCACGCATGCACACGCATCCAGCGTGAGTTTAAGCCACGAGGTCCAGGACTCAAACCACAGTCGACTACATGGGAGTCCAACAACATAGCCAGTACGCTAATTGCTAGTCCCCATCAGACCTATTTTAAAAGGATTATTCTAGTTGATCTCTTTATACCGTACATGGCCACATTCAGAGGTATGGAGGCTGTATCAGTAAACCAAACAAGGAATAATGATAGCTTGGACCAAAGAGAGAGCACTGAAGGTGGTGAGAAGTGGTAGCATTTTACATTTTTTTCTAAATACATCTAGATTTCCTAACAGATTGCATGTGGAATGTGATAGACAAGAAGGGAGTCAAGGATGACTCCAAGGTTTCTGGCCTAAGCAACTACCAACTGGAAATCTGGAACTGCCATCAACTACACTGGGAAAAGTTCTGGTATGGAGTGGATTGGAGAGAAAGAATCCTTGACATGTTCTGGTCACTGCAATTACCTCTCCTCTACACATCTAGTTCATCATGATTTGGACTATCATACACCTGTTATGTTTCAGGTTGACTGGATCAGAGATCCAAAGCCATGGTTGGCCCTGTGGCTTCCAGTATAGCAGTCTAGTATACTACAGATTACACATCTAGAGCCTATATTTTTAAAAAATTATTTATTAATTTTATTTATTATTATTTAATTTGATGAGAGAGAGAGACAGAGAGAGTGATGAAGCAAGCTGCCAGGTATGGGACTCGAACTGCAGTAGGCCACGTGGGAGTCCAGTGCCCCAACCACCTGGCCACTTGCCGACCCTAAGTTTATATTCTCAATTTTGAGTTTTATGAATTCATTTTATATTTTATATGCCAGTTCTTTAACACATAGAAATATTTGACAAATATTTTCTCTCTTTTGCTTTGTCTGAAATTAATGTAGCTTGGGAACCAGCAGTTAGCGTAATGGCTATGTCGCTGGACTCCCACGTAGTCAACCGCAGTTTGCGTCCCGAACCCGGTGGCTTAAAACTCACGCTGGGCGCGTGTGCATGCATGCCCAAGATCCCTAGAGGAGAATGGAGGAGAAGGGATTGCGGCGTGACCATCCCTCCTGGGGGGTGATTTCTCGCTTTCTGTCTCTATGTCTCTCTCTGTCTGTCTGGCGAGCGCATGCACCCTATAGCAAAAACCTCTCAAAAAAAAAAAATTAATGTAGCTTCTCTAGTTTTCTTTTATTAGGATGATCATGGTATATCTTTTTTTTTTTTTTTTTAAGGTTTTTTGCCACAGGGCTGCGTGCTCGCTGAAGAGACAAAGTGAGAAGTCATCCCACTGGGGGGATGGCCACACTGCAATCCCTTGTCCTTCATTCTCCTCTAGGGATTTGGGGCACTCACAAACATGCACTTGTAGTGATTTTTAAGCCATCAGGTCCAGAGGCAAACTGTGGTTGGCCATGCGGGAGTCTAGCACTTGATCCACCATGCCATCAGCTGTCCCCTATCTATTTACTTTTACACTACCTGTGTCTTTAGATTTGAAGTGAGTTTCTCATAAACAACATATTTTGGGGTTTTAATCCACTTTCACAGTCTATTAGTTGGTATATTTATGTCATTCAAACTGATTACTGATAACAATCGGCTTAATATCCACCATACTTGTAGCTATTTTCTATTAGTTGTGCTTTTTGTTTGTTTCTTCTTTTTTTGTCTTCTACTCTTTTGCTGCCTTCTCTGTTTTTGTTTGCTTTAGACAGGATCTTGCTAAGACACAACCCTCCTGCCTCAGCCTCCCAAGTAGCTGGGACTACAGTCATGTGACATTATGCCCAGCTTTTACAATGGGCCAGGAATCAAATCTGGGACTCCCATGTGGCCTCAGCCTGCCAAGTAGCAGTGTCAACCAGTGTACACCACCCTGGCTGGGCCCTGTCTTCTCTGTTTGTTTGTTTGTTGTTGTTTTTAATAATTACTATTTTTTTAAATTTAACTTTATGTATTTATTTTAATTTGACCAGAGAGGGACAGAGTAAGAGAGAGAGAGAGGAAAAGTGAGAAAGCAAGCCACCAGGTCCGGGACTCAAACTGCAGTCGGCCATGTGGGAGTCCAGTGCCCTTAATTACCATGCCACCTGCTGGCCCCATCTTCTCTGGTTTTAACTGAGCATTTTATGATTCCATATTCTTTCTTCTCTAGGCATGTCAAGAATAATCCTTTGAGATTTTTTTTCAGTCACTTGTCTATAATTTGCAATATGTACTTACAACTAATGTAAATTCACTTTTAAATAGCACTATACTGCCTTATGGTAGCACAAGTATCTTATTCCAGAATATTCTCAATTCCTACCTCCTTATACCGCTGTTACTCATTTCATGTATTAGCTATAATCATTGAATACATTCTTATTATTATTTTGCATAAACTTTATCTTTAGATCAAGTAAGAAGTAAAAATATAAAAGGTTTTATTTTACCTTCATATATTACTTCTTTGAAGGTCTTCCTTATTTATACAGATCCAAGTTTTCATCTGTCTTATTTTCCTTCTCTCTGAAGAGCTTTTTTTAAAAAAGATTTATTTATTTTATTTGCTATTATTATTTATTTTTAAATTTGTCCAGAAAGAGACACACAGAGAAAGAAAGGGACAGTGAGAAAGTAAGCTGTCAGGTCTGGGACTTGAACTGCAGTTGGCCATGTAGGAGTCCAGCATCTTAACGACATACCTGCCAGTCCCCTCTCTGAAGAATCTTTTTTTAAAGAGTTATTTCCTTTATTTTATTTATCAATATTGTTATTTTCAATTTGACCAGAGAGAGAGAGAGAGAGAGAGAGAGCAAGCAAGCCACCAGGTCTGGGACTCAAACCATGGTTAGCTATGTGGGAGTCCAAGGCCCCTAACCACACTACCACCTGCCAGCCCCTCTGAAGAATTTTTAACATTTCTTGCAAAAGTTCCTCAAGTTTTGTTTATCTGAGTCTTTAATTCTCTTTCAGCTATGAAAGATAATTTTGCTGGATATAGAGTTCTAGGTTTGTAGATTTTTTTTCTTTCAGTTCTGTAAATATTCTTTTTGCTTGCATATTTTTTGATAAGAAATACAGTATTATTCTTATCCTTTTTCTCCATAGTTAAAGTGTTTTGTGTCCTTTAGGTTCTTTCAAGATTTTGTCTTTGGTTTTCTGCAATTTGAATATGATATGCCTAAGTGTAGGTTTTTTGGTATTTATCTTGCTTGGTGTATTCTGTATTAGTGGTTTAGAATTTGTCTTTTTATTTTATTTTATTTTTTTTTTGAGAGGTTCTTGCTAAAGGGTGCATGCACTCACCAGAAAGACAGAGAGAGACAGAAAGATAGAAAGCGAGAAGTCACCCCCTGGGGGGATGGCCACGCCGCAGTCCCTTCTCCTCCATTCTCCTCTCGGGATCTTGAGCACGCACGCACACGTGCCTGGCATGAGTTTAAGTCACCGGGTCCAGGACTTGAACTATGGTCGACTACATGGGAGTCCAGCAACAGCCCTTATGCCAACTGCTGGACCCAGAATCTGTCATTTATTTTAAAAAATTCTCAGCCATTATTACTTCAAATGTTTCTTCTATACCTTCCTGTCTTTTCTTTTTGGTATTCCCATCTTGTGTACATAATATTATACATTCTATATATACATATATAAATATACATAATTTTGTAACTGGCTTATACTTATTATTCTGTTCTTTTTCATTCTTTTTTCTCTTTGCTGTTTAGTTTTGGAAGTTTCTGATATATCTTCAAGGTCACTGATTCTTCGTTGGGCTATCTACTGCCCCTTTCATCAAAGGCACTCTTCATTTTGTTATAGTATTTCTATCATTCTCTTTGGATTTTTTGAGTTCTTCTCTCTTATGGTCCCTCTCTGTTCTTGCATATTATCTACTTTCTCTAGTAGGGCCCTTAGCATCTTAATCATTGTTATTTTAAATTCACAGTCTGATAATTTCAGAATCTCAGCCATACCTGAATCTGGTTCTAATGTTTACTATTATCTCCTCAAATGGTATTTTTTGCCATTTAGAATGCCTTACAATACTTTTAAAAAATAATTACTAATTTAATTTTATTATTATTATTATTTATTTGCTATAGGTCACATGCACTCACCAGAGACAGACAGACAGAAAGTGAGAAAGCAAGCCACTAGGTTGAGGACTTGAACTGTGGTCAGCCATGTGGGAGTCCAAGGCCTTAACTACCATGTCACCTGCTGGCCCATGTAGTTTTTTTGTTGAAAGTAGAAATGATGCATTGCTTTTATGGGTAAAAAAAAATTTAGGTAGAGATGTCTTCAGTGTGAGCTTTAATTTATCTGTCTAGTAGTTAGGCTGTGTTTACTGTCCACCGTAGCTGCAGGTATCAGAGGCTAAAATTTCCTTTAGGTCCTTGTTTTAGTATCTCTTGTTGACTCAGGGTTTTCCTAGAGATTCCTTCTCAACACAGGGTCTGAGAATGGCAGTTCTTTTAGCAGTAATCCACTTTTTTTTTTTTTTTAAAGGAGATTTTTGATATAAGCATGTGTGCTCACTGGAGAGACAGAGATAGAAAGTGAGAAATCACCCTCTGGGTGGATGGCCACGCTGCAATCCCTTCTCCTCCATTCTCCTCTTGGGATTTTTTGTTTGTTTGTTTGTTTAAGCATTGAAGAGACAATTTTATTTAAGTCGCTTTTCAGAATACATGAACAGGAAACTAGTACAATAGACCAAAGGTTGCCTAGAGACCAACAGTCACATAAAAGTTTAAGGCAAGCTTTACTGATTTATTATAAATAAGGCAAGTGGATGTGGGCTCAGAATTAATATTTTTCAAGGAAATTCTTGCATAACGAGAATATGAATATTGGAATTTTGATTATTACTAGGCAAAATGAAAGCAAATGTTTTCCCAAATTGTAGTAAAATGCATTCCTTTAATACTATACTACTATTAAGCATACAAACACTGGCAAATTTAATGGTATGAAAACCCTACGATATTTTTCTCAGTATAAATTTAGGAGCATTCTGAATGCTTTTATTAAGTCTACTTTTCTGTCATTGGGATATTGAAATTCCAAGAAACTTCTATTACTTTAATTTTAAGAGATCAAAGTCACAAAGATATGTGTTTTTCTAGGATACAGTGGTACTAAGGACAACACATAATTTTAGTGAAATCAAATCTATTAAAGAAAAGGGAAATTAAAAGTATAAGCTACTATTAGAATCATTGCATAGATTTAGTATAAGATTACTTATTTTTATTTTTGATAGAAAAATGTTAAAGCTTTTCTCATGTCTGGAGCTTAAACAGTGAACTGTGTTATAGTTACTCAATGATTAATCATATTTCTATAACAACCTCTTCACTTTTTATACTTGCCAATGTGTTCACGGGCTATAATAAACCTTTGAATTTGTGTAGTACCTTCATAAATCTGGTAGATCTTGGCATCCCTCATGAGTTTTTCTACAGGATATTCTGTATTAAATCCATTGCCTCCAAAAATCTGCACAGCATCAGTAGCTAACTGATTTGCAATATCTCTAGTAAATGCCTTTTGCAATTGAGGCAAAATAGGTATTTCGGCGACCAGAATCAACTTCCCAAGCTGTTCTCTGGTAACTTAGTCTGACTAGTTCAATTTTCATTGCCACTTCAGCCAGTATAAATGATACCTACTTGGTGCTCTACTAGTAGCTTTCCAAAAGTTTTTCTTTCAGGGCATATTTGGTAGCTTCATCCAAAGCTATTTGTAATAATCCCAACAGCACCGGCCTGCTACTAGAGGTCTAGTTTTATCAAAAGCTCCCATTGCAATTTTGAAACCAGCTCCCTCACCAATTAAAACATTTTCTTTAGGCACTCTCACATCTTCAAAGACAATTCCTCTTGTATCTGAACATCGCTGGCCCATGTTTAATTCCTTTCTTCCAATCTGTACTCCTGGGGTATCTGCTTCCACAATAAATCCAGTAAAGGCTTTACCCAGCAGGAGCCTTGGGATCTGGATCAGAACGTGCCAATAAGAGAATACCAATTAGCTTTGCCCCCATTGGTTATCCACATCTTCTGACCATTAATAACAGATTCATCTCCTTTTTTCTTCTGCTTTGGTCTTTATACCCAGCTACATCAGAGCCTGCTCCAGGTTCTGTTAAACAGTAGGCACAACATCAATGGCTCCTCAAGTCAATCTCCCCCCAAATACTTTTTTTGTTGTTGATACATTTCCAGCAATAATAATAGGCATTTGCCCCAAAGAATTTGCTTCAATGGCAGTCTGTCCACCCCTGTACATCCATAAGCTAATTCTTCAGTAATTAAACAAGCGTCAAAAGTTCCAAGTCCAAGACCTCCACAACTCTCTGGAATGTGTGTATTCATTAAACCAAGTTCCCAGGCTCTTTTAATTAGGGGGGGACAGGGTATTCACCAGTTTTATCATATTCTGCAGCAACTGGAATTATTTCCTCTCGGCAAATTTACGAGCAGTAGCTTGAAATTCTTTTTGCTGTTCAGTGAACTCAAAACTAAATCCTAATCCTGGTTCACGGTGTAGATCGACTTTTGTATGTTGTGATCTCCAGTCAAAATGAGAAATACTCCTCAGGACCCTCGCAGCTTCTCCTGAACCCCACGTCCATGTCTGCTCCAGTCCGGTCAACTCAAGACGCTAACACCCACTGACTGCCACCGAGGACTTGCCTCCTCCTCTTGGGATTTTGAGCATACACGCACATATGCCCAGTGTGAGTTTTAAGTCATCAGGTCCGGGACTCGAACCACGGTCAACTACATGGGAGTCCAGCAATGTACCAATTATGTCATCTGCTAGTCCCCAATCTACTATTATTTTTACAAGATCATGATTGGTGTGGGGGTAAAGGTGTGTGTGTGTGTGTGTGTGTGTGTGTGGTTTGGAGTGTCAGGTAATTCCATGATAAGGTCTAACTTTTGTGCTTGGACCGTGACTTTCATGAGTGCCTCTCAGGTTTCCTTCTATCAAGACAGGACAGAAAGGCTAGAGGGGGCGTTGGAGTAGTATACAAGGGTATGTTCATAAAGTTTGTGAAAAAAATATTAGAGTATGTTTATTTTGGTGCAAAAATTTTGAACTCTACATATAGTTTTTTTCATAAAATATATTTTTCATGAACTTATTGATTTCCCTTCCTCAAGGTCAATTTACTTTGAGGGCAAACCATTGTTAAGAAGTACTCTGAGCTTATTTTGAGATGGTTATTTTTTCTTTCTCTCTGCCTGAAGCATGAGGGGATTTTTTTCAGATCTTCACCCTGAGAATTCTGGTAGTGTTCTTGGAAGTAATTTTTGATTCTCAGTACGCACCTTTTCCTCCAGTCTTTGAGGCGTAGTTAAGGTCAAAACCTTAACTGTTTGACCCAAGAAGAACTGATTTTTTTCTTTCTCTTTTTTCCTGGTGTTTTACTATTTAATGATACTGTGGCTTATTTTCTTCATTAAGATGTACCAGAGATACATGGCCTTCTGTTCTTATGTTATTAGTTGAATAATTTTCTACACACTCATTTTCTCCGTTCTACTTTTCTGAAACTCCAGTTGACCAAGTGTTGATCTGAACTAAGCTTCTAATTTTTTTGTATTTTCTCTCAAGTCATTTCTTGGTCTTCTGTTCTACTTTCTTTTTTAAAAAATGTTTTCTTATTTTGCTATAGGGCATGTGTTCACAAGGAGGTGGGGGAGTGAGAAATCACCCCTCACTTCAGGGGGGATGGCCACATTGCAATCCCTTCCCCCTCCCTTCTCCTCTTGGAATTTTGGGTACAAAGTGCACATGCTCGTGGGGTGTTTCTCGAGCTGCTGGGTTTGGGACTTGAACCGCACAGTGTCCATATGGGATTCAGCCATTTTAAACCACCATGACACTTGGGCTGGCCTTGTTCTACTTTCAAAGAGACATTCTCAGCTTTATTTTTCCAACTCTTACTGTTTGAAATTTTGACTCTACTTTTACTTCCCAAACTTTTAGGTTTTTTAAAAATAGCACCTAGTTCTTGTTCCTTTGCCCCATGCTCCCTCATAAGAATACAAATTACATTTAAGTATTTTTTTACTCATTACATGGGTTTAATTTCCTCTGAGGTTTCTATTTTTCTTCTTCTTTTTGGTCTCTTTCACCTTAGAGGGGAAATTTTTTTTCTTAGTCTTTTGCTGTGGGGTGTGTACATTTACTGGAAAGAGAAAGAGAAAGAGACAGTAAGAGGGGAAAGTGAGAATCACCCTGCAGGGGTGATGGCCACATCATAATCCCTTCTGCTCCATTCTCCCTCCTAGGATTTTAGTCACATACACTCACTTACCCAGCATGATTTTAAAGCCACCAGGTCCAGGACTCAAACTGCAATCAGTCAGGTGGCAGTCTAGCACCTTAACTACTATGCCACCCTGCTGGCCCTACCTTAGAGAATTTTACAAATGTCTGGTGAGTCTTGGCTATGAAGTACTAAAAAGCTAACTAAAGTTTTATACATAGGGGGTTAAATCTGATTAGGGGTATGATGTCTCAGCCAACTTTTAGGTCAGGGGTCTCTGAGTATTATGTTGTAGGTCTTTTTCTCTGGGGTAGTCAAGTATCTAGGAGAAAGCGCCCACCCAGTTTTTCACTCTGAGGTTGATGGAGGCATGAAGTTTGGTGCCAACATTCCGGAGTTGGGTAGAGGTGGTGTCATCTGATTATGTATTTATTTTTTTGGGGACAGACTTTCACTTAATGCTCTGGTTTTTAATTTGGAGCTGTATCTCTGTTCCTAGCATCCTTATTTTCTTTTATATATACATATTTTTCCTTATATGTGTGTGTGTGTGTGTGTGTGTGTGTGTGTGTGTAGACAAGCAGATGGCATAATAGTTATGTAGCTTGATTCTCACGTAGTTGACTACAGTTCGAGTCCCAGACCCAGAGGCTTAAAAACTCACCACCAGGAAACATGTGCATGTGTGCCCAGAATCCTGAGAGGAGAATGGAGGAGAAGTGACTGCAACATGGCCATCCCTGCTGGGCGGGTGACTTCTCACTTTCTGTCTCTCTGTCTCTAGCGAGCACATGCACCCAATAGCAAAATCTCTCTCTCTAAAAAGAATATGTGTGTGTGTATTATATTTTTATTTGCTAGAAGGTATGTTGTGCACTTGCCAGAATGAGACAGAGAGCTGAGGAGGGGAGAGAAAGTACTCCCCAATGGGACATAGTCTATACCTCAATCTTATGTCCTTCATTTCTCCATCCTGTTGGAATTTTTCTTTCTCTCTCTCTCTCTCTCTCTCTCTCTCCTCTCTCTCTCTCTCTTTTTTTTTTGGCTATAGGGCGCATGCACTCGCCAGACAGACAGAGACAGAGAGACAGAAAGCGAGAAATCACCCCCCCAGGGGGGGGATGGCCCACGCCGCAATCCCTTCTCATTCCATTCTCCTCTCAGGATCTTGGGCACACATGCACACGCGCCCAGCGTGAGTTTAACTGGGTCCCGGGACTTGAACCGCGGTCGACTACGTGGGAGTCCAGCAACATAGCCATTACGCTAACTGCTGGTCCCAATCCTGTTGGAATTTTTTGAGCATGCACACACGTATGGTTGGTGTGATTTTCGAGCAGCCAGGGCTGAGACTTGAACCAAGCATTTGGCCATGTGGGATTTGGCTCCCTTAACCACCAGGCCACAGAACTGGCCCAATTTTCTTTTTCTTTTTTTACCCCCCTCCCTAAGAGAATATACTTCTGTGAAGAGAGAAAGGGGGAGATATAGTATCAGGGAGAAGATCTCAAAATCTAACTCATCCTACTCAAACACTTTTTTAAAAACAGAATTATTTTATATAACTATTATTTATTTATTGGTTTGTTTTAAAAATTTGACCAGAGAGGGACAGAGAGAGAGAGAGAAAGTGAGAAAGCAAGCCGTCAGATCCAAGACTCGAATTGTTGTTTGCCATGTGGGAGTCAGTGCCCTTCAACACCACACCACCTGCCGCCCCCCTCAAACAGCTTTCATTCTGGGCACTTTTAGTATCAGAACTCATCCCTTCACCCAATTTGTATTAATTGTTTCCAATTACCGAGCTTTTGTGGGGTTCATGGTGAAATGCCCCTCCTTTTGGTCACCTTGCTTGTTTGTATTCTCCTGTTTTTCCACTTGACTAAATAACTTACCACTCCTGGGACCAGCAGTTAGTGTAATGGCTATGTCGCTGAACTCCCATGTAGCCAACTACGGTTCGAGTCCCAGACCTCGGTGGCTTAAAACTCACGCCGGGAGCATGTGCGTGCATGCCCAAGATCCCGAGAGGAGAATAGAGGAGAAGGGATTGCGGCATGGCCATCCCCCCTGGGGGGTTATTTCCTCGCTTTCTATCTCTCTGTCTCTCTCTGTTTGTCTGGCAAGTGTATGCACCCTATAGCAAAAACCTCTCTCTCAAAAAAAAAAAAAATTACCATTCCTACATCAGTTTTCTATCTTCATACACTATGTTTTGGGGTGATAAATGTGTTCTGAGTCTCTAGTTTGGTGATCTCTGCAAAGTTTTGGAAATGGTGAAGTTTAGGTGCTAAAGTTTAAAGGACCTTCAGTTTTAAGGAAACGTGAAGATAGTCTGCAGACACAGTATGCACATTCTCTGAGGGTCCAGTTAAGTAACTTGTGACTGGAGGCAGCAAAGATTTGCAGATTGGAAAACACCACTCATAGGACTGCTAAATAAAAGAATACACTGCTACCAGAAAATAAAGGCTACGTTGTACAAGAGGAAAGTACAGAAGGCATGTAATTCTCATACCCATCAGTTTTATTCTTAATTAGTTGTAAAAGACTGGATCTGGGGGGACTAAGGGTTTTTTTAGCACCCTCCCATCATCCCCAACCAAGCCTCAGTGTCCTACAATTCCTGAAAGAAGTTTGCCAAGCTTGCATATCGCAAGGTTTGCTTTCTTAGTTCTGCCTTTTGCCTTCTCCAGGCAGGCCTCCTAGGGTCTTTTGCTCAGTGAATTATAGAGGTTACTAATTTTCTCAGAGGAAAACACTACATAGGCTTAAAAGCAAATGCATATAAAAATGTGAGCTCCACATACCCAACACCTCTTTATAGATTTTACTTGCGGCAGTGATGGTATCATTCCAAATGAGAGGCTTTGACTGGCAATAGACAACATTTCAAAAAATAATAATAATAACTCAAATGAAAAACTGTGACCCAATCTCATTCTCGTTATTTATCCCTAGTCTGTGTTCAGCTTTCTTACAAGATTAGTTAGGAACTGACCTACAAAGTCCTACGCCACTTCACCTGACATCATAACCTCACCCATAGTAAAAATTTACAATTAAGGTGATCTCAGGGAAGCTTAAAAATATATATTTTAACATTAATTGTATAATGCAGATCTAACCCTTGATAGATCCTTTTAAAGATTTATTTAATTTTATTTATTATTATTTTTAAAAATTTGTATAGGACAACTGCACTCATCATAGACAGACAAGATGACAGAAAGTGAGAAAGCAAGCTGCTAGGTCCAGGACTCAAGCCACTGTTGGCCCTGAGGGAGTCCAGCGCCTTAACCATGCCACCTGCTGGTATACGTCTCTTTTACTTTATACACAGCTTAAAAAAAATAATATTGGAGGGGCCAGCAGCTGGTATAGCAGTTACATCACTGGACTTCTACACGGCCAACTTTGGTTCGAGTCCTGGACTCAGTAGCTTGAAACTCACACCAGGCATGTGTGCCCAAAATTCTAAGAGGAGAACAGAGGAGAAGGGGTTGTAGTGTAGTCATCTTCCTGGGAGGTGATTTCTCACTTTCTGTCTCTTTGCCACTCTCTGTCTCTCTGTCAAGCACATGCACCCTATAGCAAAAATTTTTCTCAAAAAAATAATAATATTGGATGATTGAAAAGGTCATGATGTGTTTTTCTTTCTTTCTTTTTTTAAGAGAGTATTTTTTTTTGCTATAAGAGCATGTGTGCTCACCAGAGACAGACAGACAGACAGACAGAAAGCAAGAAGAGATCACCCCTCAGAGGGATGGCCACGCCACAATCCCTTCTCCATTCTCATCTTGGGATCCTGGGCATGCATGCACACACCCCTAGCATGACTTTTAGCCACTGGGTCCAGGACTCAAACTGCAGTCAACTGTCTGTCAGTCCAGCAATGTAACCATTACGCCATCTGCTGGTCCCGCATGACGTGCTTTTCTATGCAAAATGCATCATGACTTTTCTGACGACTCAATATTTTAATTTTAATATTTTGTTAATTGCCAGAAGATGTCTGCACTAGACAGAGCACCCTCCAGTGGGGTGTAGTCACGCCACATTCTTTTCCCTCCGTTTCTTCATCCTATTTACTACATCCTATTTACAAGCACCCCAAATCCAGCATGTCTTCCTTTTTTCCTTCCTTTCTTTTAAGAAGTGTGGCCCTAGGGCACTCACCCAGAGAGAAAGAGAGAGAGAGAAACAGTAAGAGGGAAAGTGAGAAATCATCCCCCAGGAGCAATGGCCACTCAGCAATCCCTTGTTCTCCTTTCTCCTCCTGGGATCTTGGGCACGCACACACAAGCACCTGGCATGATTTTCAAGCCATCATGTTTGAAACTTGTGCCAAGATCAGCCATGTGGGATTCCAGCAATGTAACCACTATACTATCTGTCAGCCCCTTCTGGCATGTTTTTCAAGGCATTGGGGCCAGGATTCAAACTGCAGTAGGCCATGTGAGCTAATGCACAGAGCTCAACATACACTAGGGGCCTGGCCCTACACAGAGTTTTAACCAACTTAAGTTATTTGGTTTCAACGTATAGCAATTAAATACAGTAAACAGGAATGCAATGGGCACATACTGACAAATGAGAAGCAACTAATTTTCAAAACAAAGGAAGAAACAAAAATTATAAAAGAAAGATAGGAAGGGGACCAGCAGTTGGCATAATGGCTATGTTGCCGGACCACCACGTAGTCGACCACGGTTCGAGTCTAGGACCCAATGACTTAAACTCAGGCCGGGCGCATGTGCGTGTGTGCCCAAGATCCCGAGAGGAGAATGGAGGAGAAGGGACTGCGGCATGACCATCCTCCCTAAGGGGTAATTTCTCTCACTTTCTGTCTGGCTTTCTGTCTCACTATCTCTCTCTGTCTTTCTGGCAAGCACATGTGCCCTATAGCAAAAACCTCTCCAAAAGAAAAAAAAAGATAGGAAGCTTTATTCTTTAGTAAAGCCAATAGTTCTACAGTCTATTTAAGGAGAAGACAGCCAACCCCCACCTTATTTTTATTTATTAATATTTATTTAAAAGATTTATTTATTTAATTAATTTTATTTGTTGTTGTTATTATTATTTTTTTAATTTGACGAGAAAGACAGTGAGAGAGAAAGGGAAAGTGAGAAATCAAGCTGCCAGGTTCAGAACTCGAACCTCAGTCGGCCATGTGGGAGTCCAGTGCCTTAACCACCAAGTCACCTGTGGGCCCCTACAGAAGAGATCAAGTTACAACATCTCAAACAGGGTCCTTCGTGCTGCTAAGGATCCCCAAACTCTGCCAGCCCGGATCATATGTACATGTGTGCCTACTGTACTCAGGGAGGTCGCTGGATCAGAACAGTAACCTTCCCATATGGGTCTGCCTTGCAAAGCACCTTGTTTTACTGATGCGCTGTCTGTCTGGCCCCCTTTAGATTAATTTTGACAGGGTCTTGCTATTTGGCTCATCTTGCCTCAGACTCTGGGATAGAATTACAGGTACATACCACACCCTGCTCTTTTTCAGACAAGACCTTATTATGTTGTCCAGGCCAGCCTTGAGTTTGCAATCTCCTGCCTTAGCTCTCCCAAGTCCCTGGGATTACTTAAAGGCATATGCCTCCATGGACAGCCTTTAGGTTGGATGAAGAATTCACTCCCATGTGGTGGTCCCAGCCTGCAGAGCTCAGTGTCTCAGTGAATACCACGAAGACTGGGCTTCCTTGCTCTCTCTTATTTTTAAAGAATTATTTATTTTTTATTTATTAATTCATTTATTTTAATTTGACCAGATAGAGAGAGGGAAAGTGAGAAAGCAAGCCACCAGATCTGAGACTCAAACCGTGGTCAGCCATGTGGTAGTGTCCAGCGCCTTAACCACCATGCCGCCTGCTGGTCCTGCCTCTTTCTCTTTATAACACACGGCTATTTAAATTTATTTTGATGAAATAAAATTTCAAATAATGATCAGTGATTTATTTAAGCAGGCAAAGAAGTATGTTATCAAATGCAGAAGGAATTTCTACACTAAATTATTAAAATTTGGTCCCTTTAATATGGACAAATCTACCCAGAAACTTGGCTTTTCGGAATGATTCATTCCCAAAGGGTTTCAGATAGCCAAAGTTTTATAAGTTATAGGAAAAATTGTCAGAAATGTTATTACACCAGCTTTGCATTTGGCTTGATCTTGTGGAGAATATTAAACTTTTTCTAAATTATTTTTATGCTAAAAGATTTATGGCTGCATTTCAAGACAAATGTGTTTTGCTATTTCTGGTAGGCAGTCTCTGAGATATAATCCAAATGATCCCTGACACTGGTATTCATGACCATGACCACGTGTAACCCCTTCAAGAGTGGGATGGATCGAGTGACTTGGTTGTAACAACTAAAATTGACAAATATGAAGGGATGTTACTTGAGACTAGGTTACAAAAAATCTTTATCTTCTGTCTTGAGCACCCTCTCTTGTCTGCTCTGAGGGAACTCAGTTCCATGTTCTCCACTGTCTTATAGAGAGGCCCATGTGGCAAAGAACTGATGTTTTCTGTCAATAGCCAACAAGAACCTAAGAACTGCCAACAGTCATACAGGTGAGCTTCAATGTACATCCTCTCCCAGTTGCGCCTTAAATTGAGTGCAGCCCTGGTGACGGCCTGACTGCAACTTCGTGAAAGACCTTGAGCTGGGGACCAGCAGTTGGCGTAATGGTTATGTCGCTGGACTCCCATGTAGTCGACCACAATTCGAGTCCTGGACCCAGTGACTTAAACTCACACTGGGCACATGTGCATGTGTGCCCAAGATCCCGAGAGGAGAACGGAGAAGGGACTGCAGTGTGGCCATCCCCACAGGGGATGATTTCTCGCTTTCTGTCTCTCTGTCTCTCCGGTGAGTACAAGTGTCCTATAACAAAAATTTCTCTCAAAAAAAAGAACTTTAAACAATCTCTAAAAATACATACCAATAACCAAATTATGTGCCAATAAACACGGTATTATACATTATAGACTTTAAGGTTTTGCTTTTACTCATGAATTTCTGCAAAATACATTTATATATTTTAATGCCAAAAGTTAAGATTAGCCTCGTAACAAGGGGTTGGGAATTCAAATCTCACTGTAAACCTGTATCTAATTTACCCCTCTCCTTTCTTTCTGGAAACTCACTATAAACTCTAATATAATTCTTCCCTC